>CAWUFW010002978.1:0-1200000 GCA_963921515.1 Calotriton arnoldi
GTGCCATGCACCACAACCCACTGCCCTGGCATAGATTTAGAGTCACCCCTCTGGCTGGGTGCCTCATGCCAGTGGTGAGGGTGCAGGTGCATGAGCCCTGTATCCCTACAGTGTCCAGAGTCCCATTCTTAGACATTGTAAGATTGCAGTGCTGCCATTAAGAGTATGGTGCTGGGAGTTTGTCATTATGAACTCCACGGCACCCATGACTCACTGCCCTGAAAACTGGGAGAAGTTTTGTATCAAACTTCTCATGCAGTCAGCTCCACACTGATGCCGAAGAGTGTGGAGTTTAATGAAAAATGCACACAGAGGAGCATCTTAGAGATGCCCCCTGAGAAATCGACCTACCACTGAGTGGCTCCAGGCTGGTGGCTTGCCCTCAGCTCGCTTCTCCAACGAGACTATGTTTCTGGACTCCTGGGTCGAGAGCCTGCTGCTCTCTGGGGCCTGAAGCAATGCACATCCTGGGACAAGGTGCCTTGCCTCCTCCCCCAGGGTGGGCAGGAGGTCCCCTGAGGGAAGCTTCAGAAGGCACATGCACACCTTTTGTGAGCTTCCCCAGGCCACTTGCTGCTCTGTCAGCTGGTCCCCACTGGTTCAATGACCCCCAATTTGGGCGGAGGACCGGTGGGAGTCGTGAGGAAGAGAGGTGTGCCCACCTCTGCCAACTCCACCCCTTAGGTGGGGGGCAGAGGTGAAGCACGGCTCTCAGTCACCCTTTCATCTTGCAAGATGTGGGGACTCAGCCAACTCAGGAAAGGCTTACATGCCCCTATCACTGGAGGGCGGCATGGCGAGAGTCAGCCACCCACCTCAGGGAAGGGGCCCATTGGTCCCAACCTTTTACCTACCTGTAATGCCCTTAAATCCTAGTATTTAGGTGCACCCCTGAACCCTTGCTTCCTCAGACCAGAAGAAACTACAAGAAAAGAAGAAGGACCGAATAGCCGTGCACGCCAGCTAACACGAGAGGAAGATGCCCACTGTGGCTTGGCCCCAGCCCTACCTCAGGCCCTGTCTCCACCTGGGGCCTGCTCCTGCGAAATCCCGGGGTGTGTCCTGCAGCCAAGCAGCCTCGGCAATCACTGGAGGACCTGCCTGCCTTCAACCACAAAGACTGTCTCCCGTGAACACTGGATTTGTTCATCTCCAACCCTCTGGCTCCAGCCCCGGTTGCCTTGAGTCTGCACCACTGCCTGCCACCGTCCACTGGCTGAGCGGGCAAACACCGCGGGCGTCCCGGCCAATCCTGGCCCGAGATCAGGCAGCCCTGACCTGCCTCAAACCTCCAGCGGCGCCTGCAGCCTAAATCCAGAAGGTCTCCCAGCCGCGACCAGGAGGCTGGTAAGAAGATCCGACCCTAAAGGCACCCCACTGCCCGACGCCCCAGCGGCCTTGAGTGCCAGCCCTACCGACAGTGCCTAACCAACCCCCAAGATCCCAGCCACCTCTCGAAGTGGTGGTGGCACCCAGAAGAAGACCTTCGTCCCGAGGCCTGCGAGTGCCGCTTTGCAAGCCGGGGTTCCCATTGCAAACAGGGGGCCCAACGTCGAGACAGCACCCTGCACCCGGCCGCTAGTGCCGCTGAGGTCTGCACATTTGGTGCTTCACTTTGTTTCCCCATTTGCCTGAACTAAAGTCTAGGAGCTTTGCTCCCACAACCAAGTGGCCTGCTCGTCAGCAGCCACCAACCGGAAGCCCTGTGCCCCCAGTGGATAACATTGAGGCCTCAGCACTCTGCACCCGGCCGCCTAGTGCCGCATGCAGAGGGTGCTCTGGAGTGCATCCCTGACCCTAGGGGGACCCCTGGGTCTACCCCCAGAACCTCAGCTCCCACTACTGAATACGCACCCTAGGACCAGTAACACTGTCATCCGCATTAGGATGACAGTGAGCTGTTTTTGGAAGCGTTTTTAAGTATGGAGTGTGAAAACCTAAAGAAATTCTTTAAAATTGCACTAACAAAAACGATTTTACTTACCTGTTTACGGGAAATGTCCCAGTGAAGAATCAAAATTGTTCCTACACTGTGCCAGAAAAAGTAATCTCAAAGTAACTTACCTGTAATTTTACTAAGCCTATACAAAGAATATGTAACACTGTATTTACAAAGCATTGCATTTCTCAGAAGCTTGATACTGTGAAAGATCAAAGCAAGAGTGCATTTACAATTACCATCCAAACTACATTACAATTTGTATGTTTACTGCAAAGTATTTATCACTTACGTGTGCCAGGCTTGCTTGGTTCAAGAACATAAATACCACTGAACTGCAGACCAATTGTTTTTCTGCCAAAAATATTCTTTTAGTCTTTGAGTGTGTAAGTCATTTTGACTAGGTGGTTACAACAAATGCTCAACACTGTCCTCTGATAAAGCCTTACTGCTCGACCACTACCACATGTAGAGAGTGAGGTGCTATCTAGCATCACTACCTCTGTCTACCTTTGGGGTTCCACTGGACTCTGTGCACACTCTACCTCACTTTGGTGTAGTAGTATATACAAACCAGCCACTACCTACTCTCAATTTGGTTGAGCTGGAGGCTGAGCAGTTGGGCTTATTAGAGGGTAGTGTGTGAATGCATTTGTCAGTACACTGCCATACGAGACCAGGAACCACAAACTCAATGACTAACTCAGACCAATGTTTGAGCAAAGTATTACTTTAGTTACTTTCATTTAGGGACCAAGTTGGACTCAGTTACAGGCGAGGTAATACTTTAAAAAGAAAAAAGCAGTAGGAAATACTTTATGGTCTCTCAAGTAACTTTGGTGTTGTCCAAAGTCAAAACAGTAGGATTGAGTACTGGCATAAGATAGACAGCTGTAGATAATCGATAGAGAATGCAATGCTGTAAATCCTAAGGAAGGAAGAAACAGTGTCATGCATCAGTGGGTAGAGTACACAGCTTGCGTTGTCCAGTCTTCCCAGAGTTAGTCCGACCCTCAGCTTAATGGGAGGTGAGATGGGACTCAGTAGGCCACCAACGCAGAGGCCGTAGCAGTCATCGTCAGCCGAGTCACTGTAAGATCAAAGGGATGCACCACCAGCCCAGCAGTCGGGGTTGTAGGGATGGAGATGCACAGGGGATGGAGGAGTTCCGCCAGGATTGGGCCGTCTCGGAGAGGCACGATGGGAGCAGGCGGGGCAGGTGGAGGCCTGGCGGGGCCTCTGGAGGAGGGTACAGGCTCTCGGTAGTGGAACTGTGGTCAGCTTGGGTCATGTGGGTCAAGAGGATCCCTCTAGGTCATGGAGGTCGTCCAGCTGTGGTGCGCTTTCTTCTGGCAGGGCAGAGTCAACATCAGACACTGAGAGTGTCATCCTCTACCGCTGGGGTCTTGTGGATTCCTTTTTGTAGTCAATGAGTGGCTTTCGAGCCACAAGTACCGGTCTTCAGCTAGCCCAGCGGATGCTGTACCGGCGAGCGCCGAGGGACTAAACGCCTCTAGCCCAAAGGGAGGTTGCTTGGAGATTGTTTGAAGGAAGCTGGAAGGTCTCCGAGGGGATTCTTGGAGGCCTAGCAGGGTTTCAGGAAGGACAGCAGGTCCAGTTGTCGGAACCAGCTACAGGCGGCGGGGATCTTGCCGGGGTTCTTCCTGCAGCGGGGTTCGAGTTCCTGGTCCGGCAGAGGTCTTCTTCCGTCTTCTTCTTTTGGTCTGTTGAATCAGGAGGAACAAGGTTCAGAGGAGCCCATAAATACAAAATGCTAAGAGGTGTTCAGTGAGGTCGGGGGCAGTAGCCAATGGACCACTGCCTCCCTAGGAGTGACTTCTACCATTTGGTGCTGCCCCCTCCCGTTGGGGAGAGGGGCACATCTCTGTTCCTGTTGGGCTTCATTCTCAAATTCAAGATGGAGAATTTCAAAGAGAAGGTTCACTTCAGCTCCTGGCTTTACCCTAGGGGTGTGCTACAGCTCCTACTCTGCTAACTAATTTTCCACGCGCTGGTCCAGCCGCCAAAAGTGGGGTCTGGACAGGGGCGAGGCATCTCCACTGGTTGGAGCTGCCAAATCAGCATATCGTCATGGGTGAGAGAGCCCTTGAGTCTCACTGCCCAGAGTGTTTTTGTTCCTGCCAGGGAGATGTGAAGCATCTCCACTGAGGCTGCAGGCTTTGTTTTTGACCTCCGGGAGCACAAAGGCTCTCTACCCCATGAGGTCAGAAGGAAACCTGTCTGGGGAGTGGCTGGCTGGCGGGGACGAGTCCTGCCAATACACTGAGAGGTCGGTCACAATTCTCTGTGGTGCAATTAATCAAAATGTGCTGTTTTGCATAATTAGAATTATACAGCCCATCGCATAGTGTCCACCCCTCACAGTGACTTTTATTCAGCCTTCTAATGCTTTGACTAGAAGGAGACTACAAAGTCTATCCATGTCTGGATTTTGACCTTTATGGGGTGCCTTGAACTTCCCTCTCTGTGCACCTTCATGTAGTGATTCCAGATTCTTCTATCAAGATCTCTCCTTCATATACGGATAGCAGGACTCAGTCCACACATCCTCTTTAAGGGTCAGAAGTCCATCTCTGCCCTTCACACGAGAAATAACTCCCACAATAGAGAGCCCCAGTGCTTTGAGTGACTTATCCTCCTCATTTTTGCAGGCCTTCTCAAAGGCTGCAAACCATTTAGTCAATATCATCAATCCATAACTAAACTTTAGGGACAATCCCTTTGGGGATTTAGGGTCCAAGGTTTCCTCTTTTCCCCTATTGAAATTGCTGCCACCATTATCTTTATGGGCTATAAGCCCATCTGCTGACCCTTCTTTCTTCAAGGGCTAGTCTCCTTTCCTCATGTTCAAACTTTTTCTCCTCTGGTGAGAAAGGGAGATCAAGCTCTTCCTCAAGGTTTACTACCCACCTTACCAGTGAGGGGGTCTGCTTGAGGTGACTTCTATCACTTCCTGTGATGGTGAAGGGGGTCTAGGAGAGGGGTGGAGAATGTTGGTCGATCACCTTCTTCTCCATCATCTTCAATTAGGGTAGGACAACATCCCACCCTCTTCAGGGTATGCTTCTGAAGAATGGCCCTCCCTCTTCTCTAGTGTCCCTTCTCGTTGGAGCAGGGGCTGCTCCTCTACAGCTAATGCCCGGAAGAACTTTTGCACAAAACTCTTAGATCACTGGTCTTTAGAGGCTGGGATGACTATGGGCAGGTCCAAGATGCTCGTCAGCCGCCACTGTGCCTAACCGTTTGCCTGAAAGTTGTGACCTTTTTGAAAACACCTTTCAACTTTTCCCTAACTTTCCTAAGTCTTTTACTTTACCATTGGAATGGGTGTCTTCACCAGGCCCTGAAATAATATTAAAAATATTTTCAGAAGAATTTCTGGAGGAAACTATTTTTGGGTCTAATGTCAATATTGGATTTCTTGACAAAGAAGAAAAATCACATATGACCAAGTGGTTTTCTGACGAAACACAGGATTCAGGATCCCGCTGTAGCACCGATGTAGGAAAGAGGGTATTATCGCAGTGAGGCTGGCTTCACTATGCAACACTCTACCCAATGCCCCCAAAAAACAGGTCCCTTTGGATTCACACCTAATAAGTCCTACAGCTTTGTCCTGGTAGTTGTGGCATAGAGCAGATCAGGGTTTACTTTTGCTAGAGGAACTAGTGTTAAGTATTTCCAGAGTACCAGCATGGATGATCACGTAATCAGACACAACTCAAAAGAAATCGGACACCAATTTAAAAAATAAAGCAGAGTTTTATACCAAGTTGAAGTCACCAAAACAAAGACAATGGGATGAGTATAACCTGGGTTATGGATTTTAGAAGGAAAAATAAATCAGTGCAATTCAATGCCGCCAAAACTTTTGGCATTGCGGTCAATGCTAAAGTGCTAGTGACAATCAGTCACCTGCAGGTCGAGTTCTTAGAACTCATTGGGGGAGGAGTATGGTGATGCAAGACTCAGGACCGAGACCATGGCAGTCATTTGTGAATTTTACCTGGCTTTCGTGGGGCCGGGTGCCAGGATTGCTCTGGCATGCCTGAGCACTGTGGCAGGAGCTATGGGGCAGCTGGTTTAACCCTCAGAGAGAGTGCTGGTGGGGAAACGGATGCAAGAATGTTGACATTAGCGGGGCCACTGAGGTGGTCGGGTTGAAGGTGCTGCAGGATGTTCCCACTCGTGTTTGCAGCGCCGGTGAGGTAGTGGTAGCGGGATTGGCCTGCAACAGGCTTTGGCCACCTGAAACTTGCTGGGAGGTCGTGCTGGCATTTCCCACATCCACACCGGGGCCATCTCACTTTTGGAGCGATGCCTTGGCGGACCTCATGGGCAGTGATTCTTTTGGTTCTGGGAGCGGGCTGCAGGGGACCCTAGTCTCCCCACCAGTCCAAAGAGTCTAGGTGTTGCCTTTGGCTCTCAAAGTGGTCCCGGTTTGTCCCGGAGGGAACCGGTGTCTTTGGTCCCAGGATGAGTTGAAGACATGCAGTTGCAGGGTGGTTGCCATAGGTGCAGAGTGTTACCACCTTTGTTTTGTGCTGGAGTCCTGAAGTCACAGAATCTGGCCTCTCTTCTTGTGTCCTCTGTTGCAGTTCGAATTAGAACTGAGGTTCTAGTGCCAGGCGCCCCTATAAATTCTAGATTTAGGGGCGCTAGGAGATGTGTGGTGTAAGTAGCCAATGGGCCTGGCGAAGTAGGCCACATTTGGGGAGGCTATGCCATCTTTGCTACCCAGAACCCTCTATTCTGCCACTTTAAAAAATTGCAGTAACGCACTTACTTGGCTGTGCTGCGGACCCGGTGCGCCACAATAGGGGTGTGGCTGGCCTTCTAAGAGTGGAGCACCTCCTGACTTCATAATTTTCCCACACCTGCCTAGGTGCCAAGTGTGCCCTGGGGGCAGAGGGGGACCGACTGTTTCCTGCTTTGGGAGGCAGCCTGATACGCATATCAGGGAAGCGGTGCGTGTTGACGCTCACCCCCTTGATGTGCCACTTCACTACTGTCAGGGGAGGGAGGTGTCGCCTTCTTCTGTCTGCCAGGCCTATGTTTTCGACTCCTGGGAGTGTTTACCTCTTGGCAGTAGGTCCAGATTCCTGTCTACAAGCTGGCAGAATCACCTCAGGAGGCTGTCCAACTAAGGTCTAAGTGTGGGAGTGAACTCTGCACAGCTGACCGGAGCTTGCAAAGTTTTTGCTGCGTGCTCTGCTTAGAATGCGGAGTTCAGGAAAAACTCTGCCTCCCGCCTCAGCAGGGAGTTGCCGACTCGCGGCCCACTGATGCATCCCGGGTGATTCAAAGCAGCCAGTGCTTCACGGGACCTCTCTTATTCCAGGGGCCGACTCTTCACGGACCCCGGCTCCAGGGAATGCCTCAGCAGGTCAGCAGCAAGAGACCACTGTGAGAATCTTGAGCACAAAGAGACAAGCCTCTGAACTTCCGAGTCGAGACCTTACAACACAGCTCGGGCAGGCATGAGGTCGTTAGCACGCAGGCTGCCATAACAGACCCAGCGCATGCAGCTCTGCCAAGGTCTCACCAGAGGTGCTGTGTGACCTCGCGGCAGAGAGGAGGGAGATGGGGGGAGGGAGAGTGGGCCTGGGAGAAGGAAAAGAAATGGAAACAGGAGGCAAGGAGGGGAATGACTTGTGCCAGACTTTTTGTTTGTAGTTTTGCCAATAAAAGCATTATTGAAATCAGAGGCGGGCGTGAGGGAGGGCAATGGCGTGGGAGTGAGTGAGCCGGAAGTCACAGCCTGGAGCTGCCAGTTCCAAAAGTCCACTGGGGCAGTCTGCAGTATCAAGTGTGAATTCTCTCCAGTCTGCGGCGCATTCACATTGATGTGCCCGGCCTGCAGGCGGCGTCTCAGTCTGCAGGCGTGCAGCCTGCAGTCTCGTCTCCCACAGTTGGGAAGTCTCAGGCTCCACCAGTCCTGTCACGCTACACTCAAGATCATGGACGCGCAGCTCACACTCACCTGTGGGTGAGGCGATTGTCGGAAAGTGCCTCTCCCGGAGGCTTCAAAGGATGGCAATCGAACACTGAGGCATGTTGCAGAGTGGGTTGTTCGGTGCTGAAATGCCTAGAAGCGGGGTTCGAGGATTCCCAGAGGCGTCACTCCAAGCAAGACTTCCACTACTGCAGGCAGGGTCGAGCTTCGTGAGAGTGTCTCTGCACTGCGCAGCTCCTGCCGCTTTTTCTTTCACTGCGCGGTGAAGTCCCTGAGCAGCTGGAGTGCGTAACATGAGCAGGGAGGGAGCCATTCCGGTGATGCCAGCCACTGGATCCAGGCGGCTGTTCTACGGTGCTCAGCCGGGGCGGAGCGGGAACTCAGCGAAAGTCCACCCCTGGAGTTTCATGCAATTCTGTGAGAAATTCTGCTTGGTGTTCTTCAACGCCGCTGCCCAACACACTGAGCTTGGACACGAGGAAGGCTGGGGCAACCAGGTGGGCAACATCTAAGGTAGCCACCTGGGTGCATGCCACATCAAATCTGACATGGTAATCATGTCAGGGGTGATGAGACAAGTTGATTGACACCAAACATGACATATTTCAGTGGGACCATAATGGAGCTAGAAACCTTGATGGTGTCCGGGTGCCAGCTCATGTTCTCCTACGGCCCCCTGATAACTTATGGTAGGCATTAATGGAAAGAGGCTACTATAGGGACATATAAGCTTGCACTTATATGTCCACACTAATAATATAAATATGCCCACACCTATATTATATTGCACCCTGCCTCCTGGGCTCAGGAGGCCTACCTTAGGGGTGGCTGGAATATATTAAAAATAATGCTTTGATATTGCCACACATGGTGAGGACAAAGTCGAGTTCGAGTCATCTGCTTACCTGGGTCACGCAGTGTGGCAGAAACAGTGTTTCAGGCCCTGGTGACTCCTTTAAATCCCATGCCCTGGGTAGCACCGGTACCCTTTAACAGGGACTTATAAGGGGTTAAAGTCCTTGCCAATTGAGGTTACCAATTCACATGCATCAGTTTCGGGGTTCACTGACAGAATATCAATGTAAAAAATATAGATGAAAAAATATAGAATGCAAAAATATTGACTCCCTATACTTAAACAGGTAAGTACAAACATATCGGGGAAAAAATATCGATTTCAAAAATATAGTTGTACAGAATATCGATTTTTATATATATATAATAAAATAATACATATATTAAATAATAATTTTTTTTTTTAAATAAAGTAGATTTAATTTACATTTTAACAAATATAACAAATAAACTTAATTTATGCATAATAATTAATATATATATTTACTTTAAAACAAATAATAAAGTATTAATTTTCATTTATTTTATAATTTTAAAATTATATATAAATTTACAAATATATATATTTATATATATATATATATATACCAATAACATAAAACCGAATAAAAAAAACACTATTATAAATTAAAACATTAAACCATTTAAAAATCTTTAAACTTAAATTTCCCACTCCAGTCAGTGCAACAGTAGGGAAAGTGTTGGATAGCGGAGGGGTAAAAATTACTATTCCCACTCCAGTTAAAGCAACAGTAAGGAAATTGTTGGATTACGGAGGGGCAAAAATTACTATTCCCACTCCAATAATTGTAACAGTAGGGAAAGTGTTGGATAGCAGAGGGGTAAAAATTACTATTTCCACTCCAGTGAGTGCAACAGTAGGGAAAGTGTTGGATAGTGGCAGGATAAAATTTACTATTCCCACTACAATCAGTGCAACAGTAGGGAAAGTGTTGGATAGCGGAGGGGTAACAATTAATATTCTCACTCCAGTCGGTTCAAAATTAAAAACAAACAAAATATTAACAACAAAAATATTTAAAAAACAAAATAAATAAAAAAATATATAAATATGTTAAACGTTAAAATGCAAATATATTTATTATTAATTTTTAACAAAAACATATAATGTTAAATACATATGACAAATACCTACAAATATATTAAATTAAAAAAATCAAACAAATAAATATTTTTAATTAGAAATTACTTAAAAACAAAAACATTAATTATTACATCAATTTGCTTTTTTTATTTCCTATAACACCACACAATTCACAACCCACATCTAAATTAAAAAAATATATACTTCCATAATTAACATAATTAATTACCAATTAAAGAAATATTATTAATTAAAAAACAAATTAAAACTCATAAAACATTTAGGGGCCCATTACGATGTCGGGCGGAAGCACAACCGCCATGCTGGCGGATGCAAAAAGCACCAGTTACCGCCGGCACGCAGCAGTCCACACGCCCGCCCAATTACGATGCGAAAAGTAGGCCAAACACCGCCGGCAAGCCAGCAACACCGTCCGCCATCAAAGTGCGCCCGTACACGTAGCGGCGCAGCTAACTGACACACACCGTCCGACGAAACACGTCCCGCCCGGGCGCATAAATTACGATGCCGCAAACAAACGGCTCCCACGGCCAAGAGATACCGTACGACAAACCGAAGCGGTAACACGGACGCCGAGCACGGACAACGAAGAAGCGGCTCCCCGAGCATGAATCCAGCACTGCAGGCCCTCCCCATGCTCCTGCTGATGCACCACCAAGGACGCAACGTACCGCGGAGACGCAGGTAGGCACACACACAACAAGTGCACGCAAACAGCGCACACAGTGCAAGGGCGGAAAAAGCGGACAACCCCCCACCAGCGCGTGTACACAACACATCCACCATCGCATCCACATATGACACACAGGCCAAATCGTAACATCGCAGAACACATGTGTACACACCACCTGGGACTAGGAACCAACCACCCCGTCACGGCCCCAAAGCGGCGATGACGCCGCCACACATGCGCACAACGCAGAGGCCAACCGCAGCGCCATGCATGCGTCGCACACAGACACAGGGACACAACCAAGCAGCACACACATCAGCCCCACCCCGAACGCACATGACACGTGACAGGCCGGCCACAGACATGTCCCCAACGCCCAATTCACGGACAACACCCAACGCCACACAACCGACGCACACATGTCAGTGAAGACACGCAACAGCAGGACACACCCCAGTGTAACAAACATGGCGTAGCACACAGCGGCGGCAACACCAACTAGGAGAAGCAGGGCCCCTTCGGGAAGAGGAACGCCAGTACCACACAGAAACACCCATACCACCCTGCACATATGAACAAGACATATAAAACGGAACACCAAAGAGCCCGGGGACCGACAACAGGTGGCCCAAGAATAACATCCACACACAAGGCCCAACGCAGAGCGGAAAGGCAGCCTGCCGCCCACACAAGGGAGAGCAGACAGCACTGAATGACCTTCCATTCCAACTCCGAAACCACAGCCCTACGACAGAAGCCGGTGAATACAGCCATTGTCCAAGAATAGACCAACACAGGCATGCCGAGGGACCGACCACAGGGCAGATAGCGCATATCACAGAAGCACACAACGGACGGGGAAGAAAGAAGAAAATACTCCCCCATGTCGGCCACATGCAAGTTAATTGGAAGGAGTCACACAGCACTGACCTTGAACTGTCTGAGAAGCATGTGGGAAGAGGGCCCGTGTCCTCCAAACAAGCCAACAGAACACAAGTCCTGTCTCCCTACGACTACACAGAGCTCACAGCAACCCCGGAGCGTGCACATTGCAGACTGCACACACAGCCGGAGCACGCCACCTCAACGAACCGCTGCGAAATGGCAACCGCAACACACCTACCCAACTACGCCGAACAGCTCAAGCTGTACAAAACCAACCTGTGCCATACATTGGGATGCGATCTCCTGTCCCTGCTGAACGTAAGTTACCGACTGACTTACCGCATCACATTGTTCAGCTGCGTCATGCCCGTCTTCTACTGTCGGAGGTGTCCCTACCAGCATCCCGTCGAGATATGCCTCTCCAACCCGGCATGTCTGAAGGCGGACCTGCTACCACTACTCCTCCCTCTGGACGCACACGACAGGGCCTGCTCTGCCTATGGGGGCATGGCGTATGTGGCCAACATCGCACCCGCACTGAAATGGGACCACTGTGCCTCCACACGACGGATCATCGATAACAGCTACATCGAATGTCACCCAGCATGCCCCATCATGGTCCTCCAAGGGACAACCTACGAACAACACCTTGACAGCCACCATCCGCTTCATTGGCTGGCAAACATGTACACCACCAATGACATGGAAGCCCTGCTGGGCGGCATCGCATACCTGACAACCTGTAAATACGTCGGACCACAACGCAGGTTCCCCGAGTGACCTATGATGTCCAACCCCGCACCCATGCTTCGCTTCCGCACGGATCTGGCCAGTCACCACCACAACAGCCATACCAAACGACCGGCAACTGTAACCACACCATCAACGACATCGCCATGACATCGGATATGACCGGGACATGCACACTGTTCCCCATCACATCCAGGAACACCGCATGCATCGTGGGAGGCAGTGGCATGGGGTCTGTGTATCGCACCCACATGGACGGAACTGCACGAACAACCAGGACACGACATGGATCCAGCGCCCATGGACACACACACCGCTCAGTGGACATGAATAGGTCGCCTGGAGTCTGTGGGTGCTGCACCCCTCCCACCCCCGCCCCGGGAATCCCATACCAGGACCTTTGCATGGACGACAAGTGCATACAACAACAACACGACCCCAGTGACTGTGACATGTCCAGTAACCACCACAGTGCAACAACAAGTGGCACGCCGCTGCATGCACGCAAGCACATGCCCTGATGTCATCTCACATGCACGCGTGCATGAGGAACAACCGCAGCAAACCTGTCACATGGAACTGAGATGGACTGTGCCCATGATGCCAAGCGGTCTGGTAGGCTACATGTATACCGTCTGTGTCAAAGTCCGCAGCTCCGCAGCTATACGTAAATGTACATTAGCACAGCCTTGGCCAAGCAGATGTCACTCTGAAGCCCACATCCCACATGCAACAGCCAATCACATGTAACCCCACACCCTATCCCATTTGCAATCATGCTCAGTATATCCTCAACATGTATCCCGCTGCCAGTAGTGTCCACTATACTGCATCACAGAGGACAGAAGACTCAATATAATGTTTGAAACCAAAACTGTCTCCGCTGACTCATTTCACAAGTACGAATGAGAGAGGATGAGAGTATGTGAAGTACACGGCAGTCGTGACATGACCATGTAGTCCACTGGTATTGGATGTCAACGCAAATGAGTAGCACTACTGTGGAAGACACACATGTGTCGTGTGAAGTCGTATGGACGCAGTGCTCAGGTGGGTGGGTGCGACGGGTAGATGCGCACATGCCAAGTTGGAGCACGCCGTGTTGGGAGGGGTCATGAACAGTACACCACCGCTTCCCTGGGCATTGTGAGAGGACACCTGTCGGGGGAGTGAACACGTGTGTGCACAGCAGCCGGGCACACGTACAAGCGGTACCAGGCGCACCTCAGCCCACCCTCTGTGGACAAGCTGGATCCTGTTGTGCGCCCGCCATGCCCCTGACAAGGCACACACAGCCCCAGTCGACCAGGTGTAACCCCAACATAGTCAATCCGCACAGGCGATACAGGGCACGGGATGGCAGTGGAGCATGGTGTGTGAGAGGTCTCCTCGCGCTCCTCCTGGTCATATCACGCAGGCAATAGAACCTCAACGTCTAGCATGGCACAAGTCAGATGGAAGTGTAGGGGGACGCACCACAGCACGAGCAGCACTGACGTCACGGGAGGTGGCTCGCACCATCCCATCCATTGCCCATCATACCAACCACGCCACATGCCATTGCGACTAAGTGCAAGCGCGTGCGCCACCACCCCGAGCCCTCCCCAGAGAGGCCAAAGAGTGAATGTGTGGGCCATCAGCCACAGACGGACGCGGCCTGGCCGCAAGGGCAGCCACAGCCACTGGGTGTCGCAGGTGGCGGATCCGGAAGGCGAAGACTGTGATGCATAGTCCATGCAGGCCGGGTCTCCATTTGGGGCACCACGCAGGTGGACGGCGTCCCGCGACACATCATACCCTGAGACAGCCCACTCGTGCAACTGGACCCACACATACACTCCTTGCCCTCTCTGGTGCGAGCTTGGGGCTGCCTGTGCAAGCGCTAGCCTCGCAGGTGAGCATGCATATTGGGGGAGCGAGGGGAGGACATGAGGGCTGGGGCGAAGATGACTGTATCACTGTCAGTTAGTACAAGGGATGACCCAGATGTGGAAAGGAAGAGACGTGTCCCGTGTGTACTGCAACTAGTCGCCAATCCAACTACCCCCCATGTCCGGAATGTAAGCCCGCACCTAGGCCCGCCCATCCGCCACATCGAACATACCACCAGCACGACAACCTTCCCATTCGAAACACTGACTGGGGGTGGCGACCAGTGTACAATCATGTGTAGCCTACCCACGCGTACATGTGGGCCCTCCATGATCCATGTCACCTGCGGCAAAGTCATGACATGCGCAATGAGGGAAGTGAGGAGAGCTGTCCGCCCCACGCGCAGAAGGTGCATCAGCTCCACAGACCCAGCAGCGAGTCCAGCAGGGGTCACATGTGCAGGGGCAGCTGTGCCTGGTGTGAAGGCACATGCATATAGACAGCACATCGACCAATGTGTAGTCTGCCCACATCTACAGTCCATCATCATGCGGACATAGGAATTGAACACAGGGCAACACATCTTCAGTTGGTGCACCCACCGTGACCAACAATGCGCAATCATCGACGTACCCGCCCTGTGCATGGCCCCCACCCAACGGAGGCACATCCAGTGCCACCATCCCACACACACAAGCCTTCCACGGAACATGCTGTGTCCAATGGTCAGTACAGAGTCAGCGCCCATCTGGTGGATCCTGAACAGGAGACACATGCACACACATGCCAGCTCCCACTGTGTACGTCTGCCACCTGGCACGTGCAATGTAACCTCTCACCTGTGACGTGTGACTGCAAGCACACAGCCGTCTTGGCATGGGGCTGTCAATGTGGACACCTGTCAATGTTTCGGGAGGTGTGATCCGTACAGTGCTGTACATAGGGTGCAGTGCTGACACCTACTACTGTCTCATATCCCCTCGTGCCACAGGTCCCACTTGTTTTGGCCGCTCAGCCTGTGCCCACATCGTCGTCGTCGTGTGCCATACTCATCCAGCCGCGGAAGCAGTTCCATGCTCAGCAGACATTCATGTTGCCGTGGCGTTGCCGCTTGACGGATATGCAGTCAGTCCCCATCAGCACGCCCCGCAAGTCATTGGGGCCTAGATCCCCATGTGCATGCACATGGCAGTGGTTTGTATCACTAGCCATTGCCATTGGTGGGAGACCTGTGTAAGTGTATTGTGGCCGTGCCGTCCCAGCTTGACAGCTGGGCTGTGGCTCATGTGCTTGCTCAGTCATGTCAGTGATGTGTATGCGAAATTGCTATGTGTCGTGTTGCTTTGACATGTGTCCTCTGCCATTGTCCCTAGGCGGAGACCGAACATTGACCGCCCATGCCAATTGCTGGCAGACATGGAGGATACGGAGGTCATTAGGAAGTTTCGGCTGGACAGGCCAACCCTGCATCGACTGTGTGCCATGTTAGAACCCCATCTCCGTCCCCGCAGGGTGTATCCGACTGCTGTCACCCCCACGGCTAAGGTGATGGCCGCCATGCATTTCTTCGCCACTGGGTCATTCCAGCACACAGTGGGCAGTGGAGGAGGGATGTCCCAGCCCATGTTCAGCAAGGTGCTGAGGGATGTACTGGCAGCCATGATGCTGTACCGGAACAGGTACATCCGCTTCCCCAGGGCTCGTGAATTGGCGGCAGTGAAGGGTGCATTCTATGCCCTTGGCAGAATCCCACACGTCGTTGGAGCCATTGACTGCACACATGTCGGCCTTGTTCCACCACAGGCCACTGAGCACCTGTACCGCAACAGGAAGCACACGCACTCCCTGAATGTGCAAGTGGTGTGCCTTGCGGACATGGTGATCACCCACGTGTGTGCAAAGTTCCCAGGCTCGGCCCATGACGCACACATAATGCGCAACAGCATCTTGCCACGACTGATGTCCAATATGCAACAGGATCGTGCCTGTATTGTCGGTGAGTATGTGGAGTGGTGTAGCGTGCTGGCTGTGCGATGCTGTCCCCTGTCCAGTTGGATTAGCAACGGTTCTCTGTGTCCCTCACACCCAGGTGACTCTGCGTATCCGAATGGGGCATGGCTGCTCAGTCCATTGAGGAATCCTCGCACCCCAGCAGACGATCGCTACAATGAGGCACATGGGAGGACCAGACGTGTGGTCGAGCGTACCTTTGGCCTCCTCAAGTCCAGGTTCAGGTGCCTGGACCGCACCGAGGGTGCGCTGGCGTACTCCCCACAGAAGGTGTGCCGGATAGTGGTGGCGTGCTGCATGCTGCACAATCTGGCCATTCGGAAGCAGATCCCCCTCATCGTGGATGACGGAGACCAACCAGGGCCCCAGCCCGCAGACCAGGACAGCTCGAGTGAGGAGGACAGCGGAGAGGAGGAAGCTGGTAATGTGCGGCAGCAGCTCATCGCCCGCTACTTCACTTGACGGTGAGTGTCCATGTACGACGGCTGATGTGGCAGTATCTGTGCAGGTGTGTGTGTGCTGTGTCAGGGTGGCCGTTTGTTCACTGCGTGCTGTGTGTCAACGCTCCATGGCCAGGGTAGTATGCCACTGTTGGTGGCTGTGGCATTGTGCCCTATAGCTCTGTGCGATGTGTGTACATTGCTTGTAGTTGTTGACATGTACTGTGTGATGGGTGTGTGACACACTCATTGAATGTGCTCCTGTTCTGTCTCCCACCCCTAGGTCCCTACAGGTCCTCCGGATTCAAATGCCATGCCACGCATCAGGTGCCTTTCCGCCCAAGGTGGCCGTTGTATTCCGTACAAATAAGACACAGGGCACAAACAGCAGTTAGTGAAAAAGGTGCATTTATTACAAACTGTGACATGTGATTGTGTGTAAGGTGATGACAAAAGTGGTGCGTGCAGTGACAATGAGCTGTCGGTCATGGCTGCGTGATGATCAGGGTGTACCCACTGGTTCTATGTCCATAGTCCAACACACACATGCCATCCAGATGGCTGTGTGGAGTGGGATCGTAGTCCAAGTCAATGCAGTGGCTGGTCAAGGAAGGCTGGCGGAAGGCTGGCTGGCTGCCTCACTTGCGACTGGAGCGTGCGAAGTCCTCCCGGGAGATCTGTTTCCTCTTCGGACGGCCCCTTCCACGTTTGCGAGGGGGTGCCTGCTTGCGACATGCTGGTGGTTGAGGTGTGATCACTGGCTGTGGACGCAGGGGAACTGGACACTGCTGCTCCACCCTGCGCCCCGGCAGGTGGTGGCGGAGGGGAGCTGCTGTCCCTGGCTGTGACCTCACCGCCACCACCAGCTGTCCCATGAGGTCCACGATTTGGCCCATACGGGCGTCCATGGACCTCAACACCCCCAGCACCTCACGCGTGTCTGAGGCAGACCGGACCCATTGTCCTTGGGCCTCTTCATAGGCCCCAAGGACTCTGGCCATGTGAGGCAGGGCATGGCTCCCAGGGGAGGCTGGCGTTTCCCTGACCCTGCTCCTCCTACCAGTCCTGCTGCCACCGGCCTGCCCACTAGCCACATTGCTCACCACGGTCCTCGCTGTGGCTCCCAGGGTGGATCCAGTCGTCCGGGCCACCACCTGCGCTGGGGCTGGTGCCAGCGGAGACGTGGCGGTGGTGGCGGCGGTGGTGGTCGGTGCGGCGATGGTGGCGGTTGCGGCAGTGGTAGTGGCCACAATGACCGTGGGTGTGGCCGCAACGACAGTGGCAGCAGGGGGCTGTGAATGTTCAGCAGCCCTGGATGATGGGTTGGTGGGTAGGAGGGGTCCTGGGGAGCGGCTGGGCCCTGCCACACCAGATGGGCCTGCTTGGTTGTCCGTGTCCGAAGAGGAGGACAGATCCTCCAGATCCGTGTGTCCTCGTTGGGGGCTTGTAGGCTGGCTGTGCTGGCTGCTGGCTCCATCCCCAGCATCCAGCAGTTCGTCACCTGTGGAGAGAATGAGATTAGTTATTGTGTTGCACCTGGCGAAGTATGTATTTGTCGTCTGACATTGACAGTTCGTGCAATCTCGTACATGGGTTTCCCGGAGGCGTGTGTGTGGCTGTAGCATCTGTAGTTGTGTGTGCTTGGCAATGGGACTGTGTGCTGTGCACATGTGGCATGGGACGGATTGGCCATGCCGATGGGTGTGTTGCTGTGCCCCTACTTATTGTGACTCTGGTGTATGCGGGCTCCTGGCCCATCCTGGGTCTGGTTTGTACTTTGCTTTTGGGGTTCAAATGGAACGCTTAGGAACGCATATGGCAACATGGGGGCCATGCCCCAGATTCGCATTTGGGTGGGGATATGCTTTTGGGGTTCAAATGGAACAGCTTAGGAACGCATATGGCAACATGGGGGCCATGCCCCAGATTCGCATTTGGGTGGGGATATGCTTTTGGGGTACATGCTGTGAGCCATGGGTGCCGAACGTGACATGTGTTGTGGCAGCATGACAGTGCATGGTTTGAGGTGTGTGCATGCTTGACATGGCCTGCATATTTGCTGTCTGTTGTGATTACTGGACATGGCATTGGACGCATCGTTATGAGTGAGTGATGGTTGTGTGCCAGCCAACGTATTGCAGTTGTCCCATCTCCTTGGTGTGCGTGCTGCCCTGTGCCATGTGCATCACTGCAGTGCTCGGGGGGGTGTGGCCCATGTTGTGTGTTGTTGCTCACAGTGTGTCGTGCACTTCATTGACTTCTGGCACATGGTTGGTAATGGGCATGTATCTTAGCGTGACTGCTGTATGTGTGGCAGCTGTGCGGATGACATGCCTTTCATGAGACTGGGGCTGACGGATGGGATGGATGGTATGTTGTTTGTGCATGGTGTGTCTGTGTGTTTGATGGGTTCAGTGGTGTTCGTGTGCATTTATGTTGTTCCGCTCTGTTGCGTCTAGTGTTGTTTGTCTTACATAGGCGTAGTTGTGGGGTGTGTGGTTGACAGGCAGTTGGGGCTACATGGACAGGACTTCAATGGTGTTTCGGTTGTGTGTGATGAGTTGCACAGTGGCTGCCGTGTGGTACTATATTCAGTGTGGCTTGTGCATGCAGACGTGGCTCCTTGGGTGTTGCTATGTCTGTGATGGGTCATGTGGGGTGTGAGTCTGTTGTTCATGTCCGTGTGCACATTGTTCACTTGTTCGTGACGGTGGGCGGTGCTGCGTGTTCGTCTGCTACGTGACATGTCCCATGTGTTGGTCGTGTTACGGTCCTCATGCCTCCAGTAATCCGGCCCTGTCCAGTTTCCCACCTGCAAGTTGTTCGTGCGTGCACTGTACTGGATGCCACATGGCTCTACGCGGGGGTGCTCCATGTTGCAGGTCTGTGGGGGTGGGAGGGTGTTGTGGGTCGTGGGGGTGGCTGGATACCCACTGACACCGATTGCTGTGGACCGTGATGTCTGCCCTTCGGCTGTCGTTGTGCACTGCGGTGGCTGACACGTGGGTGTGGGGTGTGGGGGATGCTCCTCCTTGCTGTGCTGTGGGACTGGGGCCTGGTGTGTGTTGTACTTGGGCTGTCCACCGTCCCACCCACTGCACTTTGTGTTCCTGCCACTTACCTGTTACTTGTCGGTTGGTGCAGCTGTGGCGGACACATGGGTGTGGTGGGTGCTCGTTGTGGCGCTTCTGGCATATTTGGGGACCTGTTGGTGGTTACGTGGCTGGCTTAGTGTACACATGTCCCCACGCATCTTGCAGTTGTTCGGTTTGGGCTGTGTGTGGTGGTGTCTGTTGCATGTGTGTGTGATGTGTTGTGTATTGTGTGCTGGACATGGGGGTGTTTGTCCCTGGGAGCTGTGGCATGGTGGTAGTGCATGTGAGTACATAGCGGTGTGCTGGTATACATTAGTTTGTACTTACCAGCCTCCACTCCCCCTGCTAATCCGGCGAGGATCTCCGGATGGATTACGACTCGCACCTTCTCCTCCCACGCTTTGAAGGTCTTAAAGAGCGCGGGATTCCCTCCGCCAGTGACGGCAGCCAGCTCTCTGTTTTTGCCCTCCTTCTTCTTGACCAGGCTCTTGACGTCATTCCAACGTTTGTTAATCTCGACTCTGTTCCTGGGCAGGGTCCCGACTGCATTGACCTGGTCTACGATCCGGTTCCACATTCTGTTTCTGGTGGCTAGTGGTGTGTGCTGGACCATGTTCCCATAGATTTGTGGGTACACCTTGATGATCTCGTCGACCATGACCGTCAGCTCCATGGGCGTGAACTTGGGCATCCTTTGTGGTGCCATGGTGTTTGTGGTGCTGGTGCGGTGTGTGTTGTGTAATGTGCAGGGGGTTTGTGGTGCCGGTGTTTGGTGGTGGTGGTGGTGGTGGTGGTGGTGGTGGTGGTGGTGGTGGTGGTGGTGGTAGTGATGTGTGCGTTTCTGTGGTGTGCTGCTGTCCTTGCTGTGTCACTGTGTCCTCTCCTCTCCTCTCTGGTTTGCAATGTAGCAAGGGGTTGTGGTCTGTGGGAGTGCTGCTTTTGTACTCACCTATGTGGGTGTGTCCTCATGGTCTGTTGTTTTCAGGTGTGTTGTGTCTGGGGTTCTGGCCTTTGTATTTTTTGTTTGTCCGGGGGGTGTTTTCGGGATATGTACTGTGCTTGTGTATTTGTGCGTGCCTTGCTGTGTGGACTTGTTGGCCATGTTGTGTGCTATTGGTTTTGTGTGCGGATGGTTTCTGTGCAGGTACGTGGGCGCCATGGCTTCTGCCGTGTCGATTCTCATCGGCGTTGTTTGCGCTGGCGGGCGGTATATTTGTGGTTTTCCGCGCTCATGTCGGTGCGATCGTAATCTCACGTGCGGTGTGTCGGCCGTGAGGGCGGGCGGTTTTGTGTTGTCGTGCGTGTTTCCGTCCGTGGCGGGCGGTTTGTCTCCGACTCGGACGTTGGCGGGCGGTATTTTGTGTGCTTTTTCCGCCGATGGCGGTATTCGGTTTGTGTAATCGTAATGGCGTGGTCGGTGTTCAGGCGGTGTGTGCGGGCGGATTTTTGCCGCTTCCATGCCTGGCGGAATTATTTACGCCGGGTATCGTAATGTGCCCCTTAATAACTTCCCACACTTTACCACTATAATCCCCACAACCCACAGCTAAAATTAAACTGTAAAAAAATTAATTACGCAATTAAAACTTATTTTCAATTAAAAAACTAATAGTATTTAACAACTAATTATAAAGTAAGTAAAATTAATTTACTCCCCGCCCTTTACTCCTATAAAAGTAAAACCCACACACAAAAATATAAACAATTACCCAAATTAAATATCAATTAATTAATTAATATTAATGATCAACTAATTAATAATTAATTAAACATAAATTACTTCCTTCCCTTGATCCCTATAAACCCCACAACCCACACCTAAAAAAAATTACACAATTTCCATATTTAATTTTCAATTAATTAATTAATAATAATTAACAACTAATTATTAATTAATTAAACATAAATTACTTTCCACCCTTTACCCCTATAAATCCCACAACCCGCACATAAAATTAATTACACAAATTCCATAATTAATTTACAATCAATTAATTAATATATATTAACAACTAATTATTAATTAATTAAACATAAATGACTTCCCATCCTTTACCCCATAAACCCCACAACCCCATCTAAAATTAATTACACAATTTCCATAATTAATTTTCAATCAATTAATTAATTTAAATTAACAACTAATTATTAATTAATCAAAAATAAATTACTTCCCACCCTTGGCCCCTATAAACCCCACAGCCCACACCTAAAATAATTAATAATTAATTACAAATAAATTACTTCCCACAATTAACACTACAAAATCTCAATCAAATAAATAAAAAAGAATCATTCATTTATTATAATTAAATTACTTCCTACCCTATTCCCCTATAAACCCACAACCCGCTACGAAACAAAAAAAACGCAAAATTTAATTAAAATAAAATTGATAACTACTAAAAATGCAACACATATATTAAAAAACATAAACAATACTTATACAAAAAAACATACATCGCATACATTTAAAATATAAACTAAAATACATAACACTAAATAAAAAATCGATATTTTAAACAACTATGTGGTCGATTACGATGGCGGGCGGACAAAGTCCGCCCGCCATCGCAGTGGCAAAAGGGACCGCCCGCCATAGGTGCGGCGGTCCCGCTATACTAAATAGGATGCGCCCGCCACACTGGCGGGCGCATCCATATTTTTACATTGCGGCGGGCGGTGCTGCAAGCAGCACCAGCCGCAATGTAAAAATACATGTTGTGCATCTGCATGTACAACGTGGCAGGCACCGTGCGGTGCCTGCCACCTTGTACATGCAGATGCAGGGGGGTACCATAGGTACCCCCCACGTGCAGCCCCCCGGGGGCCCGCAACGGGCCCCCGAAGGCATTCTCCGCCTGTCTTCTTGCGGCGGGATCTCCGCCGCAGAAGACAGGCATCGTAATGCCCACGGCGGTGCCTGCACGGCACTGTGGCCATTGGCCCATTGTACCGTGTCCCGCAAGGCGGGCGGAAAAGGACCACCTTGCGGGACCCCGGCGGACGGTCTTTCCGTCCGCCGCGGTACCATTTCCATTCCCACCGCCATCCTGATTTGGCGGTGGGAATATTCTGGTAAATGGCGGGCGGATCGCCCCCGCATCGTGATCGGCCCCTATATTTTTTGCAAACAATATTAATGACTTCTATATTTTTGAAAATGACATTTCTTACTTAAAAAGCGATATTCTTGTCCACGATATTCTTGCTGTCGATATTTCTGTGTCACGATATTTCCAACTCGATATTTGTGAAATTCGACATTTCCAACTCGATATTCTGTCTGATACCAGTTTTAGGGAGAGAGCACTGCCACAAGGGCAGGCTTAGTAGGCTCCAGTGCACTTTCAGAGTCATAAACATCAGCACTGGGGCCCCAACTGGACCTGCCTGAGCCCTGCTTCTGGCCTCTGCTGCAGTGAGTCCTGATCCCCAAGAGGTGCCATGGACTCTTGTCTGGCTTCCGCGTGTACTCCTCAAAACCTGCAAACTGCAAGCACTGAACTACAGGGGAAAATGCAGAGGTTTTGGGCTCTTCACGACTGCAAGGTGACTCTTCATGTCAGTAACCACAGCCCACATCTCCTATCAACGTGATGCTCTGATTGCAACCTTCTCTTTGCATCAACTGCGACCACCTGTGTCTCCTGTCAGAACGAAGCTCAGAAGATGACCTTCTCTTCATGCCATCTTTTTGTGGCCCCCGCCAATGCGAAGCTCCAGCTGAAGCTCCTCACATAGAACTGGACTAAGTAGAAGGTAAACTCTTCACCTGGAAGAACTTGGTCCCTGTATCTGACCCACGCTTTATCGCGGTCAGCTTGAACTCATGACTTTGACCTCGTCCAGCACGACCAGATAACTGTGAGTTGCGATTTGTGCTTATGGCGCTATTTTCACCTAAAGCTTTAAAAATTCATAAATTCGGGTTCTACTTATTATATTTTTGTCATTTAGGCATCATTTTATTTTTAAATATGTACTGTATTTTATTAAATTAGTTTGGGAATTTTCTTGTGTTGTTTTAACTTTATTACTGTTTGAGTACTGCATAAATACTTTACCTATAGACTCTAAATTAAGCCTGGCTTATTTTGTACCAAGCTAGCAGGGGGTTAAGCACAGGCTTATTTAGTGTTTTTTGTGATTCACCCTGAAAAAGATTGTGTTTATTATTTGATTGCGCTCTCACCCCTCTCAAGTAATAAACCAATTTATTACAGCCACATAATCAACCAACCAATCACACACTCATCAATATACCTCACCTAACATAACGTGTATTTGTAAAGCGCACGTTCACCCAGAAGGGTATTTTGGCACTGAATAACAGATGTTTATTGTTATCCAACTCAATGGTACTTATTTTATTGACCTCAGAAGGATGAAAGGCTGAATGAACCCACCGGGTTTTGAACCTGTGCCCATGAGGCAAACACAGGCCTCTACAGTGGACACATTAGTCCACTAAGTCACCAGACCCGGCATCCACAAGTGACGGTGGGATGCAAGTTAAGGTTACATGAATATGGAGGGCTTGGGGAGAAGGTTAAGTTAGTACCTTTTGCCTTTATACGTTTTCTGCTGTAGCCTCTATTGACACACAGGTCACTCTGAGCACCCCTCTAACTTTTAAAAATGTATTCAGTGATTTATAATGAATATGCAAATGCAAAGTGTGTAATAGGCTATTTATTACTATTGTGGAGTGTGGTTAGGGGTCATAACTTGAGTGATGCATAGCCCAAGGTAAGTTCTAACTCTTTCGGTTCTGCCTATATGCTATGTTCGCAGCAATTTGGATGGGACTGTATTGCCATTTGTATGCACTTTTGTATGCCATGCAGCTCTTTCACATGTATTAGTTATAAAATGTGGGGCCTTATTTAGAGCTCGGCACATGAGGAAATCTGCCATAAAGTGGCAGATGTTCAGACCTCCCTATTGAAAGTCCCACTGACATAAATGCATTCTTAATACACCGGACAAGACATTCTCCACTTTTGGGTGGATTTACCATACCTCCCAAACTCTAAACAAGGTCTTATACAGCATCCATTTTAGGACATTCTCATCCGTCATCCCTACTTCTCTTCCATCATCGCTACTTCTCATCCCTCATCCCTACTTCTCATCCATCATCCCTACTTCTCTTCCATCATCTCTACTACTCATCCCTACTGCTAATCAATCATCCCTCCTTCTTTTCCATCATCCCTACTTTTTATCCATCATCCCTACTTCTCATCCATCCTCCCTACTTCTCTTTCATCATCTTTACCTCTCATCCATCATCCTGTTTCTCATCCCAACTTCACATCCATTGTCCCTACATCTCTTCCATCATCGCTAATTCTCATCCCTAATTTCTATCCATCACCCCTACTTTTCTTCCATCATCCCTACTTCCCATCACTCATCCCTGTTTCTCATCCCTACTTCTCATCCACTGTTCTGACTTCTCATCCCTCATACCTTTTTCTCATCCCTACTTCTCATCCATCATCCCTACTTCTCATACGTCATACCTGCTTCTCTCCCTACTTCTCATCCATCTTCCTTTCTTCTCATCCATCATCACTACTTCTCATCCATCGGCCTTACTTCTCATCCAGCATACCTACTTCTCTTCCATCATCCCAAATTCTCATCCCTCAGCCCTGATCTCATCCCTACTTTTCATCCATCATCCTTATTTCACACTTCTACTTCTCATCCATCATCCCTACTTCTCATCCCAACTTCTCATCCAACATCCCTGCTTCTCATCCCATTCTTCTCATCCATCATCCCATCTTCTCATTCATCATCCCTACTTCTCATCCATCATACCTAATTCTCATCCCTATTTCTCATCCATCATCCCTACTTCTCATCCATCATACCTAATTCTCATCCCTATTTCTCATCCATCATCCCTACTTCTAATCCATCATCCTCACTTCTCATTCAGCAGCCCTACTTCTCAGCCCTACTTTGCATCCATCACCCCTACTTCGCATCCATCATCCTTACTTCTCATCATCATCCCTACTTCTCATCCCTACTCCTCATCCATCATCCCTACTTCTCATTCCTCGTCCCTCAATCATAACAACACACTTTCAATGTGGAGAAACAGGCCTTCACACTCATTGGTCGGCAACAGCCAATCACAGTTAAGAAAGAGGGCTGCATTTTATTTGTCTAGCCACTGAACAAAAAAAACTTTCTCCTTGCACATGCTGGTTGTTGGGAGACAAGAGGAAATACAACTGGTGTTTGCTTCCAGTAGATCCAAGCCTGTGCAGCATTTCATTTTATTTAAGTGAGTGATTTTCTGTTTACACAGGCCTCTGTGGAAAGCGCTGATGGTTTGGGGAAGACAAAGGGCCTCCTACCTTGGCCATAAATCAACAGTTGGAGAGAGGGCTGTGCAGTTCATCAGAAATATTTTCTGGTTCAGTTTGATACGTAACAACTCTGTCCAGGCCTTGCTCTTCCTAGATTCCTACACAACTGATGCCCAGGCCCAAAAATCTGCAAATTGCAAGGAAAGAAAAATGCACAGCTTTCAGAGCTAAAGGCAGCCTCAGACTAAAACATTTTCTTTGTTACAAATACAACTGAAACCAGAAAAGATTTCTGATGAACCATATTACCCTGTCTCCAAGATTTTATTTTAAACACTTTGTTACAATATTAAACTGAAACCAGACAAGGTTTCTGATGACCTGTATACCCCTGTCCCCAAGTGTTGATTTATGGACCATGTCGAGGACCTTTGACTCTCTCAAACCATCAGAGCTTTCTGCATTGGCCTGTGTAAATATAAAAGCACTTAAATAAAATGAAATACTGTACAGCCTTTGATTTACTGGAAGCAAACTGCACAGTTTGCAATGAGAAGGCTGTTTTATCAGTGGCTAGACAAAGAGAATGCAGCCCTCTCTCTTAACACTGATTAGCAGTTGCCACCCAATAAGTGTGAAGGTGTGTTTCACAACATTGAAAGTGTGTTGGTATGACTGAGGGCAGAGCACAAGTCCTAAAAAAAGAAGTGGGGGGACGCTGACGTCACAACAGGAAGTGACGTCACGAAAGGTGGCTTGCACCATCAGACTCATTGCCTCCCCTCGCTCACCCCTTAGATGCGATTGCATCAGAGAAGCCAGCGCGTGAGCAGCGTTGTGAATGAGCTCCGATCTCGCCCCAGAGAGGCCAAAGAGTGAATGTGTGGCTCCATTTGCTCCAGTTATCGAGCTCCCGGTAAAATAAGTGGGGGGACGCCGTCCACCCGCGTGGTACCCCGACTCGAGCCCTGACTGAGGGATGAGGAATGAGAAGTTGGGATGAAGTATTAGAAGTAGGGATGAGAAGTAGGGATGATGGATGATTCATGAGAAGTAGGGTATAAGAAATAGGGATGATGGATGAGAAGTAGGGATGAGATCTATGGATGATGGATGAGAAGTGAGGAAGATGGATGAGAAGTAGAAATGATAGATGAAAAGTAGGGATGATGAATGATAGGTGAGAAGTAGGGATAACGGTTGATGCATGAGAAGAAAGATGATGAGAAGTAGTGATGAGACATAGGGGTGATGGATGAGAAGTAGGGATGATGTATTATGGATGAGAAGTAAGGATGATGGGTGAGAGGTATGGATGAGAAGTAGGGATGATAGATGAGACGTAGGGGTGATAGGTGAGAAGTAGAGATGAGAAGTAAGGATGATGGGTGAGAGTAAGGATTATGGATGAGAAGTTAGGGTTGAGAAGTAAGAATGATTGAGAAGTAGGGATGATAGATTAGAAGTAGGGATGAGGCATGAGAAGTAGGGATGATGGGATAGAAGGTAGGGATGATGGATGAAAGTAGAGATGAAGGATGCGAAGTAGAGATGAAGGATGAGAAGTAGGGATGTGTAGCAAGGATGACGGATGAAAAGTAGAAAAGATGGATGAGAAGTAGGGGTGATGAATGGGGAGCAAGGGATGAGAAGTAGGGATGATGGAAGAGAAGCGAGGATGACAAGTAGGGATGAGGGATGACAAGTAGGCATGATTGATTAGAAGTAGGAATGAGAAGCAAGGATGATGGATGAGAAGTAGGGATGAGGGAAGAGAAGAGAAGTTGGGATGATGTAAGAGAAGCAGGGATGACAGATGAGAAGTAGGGATGACGGATGAGAAGTAGCGATGATGGAAAAGAAGTAGGGATGAGAAGCCCTGGATGAGGAATTAAAAGTAGGGAGGCTGGAAGAGAAGTAGGGATGATGGTTTGAGAAGTAGGGATGAGGAGCGAGGATGCCCTAAAATGGATGCTGTTAGAGCGCCCACATGTGTAGCTTGCGTCAGGGTTGCATGGAATTTGGCCGTTGTATGAATTCCAAATAACATGTTTTATTGGCAACATTTATTTTTCACTGGCATGGCATATAAACATATATGGAGACTGGCCATACTGTGTTATATTATGTCACATTGTGTTACGTCGTGTAACAATATGAGATGTTGTGCTGCATACCAAGCTTCACAAAGGCATGTACCTCAACCAGCTGGAGCTGATCTAGGAAAAGACGAGATTTTCTGTCCCTACACATATCAAGCAAACTATTTATGGATCCATTTCATCTCAGATATGCTGGACCATTGCACAGAACATGTTGTGGAATAAACAGATGGCTTTAAATTAAATCATTCTTTTAATTTGCATCCGGGGTAAGTAGCTTTAAGAGTCTTTATGATTATAGGGGGTTATGCACATAGGATGATCCAAACTATGGTATGCTGCAGTTTAAAGGTCTATCGTAGAGCTGCAGCACAATGATAGACAATCTTATATGAGACATAATAGCGTTAATTATGTATGTATCAATGACTCTCAGGAGTGACTTAATTCGACTGTCTCAGAGACTTGACAGCTTCATCCTCAGTGTAAAGAACCTGGAGAGGCTATTGTACTATCGGCTAGGAAAGAGTTAGCCTCTGTGGCCTCTGGCTGCAGGGATGTAACACAGGGACTTGTTCGATCAATGGTGGAGTTTCTGTTGTGGCTTTTGTAGTCAAAGGGAGTTCTGATGCTTGAAACAATGTTGTAATATATTAAGTCTTGGTGGAAGATTCGTTGGATATGTATGAAGACTGATCTATGTGCCTTCTGGCACTGCAGTAAATGTGTTCCCTCGATACAGGGCTTAAATTTCCTAAGATTATAGACTGAACATACCCTGTACCCTCTGAATTCATATTAGGTGTGCTCATATGCTGGCAATACTAAGCTTGTCCCACTACTTCCTACTATATTGGGGCTCCTCTTACACAAACAATGGGTCTCAGAAATCCATTCATTCCTCCAAGTTTTATCCCCCCTGATTCACCTTTTTTTTAAATCACAGATTGAAGATGGAAAGTACAACTGTGTAGTCACAGAATACAGTGGTGATTGCAACGAGGAGGCTGAAACTGATGAGAAAGATTCACACCATGACACTGATGGGAACAAGATGATATACACAGTGACTGAAATACCACCATGGCACCTGTGCATCTTCCTTGGCATTCAGGTGAGGTGGGGAAGAGGGTATGATAGGACGTGGGCCAGATCCAGAAGAAAATGAGACATGTATTCCAGCTTAGTGCTTGCAGGTGTGCCTGTGTTTTCAGGTAAGATAAGAGATAGAAGGTGGTACGGCAAACATATTGCATATGCAAGAAGTGCAACTCCAATATGAACCTTCCGTTTCTAATGGGTCACTATGGTGCTTGTACATCTCATGGGTGTTCTTGTGAAAACAGTTTAGGCATGAGGAGTTTAAATAGCTTGCATCTTGTCATGATTTCCCCTGCCATGTTTGTCTCAGTTGTATGGTCCATTGTTTATATCTGGTCATTGCTGAAATTCTGTATGGACTTATTGACAGAGTTTTATGTTGCTGCCCATTGGAAAACCAGGTCAGTGTCTGTCACTCCATTTGCTTCAAAGAACTGCATTTTCGGTTACATAAGTGTGTTGGGTTTTTGTCAAGTTGACCTAGGAATGTGGAATGTTATGCTATCACATGTGGTAATATGTTTTAATTTGCAAATGAATAACAGCTGGGGTCCAAAGCTTCACTCAGAAGCTCGCAGAAAGTGGTATCAAGGGTTGGTGTGCTGAATACCGAGGCTGCATAGTCTTGATTCTACCTCATGCCTCTTTGATCCACCATACCCTCTTCACTAGTTTACCTTGCAGGTACATCTTCATCTCTGCTTTCTACATTTGTCACTATTTTTCTGTCTTTCTCTTCATTCTCCTTTCCCCCTTTTGTGTTTTCTCACCATTGCTCTGGATGAAAATCTGTTGAGGAAAAATAAGTGCTGGTCCCCCAAAATGGGTGCACCTCTGTCACCCCTTAATTTAAGCACTGGTTGCAGCCATCCTGGAGAGCCTGCCAGAACAAAGACACTCAAATAAAGACTACCTTAAGGACGCTCTGTGTATCCGAGTCTTTTCACTGCTGACAAGCTGACTGGTTGGCCATCCCAGGAGAAAAACCCTCTCTGTCTACAGCACCTAGGACACTCTGACTCATCTCCAGCAAATTTCATTCGTTCCTGGCTGTGGAGCAGAGTACAGTTGCCAGCAGCATTTGCAGGAGGTCCTGCAGCTTACAGTGAAGTATACCTTAGAAAGTCTCTCCTCCCTTGTGAAGGGCATGATGCAATGATTATCTGCATGTGCGCACGCATCATTGTTCATTGTTTCCCCGGATATGACATGCGGGTGTACAGATACGCAGGGAATTGGTGTACCACAGAAATACTCTTGACTTCACTTGACTACAGCAGTAGGCCAGGAACTTGCACCTAGTGGTTAATTTGTAAAAAAAAAAAAAAGTTCCGGGCTCTAGTCAGGAGGCAGCTTGCACCAGCCCATTTCGCCTGTTAGCGCCACCTAAAACAGAACCAACTACTAACCATGAAAGTAGGGAGAGGGTGTGGCATAATGTCCAGAGCTGCCGACTTCGGAGCTGGGGAACCAGGTTCGAGTCTCGCTGCGGCTCAACATCCTGTGATTCTGGGCAAATCACCTAATCTCCCTGTGACTCCCATAAATTAATGTGTCCTTAACTGGTGCTTATGAAAAGCGCCGGTGATGGTGATTAAGTGCCAGTGCTGAGCACCGGAAACCACTGGCTCAAATTAGGCACTGTTTGCACCACATCATAACATCAGACCCAATGCATGCTGTTTAGTGCCAGTTTGTCCATTTGTATTCCAGAGGCAGAATCAAGGAATCGGCATCCTTCTCAATGAACACATCTTGAAACTCTGCATACACTTCGGGAATGTTGTTTTCCTCTTTAATCGTGTTCAAAATAGAACATCCCAATAAGGGATGTATGAATGAATGAACGAATGAAGGAATATGTTTGTGTCAATTAATTAAAATTGATACAATGAATCGCAGAAGGTCATAAAATTACAAGAAAACAACTAGGAGAATGTAAAAATCAGTCTGAAATTAAAACCAAGCAGTAAAATCTTACACATTACAGAGCAAATAAAATGAATTTCTGATATTGGTACTTCGACAGTAGCAGTGACCAACACAATCAGGTCCTTTGCTCCGAGATGGCAATAGAGATCTTGTTGACAAATTTGTCAAAGCGAGCAAGTTGCAAAGGTACAAAAGTGGTCATGCAAAATTCCAGCGCCTCTTTGCAGGTGGAGACCCCATTGGACCTGAACATAGGTTTTAGTAAAGTGCAACGTGCAGATCAAAACTCCAGACGGCAGCATAATAGATATAACATGGATTCTTTTTTGTACTCGCAGAATCTACAAAGAAAGCTTCCCGGAGTATCAGCCCAGTCTAAATGAAATTCATTAATTGGAAGAACAATGAGTCGTGCTCTGAGGATGCAGTGACTGGTTTTCTTGGTTAATGCTGACTTTAAATACGGTTGCAGTTACATGTCCTAGTATGGTTTAAAATAGGAGCAGCATAGATAATTGAGTGGATGGTTGCCAGGTCTGCTTTCTTCGAGGTGAGTGCGGCCCGTTAACTCAATATAGCTTTGTGCTGGAGTAAGGAACGTTTAGGACCGTCAACGTTTCCAGACTGACATCTAGATCAGAAGCCGCCTTTGCATGGTTTGAAGACCATGGATTGAACAAGGCGGCATAAGTCACTTGGAGAACCTTTTTTAGGGAGTCTGGTTTTGTTCGTTGCATTGCATAGTAGTACTCAAGGAAGGCAGCCTTACATTTTATATGTTGACCGTGCAGACCAAACTCTAGGCAAAGTAGTGTGCATCGAGTATATTTTGGAAGATGAAACAACCTCCTAAAAGCTTGCCACTGTGCCTTGCCCAGTGTTGAAGTAAATGCCCCTGTGTAAGCATGCTGACTATACAAGAGGTTAGGTAGCAACTTTGCCTGAATGGCTCATAGAATGGCCTCTGCTGTTGGGGAGCACAGCTGGTGATATAATAAGCATAAGGCATATGTGTCTGACTACTAATATGTTTGAGGTGGGGAGTCCGTTGTGCCTGTATCCATGAGCCAGACATCAAGATAGTTGTATTTAGATGTTTGAGTAATCCATTGGTTGCCAAGCCTCCATCTTAGGTTTCTCTTATTCTCATACCTGCCGAAAATCATCACCTTTGTTTTATCTGGGTTCGCCATCAGTTTGTTCACAGGTTTGTAGAAATGAAGCTTGTTGAGAGCATGCTGCAGACCAATTTTTGTGTGACCTAGTATAAGCAGATTGGTCACAAATTGAATCATTGGGAGCCTAACGGAGCCGATCTTTGATGGGACTGAGCTTGCCATTGCGACCTATGTCTGTGGTGTAAAGGTTAAACAACATAGGAGCCAGAAAGCACCCTTGCTTTAGGCCCTGTGTGGTCAAAATTTGCTGAGTCCATGAGTTGTCTGTGCCAGACTAGATACGGAGCCATGTGTCTGAGTACAATGCAATAATAGCTCTAAGCAGTCTGGCAGGCATCCCCCAGTCTGACAGCTCTGCCCAAAGATGATTGCGGTCAACACTGTCAAAAACAGAGGAATAATTCACAAAACATGCTAACAGAGGTGGTCGTGAAGGAATGGAAGCACTGTATGTCAGATATGACAGGGCAATTATGTCGTCGGTGGTTTGAAGTATGCTGTCTGAAACCAGTTTGGTAGAAGGGTATGATGTTAGTTTTGGCCACCCATGTCTCAAGTTCACAGAGTCAAATTTTAGTGTATGTTTTAGCCTCTACATCCAGCAATGCAATTAGCCTCTAGTTCCCTGGATTGGCATTGCACACCTTTTTATGAATTGGATGAAGGATAGATCCCTTTCAAGATTGGGGGACTTTTGCACTTTGGAAAACAATCTACATATAGGTTAGTGAGGTGGTCTGGCCAGAAATCTACGTCGGACTTAAAGTGTGCAAGTGGGAGCCCGTTAGAACCAGGGGCCCCACTGGTTCTCATAGCCTTAATGGCTTTAGACACAGAGTCTCAATTGAATATCATAGACCCAGTTGACACCTCTTTCCGGTCTAATCCCTTCCTCATATCAGGTACACTATGATAAACCATAGAGTACGGGTCTACATTCAAGTTCTGTACAAATTCGACCCACTTTGTTGCTGGAACACCATTCCCACTGATAACAGATTTGTTATTTAATGTGTTAATGTAGAGCCAAAACTTCTCCTGTTTTTTACTAGACAATAGGGAGAATAAATTAGTACATTCCGATTCTATGTCAGCACCGGAGGCGAGGATTATGCCTTAACTTTCTTCACTTTGTTATGCAGCTGCCATTTTTTGAACCATATAACAAGGCTTCATTTATCATGAAACCTTGGGAAATGTCAAACAGTAAACTGTCCAATCAATAACCAAGGACCCATTTATAGTCCAATGTCCCTTTTGCTGCTTCCTCTTTCTTCGCTGCTCCAGCAGCCAAGATAAATACCTTCAGCCTCTGTGCCACATTATTGTGTGTTTCTACTGCATATTGTCAGCATTGTGAAGTGTTTCTGCTATTAACTTGCTATTTTCATTCTAGCGTGCCACGGGAACGCTTGTCACTCCTCTACTGCTGCTTTTCTCGTTTAATTGGTGCTGGGGTGTGAGGGACACACGCGGTGTAGTTCTCCGGCCACAAGAGGGTACCGCGTGATCGGCAGGTGCACGTCTCGCACATTGCTTCTACCGACCGGCACGCTCAGAACTCCATTAAGGAGCGTTACATAAAGGAAAGCATCCGCTTGTTCTCTCGGACACAGGCCAAGGCATCCTCTCTACCCTTCAGATTCTTGGGTGTATGTGGAATTCTGGGGGCACAACTCTGTGCCTCACTGGCCTCACAGGCTTTACAAACCAATTGGGAGATCCCCAAATTGCAATTGCCCTCACATATAGGCTGGTTAACCCAGAGCCCTATACTTACATTGGGTGAGCCCCAATAAGATAATCCCCTTAGTACTCAGTAAGCACCATGAGTGACGTTGAGGATTCATATATGGAGGAGTGCAGCATGACCTACCTCCCCAACCATTATCACTTTTGTGAGGAGATGGACGCCTCTATTCTCCATGCGGTGTTGCAGGTGGTAGCACCCCATGAGCAAAAACTATTGAGTACGGTGTACCGCTACTTTAAAACCCTACTTTCGAGAGAAGACACTTTGGGGACCTCGCTCCTGTTACCTCTGGGGCCGGCTAGCTGTCCGACAGTGAATACGAAGCGCAAACGGGACCAGACTCCCAGCGTTGACCTTGACGCATTTACATGATTAAAATGTGCATTTAAGGATCATTTCCAGCCTCTGCCTGCTTACCCTATACTGGTGCTCTTGCCCGGCCCCTCAAAACCTCAACCTACTGATACCGACCCCCTCCTAGACCACCTACTACCCTAGACGGGATTGACTCCCCACTCTGGCTCCGATGGGGATCCTGATACAGGCTCTCGCCCTTGGCGTCCCACGCCTACCTCAATGTCGCCCACTTGTGAGATGCCGGGGAGGCTGCGTCCTTCTGAAAATCGACAATATAGCAGCAGTGCACTATAGCAACCATTTGAGGGGCACGAGATTGAAAGCCCTCTTGGACATGAATAGGACCTTCTGGGACTATTGCCTCGAACACCAAGTTTCTGTAACAGCGAACACCTCCCGGGGAAATCAGACCAAGTAGCCAACTGGCACTCCCTTCATCTTAAGGACGCGAGCCTTTGGAAACTGAACTCAGCAGTCTTCAAGGCTCTTCAGTCCAGATGGGGCTCGTTCTCTACAGACCTCGTCGCGTACCGCCTGAATCACCAGTTACCCAGATACTTCTGCTGAAGACCAGACCCCGGTGGGAAAGCGGCCAATGCTTTTCTTCAGGATTGGCATCACGAGTACGAGTTTACCCCATTCACCATGATCAAGCGTCTTTCCATCCAGGTGCATAAACAACAGGCAGACCTGGTGGTAGTGACCCCAGTCTGGAGATCGCAAGTCTGGTATCCAGTTCTTCTGGAACTTTCTTGGGATTTTCCAGTCCATCTACCCCTGTTTCCAGATCTCCTTCATGATGCAGAGGGTAATCCCCATCATCTGATCCTTGAAGGGTCTCTACCTCTTATGGCGTGAAGGATTACCAGGAATGCTGGAATGTCCCATGACTTTTGCGACAGGCTGCATCCCTCCTCTCGAAAGCATGGGCTTACAGTACTATTAAACGGTACTGATCGGCTTGGTTTCGATGGTTGGGCTGGTGTCACCAAAGATGATTGGATCCAGTGGGGACTGATGTTGTCCATATCTTGAATTTTCTTGTGTCATTAGCCTTTGCAGGCCTAGCTTACCAGTCAATCAATACATTCAGGTCTGCGATCTCGGCTGGTCATACCTATGTTGGTGGTCATCCCGTAAGGGAACATCTCTTGGTTTGCAAACTGTTACGGGCATTAGGTTGTCCCTTCCTCGAAAGCCAAGATACTCTGCCCTTTGGGATGTAAATAAGGTTCTGAACTTATTCCTGTCCTGGCAATCCAACAAATACCTCTCAAGAAAGCAACTATCGGACAAAATGGCCACACTGCAATGCTTGCTATTGCGTAGAAGAGTTTCGGATGTGAGAGCACTGGATTTAACAGATAGAGTATTTTACTCCTGAGGGGGTTACCTTCCACATTTCACGAAGGATGAAATGTAATTCACGTGTGGTGTCTTACCCTTCCTTTGCAGATTCCCCCAAGTTGTGTAGTCAAATGTAACAAAGTGTATGAATCTATGACGGCGGAACTCCGCCTACATGGGAACAACAACTTTTGATTGCCCTCAAGAAGCCAGATAAGGCGGTCTTATCCCCTACCATTGCCTGATGGGTTAAACGGGCCATGCAGGAAGCTGGCATTGATACAAAGATATTTGGAGTTCACTCAGTGAGAGGAGCTATAGCATCACAAGCATTTCTCCCGGGGGCATGGTTAGATTGTTCTTCGGACTCTACTTTTAAAAGGTTTTACTTTAAGCCAGTCCCTAATATTGTCTCGTTGGTAATTCATAAGCTTTAAACTAGCATAATGCTTGCCTCCGGTCCTGACATAGAATTAAATCTTTCTAGCTAACGTTATGGAAATTTTCAATTCTATTAAGGACACTGAGGCGAGGGTAAACTCTCCCAAGAAGCTGGGGCACATTCCAAAACAAGATGGAAAAACATTCCTTGGTAAAGAGTGGGTATACATTTTTCTGTCATAACTGATGTACTATGATGATGCTGTGATTAAGTCTACTATACAGCTTATGCATTCTCTGATCTCTGAATTTATCAGCTCAGGAGTTTCACCAGACATCTATCTGCTTTCTTTAAGAAATGAGTCGTCTAAATCAGACTGAGGATGTCGGTAACCGGCTTGTGTTGCAGGATGAAAGAGGAGGCATCGAAAGGGACAATGGACTTTAAATGGGTCCCTGGTTATTGATTGGACAGTTTACTGTTTGACTTTTCCCAGGATTTCGTGGGAAATTAAGTCTTATTATACGATTAAAAAAATAAAGTGATGAAAGTTAAGGCATAATCCTCTCCTTCGTTTCCTTAATAGAATTGAAACTTACGTTACGTCAGCCAGGAAACCTTTCATTCCATGTCAGGCCTCGAGAAATGTACTCACCCACTCACTATGGCAAGTCAGATTTCCTCAGGTCAGGCTATTTTTAGGGCCTACTGGCCAGTCTGGCAAGCTGACAAATAAAAGGTGTTCTGTTCACTCACAAAGTGAATGAGCAATAAAGATGCCTTTAAATCTTGTTATCTTGTCACATTTACTTTGGATTCAGAAGCAGAGGTCAAATGTCAATTTGCCTTCTTACATTTCCTTTTCTTTCTCTGACTGTGAAGTTAAAGGATTTTGTAAAGTGAACTGTCTGATAATTGTGCTGTGCAAAGCCTGTGAAATTAGGCTTTTTTCTAACACAACATTTAAATAGCTAATAAGTGAACTGCACAAACATTTCAAAATATAATTCAGTAGTTATGAAAGCAAATTATTGTAATTCTGTATGGTAGAAAAAAGATTTTTATAGGATGAAAACAAATGAGAACACTTTACTTGATGATGTGCAAATGATAAATATTTTTGCTGAAACCCAATTTCCAAACATTGTTTATGCACTATATAGTTTTATAAGTAAAACTGCATGTTATTGGGAATGTTTGTGTCCATTTCAATGGGAAATGTGCTGCCTGCAAATGACAGTGCACTACCACATCATGCTTTAGTAATATATTTATTAAAAGGGAGTTTTTAAACATGAACTGAGAAATACTACTGCCCCCGCACTGATGACAATGCTAGTAGTGAAATAAGAAACCAATCAGGAGTCATGTGTAACCTATATGAAGGCTAGATTATTATACATTAGAAATTCTGAACTCACATATTTGAAGGTGCTTTCATGTGTGATAATAAAGAAAAAGGCAGCTCCATAAAATAAAATATTTGCCTAGGATCACATAAAATGAGTCCGGTTTAAGGGTAAAGTACATTACAGTTAGGTTGAGTAGATTATTCAAGTTACTAGACCTGTAGGTATAGTAACATTTTTATGATGTTTCGAGGCCTGCATGTACTTTACTGTTGACTACCACAACAGGATGCAATGAACTTTCCTTTTGTTCCCTAGCTCCTGTAAAGCACCCTGATTACTTTTGTCTTTCCTGTACTATTTGGTGGCAGCATTCAGGGCGTTTTTCCTTAATCTGAGCTCAGTGGAGAACCAGAGGACATTCTTCTTACTGTGTTCCCTAGTGCTTGTTGGGCAGTGTTTTCTCTTGCCCTCCAGGTGGCAGAACACTGAGTCAGTGATTAGGTCCCATTCGTGTTGTAATTCCCCCGAGCTGTCAAACATGGTTGGCACTTTCATCACCGATTGAATGTATCCAGCTGCATCTTTCCCCACATTAATCGCCTGAACAGTGAGGTTATTTCCAAACCTGTGGGCTCACCTAATATATTTAATGATTGGCATGTTGCGTTCCATTCCGGTGTAAGATTTGCATTCAGCCAGCAACCACGCCCTTGCATCTAGCATGGAGATGCCTCTAAAGGAATATACAGGTCTGGTAATAGTTGTTTGCCGACTTGTTTATGACACAGAGACGTCAGCTCATGAGATAAGATTCTAGCCAGGCTGAAATGTCTCCTAACGGGGAAGAGCTAGTAATGTTGTGCAGTTCTGTGGTGCTGTCTAGATTGTGAATGTTGAAATCACCTGTTATTTTAATCTCATATGTGGGAAATATGCAGACTAAGGGCCTGATTCTGATGCGGTTAGGAAGGCCTCCTAACAGCATTTGCTCCGTCCAAATCGGATCGGGAATGTGTCTTTCCAACCGACTCAGAAAGGTTTCCAACCGACCGAGTATGATGCGAGTTAGGCGTTAGGAATATCCCAATCCAAACCCGACGGCATTTGGAATTACCAAGCCGTACGGAGCAGAATTGTACGTGTCTACGGGCCGCGTTTCCAAACGACTGAGTACGATGCTGGATTTGGACAGTCTTTCCGAATCGTGCCGTCCGACTCGAATCGGCAGTCGGAATCAGACTTGCACCTGGAGCCTTCCCAATCGGGCCCGTGGGGGTACCCATGGGTCTTCCCTTACCAGCCATGCACAGTGTGGCAGGCACCAGGGGGTGCCCGCCACAGGGGGCCCGATTTTCCCCAGCCACCCCTTTCTTAAATGGGAGCCTATGCATTCGGTTGGAACAAAGGCACCCATTGAAGTCAATGGGAGTCCAACCGAATCGTATCTGGAAGCATCCAGATGCATCGTACTCGGTCGGTTGGACTCTCCTGATCCGATTCGGTTGGTAACCATTCCCAAACCCATTCTGTTGGGAAGCTTTCCAAACCGCATCAGAATTGTGCTCTAAGTCAGAAGGTGCCGAGTTGAGGGATGAAGTCATGGCATTTCTGCTACTTTTATGGAGGTTTAAATACACAATGATTAACAGAATTGAGACCGCCCTCGAAATTGAAATTCCATCCTTTGATGGTGGCTGCTAAGATTGATGGACAATCTGTTTCAACTGCAGTTGCGTGGGGGTTAACAGTTGTGGCTATTTAAGTTGCAAGGCCACCTCCCAGGCGCCTAAAATAATTAATTTTAGTAGCCAGTTTATGTTGACCATAAAAGCCTGCTATTGGAACCGGGAACAGGGCCCATGTTTCCTGTAGGCAGAGGAAGTCAGCTTCCTTGATTAATTTTTTTGCTCATAATCTTTTTACTGAATATTTTTCAAAAATAGTACAACATAAGACAACTTGATCGCCATAAACCAGTATAGTGTATCAGGAGACCATTGGATATACAGCAATATCGCATAGCGTACGAGCAATAATGGATTGCAAGGAAACAAAGAATAGTACATGCGTTAGATAATAGTGCTACGTGGTCATCCCCAATATGTCAGGTCACAAAGTACAGAAGAGAAACAGTAACATAAAATACAACAACTCCTCGTCGAAGTCTTCTTGGCGCAGTTGGAAAAGTTTGACAATGTCACACAACAGAGCAGATACTTGTTTAGCATTCGGTCCATCAATTGCTGTGTTTGCATTTGTCACTCCGAGTGGGACGGGTATGCCCAGACATGGATCCGGTGCTCACCATGCCATTGGAGTCAAGCTAGCCTGGTTGATGAGGGGTGATACCCCAAAACCGGTCCCAGGATGCGTGTTTCCGGTCCAGGGAGGACCTGGCCTGCAATTCAGGCTGTACTGTTCCCATGAGGAGCAGGGCCGAGTCTGATTTGCATATGGCTGGGTCCAAACTGGAATGGCATGGTGGGCAAAAAAGCAATGGATTTAGGCTCATATCTCTGCACTGGGGTTGAATGTTTGGTATTGTTCAGGATTCTGTCCATTAATTGTTGTTTTTGCATTTGTCACCACGAGTGGGACAGTTATGGCCAAACGTGGATCTCGTGCACACCATGCCACTGGAGTCAAGCTAGCCTGGCTGATGGGGAATGATACCCCAAAACCGGTCCCAGGATGCTTTTTTCCTCTCCAGAGAGGACCTCGCCTGGCAGTTCGGGCTGGACTATTCCCATGGGCAGCAGGGCCAAGACTGATTTGCATTTGGCAGGGTCCAAACTGGAATGGCATGGTGAGCAAAAAAAAGATGGATTTAGGCCCAGATCTCTGTACTGGAGTGAATGTTTGACATTGTTCAGCATTCTGTCCATCAATTGTTGTTTTTGCATTTGTCACCCCGAGTGTGATGGCTATGCCCAGACATGGGTCCCGTGCTCACCGTGCCACTAGAGTCAAGCTAGCCTGGCTGATGAGGGGTGATACTCCGAAACCGGTCCCAGGATGCTTGTTTCTGGTCCAGGGAGGACCTGGACTGGCCGTTCGGCTGGACACTTCCCATGGGAAGTAGGGCCAAGACTGATTGTGTCCAAACTGGAATACGGAGCAAAGAAACAATGGATTTAGGCCCAGATCTCAGTACAGGAGTGAATGTTTGACATTGTTCAGCATTCTGTCCGTCAATCGTTGTTTTTGTATTGTCTCCCTAAGAGAGACAGACTTCGATAAGTTTCAGGTATGTCTTGCCAAAGAGTATCCCATTGTTTAGGGGAAATGCCCTCATTGGTGGCAGATTGCTATGTCGTTTGATATGGGTTGTGTACAAGGGGGTGTATAATGCTGCAGCATGCAGTATGTGTTAGATATAAGCCCCGGGGAGTCATTGTATGCCCTCACCCACTTTTCAAAAGGGGTGTAGAGCCTAATTGCGCCTGGATAAATGGAAGCATCTAGTGCCCAATGCTGCAATTGACAGTATTGCAGCCTAGCTGTTTCAGGGAGGTGGTAATCAGCCTTGCATTGTTCAAAAGATTTGATGGACAGACCTGCAAAAAGGTCTAGCAACGTCCGACACTCCCCCGCCTTCCAGCTAGGAAAGGAGTGAGGTAGGAGCACTGGGGTAAAGTCAGGATTACTCGCAATAGGCGTTTTGGGGATGGGAATGTAGTGAGTCCCCTCTGAGTCGCCACCCTGTCCCATATTTCAAGCGCTGTTTTGATGGGGGTAGCCAAGTAGGCGCTGTGCATCGTGTCTAGGCAACCAGGCTAAGTCCCTCAGAGGTCAGCAGGCCACCAGCCGGTCCATTTGGAACCAGTGTTTCTCACTCTCCCAAACCACCCATTCTGAGATATAGAGAATGTGAGCTGCCCAATAATGTTGGAGGAGGTTAGGGCAGGCCAGGCCTCCCCAATCCCACGGTAACATCAGAAGGGAGTTAGAGATCTGTGGGCACTTCCCATTCAAAATAAAGGAACGGACGCCCCATTGCAGGGGAAGGATATCGTCCTAGGGGATAGGATTAGGTAGGATTCAGAAGAGGTAAAGGGCCAGTGGGAGGACATTCATTTTCACAACATTAATATGGCCCATCCAAGAGATGAGAAGGGGCTTCCACCTCTGCAGATCCGCCAGAGTGCTCCTCCGCAGCTGCAGCCAATCAGCCTGTGTCCAGGATGACAAATTAGACGTCAGATTGAGTCTCAGGTATTTGATTGCACCAGAGGACCACTGAAATAGAGCTAATCCGCACAGAGTGGGAAGGTCTGACTGAGGTATAGTTAGATTTAGCACGCAGGACTTAGACATATTAATTTTGAAGCCTGATACTTCCTCAAACGCAGCTAGATCGGCAACAATGGCTGGCAAGGAGGTGGCAGGCTGAGAAACAGAGAGAAAGAGGTCATTGCGAACAGGCTATGCTTATGCTCCTGGCACCCAAACGGTATGCCTACAATGGCCTCATTACGACAAATGCTAATGGCTAGAGGTTTCACTATGAAAGCAAACAACAGGGGCGATAGTGGGCACCCCTGTCGTGTGCCCCTAAGGAAAGGGATAGGTGCTGTAGGTTGCCTATTGATCCCGATGGTAGCCATTGGCACAATATAAGAGGCCATAATCTTATTTAACATCCCTGGTCCTAAGCCCACCTTACCCAAAATCGTTCTGAGAAAAGACCAATTAACTCTATCAAAGGCCTTCTCTGCATCTAGCGAGAGAAGGCATGCAGGGATATTGTGGCAGTGGAACTTTTCATCGAGGTGGGCTACCCAGCGCACATTATCCACCCCCTGCTGATTACGAATAAACCCCACCTGGTCAGGGTCAATGAGTTCTGGGAGATCGCATTCTATCCTGGTAGCCAATATTTTCATGAAAAGTTTCACGTCAGTATTGAGGAGGGCTATGGGGCGATAAGAGGAACAGAGAGTGGGGTCTTTACCTGGCTTGGTTATAAGGTATCTCTCTACGGCAGCCATAGTGGGCGTGAGGCCCATAGTCTGTGTGAAGGAGTTAAACATGTTAAGCAGGTAAGGTAGAAATAGTTGGTAGAAAAGGGCAGGGAGCCCATCAGGGCCCGGTGTTTATAAACATAAAGCACTTCATAGACCATCCAAAAACTGCAAGCACTTTAATATCCTCCGTATGAATTGAATACTTAAATGACATTAAATACTAAATGAATAGCACTTTAGGTTCCCCAGCCGGTACCCCTTGCTACTTTAGGATCATGCCATAAAGTTTTATAGAAGCACTTGCACTGTCAACGGGTATACATGATAATATATTGGAATTATTTTACTAGCATAAATACTTTTATGAATTATCTTGCCAGCATGAGCACTTTTATGGATCATCAGCATTAGAAATTCATAAACTTCCCCGTATGAATTACACATCTTTAAAGGCTTCTACTTATAAACTATTAGCACTTAGTGGGCACCTAACGTATAGGTGACAAGATATGTAATTGAATAGTGTCATTGGATGAAGATGGGAAATAATTTATTTTGCTCCGATCCCACTCTTGCCAAAACAAGAAAAGTATTAGCACTTTAATTCCCCTTGGAACCTTGACAGGGCAAACCACCTTCTGCTTCCTCATGATTCTGTGTAACAGCCACTGTCATTACCCGAAAACAATACCATACACCTCATGTCCTCACATAGGAAGTAATGTGGGAACCCTGTCACGACTTCACTGATAAATGTTTTTCCTTTTGAAAATGAATCTGTCTGCCTATAGTGAAACCCATGTCTGAACTTGTTTATGTGATAATGATCGCTATTAAATTAATAGATTGTATACTTTGTGTATTTTACAGGAATGTAAATGTTCTAAAGTCAAAAGGTAAAATGGTGACATGTATTTGACTGTGTTTCACCTTCCATTAATATACACGTTCTTGTTGCTTTGTTAACTAAACAGTAATGAAGGAACATTTTTGGTGCTGGCACTTTAAATAGACTCTTTAGGTGTGGGGCTCTATAGTCCAGTCGAAGGCAACAAGCCGATACGTGTCAACCGCCTTTTTCTCCTGTTTTTGCACTGATTTTGCACTGGTGAGCTTTAAAATAAACGTTTGGTGGAAACCTGCAGTTCGTAGTGCTGCTTTTTCCTTGCCATGAATGAAGCACAAGGAAATATATATATATAGATGATTTGTTTTTAATCTGGGAGGGCACCACAGAGGATCTGAACGCCTTTCTTAAATCTCTTAATAAAAACGCATTCCAGCTCAAATTTACCTATAACACCAGTCAGAAGGAGATAGACTATCTGGATATACATATTTATATTAAAGAACAAAAAATATGTACAACACTTTTCCGCAAGCCAACAGCTTGCAATAGTATTCTCTCAGCCAATAGTGCTCACCCAAAATGTCTGAAATGGAGTGTCCCCTATGGGGAGTTCCTTCGAGCACGCAGGAACTGCACTGAAGCTCAAGAGTTCCTCTCACAGATTGACCAAATCTACAGAAGATTTCTAAGAAGAGGATACCCAATGGTGGTGTTGGACAATGCAAAAACAAGGGCTATGAAAAAGAAGAGAGAGTCCTTATTGCATCTCAAGAGCCTCAAGGAGAAGCAAAGGGACCAACCTGAGGAGGATAAAATAAGGTATATCGCACAATTCAACTCCTCGAGCAACATGATAAGAGATGCATTACAAAACCATTGGAAAATACTGACAAAGGATGAAGATTTAAAGGTATATGCATCTAACCATCTAAGCATCACCTATAAAAAAGCATCTTCCCTGGGGGACCTGCTAACACATAGCCACTATCCGAAAGCAGACCAGAGTGGAAGTAAAAGTCAATGGCTAAGAGCAAGGGGTTTTTTCAAATGCCCAAAATGCAAGGCATGTAGGCACGGTCAAAACCGACAAGAAGTAATCACCTTGATAGGGGAGAAAATCAGAATCAAGGAAAGGATTACATGTGAGACCACACATGTCGTCTATGCCCTAAAGTGTGAATGTGGAAAACAGTACATTGGGAGTACAGTGAACAAATTAAAATGACGTATTCTCCAACATCTCAGGGCAATTAAAAACAAAGACTTCACTTATGCCATTGCAAAACATGTGTGGAAAGATCATGAGGGCAATTTTGAAAATCTATCTTTCTATGGCATTGAACACATCCCCTTAAACATCAGAGGTGGGGACCGAGATTTGACGCTCCGTAAAGCAGAGTCCAAATGGATAATCATGATGGGAACAGAAATACCATGGGGACTCAACACTGATGCAGAACTATATACCTTTTTATAAACTGTCATAATAGAGAGAACCGTTTCTAACATGTTGCATTGAAATACTTTTATTGGGGATTGTGGTGGGTTAGATTATGTGGCTGGCACTGGCACTTTGAAATAGAGGAGGAGGAGAGATTGATAGGCGCTTTTTGGTTTGATGAATATTGATCATCAGTGAGACAATTGAATGCTATGCGTGGAATCATGTGACTACATTGATACTTTATCAGGATTTGATGTACACATTCAACAAGAAATTCTAGAGAATCGTATACTTCATCATCTTTTTCGATTGAACTTCACTATGAGAATAGATGGAGGAGATATCAGGAGCTATTTGGTTAACTTTATATGAAAATTTAAGGAAGAAAATTAAGGGATCTTAATAACGTGAACTGTTTGTGCAATTATTGATTACTTGGGTACTTTACCAAATTCGAGATGCATGTAGACACTTTAATAACTGTGTACATGTTTACATTTATTGCATTTCGCACTTTATTGCACTCCGCACTTTACTTCCATTATATGTGGAGAAATTCAATGAGTTAAAAATTGCTGACACTGTTTTATATAGAAATCGATGAGATGGTTTCATGATATTATATAATTTTAGAAATTTTAGATATGTTGAGTGAGTACAATTTCTATTGAAATCAAATTGGGCTTGTCTCTTAAACGCATAATTAATTTTGGTCATGATTAGTTTATAGTGGGTACGTCACCCCATATAATATTGCTAAGCGAACATAAAAGATATTTTAAGTGACTCCTCCTCCCACGCAACCCTCTTGTGTGACCTAAACTTTTTGTACACAGAGGGTAGGGTCAACACTAGTGCATAAAGTTGGCAGGAGAAAAAGAAAAAGAAAAAGTGAAAAAAAGCTTAAAAAGTGTAATGTTCCTTTAACAGGCAACCAGTACCAAATTTTTTTTGTAACAGAGGGAGGGTCCAACCAACCTCTTTATAATCACTTTGCACTTTACATACTTTGACCCGGACGAAGGCCTCTGGCCGAATCGTGTAGGTAGTTTTTTGTCTCCAATTTGCACTGACTGCACTTTGCACTTTATATAAATGAAAACAACGAAAAGAAAATGAGAAAATAAAAAAGACATCTGCAAGCTACAACCTGTCGTGAGTTCGCTGTTTTGAGTGCTGCCTTTCTGTGTCCTTCAATAATGGCGGTGGAACGTTTGTGAAGGTAATCACGGGATACCAATTTCCCATATATATATATATATATATCCAGGTAACTCCAACTCTTTTCCACACAAAAGACAACGGAGCACGGACCTCGGATAAAGTGCAGGTTTTTAATCAATTGAGCTCTCAAACAGCACTAGCAGCATAACGCGTTTCGTCACAACAAGTGCCTTGATCACATGATGCGCGTAACTGGTCTCACCTGGTTTTTATACACCCATTATTTTCAAACTTAATTAGTTTGACCCATTTTTTCTATGTTTTTCTCTCTTTTTTTCTTTTTTTCATTGACATTTAAAGTGACAGGTACCTATAGTGCAAGGTCTGACATAGACATAGAAAAAATAATATATATACATATATATATAAATACTCTATTTCACAGTACTGTTTTGAACTTTCAAAATGCCAATGTTATCAATACATTTTAACAAAATATTGGTTTAAATACCTTAAAATCATGAAACATGGCTATTTAATAAAAAAGGGGAGCACTTTATATAAATGAAAACAACGAAAAGAAAATGAGAAAATAAAAAAGATATCTGCAAGCTACAACCTGTCGTGAGTTCGCTGTTTTGAGTGCTGCCTTTCTGTGTCCTTCAATAATGGCGGTGAAACGTTTGTGAAGGTAATCACGGGATACCAATTTCCCATATATATATATATATATATTATCTACTGGCGGTCGCCAGTAGATAGTTATAGTTAGGACATATTTTCCATAGGAAATCCGCGACATTCTATTTGAAATAACTCTCTTGCCGGTTGACGAATCTTCGCGAAATTTTCAAACTTTATGGCCCGCTCCGGTCCGCTCCTACCCTGAAAGTTTCGGGGTGATTCGTCAAGCGGGGCCAAGAAAAAGGGGGTCCCAAAACGTGTTTTCCCCATTCATTTTCCCATAGGAAACTTTAGACACGGCTACAGCCCGAACTGCTGAACGGAATTACACCAAATTTGGCAAAGAGGTAGTTCTTGGTTCAGAAAGAACCCTTTTTGTTAAGTGGTGTAAATCCGTTCAGTAGTTCCAGAGAAAATCAAAAGGAAAATCACATATATATCTATGGCCGCGTCGGATTCTCGCACCCTGAGTGCACCCTGCGCGCACCCTCCCGATCACGAGCTGCATGTTAATTGGCTTTCAAGTGGCTGTCAACACTCCAAATCAGGAAGTGTTGTCAGCCATTTTGTCCCTCGGTAGAACCGAGGGACAGAAACAAGTGCGCAAAGCGCAAAAAGGGGGCAGGGTAGAAACACCCTGACCCCCTAGGTCTGCTCAGGGGGTCCCACAAGGACCCCCTGGGCAGAAAAAAGCATTTTTTTTTTTTAAATCGGCAGGATGCGCTCAGGGTGCGCGGATCCTGCCGATTAGAAAAAAACCCAGAAGAAACAAGTGCGCAAAACGCACAAAGGGGGCAGGGTAGAAACACCCTGACCCCTAGGTCTGCTCAGGGGTCCCTCAAGGACCCCCTGGGCAGAAAAAGCATTTAAAAAAAAAAATCGGCTGGATGCGCTCAGGGTGCGCGGATCCCGCGAGAAAAAAAAAAAACGAAGCGCGGTCTCCTGCGCTTCGTTGTTAATTGGTCCCCGGGTGGGCCAAGTCCCGGGGGCATGCAGGGTTTCTTTTTAATATGTGGGGGGGCCTCTAAGGCCCCCAAACCCGAGGACCGTCACCCCCGGGGCTTAAAAAAATAATGGTGCGGGAGGGCTCTTTGCCCTCCCGCTGCCTCGAGGACCGCCACCTCCCGGGGCTACTTTAAAAAAATTTGACCTGTGTGGGGGCTCCAGCCCCCACACGCCCGAGACCGCCACCTCCCGGGGCACTAAAGATTTGAATATGGGGGTCCGTTACGGACCCCAAAGCCCGGGGACCACCACCTCCCCGGTGCTGTGCACTGGATGGGAGGGGGGCCGGGCGGCCCCCCTCCTGGAGCCCTTGATGGCCGTGGGGTCCCCAGGGCGGTCCCCAGGGCCATCAAGGGCTCCCGTCCTGTCATAGCAAACTTGGTTTGCATTTTGAAAGAGAGAGCAGGAAACCTGCTCTCTCTTTCAAAATGCAAACCAATAGCTTTTCCACATGGGGAGCAGCATGTTAGCTGCTCCCCATGTGGAAAGCAATGCCGGCTCCTGTAGGACACGGGGAGCCGGCGGGACTGTGGGGGATTGGGGACCCCCACAGTCCCCAACCAGAGGCCAGGCCCGGGGGATGGGGTCCCCGGGCCATAAGTGGCCAGGGAGGGGGCCACGCAGCCCCCTCCCAAATTATAAAAAATAAAAAATAAAAAAAAAGGGCAAGGCTGGCCCCGGGGGATGGGGTCCCCGGGGCCTTAAATGGCCTGAGGAGGGGGCCACGCAGCCCCCTCCAAATTAAAAAAATAAAAATTGAGGGCATGCCCCGGGGGATGGGGTCCCCGGGGCCAATACAGGCCCAGGGAAGGGGGCCACGCGGCCCCCTTCCCGTTTTTTTTTAAATTTAAAAATAAAATAAAATGCTCAGGCCCCGGGGGATGGGGTACCGGGGCCAAAAGTGGCCAAGGGAAGGGGGGCCATGCAGCCCCCTCCCAATCAAAAAAAAAAAAAAAGACCGGCATCGTGCCGGAGGCCCCGCCCCCCTCCCTGCAGCAGTCTGCAAACGCCCCTTTTTACACCTCTCTGCAACGCAGCTCTGTGGCGCTTTTTGGAAGTACATGGTGGGCTAGTTGGACTCCAGGGACCCTCAGGATTCAAGGGGACTTAATCCCCCAACTTAAAACGTGCCACGGGGCGGGTTTGCATAGTGGTGAAGGGAGGGGGCGGGGCTTCAGGTGACATGTGTGCAAACAGGCCCCATGGCGTGTTTTAAGATGGGGAATTAAATCCCCTTCAATCCTGAGGGTCCCTGGGGGCCAACTAGCCCAACAGGTACGTCCAGAAAGCGCCACAGAGCTGCGTTGCAGAGAGGTGTAAAGGGGTGTGGCCTCTGTACACGTCTCTGCAACGCAGCCCCTGGCGCATACTGGAGGTTCCTGGTGGGCTAGTTGGCCCCAGGGACCCTCATGATTCAAGGGGACTTAATCCCCCAACTTAAAACGCGCCACGGGCGCGTTTGCACAGATGTCACCTCAGGTCCCGCCCCCTCCCATCACCATTGTGCAAATATTCCTCTAAAATCAGCCGAACTACGAAATCCGATTTACTCACCTGTTATCAGGAGAGAACCCAGTGCTGCATCTTTTAGCCCAGCACTGATCCTGAAAAGTAATTTTAACCGTACTTACCAGTAACTTGAATTTCCTTCCATAGGATATCATTGCCTGCTTTTTGCTGAAAAAGTTTCTAAGTGTCGATTTTTGAAACATACAAATATTCCTCTAAAATCAGCCGAACTACGAATTCCGATTTACTCACCTGTTATCAGGAGAGACCTCAGTGCTGCATCTTTCAGCCCAGTACTGATCCTGAAAAGTAATTTTAACCGTACTTACCAGTAACTTGAATTTCCTTCCATAGGATATCATTGACTGGTTTCACTTGGAAATTCTTCTAAGTGTCGATTTTGAAACTTTATAATATTCCTCTAAAATCAGCCGAAATACAAATTCCGATTTACTCACCTGTTATCAGGAGAGACCTCAGTGCTGCATCTTTCAGCCCAGTACTGGTCCTGAAAAGTAATTCTAACCGTACTTACCAGTAACTTGAATTTCCTTCCATAGGCTAACATTGACTGGTTTCACTTGGAAATTCTTCTAAGTGTGCAGTTTTGGAACTTTATAATATTCCTCTAAAATCAGCCGAAATACGGATTCCGATTTACTCACCTGTTATCAGGAGAGACCTCAGTGCTGCATCTTTCAGCCCAGTACTGATCCTGAAAAGTAATTTTAACCGTACTTACCAGCAACTTGAATTTCCTTCCATAGGCTAACATTGACTGGTTTCACTTGGAAATTCTTCTAAGTGTGGAGTTTTGGAACTTTATAATATTCCTCTAAAATCAACCGAACTACGAATTCCGATTTACTCACCTGTTATCAGGAGAGAACCCAGTGCTGCATCTTTTAGCCCAGCAGTGACCCTGAAAAGTAATTCTAACCGCACTTACCAGTAACTTATATTTCCTTCCATAGGAATCCATTGTCTGGTTTTCAGCAGAAAAGTTTCAAAGTGTTGATTTTCACAAATTACAAATATTCCTTAAAAATCGCCTGTATGACTTAAACGCATTCTTTCAACTGTTTACAGGAGATGCACCAGTGCTGGATCCAGGATCCAACACTGAGTAAGAAAAAGTTACGATAACACTACTTACCTGCTAAGTGAATTTCCTCCCATAGGATAACATTGGTGATTCTATGTGAAAAAGTTTCTAAGTGTCAACTTTTAAAATACAATAATATTCCTTAAAAATCACTACTGTAACCAAAACGCTTTTACTCAACTGTTTACAGGAGATGTCCCAGGACTGAATCTAGGATCCAGTCCTGTGGTTAGAAAAGTAATACATAAAGTAACTAATTGCATTTAACTAGAAATTCACATTCAGCTCAATGTTGCATTGTGTTTGAAATTGTGTTGCCCATTGCAACAACTGTAACTACTGTACTTAAAACTCTATTGCCTATTTGCAAACTATTTAAACTAAAGTAATTCATTCAGAGAAAGTATATTTTGTAATGTAATGTATAATGTAATTACAATGTAATTTAATAAATAAAATATCTAAAAAGAAATAGTTTAAAAAAATGTAGTAAATCAGTATCAAAAAAATAAATATAACAATTAATACATTTAAAAATTGTCATTTACAAAACCTTTGAAATTCACTGAAAAAACCATAGGTTTTAGGGCGTTATAGTTAGAAATTAGCATTTAAAAAACCTTTGAAATTCACTGAAAAAACCATAGGTTTCAGGCACGTTATAGTTAGAAATTAGCATTTAAAAAACCTTTGAAATTCACAGAAAAAACCATAGGTTTCAGACACGTTATAGTTAGAAATTAGCATTTAAAAAACCTTTGAAATTCACAGAAAAAACCATAGGTTTTAGGGACAGTTATAGTTAGTTGGACATTTCACTCGTACAAAACCCGTGAAATTCCCCCGTTATAGTTAGTTCAGCTAACTATAACTCGCGCCCCCGCAATGCACTGCTGATGACGTCACATATTACATCACTCATGACATGGTCAGTGACATCACTGATGACATCACTGATGACATCTCAAATGACATCACTGATGACATCACTGATGACATCATCCACGTGATAATCTGATGCACCTCCTCACACCCTAATATAACCTTTGATACACCCACTCTAAATTACAGACTGCCATTCGCAAAACCATAGACACTCCAACACCAATAACTACATACCCACTCACTGATTCTTAGGTCTACACACACACATCCACTCACTCACCCGTACAGTCACTCATACTTATGGTCACTCAGTACAGGACTATCATATGCACTCTTACTCCTATATAGACACTCAAACACCGGCACTCATCCATAGAGGTACTCACACACCTAGTCAGTCATGCAAATAATTAAACACACTGCCATTTACTCACCTATACAGTTATACACACACCAGCTCACTTAATCATACAAATACTAGCACATTGTTACACTCTTATACAATCACTGATACAAGCACACACTCATCCATACAGCCACTATCACAATCACTCACTCTCGCTAATAGCTATTTATATACTCCAACACACATATATACTGCCTTTCACATATGTAGTTACTCACACATGTACCACTGGGACATACATTCACTCACTAACACACTCTTACACACACTTACCCACCCATACAGTCTATCACAGATGCACTCTTGAAACCATCCACCCAGTGAATCACCCACTCACACATCTATGCACAGTGTCGCACACACCCCTCCCACACAAACACTCAGGCACCCATACAGATACTCAGACAACCATTCAATAACTCATATACACACTCATGTAGCTATTCACAAACACATGCAGCCACTTACACAGCAACAGACAGACGGATACAGACATTCACCCAGTTTAGTCACTAACCCATGCATTAAGTAAGATACGTTAAATCACTCACTTATAGAGTCAGTCACGCACCTACTAAATCATCCATACAGACACTTATACACCCACTCATTCTTCAATACGTCTTTTCCTATATATATTAAAAATATTTAAACTTTACAGAAACACACAGTCACTGCATGATGTCAACAGTGATGTCATTTGAGATGTCATCAGTGATGTCATCAGTGATGTCACTGACCATGTCATGAGTGATGTAATATGTGACGTCATCAGCAGTGCATTGCGGGGCGCGAGTTATAGTTAGCTGAACTAACTATAACGGGGGAATTTCACGGGTTTTGTACGAGTGAAATGTCCAACTAACTATAACTGTCCCTAAAACCTATGGTTTTTTCAGTGAATATATATATATATATATGTATATATATATATATATATATATATATATATATATATACATATATATATATATATATATATAATCAAACAAATGCCCAAGCTTTTCAGGATGCACACAACATCTTGCCTGCCAACGGGCATACACATTCAGCTTGCCTCGACCCTTCGGTACTTTAATTCGTGCCTGACGCGTTTCGTGGCTGGGACGCCACTTCTTCAGAGGCTCATTATAATTGACGCAAAGAATCGCGCTCCTTTATTTGCATGCTTTTGATTGGTTCACGGCCCACAGTGGGCCTGGCTTAGTGCAATTTTAATTCATGTTGCATGCTGGGACAATTAGTTTATCCACTGAGCAAAATTAATTTTCCTTGGTAGGTTTCAATGCGCAATGTATATTAAGAGTCAATTAACTCATCCTTTGTAGGATCCGAAGGAGCAAAGGCAAGACAATCTTCCTACGGCGCACTGTGCTGCTTAACCGGATCAGAGATAGTTCCCTTCCGCAGCCTCTCAAGGTTCAGAGATGGTGCCATCCTGCACAGTAAGGCCACCGTGTCAAAATATTGTCAAACAAATGCCCAAGCTTTTCAGGATGCACACAACAGCTTGCCTGCAAACGGGCGTACACATTCAGCTTGCCTCAACCCTTCGGTACTTTAATTCGTGCCTGACGCGTTTCATGGCTGGGACACCACTTCTTCAGAGGCTCATTACAATTGATGCAAAGAATCGCGCTCCTTTATTTGCATGCTTTTGATTGGTTCACGGCCCCCAGTGGGCCTGGCTTAGTGCAATTTTAATTCATGTTGCATGCTGGGACAATTAGTTTATCCACTGAGCAAAATTAATTTTCCTTGGTAGGTTTCAATGCGCAATGTATATTAAGAGTCAATTAACTCATCCTTTGTAGGATCCGAAGCGGCAAAGGCAAGACAATCTTCATATGGCGCACTGTGCTGCATAACCAGATCAGAGATAGTTCCCTTCCGCAGCCTCTCAAGGTTCAGAGATGGTGCCATCCTGCACGGTAAGGCCACCTTGTCAAAATATTGTCAAACAAATGCCGAAGCTTTTCAGGATGCACACAACAGCTTGCCTGCAAACGGGCGTACACATTCAGCTTGCCTCGACCCTTCGGTACTTTTATTCGTGCCTGACGCGTTTCAAGGCTGGGACGCCACTTCTTCAGAGGCTCGTTACAATTGACGCAAAGAATCGCGCTCCTTTATTTGCATGCTTTTGATTGGTTCACGGCCCCCAGTGGGCCTGGCTTAGTGCAATTTTAATTCATGTTGCATGCTGGGACAATTAGTTTATCCACTGAGCAAAATTAATTTTCCTTGGTAGGTTTCAATGCGCAATGTATATTAAGAGTCAATTAACTCATCCTTTGTAGGATCCGAAGCGGCAAAGGCAAGACAATCTTCATACGGCGCACTGTGCTGCTTAACCGGATCAGAGATAGTTCCCTTCCGCAGCCTCTCAAGGTTCAGAGATGGTGCCATCCTGCATGGTAAGGCCACTGTGTCAAAATATTGTCAAACAAATGCCCAAGCTTTTCAGGATGCACACAACAGCTTGCCTGCCAACGGGCATACACATTCAGCTTGCCTCGACTCTTCAGTACTTTAATTCGTGCCTGACGCGTTTCGTGGCTGGGACGCCACTTCTTCAGAGGCTCATTACAATTGACGCAAAGAATTGTGCTCCTTTATTTGCATGCTTTTGATTGGTTCACGGCCCCCAGTGGGCCTGGCTTAGTGCAATTTTAATTCATGTTGCATGCTAGGACAATTAGTTTATCCACTCAGCAAAATTAATTTTCCTTGGTAGGTTTCAATGCGCAATGTATATTAAGAGTCAATTAACTCATCCTTTGTAGGATCCGAAGCGGCAAAGGCAAGACAATCTTCATATGGCGCACTGTGCTGCTTAACCGGATCAGAGATAGTTCCCTTCCGCAGCCTCTCAAGGTTCAGAGATGGTGCCATCCTGCACGGTAAGGCCACCGTGTCAAAATATTGTCAAACAAATGTCCAAGCTTTTCAGGATGCACACAACAGCTTGCCTGCTAATGGGCGTACACATTCAGCTTGCCTCGACCCTTCGGTACTTTAATTCGTGCCTGACGCGTTTCGTGGCTGGGACGCCACTTCTTCAGAGGCTCATTACAATTGATGCAAAGAATCACGCTCCTTTATTTGTATGCTTTTGATTGGTTCACAGCACCCAGTGTGCCTGGCTTAGTGCAATTTTAATTCATGTTGCATGCTGGGACAATTAGTTTATCCACTGAGCAAAATTAATTTTCCTTTGTAGGTTTCAATGCGCAATGTATATTAAGAAGGTGAAGGACTAACAAGCACGAAGCGAGACCCACTGGGGGTCGGCATGCTGGAAATGGATAAAAAAGAGCCCTCCATGATTCATCTGTGACTGAAGCAGCCTATGAGTAAGAGGCATTGGCCTCGAAACGCGTCAGGTGAATAAAGATAGTAACTTCTGGAGTGCTGTAGTGGGTTGTTGCAAGAATAAACCGGATGGTGGTTTACTGTCGAGTGCGTCCTCAATGCTTTCGGGCGTTTGGTGAAGAATATATATATATATATATATATCTATATATATATATATATATATATATATTATCTACTGGCGGTCGCCAGTAGATAGTTATAGTTACAACCTATTATCCATAGGAAATCCGCGACATTCTATTTGAAATAACTCTCTTGCCGGTTGACGTATCTTCGCAAAATTTTCAAACTTTGTGGGGCGCTCCGGTCCGCTCCTACCTTGAAAGTCTCGGGGGATTCGTCAAGCGGGGGCCGAGAAAAAGGGGGTCCCAAACGCGTTTTCCCCATGCAATTTTCCATAGGAAACTTTAGACACGGCTACAGCCCGAACTGCTGAACGGAATTACACCAAATTTGGCAAAGAGGTAGTTCTTGGTTCAGAAAGAACCCTTTTTGTTAAATGGTGTAAATCCGTTCAGTAGTTGCTGAGAAAATCAAAAGAAAAAAAGATAGGTATATCTAGGGCCGCGGATCCTCCCGAGCACGAGCTTTATGTTAATTGGCTGTCAACACTCCAAATCAGGAAGTGTTGGCAGCCATTTTATCCCTCGGTAGAACCGAGGGACAGAAACAAGTGCGCAAAGCGCACAAAGGGAGCAGGGTAGAAACACCCTGACCCCCTAGGTCTGCTCAGGGGTCCCACAAGGACCCCTGGGCAAAAAAAAATTTTTTTAAAAATAAAAATCGGCAGGATGCGCTCAGGGAGCGCGAACCCTGCCGAAAAAGAAAAAATCGAAGCGCGGTCTCCCGCGCTCGATGTTAATGGCCCCGGGTGGGCCAAGTCCCGGAGGCATGCTGGGGGGGTTAATTTTATGTGTGGGGGGCCTCTAAGGGCCCCAAGCCCGAGGACCACCACCCCCGGGGCTTTATGGATAATGGTGCGGGAGGGCTCTGAGCCCTCCCGCAGCCCCGAGGACCACCACCTCCCGGGGCTTCTTTTTTATATTTAAAAACCTGTGTGGGGGGCTCCAGCCCCACACGCCCGAGACCACCACCTCCCGGGGCACTAAGAAAAATGAAAATGGGGGTCCGTTTTGGACCCCCAAGCCCCGGGGACCACCACCTCCCGGGGCTTTCTCGATGTAGGGAGGGGGCCGCACGGCCCCCTCCTGGAGCCCTTGATGGCCCTGGGGACCACCACCCCCAGGGCCGGCTCCTGCAGTGTCCCGGGGTGCCTACCCCGGGACACTGCTGTTTGCAATGACAGGACGGGAGCCTCGCGGCTCCCGTCCTGTCATTGCAAACTTGCTTGGATATTGGAAGAGAGCAGGAACCTGCTCTCTCTTCCAATATCCAAAGCCGATGCTTTCCACATGGGGAGCAGCATGTTAGCTGCTCCCCATGTGTAAGCAATGCCGGCTCCCGTAGTACACGGGGAGCCGGCGGGACTGTGGGGGTTTGGGACCCCCACAGTCCCCAACGAGAGGCCAGGCCTCGGGGGATGGGGTCCCCGGGGCCTAAAAATAGGAAAAAGGAAGGGGGCCACACGGCCCCCTTCAGAGAAAAAAAAAAAAACGATCGGGCCCGCAGGCCCGCCCCTTCCTTCACCACTCTGCAAACGCGCCCCTGGCGCGTTTGCAGAGAGGAACAATTCCCTTGAATACTGGGGGTCCCTGGGGGCCAACTCGCCCACCAGGAACCTCCAGTATGCGCCAGGGGGCTGCCTTGCAGAGAGGTGTACAGATGCCACGCCCCTTTTTACACCTCTCTGCAACGCAGCTCTGTGGCGCTTTTGGAGGAACATGGTGGGCTAGTTGGACTCCAGGGACCCTCAGGATTCAAGGGAGTTAATCCCCCGACTTAAAACGCGCCACGGGGCGCGTTTGCACAGTGGTGAAGGGAGGGCGGGGCTTCAGGTGACATGTGTGCAAACAGGCCCCGTGGCGCGTTTTAAGATGGGGAATTAAATCCTCTTCAATACTGAGGGTCCCTGAGGGCCAACTAGCCCAACAGGTACGTCCAGAAAGCGCCACAGAGCTGCGTTGCAGAGAGGTGTAAAAGGGGTGTGGCCTCTGTACATGTCTCTGCAACGCAGCCCCTAGCGCATACTGGAGGTTCCTGGTGGGCTAGTTGGCCCGTAGGGACCCTCATGATTCAAGGGGACTTAATCCCCCAACTTAAAACGCGCCACGGGCGCGTTTGCACAGATGCCACCTCAGGCCCCGCCCCCTCCCTTCACCATTGTGCAAATATTCCTCTAAAATCAGCCGAAATACGAATTCCGATTTACTCACCTGTTATCAGGAGAGACCTCAGTGCTGCATCTTTCAGCCTAGTACTGATCCTCAAAAGTAATTTTTACCGTACTTACCAGTAACTTGAATTTCCTTCCATAGGATATCATTGCCTGCTTTTTGCTGAAAAAGTTTCTAAGTGTTGATTTTTGAAACATACAAATATTCCTCTAAAATCAGCCGAAATCCGAATTCTGATTTACTCACCTGTTATCAGGAGAGACCTCAGTGCTGCATCTTTCAGCCCAGTACTGGTCCTGAAAAGTAATTTTAACCGTACTTACCGGTAACTTGAATTTCCTTCATAGGCTAACATTGACTGGTTTCACTTGGAAATTCTTCTAAGTGTGGAGTTTTGAAACATACAAATATTCCTCTAAAATCAGCCGAAATAGGAATTCCGATTTACTCACCTGTTATCAGGAGAGACCTCAGTGCTGCATCTTTCAGCCCAGTACTGGTCCTGAAAAGTAATTTTAACCGTACTTACCGGTAGCTTGAATTTCCTTCATAGGCTAACATTGACTGGTTTCACTTGGAAATTCTTCTAAGTGTGGAGTTTTGGAACTTTAAAATATTCCTCTAAAATCAGCCGAAATACGAATTCCGATTTACTCACCTGTTATCAGGAGAGACCTCAGTGCTGCATCTTTCAGCCCAGTACTGATCCTCAAAAGTAATTTTAACCGTACTTACCGGTAATTTGAATTTCCTTCATAGGCTAACATTGACTGGTTTCACTTGGAAATTCTTCTAAGTGTGGAGTTTTGGAACTTTAAAATATTCCTCTAAAATCAGCCGAAATACGAATTCCGATTTACTCACCTGTTATCAGGAGAGACCTCAGTGCTGCATCTTTCAGCCCAGTACTAATCCTGAAAAGTAATTTTAACCGTACTTACCGGTAACTTGAATTTCCTTCATAGGCTAACATTGACTGGTTTTCAGCAAAAAAGTTTCAAAGTGTTGATTTTCACAAACTACAAATATTCCTTAAAAATCGCCTGTATGACTTAAACGCATTCTTTCAACTGTTTACAGGAGATGCACCAGTACTGGATCCAGGATCCAACACTGAGTAAGAAAAAGTAACGATAACAGTTTTTACCTGCTAAGTGAATTTCCTTCCATAGGATAACATTGGTTATTCTATGAGAAAAAGTTTCAAAGTGTCAACTTTTAAAATACAATAATATTCCTTAAAAATCACGACTGTAACCAAAACGCTTTTACTCAACTGTTTACAGGAGATGTACCAGGACTGAATCTAGGATCCAGTCCTGTGGTTACAAAAGTAATCCATAAAGTAACTAATTGCATTTAACTAGAAATTCACATTGAGCTGAATGTTGCATTGTGTTTGAAAATGTGTTGCCCATTGCAACAACTGTAACTACTGTACTTAAAAGTCTATTGCCTATCTGCAAAGTATTTAAACTAAAGTAATTCATTCTGAGAAAGTATTTTTTGTAATGTAATGTATAATGTAATTACAATGTAATTTGACAAATAAAATATGTAAAAAAAAATTGTTTCTAAAAATGTAGTAAATCAGTATGAAAAAAATTAATATAACAATTAATACATTTAAAAATTGTCATTTACAAAACCTTTGAAATTCACTGAAAAAACCGTAGGTTTCAGGCACGTTATAGTTAGAAATTAGCATTTAAAAAACCTTTGAAATTCACTGAAAAAACCATAGGTTTCAGACACGTTATAGTTACAAATTAGCATTTAAAAAACCTTTGAAATTCACTGAAAAAACCATAGGTTTCAGACACGTTATAGTTACAAATTAGCATTTAAAAAACCTTTGAAATTCACTGAAAAAACCATAGGTTTTAGGGACAGTTATAGTTACTTGGACATTGCACTCGTACAAAACCCGTGAAATTCCCCCGTTATAGTTAGTTCAGCTAACTATAACTCGCGCCCCGCAATGCACTGCTGATGACGTCACATATTACATCACTCATGACATGGTCAGTGACATCACTGATGACATCACTGATGACATCTCAAATGACATCACTGATGACATCATCCACGTGATAATCTGATGCACCTCCTCACACCCTAATATAACCTTTGATACACCCACTCTAAATTACAGACTGCCATTCGCAAAACCATAGACACTCCAACACCAATAACTACATACCCACTCACTGATTCTTAGGTCTACACACACACATCCACTCACTCACCCGTACAGTCACTCATACTTACGGTCACTCAGTACAGGACTATCATATGCACTCTTACTCCTATATAGACACTCAAACAACGCCACTCATCCATAGAGATACTCACACACCTAGTCAGTCATGCAAATAATTAAACACACTGCCATTTACTCACCTATACAGTTATACACACACACCAGCTCACTTACTCATACAAATAGTAGCACATTGTTACGCTCTTATACAATCACTGATACAAGCACACAATCATCCATACAACCACTATCACAATCACTCACTCTTGCTTATAGCTATTTATATACTCCAACACACATATATACTGCCTTTCACATATGTAGTTACTCACACATGTACCACTGGGACATACATTCACTCACTAACACACTCTTACACACACTTACCCACCCATACAGTCTATCACAGATGCACTCTTGAAACCATCCACCCAGTGAATCACCCACTCACACATCTATGCACAGAGTTGCACACACCCCTCCCACACAAACACTCAGGCACCCATACAGATACTCAGACAAGCATTCAATAACTCATATAGAAAATCATTTAGCTATTCACAAACACATGCAGCCACTTACACAGCAACAGACAGATGGATACAGACATACACCCAGTTTAGTCACTAACCCATGCATTCAGTAAGATACGTTAAATCACTCACTTATAGAGTCAGTCACGCACCTACTAAATCATCCATACAGACACTTACACACCCACTCATTCTTCAATATGTCTTTTCCTATATATTTTAAAAATATTTAAACTTTACAGAAACACACAGTCACTGGATGATGTCATCAGTGATGTCATTTGAGATGTCATCAGTGATGTCATCAGTGATGTCACTGACCATGTCATGAGTGATGTAATATGTGACGTCATCAGCAGTGCATTGCGGGGCGCGAGTTATAGTTAGCTGAACTAACTATAACGGGGGAATTTCTACGGGTTTTGTACGAGTGCAATGTCCAAGTAACTATAACTGTCCCTAAAACCTATGGTTTTTTCAGTGAATTTCAAAGGTTTTTAAATGCTAATTTGTAACTATAACGTGTCTGAAACCTATGGTTTTTTCAGTGAATATATATATATATATATATATATATATATATATATATATATATATATATATATATATATATATATATATATATATATATGCACACACACATACATACATGTGTGTGTGTGTGTGTGTGTATATATATATATATATATATATCACAACCAAATGCTCACTTACAGATCAGAAGTAGGCAGGACACAGCTCCGGGGTACAAGTGGGTTTATTAGAGCAAATTCAAGCGTGGCTGCTCTCCAAAGGTCCGTGAAACGCTGTGGCAGACGCGTTTCTAGCCGGAACGGCTTTCATCAGTGCCGGTATCACAGGCATCGTCGATTCACCTGGAGTTCTTAAAGCATTTCTGAGACCACTCCCAGTGTAGCAGTCTCTCGGCCCCTCCTCCTCTTTAGAGGTATGCACCTCCTCACGCAGCGTCTCTAGGCAAGCTGCATGCTGGATCGTGTAGTTCATCGTGGAGACCTCATAAAGTGATGAAGTGAATCCAAAGCACCCAGTGGTGTTCCCAAACAAGGCGATGTGCCACACTCCGACACAGTTTGCCAAGGATACGATTGTCCGGCTCATACCACTTGTATCCCCTTATCAGGCAGTACAGTTCTGCCTCCTCTCTCCCCATTGCAGAAAATAACTACTCCATGGCAATACCTCTGCTTGGGGGGGCTCTGAGTTGCATTTCCAATGCACAGTCCAAATCTTGCTGACTCCCGCAGCGCTCCTGACCGAGAGGGCGTGTCCTATGCCGGTGTCAGCGATACCGGCCCAACATCACAACCAAATGCTCACTTACAGATCAGAAGTAGGCAGGACACAGCTCCGGGGTACAAGTGGGTTTATTAGAGCAAATTCAAGCATGGCTGCTCTCCAAAGGTCCGTGAAACGCTGTGGCAGACGCGTTTCTAGCCGGAACGGCTTTCATCAGTGCCGGTATCACAGGCATCGTCGATTCACCTGGAGTTCTTAAAGCATTTCTGAGACCACTCCCAGTGTAGCAGTCTCTCGGCCCCTCCTCCTCTTTAGAGGTATGCACCTCCTCACGCAGCGTCTCTAGGCAAGCTGCATGCTGGATCGTGTAGTTCATCGTGGAGACCTCATAAAGTGATGAAGTGAATCCAAAGCACCCAGTGGTGTTCCCAAACAAGGCGATGTGCCACACTCCGACACAGTTTGCCAAGGATACGACTCCCGCAGCGCTCCTGACCGAGAGGGCGTGTCCTATGCCGGTGTCAGCGATACCGGCCCAACATCACAACCAAATGCTCACTTACAGATCAGAAGTAGGCAGGACACAGCTCCGGGGTACAAGTGGGTTTATTATATATATATATATAAGCTTGTGTATACAGAGTGAATACAAGTGAATACATGACACCATTTAGTCCTTCACCCTTGAAGATAAAGAGATCATTCAACTGTAAGCCGGACTTTGCAGTAATTGTGTTGTCTGCAAATGTGGTCTTTTATATATTGACAGTACCATCTTACAGGTTCACTGCAGGATCTTACAACATTTGAGAGCAGTAAAAGTTAAAGACTGGTCATACCCCGTGGCCAGACACACTCACGACTTGCACAACAATGACCCAGGGCACCTATCGTATTATGTAATTGATGCTGTGTCAAGATCTGTAAGAGGTGGTAACCGGGAGAAACAATTAAGACAACTGGAATGAAGATACATTGTCATCTTGAATACTCCATTTTTGAATGGGCTAAGTTCCGAAGAGGAATTAAATTCGTTTTTATAATATAGCTGAATAGGCAACCTCCCTATAGGGCTATATTTGAGATACAGTTCATGCCAAACACTACAAATGTAGTTGAATTTACCGGATGCACCTAGTAAGGGGGTGAAAAGCAGTGGAAGACCCCGGGGACTAAAACACTGATTAATTTGATTAGGGCAACATAGGGCAAAACCTTCTGTGAGGATAATTAACTCTTTAACCTATATATAAAAAAAAGAACCTATGAATCATGAATGAAAATAATTCCAGTGAGATTTTGCACACACAGACACAAGACACTAGATGATATAGTAGGGCAATGTTTGATTCTAAGGTTGTGGTTTTTTTAAAACAATTTTACGATGTGTATTTTTGAATTTTTTGCTTTATGTTCACGTGAATTGTAGTACCTGACCAGATTCAGGGAATATACAAGCATGCCAATAGGGATTATTAGTGTATGCCCACAGTGGCCAAACAAACTCTGACTGCTCAGTAATGCTAATAGGGACACTATGCCAATAGTGGTAATAAAAAGATGGTATATTGGTGGTGGAAAAATATTTCAGGTTGTAGATTCACAAGAATGTTAAAAGCACAAGGAAACTAGAAATGTATCAAGTTGATCGTATGTAAATATGTTCAGTCACTTACGATCATTGTAAAATGAACTAAAAAATGTTATTTTGTGTTCTTTTCGATCAAGATGAACTGGTGCATCAGCAATATTAATTTGCGACCCAGTCAGTGAAAATGTGATTCATGTGTTAAAAATGCTGCATTTAGGCAGATGCAAATGTGATCGAATTGAGGAATTTCATTTATGGAATTTAATTTTGGACTATATTCCTTAAATGTTTAATAATAGTTTTCCTTTACAATATTTCACCCGTATGCATTTTAATATAAATTTATATATTTACAAGTATTGTAGGTAGAGATACATGAAACTGACATTAGTTGATCACATTATTGAAAATATAAGGGTGGAAAGACTAAGCATCATAGTCTTTCATTGTTGCAACTGATACAGGAACAGTATTTGAATGAATCCATGGTGCGGTGTGTATGTGAGCAAGGTCACTGTGTGACTGAGACGTGTAATGGCAGATATTACAGGATAATTGAAATAACGAGTTGGAGACTTAACAGTGTCTGTGCCCGGTCCTTCGAGGATTACTGGAGATATATATATATATATATATATATATATATATATTCACTGAAAAAACCATAGAACTAACTATAACGGGGGAATTTCACGGGTTTTGTACGAGTGAAATGTCCAACTAACTATAACTGTCCCTAAAACCTATGGTTTTTTCAGTGAATTTGTAAGGTTTTTAAATGCTAATTTCTAACTATAACGTGCCTGAAACCTATGGGTTTTTCAGTGAATTTCAAAGGTTTTTTAAATGCTAATTCCTAACTATAACATGTCTGAAACCTATGTTTTTTTCAGTGAATTTCAAAGGTTTTGTAAATGACAATTTATAAATGTATTAATTGTTATATTTATTTTTTTGATACTGATTTACTACATTTTTTTAAACTATTTATTTTTAGATATTTTATTTTTTAAATTACATTGTAATTACATTATACATTACATTACAAAATATACTTTCTCAGAATGATTTACTTTAGTTTAAATACTTTGCAAATAGGCAATAGACTTTTAAGTACAGTAGTTACAGTTGTTGCAATGGGCAACACAATTTCAAACACAATGCAACATTGAGCTCAATGTGAATTTCTAGTTAAATGCAATTAGTTACTTTATGGATTACTTTTCTAACCACAGGACTGGATCCTAGATTCAGTCCTGGGACATCTCCTGTAAATAGTTGAGTAAAAGCGTTTTGGTTACAGTAGTGATTTTTAAGGAATATTATTGTATTTTAAAAGTTGACACAGAAACTTTTTCACATAGAATCACCAATGTTATCCTATGTTAGGAAATTCACTTAGCAGGTAAGTAGTGTTATCGTTACTTTTTCTTACTCAGTGGTGGATCCTGGATCCAGCACTGGTGCATCTCCTGTAAACAGTTGAAAGAATGCGTTTAAGTCATACAGGCGATTTTTAAGGAATATTTGTAGTTTGTGAAAATTGACACTTTGAAACTTTTCTGCTGAAAACCAGACAATGGATTCCTATGGAAGGAAATACAAGTTACTGGTAAGTACGGTTAGAATTACTTTTCAGGGTCAGTGCTGGGCTAAAAGATGCAGCACTGGGTTCTCTCCTGATAACAGGTGAGTAAATCGGAATTCGTAGTTCGGCTGATTTTAGAGGAATATTATAAAGTTCCAAAACTCCACACTTAGAAGAATTTCCAAGTGAAATCAGTCAATGTTAGCCTATGGAAGGAAATTCAAGTTACTGTTAAGTACGGTTAGAATTACTTTTCAGGATCAGTACTGAGCTCAAAGATGCAGCACTGAGGTCTCTCCTGATAACAGGTGAGTAAATCAGAATTCATAGTTCTGCTGATTTTAGAGGAATATTTGTAAGTTTCAAAATCGACACTTAGAAACTTTTTCAGCAAAAAGCAGGCAATGATATCCTATGGAAGGAAATTCAAGTTACTGGTAAGTACGGTTAAAATTACTTTTCAGGATCAGTACTGGGCTCAAAGATGCAGCACTGTGGTCTCTCCTGATAACAGGTGAGTAAATCGGAATTCGTATTTCGGCTGATTTTAGAGGAATATTTGCACAATGGTGAAGGAAGGGGGTGGGGCCTGAGGTGACATGTCTGCAAACACGTCCCTAGGGGCCAACTAGCCCACCAGATACCTCCAGTATGCGCCAGAGAGCTGCGTTGCAGAGAGGTGTTCAGAGGCCACGCCCCATTTTACAACACTCTGCAACGCAGCTCCGTAGCGCTACTGGAGGTACCTGGTGGGCTAGTTGGCCCCAGGGACCCTCAGGATTGAAGGGGATTTAATTCCCTATCTTAAAACGCGCCACGGGGCCTGTTTGCACACATGTCACCTCAGGCCCCGCCCCTCCATTCACCACTGTGCAAAGCGCCCGTGGCGCGTTTTAGGTCGGGGATTAACTCCCCTTGAATCCTGAGGGTCCCTGGGGTGCAACTAGCCCACCAGCTACCTCCATTAAGCGCCACAGAGCTGCTTGCAGAGAGGTGTAAAAGGGCGTGGCCTCAGAACACCTCTCTGCAACGCAGCCCCTGGCGCATACTGGAGGTTCCTGGTGGGCTAGTTGGCCCCAGGGACCCCAGTATTCAAGGGGATCGTTCCCCTCTGCAAACGCGCCAGGGCGCGTTTGCAGAAGTGCTGACAAGGAGGGGCGTGGCCTCCGGCGCGATGCCGGATTTTTTTAAATTTTTTTTTAAAGGGGGCTGTGTGGCCCCCCTTCTTTTAATTATTTTGGGCCCTGGGGACCCCATCCCCCAGGGCCTGACCCCTTTTTTTTATTTTAAATGGGAACGGGAAGGGGACCGCGTGGGCCCCCCTCCCGTGGCCAATTCCGGCCCGGGGACCCCATCCCCGGGTCATTGCCACCTTTAAAAAAATTATTTTTATGGAGGGGGCTGCGTTGCCCCCTCCTCAGGCCTCCTTAGGCCCCGGGGACCCCATCCCCCGGGGCCGGCCTTTTTAATTTTTTTAATTTTATTATTTAATAATTTGGGAGAGGGGGGCCGCGTGGCCCCCCTCCCGGGCCACGACTTGCCCCGGGGACCCCATCCCCCGGGGCTGGCCCTATCCTTTGGGGTCGGTGGGGGGACCCCAACTCCCCCACGGACCATGCCGGCTCCCCGCGTCCTGCGGGAGCCGGCATTGCTTTCCACATGGGGAGCTGCTAACATGCAGCTCCCCGTGTGGAAAAGCAATGTGCTTTGGATATTGGAGCGAGAGCAGGTTTCCCTGCTCTCGCCTATATCCAAAGCAGTTTGCTATGACAGGATGGGAGCCGCGAGGCTCCCGTCCTGGCATAGCAAACTACAGTGTCCCGGGGGTAGGCACCCCGGGACACTGCAGGAGCCGGCCCTGGGGGTGGCGGTCCCCAGGGCCCCCCTCCCAACCTTTGCACAGACCCGGGGAGGTGGTGGTCCCCGGGGCTCGGGGTCCGAACGGACCCCACATTTTATTATTTAGTGCCCCGGGGAGGTGGCGGTCCTCGGGCGTGTGGGAGGGCTCGAGCCCCCACACAGGTAATTTATTTTTTTTAAAAGAAGCCCCGGGGGGTGGCGGTCCCCGGGGCTTTTATTATTCGATAAACCCTGCATGCCCCCGGGACTTGGCCCACCCGGGGGCCAATTAACCACGAAGCACAAGAGCCCGCGCTTTGTTTTTTTTTTTTTTATCGGCAGGATCCGCGCACCCAGCGCGTTTTTTGCCGATTTGTTTAAAAAAATAAAAATAAATTGGGGGCCCTGGGGGTCCTTGTTAAGCCTGGGCGTAGTTCGCGAAGTAGCGCTACGCGAAGCTACGCAAAGTGCAGTTCGCACTACGCGAGCTACGCGTAGCACTACGTGAACTGCGTAGTGCACTGTTCGCAATGATTGCACAGTGCCGGATGCTTGTCCGCACTGTGCAATCATTGAAAGCGGCATCTTGCACAGTGCGAGCTGTCTTTTACTGCCGCTCGAGTAGATTTTTACTCGAGCGGCAGCTTCTCAACGCGGACTGGTAGTTTCTCATCGCGAGCGGTCGCGAGCATACGCGACCACTCGCAATGAGAAACCTGACCTCCCCGCGTTGAGAATCTCGCTGGGAGGTTTATTTTCCACGCTCGCGATCGGCAACTTGATGTTGCTGATCGCGAACGAGGAAAAAGTCTCGCCGGGATGTCATTTTGCTTGCTCGCGGTCGCCAACTTGACGTTGAGGACCGCGAGCAAGCAAAAAATGACCGCTGCACTACGCTACGCTACGCGTTGTGCGAAGTAGCGCAAACTTCGCAAACTACGCGAGCGTAGCGTAGTGCTTTGCCCAGGGTTAGTCCTTGTAGGACCCCCTGAGCAGGCCTAGGGGGTCAGGGTGTTTCTACCCTGCCCCCTTTTTGCGTTTTGCGCCCTTGTTTTTGTCTTTTCTTGTGCCTCGGTTCTACCGAGGAACAAGATGGCTGCCAACACTTCCTGGTTTGGAGTGTTGACAGCCAATTACCATACAGCTCGTGATCGGGAGGGTACGCAAACCCTACGCGGCCATAGATATATATGTGATTTTATTTTTGATTTTCTCAGGAACTACTGAACGGATTTACACCATTTAAGCAAAAGGCACGATTCTGAACCAAGGGCTACCTTTTGCCAAATTTGGTGTAATTCCGTTCAGCAGTTCGGGCTGTAGCTGCGACTAAAGGTTCCTATGGAAAAATGAATGGGGAAAACACGTTTTGGGACCCCCCCCTTTTTTCTCGGCCCCCGCTTGACGAATCACCCCGAGACTTTCAGGATAGGAGCGGACCAGAGCGCCCCAACAAGTTGGAAAATTTCGCGAAGATTCGTCAACCGGCGCCAACGTTATTTCAAATAGAATGTTACGGATTTCCTATGGAAAATAGGTCCTAACTATAACTATCTACTGGCGACCCCCAGTAGATAATACATATATATATATATGTATATGTATATATATATATATATATATATATATACATATATATGTGTGTGTGCGTGTAAATATATATATATATTCTTGCTCCGAACCGCCATGAAAGCATCGGCACTCCGGAGCGTGTGCTTGTTGTTAAAATGAAGAATGATGCGCAGGCAAGTCTTGTAGAAAAGGTAGTAGATTTATTCTTGAGATAACTTCTTAGGTTACAGGTTACAGGATGTTAGTCTGATACATAAAAGTGCCCCACCAGGAGCAGCCTCCTCGCTGCTCAGCCCTTCCACACCAACTGATTCTCCTTTCAATACAAACCCACTGGACATTCTAAATGACCTCACCATAGGCTGAGCAGCAAGGCAGAGAACCTCAATAGGGAGGATGCATTGAGTAACAAGTACATTACAACACTTGTCTTGATCGTGTGGCTGGAACCATGAATTTGATCCAAGTTCAAAATTCTTCCAAAGAAGAGACAGCACTCACTTTAGAGGAAAATAACTATGTTTAATGAAACGAGTTACACGTATGGACGAATTACGGCTTGCGCCTTTATCAACACTCAGCGTTGTTTTAGCACTTCTGTATATTTTAAACACAAATCATTATGCGGCTTTCTGTGTCGTCATTAATTCATTGACATTGAAAGAGGACAAATATTCAATACATAATCAAGTGTGCACTCGTGAGCGCCATATTGAAACATGACTTGAATATACAGGTAAATGCTATATCTTAATATTGAAGACAGTTCATCATTACTTGTGATTATGTGATCGTTCTTAGTCATTATATTGATCTCTCAAATCGATCGAAATCTTAATTATCAATGATTTATATCACTATAACACAATTAATTTCCAAAATATTGCATCAATTACTTTACAGTGAATATAAATTCCAATCCCCTATTGAAACTCAATCATGCACTGTATGGGCTAATCACTATAATAACTAGTATTTTCTCATTTAAAATTATTAACTCTTAAATAATCAACATTAATTTTGTCATGATATTGCTCTGAATGAGCCTATACTTTTCCATGAGAGATGATCTAATAAAATAATGAAGAAACTCCATGTGATTTTAATTTGGACTCACAGGGTTTTAACTCATTACCGCAAAATTAGATCAACCTTAAGGGATCTTAAGCAACCAATTATACCACACAGTTATAGATAGAGAGCTATCTTCTACTTACTTATCCTAAGTGAACTCCCAATTCTTCTTCAATATTGAGGCCTAATGGTGTTTTAGTTTGCAAGTCCACTATATATCTGGATTCTAATCTTCTCAGTTTTTCTGCTCTATCCCCACCTCTCTCGTTCAGTGGAACTTGATCCAAGCAAAAAAATGGGAGTAAATTTCTATTACTCTTGTGGTGGGTTGCGAAATGTCTTGCTACAGGATGGGTTTTGTCATTGTTTTCAATGGCACGTTCATACTCCAGAATCCGACATTTGGTCGGGTGTATGGTGCTTCCAATATACATGAATTGGCATGGACATTTCAGACAGTAAACGCAATATGAGGTATTATAGTTAAAAAATGTAGTGATGATTCTTGGTTTACTGCAGCCAGGTACTGTATATGAAAAAATGTTGGTGCTATTTTTGCAAGCTTTACACTGGGTACATGGAAAAAAGCATGTGATATTACTGACCCTTGAGCTGATAGTAGTTGTAGGTAAATGACTCTGTACTATAGCATCCTTTATTGAATAACTTTTCCTGTATGTTTTTTTGGGACAATTTTGTATTGTATTTTCTACATACGGATCGGTTTTCAGAATATGCCAATAGCACCGTATTATTTTACTTATGGCGCCTGCATCTTTGGTAAAGGTAGTAATAAGTCAACATTCTTGATCTGGTTTCTCCTCAATAATCTCTTCTTGAAATACAGTATTACATGAAACCTATGCTGCTCTTTCTTGTGCATTTTCCAGCACCTTTTTAGAGTATCCTCTTGTCCTGAATCTATCCATTGTTTCATATGCTACTTGCTCATAGTCTTCTTTTCTAGTACAATTTCTTTTTACTCTCAATAGCTCTACATTTTAGTGGAGTGAGATGACTACTTGTGGCTTCTAGGACAGAATTTCCTGCTAAGGGTTTATGATATAATGTAGTGCACATTTGCCCATCTGCAATAAATATCTTTACATCAAATAAATTCTTATCTGTTGCACTGATTTCCCCGGTAAATTGGAGATTAACATTATTCATATTTAAGGCTCTGATGTAGTCTTTGGCTGATGTTTATGACCCTTTCCAAAGAATAAATAAATCACCTATATATCTGTACCATCCCACTACATAGTTTAGCCATGTGCTGTTCGCATCCGGCCAGGCCACCTGCTTCTCCCACCAGCCCACGAAAACATTTGCATAACTGGGGGCAAATGAAGGTGCCCATGGCCGTTCCATCTATTTGTCTAGATAGCTGATTTTGAAACAATATTTTTTTATTAGTGAGACAGAACATAAGGAATTCCAAAAGCATTTCATTGTGTTCCAAGAATTTAAATGACCTTCCCTCCAAGAAATACGGTATTGCTTTTATACCATGTTCATGAGAAATACTTGTACACATACTTGTTATGTCCAGTACAATTATAAGCCTGTCCTGCTCCCAAGAGATATTGGAAATCCCTCTTAGAAAGACTTTAGTATCACAAATATAGGATGACAGTGTCCTCAAAAATTCAAATAAGAATTGATCTATATATCTTGACACACATTCTGTTAGACTCTCTTTTGCCAAAATTATAGGACATCCCGGTGGTGTCTCATTGTTCTTATGTATCTTAGGCAGATGGTAGAAAGTTGGTATTACTGGATGGGGACACCTTAAAAATTGTAGTTCTTCTTGATCCACCATCCCTCGACTGTACTATCTTTGTATCATTTTGTGATACTCTTAAGTTATATTCCTCTTTGCATATTGGTGCAATGCAGTTTATATCTGACAGCTGTCTTATAGCTTCTTGGCAATAATATTCTTTTGTAATTAATACAACATTGCCGCCTTTGTCCGACGGTTTGCACAAGATGCTCTAGTCTTTTTGAATTGCTAATCGGGCGGTTCTTTGTTCTCTAGTTAAATTCATTTTCTTATCTTTGGATTTTTCAATCTTAATTTCATCATATCCTTTTTTACCGCCTCTTCAAATATGTCAATAGCATCCATTGGCATCACAGGTACAAATGTTGACTTAGATTTCAACTTGATCTTTGCACTCTGTTGAGTAATTCCCAATCTTTCAGCTAGTGATATCTCCCCAGAGTCGTATTCCATTTGGGTTGTTATTTCAGGGTTATCTAAGATCAATGTCTCAAGATCACTCCCAGTTAGTATGTCAGTTACTTGCGATGTTGCAGGTACTTTATGTTGATGGGCATTCCCTTTCATTTTATAGAATGTGTGTAATTTAAGTTTTCTTGTAAATTGGAACAGGTCAATTCGAGTCTGGGTATATTCAAAATCTTTCAGTGGACAGAATGTAAGTCCCAGTTTCAAGACGGATACTTAAATTTTCGATTGAGGTCTTGGAGTAAGATGAACAATTGTTAGTTTGTCTGTCTCTATGTGCGTTTGTAGCCCCGTTTGCTTCTTGTCTGCGAAGCTATGTCTTTGTTTATATTTGTTGAAACCTCCTCTTCTCAACTGTCGTCTCTTTCTTGTGTTTTGCGGTCCGGGAGCTTGCCTCTGCCACCCCGTTGCCTTGATTCTTTGAGGATCTGAACTTCCCAGTGAAAACGGGTCTGGCCAGGAATACATGTTCGTGGATCTGCACCCTCCTCTCCAGATTGTACCATGTCAGTTGCAATATCTAGTTCTGATGTTTCTTTCTGTTCAATCGCTGAGCGATTTGTATTACTCTTTAATGCTCTTCTTGCTGCATCGAATCTGTGAGCAAAGGTTAACACTCTGCCCTGCTCATAATCATAAGCATCCTGGTTGAATTTTGTTTGTTTGCGCAGTTTGATCTTGTCTTCATAGACTAGAAGTCTTTTTCTCATTACTTCTTTCAATTCTTCCTGTGTTTTAATATCTTGAGCTCCAGAAAATTAAGTCTCCAATTCTGCTATTTCCTTTAAACGTTTATCTCTGTCACTCCAAGCAAACTTAATGAGATTTTTAAGCATGCCTATCGAAGATTCCTTGGTGTGCACTGCCCATTTTCCAATTAGAATCCAGATACATAGCGGACTTGCAAACTAAAACACCATTAGGTCTCAATATTGAAGAAGAATTCACTTAGGATAAGTAAGTAGACTATAGCTCTCTATCTACAACCGTGTGGTATAATATGGTAGCTTAAGGTTCCTTAAGGTTGAGCAAATTTTGTGATAATGAGTAAAAACCCTGTGAGTCCAAATTAGAATCATATGGAGTGTCTTTATAATTTTATTGGATCATCTATCATGGAAAGGTATGGGCTCATTCAGAGCAATATCATGACAAAGTTACTGTTGAGTATTTAAGAGTTAATAATTTTAACTGAGAAACGTACTAATTATTATGGTGATAGGCCCATACAGGTCATGATTGAGTTTCAATAGGGGATTGGAATTTATATTCACTGTAAAGTAATCAATGCAATATTTTGGAAATAAATTGTGTTGTAGTGATATAAGTCATGATAATTAAGATGTTGATCAATTTGAGAGATGAATATAATGACTAAGAATGTTCTCATAATCACAAGCAATGATGAATTGTCTTCAATATTAAGATATAGGATTTACCTGTACATTCAAGACATGTTTCAATATGGCGCTCGCAAGTACATGCTTGATTATGTATTGAATAATTGTCCTCTTTCAATGTCAATGAATTAATGACGACACGGGAAGCCGCATAATGATTTGTGTTTAAAATACACGGAAGTGCTAAGACAATGCTGAATTATGATAAAGGCCCAAGCAAAATGCGCCCGTACGTGCAACTCGTTTCATTAAACGTAGTTATTTTCCTCTCCTGCGAGTGCTGTCTCTTCTCTGGAAGAGTTCTGAGCTGGATATATATCTATGTATATATATATGATTAAGGGGCCAGGGGGCTCCGAAACGCGTCAGGCGAAAACAATCAGGATGTAACATGCTGGTTTCCCCTAATTAAAGAATTCAGTCGAATCACCTGCAGTGGAGTGCGTCTTCATGCACAGGACAAACTATTGGAATCATATAATCACGGCAGTCCGGCCGTGGAGGACTGCACCACCCATGAAAGGAAACATGGGGTCGCAAGGTTAGAGAACTGATCTTCAGCTTAATATGCGATACAGCAGCGTTTTCTATTAAACTGTGCAAGTTATGTCCTGAGGCCCACTGGAGGGCTTACATTTTGCTAAGAATAACTGCAGCCTCGCAAAACCCACTGAAGGGTTTCATTTTAACCAAGGCAAAACTACGGATACCAGAATCCTTTAACAAACTAAAACTCACCTGTGTTACCCACCAGAGGGCGTAAATTGAAAATAAATAAAAGTGGGCTTTGGATGTGTATTGCGATTGTTGCAAGTAGCCTATGATTAAGGGGCCAGGGGGCTCCAAAACGCGTCAGGCGAAAACAATCAGGATGTAACTTGCTGGTTTCCCCTAATTAAAGAATTCAGTCGAATTACCTGCAGTGGAGTGCATCTTCGTGCACAGGACAAACTATGGGAATCATATATATATATATATATATATATATATATATATTCCAAAATACGTTGCTCCTTCCGTCTCCTCCCGCCCTAGGCAGGCAGATCAACACTGCCGGCGGAGCGCGCCGACTTTCACAATTCCAAATTAAGTTCAAATCAGGCGATCACAAAGGGTTTAATCCACCATCAAGTTGGTTTATTTTCCAGTAACGCGTTTCGCCTGACACAGCAGGCTTGCTCACACACTGAGTTGTGGGACAGACAGGCATATGTAAAGTAAAGTACATAAAGAGAAAACAGACTTTATCCAGGTAGTGATCCAATGTATGTAAACATAGCGGCCATTTTTAAATGGTGTTATTCTTCCCTAGAAGTGATTGTATTTCCTTCGCTATAGTAGTCTAAAATACATTCTGGGTTATACACATTGTTATATTAACCATTGATACCCAGTAATAGTCCTAGTGAACATACAGTATAACTACACCAAGGTACAATTGTGCTGCATGTAAGTTGCGGCCATACTAGAATGGTATTATTTTTAATGGTAGTGATTGTATTCTCTATAGTAGTTTAGTGTACATTCTAGGTTACATACATGTTTGGTCATAGAATCCCTGACCACGATAAACTGTTATCGACATAGTGTCGTATTTATTAGTACGCAATGCCCAAATACGTCTTTGGGTCATCACATTTGTCCGTATGTCCAATGATATACTAATCTAAATCCCAACAAAACCATCCCAAGTATTCACCAAATTTCAACAAACCGAAAAAATGAAAATAGAGTTAAAATCAAACCAAGTGCTATTCTTATCACCTTCCAAAAACATTTCTAACGTTTTATCACAGACATTGAGGAACATAATTTGTATAGTAGGAACAAAGGGTTCTCTTATCTGTTAGGATACGTGTTCATCCTGTATCACTCTCTTTATGTGATATTGAAGAAAAGGGTAGGGGGGTCAAAGACGAGTCTGCGCTGGAGTCGGCCCCTTCCTTTCCTCCTGTGGTTTAAAAGAAAAGAACAAAGAGAAAGAAACCATATGTTAGTGTTATGGTTCTAATTAAAAATTAATAATTAATCTTACATAAATATCACACATAGGGGTCGATTCTGATTCGGGCCGGAAAAAGCACCGACCGACTCGGAGCTGGAATTAATTCCGACCGACACGTACCTGTGGCGCCCGACCCGCCAAGTACAATGCAAAGCGTGCAAAATCCGACCGACACGTACGGAACCCAAGCCGAACGACCGAGCCGCACGGAAAACAGCAATCCGGCCGGAAAAACACGCGAATCGAACCGACCGACACGCACCCGGAACAAATCCGACCGAAACGTACCCGCGAACTCCAAACCGCAAAGTACGATGCAAGGCGCGAAAACCACGACCGAGTCGTACGGAGGACAAGCCGTACGACCGACACGCATACAAAACTGCGAGCCGAAGTAACACAAAACACCGCGACCGACGCGTACGCAGCATAGAAAATTGCACAAACACAGCGTGAGCGAAGCGGAGAAGACCGTGCGAGACAACTGCAGGGTCCGACTCGGTCACAAGAACGTTTCCAACATGCACAGAAAGTACTAAGGGAAAATACACAAAAAAAGGACAAACAAGCAATTACAAAGCCAATAAATACTGGGGGTGGAGACAGAGAACAAAGACACACCCACAACTCCACCCATATAAAGGACACAAATCCCAACCATGATCCTTTGCAAATGCTATTCACCTGCCAGCACTCAACAGACAGCAACCACACACCCACAGCTCATCCCTCACACAAGCCACACACCATCAGCACACCAACAAATAGCTACCTCACATACACCCAGCAAAACACACACTCACACACCTTCACCTGCACACCAACACACACATCACTCACCATCACCACCCATCACCATGCCCCCAAAGAAGAATCACAAGTTCCTAGATTGTGAATTGGAAGTCCTGGTAGACGAGATCCTCAGGGTAGAGCCACAGCTGTTTGGCGCACTGGTCCAACAGACACCCATCTCCCAGAAAACAAAGATGTGGGAGAGGATCATCAACAGGGTGAACGCACAATCACCATGTCTGCGCACAAAGACTGACATCCAGAACAGGTGGTATGACGTGCGCAGGAGGGTACGGGAGCTGCTGAAGAAGGACTACCTCCTGAGCCAATACACCGGCAGTGGCCCTCCTGCCAAGCCAGTATACCTCAGGCCCTGGGAGGAGAAGGTGCGGGCCATCCTTCCGCCAGTGAGCGTCTATGGACTAGAAAACATCCCAGAGCCTGGTGAGTACACAACAAATGTACACAATATTCTGCCACAATACACACACACATCACTGTCAAGGAGAGAGTCAAACCATGCACTCTTAGCAATTACACAGCAACCAGAACAGAATCATCCCAAAATGTGTTTGCCAGTCAGATAAACACAACACATGCCATCTCAAAGTTACATTTAACCGTGTCATCACATGTACAAACACAACTACAGCTAGGCAGTGGCACAAATATAACTAACAAACACATCCAGACATGTAGCCACCACTACAACACCAACACACAGTGAAGACCACTGAAAGAAAGGAATTCTGTGTATGCTGGGCAAGTCAGTGTAGCCAATAGCATCATGGGAGTCGTAGTCACAGATATTGCTCACCCCCACAACTGACCCATCAACACCACCATGAACCATGCGCACATCACAGGGAGTGGAAAAGGACTCACAAGATGGCTGACACTGGCTACTGCTGTGGGGAGCACAAGGCCCTGCTGGCAACTGTGCAACAACCAACAGCAGGACACCACTGACTGACATCCTGAGAGACAACTTGCACTCCCTGCAATGGAAGCACGTTCCATGGTGGGATATCTGGCTGGGTGGGAAGGAGGACTCACAGCACTGACCATAGTCACAAGCACCTCCCCTCACACACCCCTCAACACAAACTCCACATAACCCACCTGGGAGAATGCAATGCCTCACATCCTAACTCAAGATCCCACAAAGAACCACCACCCTGGGTTATGCTGTGTGAAGCACAGGGACACTCTTGGGACTTTTAGCCAAACAACTGCCAGGACAACACTCCCAGCCATCCTGTCAGCACAGGCAGCCCACCCCACAGGGAAGCAGAGTCAAAAGGAAGGAAGGATGGGCATGCTGGGAAGGGGGTGGAGGCAATAGCATGATGGGAGTAGTAGGCACAGATATTGCTCAGCCTCACAACTGGCCCATCAACACCACTCACAACCATGCTCACATCACAGGGAGTGGAAAAGGACTCACAAGATGGCTGACACTGGCTACTGCTGTGGGGAGCACAAGGCCCTGCTGGCAACTGTGCAACAACCAACAGCAGGACACCACTGACTGACATCCTGAAAGACAACTTCCACTCCCTGCAATGCAAGCACGTTCCATGGTGGGATATCTGGCTGGGTGGGAAGGAGGACTCGCAGCACTGACCATAGTCACAAGCACCTCCCCTCACACACCCCCTCAACACAAACTCCACATAACCCACCTGGGAGAATGCAATGCCTCACATCCTAACTCAAGATCCCACAAAGAACCACCACCCTGGGTTATGTTGTGTGAAGCACAGGGACACTCTTGGGACTTTTAGCCAAACAACTGCCAGGACAACACTCCCAGCCATCCTGTCAGCACAGGCAGCCCACCCCACAGGGAAGCAGAGTCAAAAGGAAGGAAGGATGGGCATGCTGGGAAGGGGGTGGAGGCAATAGCATGATGGGAGTAGTAGGCACAGATATTGCTCAGCCTCACAACTGGCCCATCAACACCACTCACAACCATGCTCACATCACAGGGAGTGGAAAAGGACTCACAAGATGGCTGACACTGGCTACTGCTGTGGGGAGCACAAGGCCCTGCTGGCAACTGTGCAGCAACCAACAGCAGGACACCACTGACTGACATCCTGAAAGACAACTTCCACTCCCTGCAATGCAAACACGTTCCATGGTGGGATATCTGGCTGGGTGGGAAGGAGGACTCGCAGCACTGACCATAGTCACAAGCACCTCCCCTCACACACCCCCTCAACACAAACTCCACATAACCCACCTGGGAGAATGCAATGCCTCACATCCTAACTCAAGATCCCACAAAGAACCACCACCCTGGGTCATGTTGTGTGAAGCACAGGGACACTCTTGGGACTTTTAGCCAAACAACTGCCAGGACAACACTCCCAGCCATCCTGTCAGCACAGGCAGCCCACCCCACAGGGAAGCAGAGTCAAAAGGAAGGAAGGATGGGCATGCTGGGAAGGGGGTGGAGGCAATAGCATGATGGGAGTAGTAGGCACAGATATTGCTCAGCCTCACAACTGGCCCATCAACACCACTCACAACCATGCTCACATCACAGGGAGTGGAAAAGGACTCACAAGATGGCTGACACTGGCTACTGCTGTGGGGAGCACAAGGCCCTGCTGGCAACTGTGCAACAACCAACAGCAGGACACCACTGACTGACATCCTGAAAGACAACTTCCACTCCCTGCAATGCAAGCACGTTCCATGGTGGGATATCTGGCTGGGTGGGAAGGAGGACTTTCAGCACTGACCATAGTCACAAGCACCTCCCCTCACACACCCTCTCAACACAAACTCCACATAACCCACCTGGGAGAATGCAATGCCTCACATCCTAACTCAAGATCCCACAAAGAACCACCACCCTGGGTTATGTTGTGTGAAGCACAGGGACACTCTTGGGACTTTTAGCCAAACAACTGCCAGGACAACACTCCCAGCCATCCTGTCAGCACAGGCAGCCCACCCCACAGGGAAGCAGAGTCAAAAGGAAGGAAGGATGGGCATGCTGGGAAGGGGGTGGAGGCAATAGCATGATGGGAGTAGTAGGCACAGATATTGCTCAGCCTCACAACTGGCCCATCAACACCACTCACAACCATGCTCACATCACAGGGAGTGGAAAAGGACTCACAAGATGGCTGACACTGGCTACTGCTGTGGGGAGCACAAGGCCCTGCTGGCAACTGTGCAACAACCAACAGCAGGACACCACTGACTGACATCCTGAAAGACAACTTCCACTCCCTGCAATGCAAGCACGTTCCATGGTGGGATATCTGGCTGGGTGGGAAGGAGGACTCGCAGCACTGACCATAGTCACAAGCACCTCCCCTCACACACCCCCTCAACACAAACTCCACATAACCCACCTGGGAGAATGCAATGCCTCACATCCTAACTCAAGATCCCACAAAGAACCACCACCCTGGGTTATGTTGTGTGAAGCACAGGGACACTCTTGGGACTTTTAGCCAAACAACTGCCAGGACAACACTCCCAGCCATCCTGTCAGCACAGGCAGCCCACCCCACAGGGAAGCAGAGTCAAAAGGAAGGAAGCATGGGCATGCTGGGAAGGGGGGTGGAGGCAATAGCATGATGGGTGTCGTAGTCACAGCTCAACAACCCCCACCACATGGCCCAGCAAGCTCACACTCACGCATGCACATCCCACAGAGAGTGGAAAGGCCCATCAAAGATGTCTGACACTGGTGCTGTGTTGTGGGGAGCACAAGGGCATGCTGGGAACTGCACACCAACCAACAGCAGGACACCACTGTCAGCCATCTTGCCATTGCTCTCACACCCACACACACTGAACTCCCCACAAAAGCAAGTAAGTATGGGAATGCTGGGAAGTGGGGTGGAGGCAATAGCATGATGGGAGTCATAGTCACAGACATAGCTCACCCCCACAACTGTCCCATCAACACCACCCTGAACCATGCTCACATCACAGGAGTGGAAAACAACTGACAAGATGGCTGACACTGGCAACTGCTGTGGGGAGCACAAGGCCCCGCTGGCAACTGTGCAACAACCAACAGCAGGACACCACTGACTGACATCTTGAAAGACAACTTTCACTCCCTGCAATGCAAGCACAGTCCATGGTGGGATAACTGACTGGCTGGGTGGGAAGGAGGGCCGGCTGTCAACAAAATACAACCAATGCAGACCATGTTCACACCCCAACAAATACATAGAAATGCCCAAATAATGCAGGACAATGTGCTACACCAATATCAACCCCTGACTGTGACAACTTAGGACAATGCAATGTACAGGCCCGCACCCAGAGGCACAGTCACAACTGTCAGGTGTGTCAACCATTGATGCCTGCAGAAACATAACATACATTGTGTGTGTCTCCCAAAAACAGGTGATGATGGGGACACAGCAGCAGACGCTGAGGAGTCCCAGTCCCAGGCTCAAGAGGATACGGAGCTCACTGGTGTCGAACAGCCTCTGCCCTCCTCGGATGAAGAAGACCAACCTGGCACCTCCGGTGCAAGTCAACATGCAGCACCAGCAGGACCACCAGCTGCAGCACCAGCAGGACCACCAGCTGCACCCCCTGCACCCACCCCTCCAACGACTGTCACCACAAATACCATCCCTGCCGACATGGACAGAACAAGGAGCACCACCAGCACAGGGACCCTGGACCAACGTGGGGCCATGGACACCACCACCACCACCAACCCCCAAGGGGGACCAGGGTCATCTGTGCGTGCCACTGCACGCACTGCACATGTCGGCAGGGGTGGTGGGAGGGGTGGGAGACAGAGGTCGCTGCTTGCAGAGGTGTTTGGTGTGCATGATGACCCACAACTGGCACGCATAGCCGATGCATACCAGTCCAGCACCGGAGATCTCAGCCAGGTAGTGGGGCTCCTCAGGGACATTAAACAGCAGCAGGCTGCCCATCATGCCCGCTTGGACTCACACATGTCCCGCGTGGAGTCCAAGTGGGACACACTGCAAGAGATGACGGCGGTGCATAGGGACATATTACAATGCCTCCGCCAGATGAACAGCAACCAGTCTACACCTCCCTGTGTGCCAACAACATCTGGTGCTGAAACAACTGCAACTGCCACAGGGAGGGAGGATGACTCTGGCGGAGAGTCCCCTGCACCGCAGCAGCCTGTACTTGAGGGGCCCCCCAAAGAAGAGGGGTCGTCCGAGGAGGGGCAAGTGAGAGGCCGATGGCCAAGTGCAACCCCAGGAAGCCTGAACCTGTTCTGGATGTTCACCTTTGTGCGCAAACTGTTCACCCTGTTGACGGCAACACAACTCCCACACATGACATGGGGAGTACAAGTTGGACCAATGTCTCAGACAACTGTGGCCCCGATACTGGGGATTTTGTCTACCACGACTTTCAATTCATCTAGGAACTTCTGATTGCAAAATAAATGTACAGCACTAACCATCCTATGCACTATTCACACAAATGTATCACAATAAACACACTAATACACCATACTTGCCTCTGTTGTGATTCCAACGTGGGTGCTGTCATGGGGATGATGAACTGCAAAATTACACTGTGTATGCGAACTGCAACAGCAAGTACAACACAGGCATGTGAGTAATGGCAACATGACACATATGAGGGAGACACACCACCAGGGCTACACAACACATACACACCTAGGCCATCTGACTCATTGCCTACACTGATGTTGCCAGGAAAGACGGTGCAATGCACAGACACCACACCTATTCCCAGTTGTAGTGAAGTAGCCCACAGGTGCAGTAAGCAAATGGCAGTCAAATGTGTGACCACAGACAACGCACATCACAAAGTGAAGCACAGGTTTATTACACAGTTGAACATGTCGTAACCACTACAGATGCAAGGTAATCCCACCTGGCAGCGGGCACACAGTCAACAACTGTAGAAGGAAGGAAGTCCATGGGTGTGGCGCACATCACCTGTAGGGACACAACAGCTACCACCCTGGAAGTACAATGACGTCGTCGGTGGACACAGTTGACCAAACGAATCTGAAAGTACCCTGTGATGGACAGAAATGACACACAGTCAAAAGCAATAGAGAACAGGACAGAACAGCAAAACTCATGCACAATACATGTTACAAGATACCCACCCAGAACCAAGTTAGCATGTCAACACTGTTGGGGAGTACAGACCACCTGTAAGCACACATCGCTACACACATCCAATCAAGTAGCCCATGGACACACTCCAACAGCACCAGAGCACCACCTACACATATCATGCCAACTCACATCATTGACATGACACCTCAGGATACTCACATTCAGCTAAAGAAGTTGGTGATGAGCTGTGTGCGGACATCACCATCATCATCATCATCATCACTGGCATCGTGGTCCAGGCCAGGATCCTCCACAGGTGGCGGATGTTGGTCATTGTCATCCTGGATGAGAGGCAAATCCTTCCGCACTGCCAGGTTGTGGAGCATGCAGCAGACGATGATAATCTTGCACACCTTCGCTGGGGCATATGGGAGGGACCCTCCTGTCTTGTCGAGGCAGCGGAAGCGGCTCTTCAGGAGACCAAATGTCCGCTCAATCACTCTCCTGGTCCGACCATGTGCCTCATTGTAGCGCATCTGGGCTGGTGTCACAGGGTTCCTGAGGGGTGTCAGCAACCACGGCATGTTGGGGTATCCCGAGTCACCTACGGACAGACAAGTGCACATTAGCTGACTTGGAAAAGTGGGCGGAATACTACAGATCAGATCACACACAATGGCACAAAGTCAGTACACACCGACAAGCCAGGCACGCTGGTTCTGCATCTGTGCCATCATCCTGGGGATGCGACTACTCCTCATCACAAAGGCATCGTGTGTTGAACCAGGGAAACGGGCACACACGTGTGAGATGGTCATATCTGCAAGACACACCACCAGTGCATTGACCGAGTGGTAGTGCTTGCGGTTACGGTAGGCCTGCTCCTGGGCCTGTGGTGGTACCAAAGCCACATGTGTCCCATCAATGGAGCCAATGACATGCGGCATCCTCCCCAGGGCATAGAAGTCACTCTTCACGTCAGTGAGTCGTTGCAGTCTAGGGAAATAGATGTACCGGTTCAGGTATAGCAACATTGCCTCCAAAACATCGCGGAGCACACGGCTGAACATGGTCTGTGACATCCCACCAGCAGTCGCCACAGTATGTTGAAAGGTACCGGTGGCAAAGAAGTTTAGGGCTGCCATCACCTTCACCTTGGGGGTCAGCGCTGTAGGATACGGCCGGCCAGGCTGCAAATGTGGGGCCAACTGCACTGCCAAATCCTCAATCAGCTGCCTGGTGAAGCGGTACCGTCGGATGCTGTCCCGTTCCACCATCGTTGCTAGGTCTGGGAATGGTCTATGGACAGCAGGAGCCCTGCAGTGCAGAGGAGAAGAAAGCAAGATTGTCAGTCACCCCACATATGCGGCATTGAACACACTCAATATCACATCATACATCATTATGAGGCACAACTACATGAAGTGTGCGGTTCCGTAAGGACATGTATGGTACATACATGGCCAACATCTGTCATCACGGTCAACAAGTGGCATCAATAAGTCCCAGGTTGGCCCATTGGATATCATGAGGCCGTGTCACAGTTCCCATCTCCTGCTGCCATGTCACAATCACCCCCACAGTGACATGTGAGGACAGATGTGCCCCAGGCATCACAGCTCAACGACAGGTACATTCCCAGGGACCCTGTATTGCCACATGGACACTGGCATTACATGGAGTATCATGTATACACCACAGCAAAACAACCATGACCCCCACAGGTAGTGGTTCCACTTGCCTCTGCAGGACAGACATGGATGTCTGTGACATACACACGCACAACATCAAAGTCCATGCACACACAACGTGGATGTGGAGACTGTCTCCCATTGTGCACATGAAATCAGAGACATTGTAAACACTACATGCACACAGACTGTGGAGGACCATCACTATTGTGCCACTGGGTCACCCTGGCTCAAACATACCGTCCCACATGGGACTCACGGGGTATGTGACATGACATACACATACACCACCGTGAAATGTGACCATGGCACATGCTCAGATATGAACAGTTGCACATCACAGTGGTCATGTACACGTAACACCCAGGATCCTGTCCCCATGAACACGTGCACAGCCTGGGGGTGGCTGCCCCCAGGTGACACCCACAGGACAACATGTACACCAACATACACACAATAGGAAATGCAGCATTACATGCCTTATGATACAGTTTGGACAGGCTGTGGTGTTGTAGGTGTGCCCCTCACTCCCTGGGAGCTATTTGTGGCTGGCATATGTTCATCTGAGACAGGCATGGTGACATATGCCAGTCACTTGTACAGGGATGCGTTGAACAGCAATGGACCGATCGGTGCACCCGGCCGGCCCATTGCATTCAATGTGTGCGGGTACGCGTTGTACCCCTGTACGAGTTGAACAGCACTGGACCGATCGGTGCACCCGGCCGGCCCATTGCATTCAATGTGTGCGGGTACGCGTTGTACCCCTGTACGCGTTGTACTGCAATGGACCGATCGGTGTGCCCGGCCGGCCCATTGCATTCAATGTGTGCGGGTACGCGTTGTACCCCTGTACGCGTTGTACCGCAATGGACCGATCGGTGAGCCCGGCCGGCCCATTGCATTCAATGTGTGCGGGTACGCGTTGTACCCCTGTACGCGTTGAACAGGAATGGACCGATCGGTGCACCCGGCCGGCCCATTGCATTCAATGTGTGCGGGTACGCGTTGTACCCCTGTACACGTTGTACCGCAATGGACCAATCGGTGCACCCGGCCGGACCATTGCATTTAATGTGTGCGGGTACGCGTTGTACCCCTGTACGCGTTGTACCGCAATGGACCGATTGGTGTGCCCGGCCGGCCCATTGCATTCAATGTGTGCGGGTACGCGTTGTACCCCTGTACGCGTTGAACAGCAATGGACCGATCGGTGCACCCGGCCGGCCCATTGCATTCAATGTGTGCGGGTACGCGTTGTACCCCTGTACGCGTTGTACCGCAATGGACCGATCGGTGTGCCCGGCCGGCCCATTGCATTCAATGTGTGCGGGTACGCGTTGTACCCCTGTACCCGTTGAACAGCAATGGACCGATCGGTGCACCCGGCCGGCCCATTGCATTCAATGTGTGCGGGTACGCGTTGTACCCCTGTACGGGTTGTACCGCAATGGACCGATCGGTGTGCCCGGCCGGCCCATTGCATTTATTTATTTATTTTATTTTTATTTTATGAGTTTTATATAGCGCTGGCTAGACCCGTAGGTATCAGAGCGCTTTACATTAGGTTACAACAAAGCGAGTTTGCGAGTTACAAGATTAAATAAGTTACATAATGATAACATAAGGAAATGCCAAGAGTACAGTCAATGAGCAGTAACGTAAAAGACAATTGCACGGAAATTAATAAGGGGGGTGGGAAAAACAAAAGGGGGAGAGAGGGTAGAGGGGGATAAAAGTAGTGTAATGAAAGAGGGTGGGGGATACGAGGGGATGGAGAAAAGGCAAATCAGGAAAAAGAAGAAACGTTTAGGGTCGTCAAGGGGGGAACGAGGGAAAAGGGTAAAGGACGAGGGAATCGACAAGATGGCGGGTCTGTGTCCGGAGAAAAGCGGCGGAGAACAGCAGCAAAATGGCGGGCAGGGCAAAAGAAAAAAGTCATGAAGTCCATGAAAGTGACCCAGGGAGCGTGAATTAAAGTGCCAGAAGAAGTCAGGGGGGGGGTACGAAGTTCAAAAACAAAGTCAGGGAGAGGAGGCGTGTAGGCTCGGGTCCACTGGGGTAACGTTGAAGACAATCAGCCGGTCGTGGCTCGCGCGCCCCCATACCTGGGAAAAGTTCACTCGGGTCTCCGGAGTCGGTGACGATGCAGTGCAAATCCAGGAAGATAGCCAGCATGGGGAGGCAGCGAGGCGGCGGTGAGGACAGGTAGGCAGCCGGTGGATGCAAAGCTGCACCAAGGCTGGCCCCACTTTCAACAGCGGCGAGTCGGTCCAAGGCAGTGGGCAGAAGGAGAGAACAGCAGCGGTAGCGAGACGAGGAGTGTCTTTCTCCTATGTCCAGCTGGGTAGGAGATGGTCACAGGAGAACCCAGGCCGGACTCCCCAATAGCCGAACCAGGCGGCTCCACTGGGCATCAGCAAAGACGTCTCGCTGTCCCGGGAAGAGGGAAGAACACGCCTTAGAGCAGTCCAACACCATCCGGAGCCATCTGGAAGAGCCAGAGCTGCGCCGAGGCTGGATAGGCAACAGGAGGACGGTAAGCTCTGAGTGCGGCGGAAGGGTCGGAACGAGAGGCATCAGCGGTGCGGGAATCCATGCCCCGATGTCCGGCTGGGTAGGGAGACGGCCTCGGGGAAACCCAGGGCAGACTCCCCAATAGCCGATCCAAGCAGCTCCACCGGGCATCGGCTAAGTCCTCTCCGTGTCCGCTGTCCGGGTACAGGAGGAGAAAGCGTAAAAAGGGGTTATTAAGGGGTTAAAGGTCCGGTGCAGCAAACACAGACCGGGAGCTCCCGGCCGGAGCTCCTCACCGGGCGGCCATTTTTGGATTGCATTCAATGTGTGCGGGTACGCGTTGTACCCCTGTACGCGTTGAACAGCAATGGACCGATCGGTGCACCCGGCCGGCCCATTGCATTCAATGTGTGCGGGTACGCGTTGTACCCCTGTACGCGTTGAACAGCAATGGACCGATCGGTGCACCCGGCCGGCCCATTGCATTCAATGTGTGCGGGTACGCGTTGTACCCCTGTACGCGTTGAACAGCAATGGACCGATCATTGCGCACCCATTGTCAATGGCCTAGCCTGGCAACGGACGCGTTTTCGAAATTCGAACGAGTCGGTTGCTGGAAATTCAGTTGGTCACCCACAACAATGTTGCAAAATCATGTATGTCATGAAGTTGAAGATTTGAACGATGCTGTGGGTGTGTATTGGTGCTGCTATTCCATGGATTGGCCAGATTCAGAAGATGCAAACGACTTGGACCTATCACTTTGGACACATGGGACAGTATCTGCCTCTGCAGCACATATATATTGCTGGCTGTTCCCCTGAGAGCTCACTTGCCTGCACTACATGCTCCAGGACGACATCTGCCACTGCACTGCTGCTGTCTCTGCCCCCTCTGGACCCTGCAATGGCACGTACTGTGGAGAGAGCCCCAGCCTTCAGCCTTGAGGAGAACCAGGCCATGCTGGACAGCCTACTTCCACAGTACAGCAAGCTGTATGGGACACCAGGGGAGCAGGTGAGTGTTCTGTGCACTGCCTTTCTGAATGTGCATTTTGTCTGACTAGCAAGGCTGAAAGTCTGCACGCCACTGGCTAACAGGCTCACTGAGTAGTTGTCACCCCCCATAGTGTGTAGTGACATGCACTGGACAGGTATGGTGCAGTGACAGTGCATTTGAACAAGGTTTTACTTCCCATGCAATGATACCATGTAGTGACTTCTGGCAAATGTCCATGGGCAGCGTTGCACTGCCTGTGTACATCATGTGCCCCTGTGATTGAGACATGTATATACAACTGTGTCATGCACGGATATGTTGCATGTGTAGTAATGGCCTTTTCACTTTGTCATCCTGACAGGTTAATGCCCATCGGAAGCAGGAGATCTGGAAGGACATCGTCCGGGCTGTCTGGTCCGTGGGGGTCTACAAGCGCCGGATCCGCAACTGCCAGAAGAGGTGGCAGGACCTTTGGGGCTGGACCCGGAGGATTGCACGGGTCCAGCTGAAGCTGTCGCCTCCTCGCAGGAGGGGCGGAACACGGACCCTGACCCCCACATGCTCCAGATCCTGGCGGTGGTGTTTCCAGAACTGGATGGGCAGCTGAAGGCCAGACAGCAGCAAGGAGGGGGTGAGTCAAAGACTGCACTGTGAACTCTGTATTACATGCTATGTGCCCTCCTCTGGCCTGGTTAAACTGCCACAGTACAGCAGTCATGTTGTCCAGGAGCCATGTCCCTCTATTGTGCACGGCCCACTCCTCATCTGATACCCAGGTGTGGCCCTTACATTCAGGGAATTGTGTCACGTGGGACTGTGTCCTTGCAGTTTGCTTCACTCAAGGTGGGGGACAGCATCTGTTTCCCTAACTCTGTTGTGGGCATCATGGGTGGGTCCATTGTTCACACAATGCCTGTGTTCGGACATGTAATCTGCGTGTTGCTTTGATATGCGGTCCACTTGCTGAGCTGAGCCACCACATGTGCCTGGGGTATCTGGCACACACCCATGCAGCGGGTGGGAGCAATGTTTGGGCCCCAGGAGTGTGCAGATTACGTGTGTCACACATACATAGCCAGCTATCCACTGTCCAGGGCTCATCCCTCATTCATGTGGGGCAGGACAGTCATGCCTACTCCAGCCCATCCAATACACCTGTACTCCCACTCCCGTGTATCAGCTGACACGTTGTGCGCAGTGATTTGACCCCTCAGGTGTCTGCCTCTGTGTCAGTGTGCTGTGGATTTGTTGCCAGGACTGCTGGGGTGTTTCTCGGTAGGGGCTCAGCATGCCACTGGAGATCTGACCATAGGAGACGATACTTGTGTGTCACATAGGTGTTTGATCAGCTGCCCGTGCAGACTGGGGTATGCGAATGTGAAGTTCAGGCAGCTGTTTCCCATTCACAGCAGATTGTGAGGGGCTCAGGTTCAGAGGGTAGTGTCACAGGTCTCCCATATGTCCAATCGGTATGACCTGGACAGATGAGGGTTAAGATGATGTGTTGTGTGGGGGATGTACATGTGCTCTTGTGCAGCTCCAGGACTTGCATTCCCCATGACCTACTATTGTGACACAGTGCAGAGTGTTGTTGTCTGGCTGCCAAGTCATACATCACTGAGACAGTGATGTATGACTTAGCAGTCATGTCTCCGCCATGGCATGTGTCTACTTATTGGTGATCCTGCAGGGGAGTGACATGTGCTACATGCACACCATTGTGGCGATGGCTATCAGGACATGGGTGCATCATGGTGTCTGTCGCTGGTATGCATCACATGCATTTCCTATTTGACTCTGGGCATCCCTTTCATCCGGAAACCTGTACTGACTCAGTGGCAAGAGTTGTGATGTGTGCATGTCCACATGCTACACCGTGTCCTCTGCACTGTCCAACTACTGTGTAGGTGGTGCATGTGTCCACACTGGGGTGTTGCTATCCAACAGACACCAGACAGATGGGTGCAAGGCCATGTGGGATGTGAGTGCCATGGTTGGCATCAGACTGACAATTGGCTTCTCCTGTTCAGTTAGGGCACTTTTAGCAATGTTCAACTAATGATGCCAGGGCTTGCTCTGTAATGTGCTGTGCTCACAGTGGTGTGTGCGTTTGGTGCAGGTGACTGATGTCTGTCTGTTTCCCCATTGTTTGCAGATACATCCACGGCCACGGAAGGGGACAGCTCCACGGACCAGGAGGAGCCGGAGAGCCAGACTGGGTCAGCAGCCGAGGAGTGGTCGGAGGGACCCAGTGGCACGGAGGGCGAGGGGAGCCACACTGAGGAGTCCTCAGCAGCATCCACCTCAGCTGAGGACCACAGCGGCTCGGAGGATGACTCCCTTATGGAGGCGGGTGTCAGCAGCCACCACACCCCAGCTAGTGTTGCTGTCCCCGCCACCACCAGCACCACCACCGCCCTCCCATCGGCTCCCATTCCCCATGTCCGTGGAGGCTCCCTGTTCGGGAGCGTGTCTCCTTCGGGCCAGGCACCGCACCCCCTGCCCCTGTGTCCCCTGCTGCCCTGAGTGAGGAGTCTGTGTACCTCCTTCGCCAGCTCCATGTAGGGCAGACAGCCATGCTGAGTGTCCTCCATGCGCACACCGCTCTGTTGACTCAGCTGGTGTCGTTCATGGAGGGCATCTCATCGGGCATGTCTGACCTACAGAGGGGCAATAGGTCCATGGACTCCTCCCTGACGGCAGCAGTGTCCCTCCTCAGACAGTCCCTCACCCCTCCTGCCTCTGCTCCATCCACACTCCCCAGCACCTTACCCGTCCCAAGCACACACACATCGGCACAGGCACACACCAGCACACACACGTCCAGCACACAGACACACACGCCACAAACAAAACGCACACGCACGCACAGTCAGGGGACTGAAACCAGACTCACAGGGGATGGGGCCCTGGAACACACACACGCATCCACAAGCACTGCGCAGTCCTCAGTTGCCTCTCCCTCCAAAGCACCCTCCCTTGCCTCACCTGCAACCCCAAAGTCACAGCGGCTCTTCCTCTGTGACCTCGGCCTCATCCCCTACGATCCAGCTGCTCCAGCATCCAGGGGGAAGAGGAAGCCCACCCACACGGAGCAGAGTGCCCCTCGCCCCCGGACACCCTCCCCCAGGCGCAGACAGACTGAGGCCCCCACCCGCAAGTCCCCCGGAGTCATAAGAGCAAGACCCCGCCCTGCAGCTCAGGCACCAGGTCTCCTTCCTCCATCCCTCAGGCCCCCACTCCACAGGTGCCCCCACCACACCCTGCCCCAGGTTCCCCCACCCACAGATATACCATCCCCAAGAGGATCCGGCCTTCTCCCCTTGCCACTTGCTCTCCCGGCACCACACCCCCCGCTGCGCTTGTCTGTGCCACTGATGTGGTGAGGGTGTCCTCCCCCTCTGTCCAGCCCACCTTGCCTGTTCCCCATTCTCCTCCCCTGGAGGTAGGCACTGCAGTGGAGTCCACTACCACCCTGTCTGACTTGGGCACTGCAGTGGCGGACCTGTCCACTCCATCTGCAGGGTCCACTGCAGTCGTGCCGGCACCCACAACATCTGAGTCATGCCCCCCAGTTGTGCCGGCACACACCATGTCAGACACCTCCACTGCAGTTGTCAGTGGCTCTCCAGCACCCACCACCCCTTCCCTGCCTCCTCCTGGTGAGCCCTGATCCTGTCCCTGCGGTGCCTGGCCTGCCCCCCAGTTGCCCCTCCTAGTGGATTGTCCCTGGTTTTGTGCAGTGCGTAGGGTGACATCTGCCACTGTCACCCTGTATTGACTTACTTGATGGACTGGCCATTGGCTTTTGTTGGAGCATTACTGTTCTCTGAGTTTTTGGACACACATATGCTGAATAAAGCAACTTTCTGTTCTCTAGTGCTTATGCTTCTGATGTACATGTTGTTGATGATGCTAACCATGCCCTTGCTGCAGTGATGGTGATATTTGGACTGATGATAATGAAGTGTTACTGTGCAGGAACACATGTGGTCCAGGGGGAATGTGTCCTATCCTGTGGTGTATCCATGTCATCCTTAGCAGCATCTGAGGATGTCATGTGTTCAGTATTTGGCAATGGGATTTCCTACTTACATTAGCAACACTTTCACATCTGTGGCTTCCACCCCTGCACATCTGTTGTGCCTGCCATTGTTCAATTCGTCTACTTCCCTGACCGTGTGGCCATCTCCACTGGACATGCAGGTTTGGGCATCAATGGGGAAGGGCTCATCTGTGTTGTCAGTGCAACATTGCTATACAAGTGTGTTGGATCTGTGCTGATGATTTCGTTGGCACTCCCATGACCAGGCTGATGTGACGGGAGCCTTCATTTGGTGCTAATTGTTGATTGTGTGGCCAAGTGCTCAGCTGACATGATGGGGCCCTACTGAGGCAACATATTGCACAGCTTTCCTCACACAGGAGTGGAGTCCCCTCATGGCAGTGTGTACTCCTGTGACATTGCCTGCGCCCAAGGTGTGTGTTGTATGAGCATGTCTGTGTGTTCACTTCCGTTTTGCTGTGCATGCTGGGATCCCTAGTGTTGTACCTGTTTGTGATGCTTGCTGAGTTGACCTATGTTCCCCAAAGTCTTCTCCCTGGGTTCTCTGTGATGTGGGTGCATGGCACATTACTGGTCATCAGGGTGTCACCCATAGGTGTGTTTGCTGTCAGGGCTGAGTTTGTGTGCAGACGCAGATGGGTCACAGTCAGGTTTCCCCTTGGCACTTGTTGTTTACACCTGTCATGTGATTTCCAGTTTGTGTTATCTTTCAGTGATTGTGACACGTTGTGTGTGTGACTGCTGGCACTCCTCAGGGTCCGGGCTGCAATGTTGGTTGTTGTCTATGTGTGTTCTATGTGGGTGACCTTGGCTTCTTCATTGGTGTGTGACTGTGGCTGGGATCCCATTGGTTGGTGTGGTATTGCCGTCATGTCCATGTACAGCGTAGTGTGCAGTGTGTCAGACATTCAGGAGTCTTGTTGAGTGGCCATGTGTGATGTGTTTCTGCACCTTGGTTCCCACCCACCACCCTGGGATTGTCATGGGTGCATGTGCAATGTCACCAGTGCATGTGTGCTTCACTGCTGCACATTGTTGGAGGTCGAGGTGTGTGGTGTTGAGTGTGTGCAGATGAGAGTTGTTGCCCGGCTAGACCCCTGCCTCCATGTTGGCCTTGGCTTACTGGCCGTGCTGATTGATTTGTGCTTGTGTAGGTGAGATGGTAGTTTGTTGGTCAGGACACATGACTGTGGTTCACAGTGTGAACGACATTTAGCTTTGTCATCACAGTGGGATTGTAATGCAGCCCAGGGTCACCACATTGTGGGGGCCCTGGGGGTAGTGCTGTGGTGTGTCTGTGTCTTGCTGTGTCAGTTGCTGTTCCTACATGCTTGTGTGACATGTGTGATTTGTGCTCCCTCTCATCTGACAATGCCTGATTGCGCACATAGGGGATTTGGATCCATGAGTTACCTTTGTGTGGCACTGTATGCACATCTGTGTAATTGGTATTCAGGCCTCCTCATGTGTTGTGTGGTTGCCTGGGGACACTGGCACCCCCCTCACCTGTTGTGTTTGATGTGCAGTGTGGGTCTGCCTGTTTGTGTTTGTGCATCTGCACCACTGCATTGGCATATCTTAGGTGTGCCATTGGCTGTATGTTGTTTGGTGGGTTTCCCCTGCTGTCCCTGGGACTCCTAGGTCATCGGTCAGCACAATGATCATGGTTTGTGTGTCCCATTGCTGCCATGGTATGGTATCTGTTCACCTCACATCTACAGTCTCCACAGGGTATCTGCATTTGTGTGCCCATTGGTGCAAATATGTGGGTCTGCATTCTGATGGTCACTTCTGTCATTGTGTCATTGATGAATGTTGACTGTGTCAGCCCCCATGGGTGTTGTTTGTCTGCACATGGCCAAAGGTATGTCTTATTTGCACTGCAGTATTTGCCTCCCCCAATCTATGTTGCAATGGGACATATGCACTACTTTGCCACTGATGTGTTTTATGTTCTGTGACCAGGAATCATCCATGCAGTTTGGCAGTTGCAGCTTTTTCTTTGTCAACACTTACCTTTTGGTCACTGTGATGATGGGGTTTGGACCCCATTGCCACAATGTTCAAAATGTGCTTCAGCTATGGACCCCACACTTACCTTTTGGTCACTGTGATGATGGGGGTTTGGACCCCATTGCCACAATGTTCAAAATGTGCTTCAGCTATGGACCCCACACTTACCTTTTGGTCACTGTGATGATGGGGGTTTGGACCCCATTGCCACAATGTTCAAAATGTGCTTCAGCTATGGACCCCACACTTACATTTTGGTCACTGTGATGATGGGGGTTTGGACCCCATTGCCACAATGTTCAAAATGTGCTTCAGCTATGGACCCCACACTTACATTTTGGTCACTGTGATGATGGGGGTTTGGACCCCATTGCCACAATGTTCAAAATGTGCTTCAGCTATGGACCCCACACTTACCTTTTGGTCACTGTGATGATGGGGGTTTGGACCCCATTGCCACAATGTTCAAAATGTGCTTCAGCTATGGACCCCACACTTACATTTTGGTCACTGTGATGATGGGGGTTTGGACCCCATTGCCACAATGTTCAAAATGTGCTTCAGCTATGGACCCCACACTTACATTTTGGTCACTGTGATGATGGGGTTTTGGACCCCATTGCCACAATGGTCATGGCCTGCTTGCATTGTGGGGGCCACACACATATATGTGTGGCACATGTGATAGGGGGTCACATTGTATGTTCAAAGTCATGTTCAGTGTTGTAGGCATTTGACACAGTCTACACACGCTTGTCATGGTGTTGGGGGATGTCTTTTTCTTGCATTCCCTAGGTTGTGGTGTGCTGGTTGTGTCATGCATTGTCCATCCTATGAGTGGGGGTGGTGTTGGTGGTAGGCATCCAGCCCCCCTGGCTAAGGGTGGTAGTAGTGGTGGGCATCTGGCACCCCCCTGGCTAAGGGTGGTAGTAGTGGTAGGCATCCAGCCCCCCTGGCTAAGGGTGGTAGTAGTGGTAGGCATCCAGCCCCCCCTGGGTAAAGGTGGTAGTGGTGGTGGGCATCTGGCACCCCCATGGCTAAGGGTGGTAGTAGTGGTAGGCATACAGCCCCCCTGGGTAAGGGTGGTAGTAGTGGTAGGCATCTGGCACCCCCATGGCTAAGGGTGGTAGTAGTGGTAGGCATCCAGCCCCCTGGCTAAGGGTGGTAGTAGTGGTAGGCATCTGGCACCCCCATGGCTAAGGGTGGTAGTAGTGGTAGGCATCCAGCCCCCTGGCTAAGGGTGGTAGTAGTGGTAGGCATCTGGCACCCCCATGGCTAAGTGTGGTAGTAGTGGTAGGCATCCAGCCCCCCCTGGGTAAGGGTGGTAGTTGTGGTAGGCATCCAGCCCCCCTCGCTAAGGGTGGTAGTAGTGGTGGGCAGCTGGCACCCCCTGGCTAAGGGTGGTAGTAGTGGTAGGCATCCAGCCCCCTGGCTAAGGGTGGTAGTAGTGGTAGGCATCCAGCCCCCCTGGGTAAGGGTGGTAGTTGTGGTAGGCATCCAGCCCCCTGGCTAAGGGTGGTAGTAGTGATAGGCATCCAGCCCCCTGGCTAAGGGTGGTAGTAGTGGTAGGCATCCAGCCCCCTGGGTAAGGGTGGTAGTGGTGGTGGGCATCTGGCACCCCCTGGCTAAGGGTGGTAGTAGTGGTAGGCATCCAGCCCCCTGGCTAAGGGTGGTAGTAGTGGTAGGCATCCAGCCCCCTGGGTAAGGGTGGTAGTAGTGGTAGGCATCTGGCACCCCCATGGCTAAGGGTGGTAGTAGTGGTAGGCATCCAGCCCCCCTGGGTAAGGGTGGTAGTAGTGGTAGGCATCTGGCACCCCCTGGCTAAGGGTGGTAGTAGTGGTAGGCATCCAGCCCCCTGGCTAAGGGTGGTAGTAGTGGTAGGCATCCAGCCCCCTGGGTAAGGGTGGTAGTTGTGGTAGGCATCCAGCCCCCTGGCTAAGGGTGGTAGTAGTGGTAGGCATCCAGCCCCCTGGCTAAGGGTGGTAGTAGTGGTAGGCATCCAGCCCCCTGGGTAAGGGTGGTAGTGGTGGTGGGCATCTGGCACCCCCTGGCTAAGGGTGGTAGTAGTGGTAGGCATCCAGCCCCCTGGCTAAGGGTGGTAGTAGTGGTAGGCATCCAACCCCCCTGGGTAAGGTGGTAGTGGTGGTGGGCATGTGGCACCCCCTGGGTAAGGGTCGTAGTAGTGGTAGGCATCTGGCACCCCCATGGCTAAGGGTGGTAGTAGTGGTAGGCATCCAGCCCCACAGGCTAAGGGTGGTAGTAGTGGTAGGCATCCAGCCCCCTGGGTAAGGGTGGTAGTGGTGGTGGGCATGTGGCACCCCTGGGTAAGGGTGGTAGTAGTGGTAGGCATCTGGCACCCCCATGGCTAAGGGTGGTAGTAGTGGTAGGCATCCAGCCCCACAGGCTAAGGGTGGTAGTAGTGGTAGGCATCCAGCCCCCCTGGGTAAGGGTGGTAGTAGTGGTGGGCATCTGGCACCCCCTGGCTAAGGGTGGTAGTAGTGGTTGGCATCCAGCCCCCTGGCTAAGGGTGGTAGTAGTGGTAGGCATCTGGCACCCCCATGGCTAAGGGTGGTAGTAGTGGTAGGCATCCAGCCCCTGGCTAAGGGTGGTAGTAGTGGTAGGCATCTGGCACCCCCATGGCTAAGGGTGGTAGTAGTGGTTGGCATCCAGCCCCCCTGGCTAAGGGTGGTGGTAGTAGTGGTAGGCATCTGGCACCCCCATGGCTAAGGGTGGTAGTAGTGGTAGGCATCCAGCCCCCCTGGGTAAGGGTGGTAGTTGTGGTAGGCATCCAGCCCCCTGGGTAAGGGTGGTGGTAGTGGTAGGCATCCAGCCCCCCTGGCTAAGGGTGGTAGTAGTGGTAGGCATCCAGCCCCCCTGGGTAAGGTGGTAGTGGTGGTGGGCATCTGGCACCCCCTGGCTAAGGGGTGGTAGTAGTGGTAGGCATCCAGCCCCCTGGCTAAGGGTGGTAGTAGTGGTAGGCATCCAGCCCCCCTGGGTAAGGGTGGTAGTGGTGGTGGGCATGTGGCACCCCCTGGGTAAGGGTGGTAGTAGTGGTAGGCATCTGGCACCCCCATGGCTAAGGGTGGTAGTAGTGGTAGGCATCCAGCCCCACAGGCTAAGGGTGGTAGTAGTGGTAGGCATCCAGCCCCCCCTGGGTAAGGGTGGTAGTGGTGGTGGGCATGTGGCACCCCTGGGTAAGGGTGGTAGTAGTGGTAGGCATCTGGCACCCCCATGGCTAAGGGTGGTAGTAGTGGTAGGCATCCAGCCCCACAGGCTAAGGGTGGTAGTAGTGGTAGGCATCCAGCCCCCCTGGGTAAGGGTGGTAGTAGTGGTGGGCATCTGGCACCCCCTGGCTAAGGGTGGTAGTAGTGGTAGGCATCCAGCCCCCCTGGGTAGGGGTGGTAGTGGTGGTGCGCATCCAGGCCCCTGTGTGCATATGTGGCATTGGTGATGGGCATCCCGCCCCTATGGTGCTGCTGTTGCTGGTGTAAGTAAATTCTGCATCCCTCTGTGTGTGTGTGATGTGTCGTGTACGTGTTGTATGTTTTTGTGGTTGGTGTCTGACTTACCTTCTGCGCCGTACGCGTCCGTGCCTGTTCCGGTAGTAAATGTAGAATATTGGTAGGATCGGAACGAAGGGATTCATGGTTGGTTCGTCTCGTTCGTCTTTCTCGTTGCTTCGCGTCGTCCTCGTCGCTGGCGTGTTCGCCTCGTAGCCGTGGATCGTGTTTTGGCGCGAATCGAAGCTTATGTGCGCCTCTCCCGGAAGCTTTGACGTGCCGGACGTAGCGATGGGTTCGGCGCGTACGGAAAGCGCATCGTACTTGTTCGGCCGGACGGGGCTGCATTTTCCCTTCCGTGCGACTCGATTCAGCGTTTCCGGATTCGCCTCGGTCGGAGAACAGGACCTGGATTGGGTGAGTACGACTCGGCCGGATTTTATGCTGTTGTGCGCATCGTACTTACTCGTTCGGAATGATGTACGGATCGGTCGGGAAACAGGCATTCGCATGGCTTTTTTCCCGACCGAATGGTATTGGGTGCGCCTCTGACCGAGATCGGAATCGGCCCCATAATGTTCGTTATCCACGCATTCATAGTTATAACAATCCTACTGACTCTCTGAACTAACACGGGTAGAAATTATTACCGTTCATGAAGATGTACACTCAATTCCTCATCCTGATTGTGGCCCCCAGGGTATTTTGTTTGCAGATTAATTATGTGCCATGATTCCCGCTGTCTCAATTGGAGCTCTCTATTTCCACCTCTTCTGTTGTATTCGATTTGGTCAATCGCAAAAAATGTAAGTAGAGAGCTATTTGAAAGGTGGTACTCAGTAAAGTGTCTCGCTACAGGGTAATGAGGGTCTCTGTTGTTGATTGCCCTCATATGTTCCATCACTCTTTTTTTGGCTGCTAAGGTGGTACTGCCTACATATCGTAGTTTGCATGGACACTCTAGGATGTAGATGACGTAATTAGATCCACATGTGAGGAATTGATTAATAGTATTTTCTGATGTGGGCGTAAGATATTTTTTTCGCATGTGGCTACTGCGGCATGCTCTACATTGTCCACATGGGAAAAAACCTTTAAGGTTAAGAGTAGTGTTTATGTGTTTGCTAGTTATATCTCCTTTCATCAGGATATCCTTAAGATTTTTTCCTTTCCTATAGGTTATTTGTGGGCGTTTCGGTAAATCTTTGGCTAGTGTAGGTTCACATGCCAAGATATTCCAATTCTGATTTAAAATTTTGGAAATCTTTTTGGATTCTGGATTGTATGTTAAGATAACTCTCGGTTGGTTGTCCTCGTCTACACTGATTTTTTCCTGTAGTGTGTGTTCTCGTGGGATTTTGCTTACCTTTTCTTTGGCTCTTTCTAGTACCCACTTAGGATATCCTCTTTCTTTAAATCTGTTTATCATGGTTTCCTGTTCTGCCAGAAAATCTTCTTGGGTACTGCACTTTCTCCTTGCCCTCAGCAGTTCACCAAATGGTATACTCCATTTTAAGGTTTCAGGGTGACTGCTGAGGGCATGGAGGAGGCTGTTCCCAGCAGTCTCCTTTCTATGTAGTTTGGTGCAAATGCGGTTCTCTTTTACCTCTACCACTACATCTAGGAATTCAATAGCTGTCTTGCTGATAGTGTATGTTAATTTCAAATTGAAATTGTTCACATTGAGTTTGCAGATGAACTTCTTAGCTGAATCCTCACTTCCTTTCCATATAATAAAAAGATCATCTATATATCTCAGCCATTTAACGATCTTTCCTTCTGTTTCATCAATTTCTAAACCTTTTTGTACTTCTTCCTCCCATACCCCAAGAAAAAGGATAGCAAAACTTGGGGCAAAACAAGTCCCCATCGCTGTTCCGAGGACTTGTCTATACATGGTACCATTGAATAAAAAAAAGGAAAAAAAAAGGTTATTAGTTAAACAAAATCTTATCATATCTAGTAACATTGTAGTGTGTTCCATATAGCATATTCTTCTTCCTTTTAGATAGTGATGACTGCATTGTATGCCTAGGCCGTGGTCTATGATGGAATACAAAGAGTTCACATCCATGGTTATAAGTTGGAAATCTTCTTCCCAGATCACGTCTTTTATTTTGCCCAAGAAATCTTTAGTGTCCTTTGTGTAAGATGGTAGAGTCATTACATATTCACGAAGGAAATGGTCCACATATTTGGATATATGTTCTGATACGCATCCTATAGAGGAAACAATAGGTCTCCCTGGTGGTCTAGTAGCATTTTTATGGACTTTGGGTAGGAGGTAAAAGCTAGGTAGTTTGGGATAGTCTTTTTTAAGATAGCAGAATTCTTCCCATCGTAGTATTCCTTGATCCTTCCAAATTGTTAGCATATCCCATATCTTTATGATACTTTCATTGTATTCTTCCATGTTGGTCTCCACATAGAATCTGGGATTATTCAGTTGCTTGTTGGCCTCTTCAATGTATAAATTTCTGTCCCACAGAACAATGTTTCCGCCTTTGTCTGTCGGGCGGATTACCAACGTCTCATCTTCTGCCAGTGTTTTGACAATTTCCCATTGCTTTTTAGAAAAGTTTCCAGCGGTATTATATTCTTTCTTTTTGGTTCTTTTCTGCCGGAAGTTCATTAGGTCTTTCATCACTGTCTCATGGAAGGCGTCTATATTATCGTGGGGTAAATTCGGGTAAAAGATTGATTTAGGTTTAAAGTTGGTCTGTGCTGGTAGGTCAGTGATTATTTTCTGAGTATCTGAGCAGATTTCATGGTCTGGATCATCTTATAACTCCTGTAGAGTTGTGAGAGTATTGAAATCCCCAATTTGATGAGGGTAGTGGGATCTTCCTCAGTTGTTTCTTCATTTCTGATCAGTTCTTGTTGTAGGTGTCTGGCCCCTTTGTTGTAATGCCATTTTTTGAGTTTCATTTTACGAATAAATTTGTACAAATCTATTCGAGTTTCAGGATAGTTGAAGTCATTGGTGGGGCAGAATGAGAGTCCTAAGCAGAGTGTCCTTTTTTCCATCATACTTAACGGTCTGTGTGATAAATTAATGATTGTTTTATTTACCATTTCGTCTTCCATTATTGTTGCTTCTTTTGACCAGTCTTGGTTCCCATTGGTCCTCTTCCACGTCCTCGTCCTCTTCCTGATTCTCTGTCTGATTCGCTGCCGTCTTCGCCAGTTCCTTCCGGGTTTCTTCCTCTTCCTCTTCTCTGTTGCCCCCGACCTCTCCCTCTCGTTTTCGTTTTGCACCAAACTACACAGAAAGGAGACTGCTGGGAACAGCCTCCTCCATGCCCTCAGCAGTCACCCTGAAACCTTAAAATGGAGTATACCATTTGGTGAACTGCTGAGGGCAAGGAGAAATTGCAGTACCCAAGAAGATTTTCTGGCAGAACAGGAAACCATGATAAACAGATTTAAAGAAAGAGGATATCCTAAGTGGGTACTAGAAAGAGCCAAAGAAAAGGTAAGCAAAATCCCACGAGAACACACACTACAGGAAAAATCAGTGTAGACGAGGACAACCAACCGAGAGTTATCTTAACATACAATTCAGAATCCAAAAATATTTCCAAAATTTTAAATCAGAATTGGAATATCTTGGCATGTGAACCTACACTAGACATTGTAGAGCATGCCGCAGTAGCCACATGCGAAAAAAATATCTTACGCCCACATCAGAAAATACTATTAATCAATTCCTCACATGTGGATCTAATTACGTCATCTACATCCTAGAGTGTCCATGCAAACTACGATATGTAGGCAGTACCACCTTAGCAGCCAAAAAAAGAGTGATGGAACATATGAGGGCAGTCAACAACAGAGACCCTCATTACCCTGTAGCGAGACACTTTACTGAGTACCACCTTTCAAATAGCTCTCTACTTACATTTTTGCGATTGAGCAAATCGAATACAACAGAAGAGGTGGAAATAGAGAGCTCCAATTGAGACAGCGGGAATCATGGCACATAATTAATCTGCAAACAAAATACCCTGGGGGCCACAATCAGGATGAGGAATTGAGTGTACATCTTCATGAACGGTAATAATTTCTACCCGTGTTAGTTCAGAGAGTCAGTAGGATTGTTATAACTATGAATGCGTGGATAACGAACATTATGTGTGATATTTATGTAAGATTAATTATTAATTTTTAATTAGAACCATAACACTAACATATGGTTTCTTTCTCTTTGTTCTTTTCTTTTAAACCACAGGAGGAAAGGAAGGGGCCGACTCAGCGCAGACTCGTCTTTGACCCCCTACCCTTTTCTTCAATATCACATAAAGAGAGTGATACAGGATGAGCACGTATCCTAACAGATAAGAGAACCCTTTGTTCCTAACTATACAAATTATGTTCCTCAATGTCTGTGATAAAACGTTAGAAATGTTTTTGGAAGGTGATAAGAATAGCACTTGGTTTGATTTTTAACTCTATTTTCATTTTTTCGGTTTGTTGAAATTTGGTGAATACTTGGGATGGTTTTGTTGGGATTTAGATTAGTATATCATTGGACATACGGACAAATGTGATGACCCAAAAGACGTATTTGGGCATTGCGTACTAATAAATACGACACTATGTTGATAACAGTTTATCGTGGTCAGGGATTCTATGACCAAACATGTATGTAACCTAGAATGTACACAAAACTACTATAGAGAATACAATCACTGCCATTAAAAATAATACCATTCTAGTATGGCCGCAACTTACATGCAGCACAATTGTGCCTTGGTGTAGTTATACTGTATGTTCACTAGGACTATTACTGGGTATCAATGGTTAATATAACAATGTGTATAACCCAGAATGTATTTTAGACTACTATAGTGAAGGAAATACAATCACTTCTAGGGAAGAATAACACCATTTAAAAATGGCCGCTATGTTTACATACATTGGATCACTACCTGGATAAAGTCAGTTTTCTCTTTATGTACTTTACTTTACATATGCCTGTCTGTCCCACAACTCAGTGTGTGAGCAAGCCTGCTGTGTCAGGCGAAACGCGTTACTGGAAAATAAACCAACTTGGTGGTGGATTAAACCCTTTGTGATCGCCTGATTTGAACTTAATTTGGAATATATATATATATATATATATATATATATATATATATATATATATATATATATATATATAGATATATATATATATAGATATATATATATACCAAACGATCTCTTCCCCTCTGGAATAGACAAGGGGACACAGCGGGACCTCAGCAAAATCGGTTTATTGCACAAACGGCATGACGCGTTTCAACAAGAATGCCTTTTTCAAATGCCTAACACCGGAGCTTCTCATTGCTTTTAAATTTGAAGGTGCTTCCTCGCTCTCATTGGTGGAAGCCCACCTGACCAGAGTCCACGAACAAGAGCATTTGCCGCATCTCTTCCCAAACTGCAACTCCCATCATGCATCTTATTTGTTGGCAGGGAGAATGTCTCTTTGATGGATATCCTCATGGTGAGTATGGGCTAATTATTCCTGGCTATGGTCAAAGTTCTTTATCATTGTCCCGGCCTGAAATTGTACAATTATAATCCGTTTCCTGGCTCCCTACGTCCTGCCGCAATACCAAATTAGGAGCATACCCGGAGACGCCTATTCAGTGATTACGTCTCTCCATGCAGTCACGGACTGTTTTACAGCAGTACCTTGCTCCACTTCAGTTTGTGGTGGTCCCGAAGCTTCCAATACCTCGGAAAAGCAAGGGGACACAGCGGGATCTCAGCAAAATTGGTTTATTGCACAAACGGCATGACACGTTTCGACAACAATGCCTTTTTCAAATGCCTAACACCGAAGCTTCTCATTGCTTTTAAATTTGAAGGTGCTTCCTCGCTCCCATTGGTGGAAGCACATCTGACCAGAGTCCACGAACAAGAGCATTTGCCGCATCTCTTCCCAAACTGCAACTCCCATCATGAATCTTATTTGTTGGCAGGGAGAATGTCTCTTTTTATAGCCCCATTGATGGATATCCTCATGGTGAGTATGGGCTAATTATTCCTGGCTATGGTCAAAGTTCTTTATCATTGTCCCGGCCTGAAATTGTACAATTATAATCCGTTTCCTGGCTCCCTACGTCCTGCCGCAAAACCAAATTAGGAGCATACCCGGAGACGCCAAATCAGTGATTACGTCTCTCCATGCAGTCACGGACTGTTTTACAGCAGTACCTTGCTCGACTTCAGTTTGTGGCGGTCCCGATGCTTCCAATACCTGGGAAATACAAACTTGTCTTTGCCAATGTTGCCTCGGGACTCTTTCTGGACGGGTCCCCTGCGTGTCAATTGGCTACACGCAAATATACCAAACAATCTCTTCCCATCTGGAATAGACAAGGGGACACAGCAGGATCTCAGCAAAATCGGTTTATTGCACAAACGGCATGACGCGTTTTGACAAGAATGCCTTTTTCAAATGCCTAGCACCGGAGCTTCTCATTGCTTTTAAATTTGAAGGTGCTTCCTCGCTCCCATTGGTGGAAGCACACCTGACCAAAGTCCACGAACAAGAGCATTTGCTGCATCTCTTCCCAAACTGCAACTCCCATAATGCATCTTATTGGTTGGCAGGGAGAATGTCTCTTGTTATAGCCCCATTGATGGATAGCCACATGGTGAGTATGGGCTAATTATTCCGTACGTGCAACTCGTTTCATTAAACGTAGTTATTTTCCTCTCCTGCGAGTGCTGTCTCTTCTCTGGAAGAGTTCTGAGCTGGATACATATCAATGTATATATTATCTACTGGCGGTCGCCAGTAGATAGTTATAGTTAGGACCTATTTTCCATAGGAAATCTGCGACATTCTATTTGAAATAACTCTTGCGTCGGTTGACGAATCTTCGCGAAATTTTCAAACTTTATGGCCCGCTCCGGTCCGCTCCTACCCTGAAAGTCTCAGGGTGATTCGTCAAGCGGGGGCCGAGAAAAAAGGGGGTCCCAAAACATGTTTTCCCCATTCATTTTCCCATAGGAAACTTTAGACACGGCTACAGCCTGAACTGCTGAACGGAATTACACCAAATTTGGCAAAGAGGTAGTTCTTGGTTCAGAAAGAACCCTTTTGTTAAATGGTGTAAATCCGTTCAGTAGTTGCGGAGAAATTAAAAAATAAGAGTCAAAAAATCAATTTCCCATAGGAAACTTTAGACACGGCTACAGCCTCGAACTGCTGAACGGAATTACACCAAATTTGGCAAAGAGGTAGTTCTTGGTTCAGAAAGAACCCTTTTTGTTAAATGGTGTAAATCCGTTCAGTAGTTGCTGAGAAAATCAAAAGTAAAAGTACATATATATATCTATGGCCGCGTCGGATTCGCGCACCCTCCCGATCACGAGCTGTCTGCTAATTGGCTGTCAACACTCCAAACCAGGAAGTGTTGGCAGCCATCTTGTTCTCGGTAGAACCGAGGAACAAGAAAGCAGTAAAAAGTGCGCAAAACGCACAAAGGGGGCAGGGTAGAAACACCCTGACCCCCTAGGTCTGCTCAGGGGGTCCCACAAGGACCCCTGGGCAAAAAAAGCATTTTCTTAAAAAAAAAAAATCGGCAGGATGCGCTCAGGGTGCGCGGATCCTGCCGATAAAAAAATCGAAGCGCGGTCTACCGCGCTCGATGTTAATTTGCCCCCGGGTGGGCCAAGTCCCAGGGGCATGCTGGGGGTTGTTTATTTTATGTATGGGGGGCCTCTAAGGGCCCCCAAGCCCGGGGACCACCACCCCCGGGGCTTTATCATAAATGGTGCGGGAGGGCTCTGAGCCCTCCCGCAGCCCCGAGGACCGCCACCTCCCGTGGCTTTTTTTTTTTTTTTTAAACCTGTGTGGGGGGGCTCCAGCCCCTCACACGCCCCGAGGACCACCACCTCCCCGGGGCACTAAGAACATTGAAAATGGGGGTCCGTTTTGGACCCCAAGCCCCGGGGACCACCACCTCCCCGGGGCTTTCCAAAATGTAGGGAGGGGGGCCGCACGGCCCCTCCTGGAGCCCTTGATGGCCCTGGGGACCGCCACCCCCAGGGCCGGCTCCTGCAGTGTCCCGGGTGCCTACCCCCGGGACACTGCTGCTTGCTATGACAGGACGGGAGCCTCGCGGCTCCGGCCCTGTCATAGCAAACTTAGTTTGCATTTTGAAAGAGAGAGCAGGAAACCTGCTCTCTCTTTCAAAATGCAAACCAACTGCTTTCCACATGGGGAGCAGCATCTTAGCTGCTCCCCATGTGGAAGCAATGCCGGCTCCCATAGGACGCGGGGAGCCGGCGGGACTGTGGGGGATTGGGGACCCCCACAGTCCCCAACCAGAGGCCAGGCCCTGGGGGATGGGGTCCCCGGGGCCATAAGTGGCCCAGGAGGGGGGCCACGCAGCCCCCCTCCCCAAATAAAAAATAAAAAAATAAGGGCAAGGCCGGCCCTGGGGGATGGGGTCCCCGGGGCCTTAAATGGCCTGAGGAGGGGGGCCACGCAGCCCCCCTCCATATTTTTTATTTAAAAAACAGGGCATGCCCCAGGGGATGGGGTCCCTGGGGCCAATAGAGAGCCCAGGGAAGGGGGCCACGCGGCCCCCTTCCCGTTTTTTTTTTTTTTTTAAATAAAACAAAAAAATGCTCAGGCCCCGTGGGATGGGGTCCCCGGGGCCAAAAGTGGCTGAGGGAAGGGGGCCACGCAGCCCCCCTCCCATAAAAAAAAAAAAAAAACGGCATCGTGCCGGAGGCCCTGCCCCCCTCCCTGCAGTACTCTGCAAACGCGCCCCCTGGCGCGTTTTAAGAAAGGGAAGTAATTCCCCTTGAATACTGGGGTCCCTGGGGCCAACTAGCCCACCAGGAACCTCCAGTATGCGCCAGGGGCTGCCTTGCAGGGAGGTGTACAGAGGCCACGCCCCTTTTACACCTCTCTGCAACGCAGCTCTGTGGCGCTTAATGGAGGTAGCTGGTGGGCTAGTTGCACCCCAGGGACCCTCAGGATTCAAGGGGAGTTAATCCCCGACTTAAAACGCGCCACGGGGCGCGTTTGCACAGTGGTGAAGGGAGGGGGCGGGGCCTGAGGTGACATGTGTGCAAACAGGCCCCGTGGCGCGTTTTAAGATGCGGAATTAAATCCCCTTCAATCCTGAGGGTCCCTGGGGGCCAACTAGCCCAACAGGTACATCCAGAAAGCGCCACAGAGCTGCGTTGCAGAGAGGTGTAAAAGGGGTGTAGCCTCTCTACACGTCTCTCCAACGCAGCCCCTGGCGCATACTGGAGGTTCCTGGTGGGCTAGTTGGCCCCTAAGGACCCTCATGATTCAAGGGACTTAATCCCCAACTTAAAACACGCCATGGGGCGCGTTTGCACAGATGTCACCTCAGGCCCCGCCCCTCCCTTCACCATTGTGCAAATATTCCTCTAAAATCAGCCGAAATACGAATTCCGATTTACTCACCTGTTATCAGGAGAGACCTCAGTGCTGTATCTTTCAGCCCAGTACTGGTCCTGAAAAGTAATTTTAACCATACTTACCAGTAACTTGAATTTCCTTCCATAGGCTAACATTGACTGGTTTCACTTGGAAATTCTTCTAAGTGTGGAGTTTTGGAACTTTAAAATATTCCTCTAAAATCAGCCGAAATACGAATTCCGATTTACTCACCTGTTATCAGGAGAGACCTCAGTGCTGCATCTTTCAGCCCAGTACTGATCCTCAAAAGTAATTTTAACCGTACTTACCAGTAACTTGAATTTCCTTCCATAGGATATCATTGCCTGCTTTTTGCTGAAAAAGTTTCTAAGTGTTGATTTTTGAAACATACAAATATTCCTCTAAAATCAGCCGAAATACGAATTCCGATTTACTCACCTGTTATCAGGAGAGACCTCAGTGCTGTATCTTTCAGCCCAGTACTGGTCCTGAAAAGTAATTTTAACCGTACTTAGCAGTAACTTGAATTTCCTTCCATAGGCTAACATTGACTGGTTTCACTTGGAAATTCTTCTAAGTGTGGAGTTTTGGAACTTTAAAATATTCCTCTAAAATCAGCCAAAATACGAATTCCGATTTACTCACCTGTTATCAGGAGAGACCTCAGTGCTGCATCTTTTAGCCCAGCACTGACCCTGAAAAGTAATTTTAACCGTACTTACCAGTAACTTATATTTTCTTCCATAGGAATCCATTGTCTGGTTTTCAGCAGAAAAGTTTGTGTCGATTTTCACAAACTACAAATATTCCTTAAAAATCGCCTGTATGACTTAAACGCATTCTTTCAACTGTTTACAGGAGATGCACCAGTGCTGGATCCAGGATCCAACACTGAGTAAGAAAAAGTAACGATAACAGTTTTTACCTGCTAAGTGAATTTCCTTCCATAGGATAACATTGGTGATTCTATGAGAAAAAGTTTCAAAGTGTCAACTTTTAAAATACAATAATATTCATTAAAAATCACTACTGTAACCAAAACGCTTTTACTCAACTGTTTACAGGAGATGTCCCAGGACTGAATCTAGGATCCAGTCCTGTGGTTAGAAAAGTAATCCATAAAGTAACTAATTGCATTTAACTAGAAATTCACATTGAGCTCAATGTTGCTTTGTTTTGAAATTGTGTTGCCCATTGCAACAACTGTAACTACTGTACTTAAAAGTCTATTGCCTATTTGCAAAGTATTTAAACTAAAGTAATTCATTCTGAGAAAGTATATTTTGTAATGTAATGTATAATGTAATTACAATGTAATTTAAAAAATAAAATATCTAAAAATAAATAATTTAAAAAAATGTTGTAAATCAGTATCAAAAAATAAATATAACAATTAATACATTTAAAAATTGTCATTTACAAAACCTTTGAAATTCACTGAAAAAACCATAGGTTTCAGACACGTTATAGTTAGGAATTAGCATTTAAAAAACCTTTGAAATTCACTGAAAAAACCATAGGTTTCAGGCACGTTATAGTTAGGAATTAGCATTTAAAAACCTTTGAAATTCACTGAAAAAACCATAGGTTTCAGGCACGTTATAGGTAGAAATTAGCATTTAAAAACCTTAGAAATTCACTGAAAAAACCATAAGGTTTTAGGGACAGTTATAGTTAGTTGGACATTGCACTCGTACAAAACCCGTGAAATTCCCCGTTATAGTTAGTTCAGGTAACTATAACTCGCGCCCCCGCAATGCACTGCTGATGACGTCACATATTACATCACTCATGACATGGTCAGTGACATCACTGATGACATCACTGATGACATCTCAAATGACATCACTGATGACATCATCCATGTGAGAATTTAATGCACCTCCTCACACCCTAATATAACCTTTCATACACCCACTCTAAATTACAGACTGCCATTCTCAAAACCATAGACACTCCAACACCAATAACTACATACCCACTCACTGATTCTTAGGTCTACACACACACATCCACTCACTCACCCGTACAGTCACTCATACTTATGGTCACTCAGTACAGGACTATCATATGCACTCATACTCCTATATAGACACTCAAACACCGCCACTCATCCATAGAGGTACTCACACACCTAGTCAGTCATGCAAATAATTAAACACACTGCCATCTACTCACCTATACAGTTATACACACACCAGCTCACTTACTCATACAAATACTAGCACATTCTTACGCTCTTATACAATCACTGATACAAGCACACACTCATCCATACAGTCACTCTCACAATCACACACTCTCGCTTATAGCTATTTATATACTCCAACACACATATATACTGCCTTTCACATATGTAGTTACTCACACATGTACCACTGGGACATACATTCACTCACTAACACACTCTTACACACACTTACCCACCCATACAGTCTATCACAGATGCACTCTTGAAACCATCCACCCAGTGAATCACCCACTCACACATCTATGCACAGAGTCGCACACACCCGCCCACACAAACACTCAGGCACCCATACAGATACTCAGACAACCAATCAATAACTCATATAGACACTCATGTAGCTATTCACAAACCCATGCACCACTTACACAGCAACAGACAGACGGATACAGACATTCACCCAGTTTAGTCACTAACCCATGCATTCAGTAAGATACGTTTAATCACTCACTTATCGAGTTAGTCACGCACCGACTAAATCATCCATACAGACACTTATACACCCACTCATTCTTCAATACGCCTTTCCCTATATATATTAAAAATATTTAAACTTTACAGAAACACACAGTCACTGGATGATGTCATCAGTGATGTCATTTGAGATGTCATCAGTGATGTCATCAGTGATGTCACTGACCATGTCATGAGTGATGAAATATGTGACGTCATCAGCAGTGCATTGCGGGCGCAAGTTATAGTTACCTGAACTAACTATAACGAGGAATTTCACGGGTTTTGTACGAGTGCAATGTCCAACTACCTATAACTGTCCCTAAAACCTTATGGTTTTTTCAGTGAATTTCTAAGGTTTTTAAATGCTAATTTCTAACTATAACGTGCCTGAAACCTATGGTTTTTTCAGTGAATTTCAAAGGTTTTTAAATGCTAATTCCTAACTATAACGTGTCTGAAACCTATGGTTTTTTCAGTGAATATATATATATATATATATATCTCAATAAAGTTCCTGGCCTGCCAAATCCTCGACAGTACCTCCAGGCACGGACCTCTTGACGACCTCCAAAAAAATTTCCAAACCACTCCAATATTGCAGTGAGCAGTGCAAAGATTTATTTTTCCAATTCATCCATTAATGTTCGAGCATAGTGCCCGCCATGACGCGTTTCGCCTGCACAAGCATGAATTATGTCATCAGTGATGTCATTTGAGATGTCATCAGTGATGTCATCAGTGATGTCACTGACCATGTCATGAATGATGTAATATGTGACGTCATCAGCAGTGCATTGTGAGGGAGCGCGAGTTATAGTTAGCTGAACTAAGTATAACGGTCGAATTTCTCTGGTTTTGTACGAGTGAAATGTCCAACTAACTATAACGTCCCTGAAACCTGTGGTTTTTTCAGTGAATTTCTAAGGTTTTTTAAATGCTAATTTCTAACTATAACGTCCCTGAAACCTCTAGTTTTTTCAGTGAATTTCAAAGATTTTTAAAATGCTAATTTCTAACTATGCCTACAGAGGTAGGACATGTGCAGAAAGAGGAAGAAAGGCGCAGAAAGAAGCAAGAGAAATGCAGAAAGGGCAACAGAAGTCCAGAAAGACGAAGAAAGGTGCAGAAAGAAGCAAGAGATGTGCACAAAGAACCAACAGAGGAGCAGAAAGAGGCCTTAATGCAAAGTCATCCTGTGCCCCCAACTTTTTGCTGACGGGTACTGGTGGTAACTAACTCTGACTAGCCAGGCCCGGAGCCAGTGCTATGCTGAAAGACACTTAGAATACAGTGAAAACACCTACATACACTAGGGTACACTATGGGTTGGGCTACCCCTGTGATTGGCATGACTTCCCTGTAAGGCCCTAGTACATAATAGGGCAGGGGGATTAAAACTACCTCTAACTAAGAGGTGCAGAAGGAGCCAAGAGAAGTGCAGAAAGAAGCAACAGAGGTGCCGAAAGAGGCAAGAGAGGTGCAAAAAAAAAGCAAGTGAAGTGCAGAGGAGGCAAAAGAGGTACATAAAGAGACAACAGGGGTACAGAAAGAAGCAAGACAGGTGCAGAAAGAAGCATGGAAAGTGCAGAATGAAGCAACAGGGGTGCAGAAAGAGGCAAGAGAAGTGTAAAAAGGAGCAAGTGAGGTGCAGAAAGAGCCAACAGAGGTGCAAAAAGAGGCAAGAGAGGTGCAGAAACACGCAAGAGAAGTGCACAAAGAGGCAAGAGAATTGCTGAAAGAAACAACAGAGGTGTAGAAAGAAGCAAGAAAAGTGCAGGAAGAGGCAAGTGAGATGCAAAACAGGCAGGAAAGGCACAGAAAGAGGGAAGACGAGTGCAGAAAGAGACAACAGGGGTGCAGAAAGAAGCAAATGAGGTGCAGAAAGAGGCAACAGACGTGCAGAAAGATGGAAGAGAACTGCACAAAAAGGCAAGAAAAGTGCAGAAAGAGGCAAAAGAGGTACATAAAGAGACAACAGGGGTGCAGAAAGAAGCAAGACAGGTGCAGAAAGAAGCATGGAAAGTGCAGAATGAAGCAACAGGGGTGCAGAAAGAGGCAAGAGAGGTGCACAAAGAGGAGAGAGAGTTACAGAAAGAGGCAAGTAAAGTGCAGAAGGAGGCAAGAGAACTGCAGAAAGAGGCAATAGAGGTGCAGAAAGAGGCAAGTGAGATGCAAAAACAGGCAGGAAAGGTACAGAAAGAGGGAAGACGAGTGCAGAAAGATACAACAGGGGTGCAGAAAGAAGCAAATGAGGTGCAGAAAGAGGCAACAAACGTGCAGAAAGAGGGAAGAGAGGTGCAGAAAAAGGCAAGAAAAGTGCAGAAAGAGGCAAAATAGGTACATTAAGACACACCAGGGGTGCAGAAAGAAGCAAGACAGGTGCAGAAAGAAGCATGGAAAGTGCAGAATGAAGCAACATGGGTGCAGAAAGAGGCAAGAGAAGTGTAGAAAGGAGCAAGTGAGGTGCAGAAAGAGCCAACAGAGGTGCAAAAGAGGCAAGGGAGGTGCAGAAACAGGCAAGAGAAGTGCACAAAGAGGCAAGAGCATTGCTGAAAGAAGCAACAGAGGTGTAGAAAGAAGCAAGAAAAGTGCAGAAAGAGGCAAGTGAGATGCAAAAACAGGCAGGAAAGGTACAGAAAGAGGGAAGACAAGTGTAGAAAGAGACAACAGGGGTGCAGAAAGAAGCAAATGAGGTGCAGAAAGAGGCAACAGGGGTGCAGAAAGAGGGAAGAGAGGTGCAGAAAAAGGCAAGAAAAGTGCAGAAAGAGGCAAAAGAGGTACATAAAGAGACACCAGGGGTGCAGAAAGAAGCAAGACAGGTGCAGAAAGAAGCATGGAAAGTGCAGAATGAAGCAACAGGGGTACAGAAAGAGGCAAGAGAAGTGTAGAAAGGAGCAAGTGAGGTGCAGAAAGAGCCAACAGAGGTGCAAAAAGAGGCAAGGAGGTGCAGAAACAGGCAAGAGAAGTGCACAAAAAGGCAAGAGAATTGCTGAAAGAAGCAACAGATTTGTAGAAAGAAGCAAGAAAAGTGCAGAAAGAGGCAAGTGAGATGTAAAAACAGGCAGGAAAGGTACAGAAAGAGGGAAGACGAGTGCAGAAAGAGACAACAGGGGTGCAGAAAGAGGCAACAGACGTGCAGAAAGATGGAAGAGAACTGCAGAAAAAGGCAAGAAAAGTGCAGAAAGAGGCAAAATAGGTACATAAAGAGACAACAGGAGTGCAGAAAGAAGCAAGACAGGTGCAGAAAGAAGCATGGAAAGTGCAGAATGAAGCAACAGTGATGCAGAAAGAGGCAAGAGAGGTGCACAAAGAGGCGAGAGAGTTACAGAAAGAGGCAAGTGAAGTGCAGAAGGAGGCAAGAGAACTGCAGAAAGAGGCAATAGAGGTGCAGAAAGAGGCAAGTGAGATGCAAAAACAGGCAGGAAAGGTACAGAAAGAGGGAAGACGAGTGCAGAAAGAGACAACAGGGGTACAGAAAGAAGCAAATCAGGTGCAAAAAGAGGCAACAGACGTGCAGAAAGAGGGAAGAGAGGTGCAGAAAAAGGCAAGAAAAGTGCAGAAACAGGCAAAAGAGGTACATTAAGAGACACCAGGGGTGCAGAAAGAAGCAAGACAGGTGCAGAAAGAAGCATGGAAAGTGCAGAATGAAGCAACATGGGTGCAGAAAGAGGCAAGAGAAGTGTAGAAAGGAGCAAGTGAGGTGCAGAAAGAGCCAACAGAGGTGCAAAAAGAGGCAAGGGAGGTGCAGAAACAGGCAAGAGAAGTGCACAAAGAGGCAAGAGAATTGCTGAAAGAAGCAACAGAGGTGTAGAAAGAAGCAAGAAAAGTGCAGAAAGAGGCAAGTGAGATGCAAAAACAGGCAGGAAAGGTACAGAAAGAGGGAAGACGAGTGCAGAAAGAGACAAGTGAGATGTAAAAACAGGCAGGAAAGGTACAGAAAAAGGTACACTTGTTATATCAGGCCCCGCCCCCTCCCGCCCCCTCCTGTGCAAATGCGCCCCCTCGCAACTCAGCTCTGTGGCGCTTACTGGAGGTACCTGGTGGGCTAGTTGGCCCCCAGGGACCCTCAGGATTGAACAGGACTTAATCCCCCAATTTACAACGCCCCAGGGGGCGCGTTTGCACACTTGTTGTTTCAGGCCCCGCCCCCTCGCTGCACCACTATGCAAACGCGCCCCCTGGCACGTTGTAAATTGGGGGATTAAGTCCTGTTCAATCCTGAGGGTCCCTGGGGGCCAATTAGCCCACCAGGTACCTCCAGTAACCGCCACAGAGCTGCGTTGCAGAGAGGTGTAAAAATGGGCGTGGCCTCGGACTACCTCTCTGCAAGGCAGCTCTGTGGCACTTACTGGAGGTACCTGGTGGGCTAGTTGGCCCCCAGGGACCCTCAGGATTGAACGGGACTTAATCCCCCAATTTACAACGCGCCAGGGAGCGCGTTTGCACACTTGTTGTCTCAGGCCCCGCCCCTCGCTGCACCACTGTGCAAGCGCGCCCCCTGGTGCGTTGTAGGTTGCGGGATTAAGTCCCCTTCAATCCTGAGGGTCCCTGGGGGCCAACTAGCCCACCAGGTACCTCCAGTAACCGCCACAGAGCTGCGTTGCAGAGAGGTGTAAAAGGGGCGTGGCCTCGGACCACCTCTCTGCAACACAGCTCTGTGGTGCTTACTGGAGGTACCTGGTGGGCTAGTTGGCCCCCAGGGACCCTCAGGATTGAACGGGACTTAATCCCCCAATTTACAATGAGCTAGGGGGCGCGTTTGCACACTTGTTGTTTCAGGCCCCGCCCCCTCGCTGCACCACTGTGCAAACGCGCCCCCTGGCGCGTTGTAAATTGGGGGATTAAGTCCCTTCGATCCTGAGGGTCCCTGGGGGCCAACTAGCCCACCAGGTACCTCCAGTAACCGCCACAGAGCTGCGTTGCAGAGAGGTGTAAAAAGGGGCATGGCCTCCGAACACCTCTCTTCAACGCAGCTCTGTGGCCATATTGGAGGTACCTGGTGGGCTTGTTGGCCCCCAGGGACCCTCAGTATTAAAGGGGACTAAATTCCCCAACTTAGAACGTGCTAGGGGGCGCGTTTGCAGAGTGCTACAGGGAGGGGGCAGGGCCTCCGGTGAGTTGCCGTTTTTTTTTTTAAATCATATTTTATGGGAGGGGGGCTGCGTGGCCCCCCTTCCCTTGGCCACTTTTGGCCCCGGGGACCCCATCCCCCGGGGCCTGGCAGCCTTTTTATTTGTGGTTATATTTTTTGTGGAGGGGGCCGCGTGGCCCCCCTCCTCAGGCCAATTGTGGCCCCCGGGACCCCATCCCCCGGGGCCTGGCCTCTCCGTTGGGGACCGTGGGGGGAGCCCCAATGCCCCCACGGTCCCGCCGGCTCCCCGCGTCCTGCGGGAGCCGGCATTGCTTTTCCACAAGGGGAGCTGCTGACATGCAGTTCCCCTTGTGGAAAAGCTAATCCTGCTTGCTTCATTGAAGCGAGAGCAGGTTTCCCTGCTCTCGCTTCAACGAAGCAAAGCAGAGTTTGCAATGACAGGGCGGGAGCCACACGGCTCCCGCCCTGTCATTGCAAACAGCAGTGTCCCGGGGGTGGGCACCCCGGGACACTGCAGGAACCGGCCCTGGGGGTGGCGGTCCCCAGGGCCATCAAGGGCTCCAGGAGGTCGGCCGCGCGGCCCCCCTCCCAACTATTTAAAGCCCCGGGGAGGTGGTGGCCCCCTGGGCTCGGGGGTCCGTAACGGACCCCCAAATTTAAATATTAAGTGCCCGGGAGGTGGTGGTCCCCGGGCAGTGTGGGGGCTTGAGCCCCCCACACTAATTATTATTTAGAGCCCCGGGAGGTGGCGGTCCCGGGCTCGGGGAGGCCCGCGAGGCCCCCCCTTTCATTTATTTAAATGCCCCGGGGAGGTGGCGGTCCCCGGGGCAGCGTGGGGGGGGTAGGGGCCCACCCCACGCATTTATTTTAGAAGCCCCGTGGAGGTGGCGGTCCCCGGGGCTGCGGGGGGCCGTGTGCCCCCCCATTAGATTTAATAAGCCCCGGGGAGGTGGCGGTCTCCGGGGCTGCGGGGGCCCCCATGGGCCCCCGCAAATTAAACACATATTGCCCCCGGGACTTGGCACACCCGGGGGCCTCATTAAAATGAAGCGCGGCAGACCGCACTTCGTTTTTTTAAATTTTCGGACGGATTCGCGCACCCGGCGCGACCCCGTCCGAAAATTTAATTTAAAAAAATGCTTTTTTTGGGCCTGGGGGTCCCTGTGGGACCCCCTGAGCAGGCCTGGGGCATCAGGGTGTTTTTAACCCGGCCCCCTTTTCTTGTTTTTTTATCTTTCTTTTACCTTTTTCTTTTTCCCTCGTCCGAGGCACAAGATGGCTGCCAACACTTCCTGGTTTGAAGTGTTGGCAGCCAATCAAAGGCAAGCTCCTGCTTGTTTGGTTAGTCTCCGCCCAGATATCAAAAGTTTTCTTTTTTTTTAACTTCTCAGGAACTACTGAACGGATTTACACCATTTAAAAAAAAGGTCACTTTCTGAACCAAGCGCTACCTTTTTGCCAAATTTGGTGTAATTCCGTTCAGCAGTTCGGGCTGTAGCTTTGTCTAAAGTTTCCTATGGAAATTAACATGGGGAAAATGCGTCTTGGGACCCCCCTATTTTCTCGGCCCCGCTTGACGAATCACCCTGAAACTTTCAAGACAGGAGCTGACCGGAGCGCCCCACTAGTTTTGAAAATTTCGCGCAGATTCGACAACTGGCGCCAAAGTTAATGGGAAAAGAAAAATCACTTTTCCTATGGAAACTAGGTCCTAACTATAACTACCTACTGGCGACCGCCAGTAGGTAATATATATATACATATATATTCATATGGTTTTGAGGATTTGCTGGCGTGCATCCTGATCGCTGGCGGTGCAGGAGGAAAGTGATACCACAGAACGCCTTTAAAAACTGTAATAAATCTTCATCTCAAGGAAAAGCCCGCACTCAATCTTTGGATAATTTCCTTTATATTAGCAAACAGCTCTTGCAAACAGGAACGTGTTTCGGATGTTCTCTCAGCCTTTGTCAACCCTATATATATCCATTATATATCTCTGAAAGCCCTTCGCTACTACCTTGGAAAGAAAGGAGGGGACTTTATAAAACATAATGCTATGCTAATTGACATGGTTGAATTTTGTTTGTGTAACAATATTTTTATGTTCCAAAACGTCCTATTTCAACAACTTAGGGGCGTTGCAATGGGGGCCAGCTTCTCCCCCAGTTATGCCTGCCTTCATATGGGATGGTGGGAGGAGCTGGTCCTACTTAAGGAACACAGCCAACATTTCAATGACAACATCAAAGCATGGTGGAGGTTTATAGACGACCTATTCATAGTGTGGGAGGGTACCAAGTTAGAAGCTGAGCACTTTATTGAAAAGCTTAACATCAATCAGCTAAACTTGAAATTTACAGCCACAATAAGTAATAGCAGTGTTTATTTCCTTGATGTAGAGGTATTGATCTCAAATAGCAAATTGGAAACCAAGCTCCATCGCAAGCCCACGGCTGGGAATGCCGTGCTTTATGCCAGCAGCTCCCATCCGCAACATCTCATTCAGAGCATTCCCTACGGGGAAATGCTCCGCTTGAAGAGGATTTGCAGTTGCGAAAATGATTTAAAATCAGCCCAAGCAAGCAGTAAAAAGAGATTTTTAGAGAGGGGCTACAGCAAAAAATGTGTGGAGGCAGCCATTACCAAAAGTAACAACATTTCGAGGGAACTACTCCTACAGAAAAAGAATAGGGATGACATTTTTAATGGTAAGGAAGTAGAGCCTTTTAGATTTATCCTTCAGTACAATAGACAGGAGAAGGCCATAAGAAAAATAATAAGGAAAAATTGGCCTCTTGTACTGGGGGATCCTACCATCGGCCATCTTTTAACAAATAGACCAGCCATCACTTATAGCAGAGCTCCTGCGACACGCTTCTTCGGTGTTGCGAGACGTTTCTTGAGATGCGGTGCAATGCGACAGCTACAGCGGCGTCATCTCCGTGATGCGACGGCAGCGGCTGCGACGGCGACACGCTTCTCCCTCTTGAGTCGCGCTTCCAGCTCCTTGCAACACGCAGTCCCTTCAGAAGGCCCAAAACAGCAGCAGGCACTTCCAAAGGATTCTTGGGGAGCTGGTGGTTGAAGTCTGTTGTCCCTGAGACTTCAGCAGGAGGCAAGCTCTTTTCTCAAGCCCTTGGAGATCCTTCACAAGTTCAATAAAAGTGCACACAAAGTCCTTTCTCCTTCCTTTGGCAGTCAGGCAACCACTGCAGGCAGATCCCTCTAGCTTAGGGATAGTCTTCCCCTCAGTTTCTTCTTGGTTCTGCTCCTCAGCAAAGGTTTCTTCTTGTTTCCCAAAGTGATCTAATTTCCTAGGGGTCTGGGTCCCCTTTTTATACACAGTTTCTCTTTGTTCTCTGAAGGCAGAGAGGCCTCTGCCTAGCCCAAAACCAGTTCTGGTCAGTCCTGGAGCACTTTGTTTTTCTGACTCCTTCTTTCCTTTCAGAATGTGGGGCAGAGTGCTCAGCCGCCCGGCAGGAGGTGGAGCCAGCATTGTGGAAGGCAGGCACAGCCCTATTCAGACCCAGGTGCAACTCCTCCCTCCACTCTGGATGCAGATCTTTCTATTCAGCCCTGTGCTGACTCACCCTGTCTCCTGTAGCCACCCCAGCCCCTGTCACTCAATCTCCAGACAAGGAATACACAACCTAGCAGAGGCAGGCTTGGAAGTTTAGGCAAGAAAATACCCACTTTCTAAAAGTGGTATTTTCAAACACAGAAATGTTAAAACCAACTTCACTAAAAGATGTATTTTATCATTCTGAGTTCAGGCCTACTAAATTCGTTTTTCTACCATGTTCCCTGGGTCAGTTCTGACCATAAGGTGTAATAGTCAGTCTGCCCATTCTGGCCTATGGGGAGCAGGTAGCCTTGCAATAGTGAAAAACGAAAATGGCTGTAATTCACTATTAGGACATGCCACACACACCAGGGCATGTCCTACCTTGTACTTACAATGCACCCTGCCCTAAGGCCTACTTTAGGGGTGACCAACATGCAGTAAAGGGAAGGTTTAGGGACTGGTAAGTGGGTGTACTCACCAAGTCCATCTGGCAGCCCTAGGCTGCACACAGGCTCTGCAATGGCAGGCCTGAGGCACATCTTACAAGCCGCTTCTGTGGGTGCCACAACCAGTGCTGCAAGCCCACCAGCGGCATTGGATTTACAAGCCCTGGGCACACTCAGTGCACTGTACTAGGGACTGACAAGTAAACCAATCATCCAATCATGGAGTCACTAATACATCACAATTTATCATAGGGAGAGCATATGCACTTTAGCACTGATCAGCAGTGGTAAAGTGCCCAGAGTCATAAAACAGCCAACAACAGGTCAGAAAAAATATAGGAGGAAGGCAAAAGTTTAGGGATGACCCTGCAAAAAGGGCCAAGTCCAACACAACCCCCTTCCAGCCAAAAACGCAGGGGAGACCAATCACTACCCTGATGGGCTTCCCTGCTTTGGGCGATAGAACCTGGACCCTGGCCCACAACAGCAGGGGCATACTCCAGTTCTACGCCAATCTGAACCTATTGGAATCCCTCTGTCCATACTCTCAGGGTCCACCAAGCTAATCCATGGGGAACCCTTCTCCTCACCTGTGGACACCATCTGTGCAGCACCTAACCTTAACTTGCTCATAGGTGTGTCCCAACAGACAGAAAGCAAGCCACAGTGGCCACTGACAGTGGGCAGGGATGAGACCCAGGCCTTATGCCTCTCAGGGCTCTCAAACCTCTGTGGCGTCAGAGAGCGGGGGGCAGTAGCCCCAGGAGCTTGGCACCCTTTGTCCATTCTCCCTCCTGTCAGGTCAGGTATGACATCCTGACACTGATCTACCAGCCCCGGGCCGGTACCCGGCGGCTGGACTGGAGACTGGGGTGGGCTTTCCCACACCCGGTCCTCCTCCTTGGGGCTCTGTACCCTCCCACCTGGAGCGGTACCCCCTTCCAGAATTGTCAGGGCACCTGTGGCCGGTGTCCTGCACAATTCGCCCACCAGTTCAGGGGTTTTATCCTGCAACTGGACGTCCAGGTCAGGGGGGGCACCCTGAACCTGGTCCTCCAATCTAGGGTCTAAACCCTCCAGTTGAACCGGGGTCAGAGGTGAGGACTCCCTCCCTCTGCACCCCCTTCCAGAAGTACTGCCCCTCCCATGAGGAGCGGTACCCCCTTCCAGAATTGTCAGGGCACCTGTGGCAGGTGTCCTGCACAGCTCAGCCCACCAGTTCAGGGGTTCTATCCTGCAACTGGGATCCCAGCATAGGGTCTGTACCCTTAGACTGGGCAGAGGCCAGGGGTGAGGCTGTCCTCTCCCCGCCCCCTTACTGGGGTCCTGCACCCTCCCACCTGGAGCGGTGCCCCCAGAAGAACAAACTGGTAGGGGCACTGTTAGCAGCTGCCCCTTCCTCCAGGTCAGGGGACACCCTGGACCTGGCCCTCCAACCCAGGGTCTGTACCCTTAGGCTGGACCTGTGCCTGGCAACCCAGGACTTCCGGGAGGGTACACCAACCCCCCCCAAGGGAAACACAATCCTCTAGAGTTGTGTAAGAATCTGCCTGGCGCACCAGGACTTCCTGAGGAGCATGCATGCCCCCCCAGAGGGTAACACATCTCTCATGTGTTGTGTGGCAGTCTGCCTGGCGCAGATCTCCTGACCCCTGTCCATCTGACAGTGCGTGAAGATCCCCCAGGACAGAAGTGGTGTCACCATGGTCATTCACTGGGGACTCAGCCCTTCTGGCTGGTCCCTGACCCACTGGTTCTTCCACTGGGGACTCTCTCCCCTCTCACCCCTCACTCTGGACTTCTGCACCCTCCCAACTGGAGCGGCACTGCCAGACACCAGAAACACTGGAGCTCCATTTACAGATGCTCCAGGTTCTCTAGAACACTAGGAGATCCTCCTCAACAGGCGGCCCATCAGGACAGCCTAGGCTCCCTACCTGGTGTTCTCTTAAAGAACCATCCAGACTCTGAGACTGGGTTTCGGGCACCTTGGGACACGCAGCCCCATACTCACTCCTTCTCCACTGAGACAGGACGTGAGTCCCTACACCCCTCCCATTACCACAGGACCTAGCTGGGCTACACTGAACCTCTCCCACCACTCTGGGTTGGAAGACACCTGAGCCACTTCTCTTAGGGTCACTCCCCAATGCCTCTTCAGACCCTCTGGAATCCACCAAAAGATCTGCCTCCAATGTGAGCTCCCTGAGGTCAGAGAACTCACACTCCAACAGGTGTTGGCATAGCTCTGGAAAACAGGGACTTACAATATGCTCTCCCAAAATTGGATCACACAGTCCCCCACAGGGGTTAACCAAACTATCCTTCACCTCACCATCCAGTGCCTCGCACACATACCCCACACCACTCTTCTGAGATTGGCAAGACAGTATCTGACTGTCTCTGTCACTCAACCCACACTCTTCTGGGCGGTCTTCACACTCACATACCAGGACTTCAACTGTGGGGGAACCACTCTCCCTGCACCTCCCATCTAGAGTCAGTAGAGTCTCCCTCCTACTACTAGGACCATGAATCCCTGCGTCAGTTTCCCTATTCCTCTCAGGGACACTGCGCACTACTGGAGCTACCTCATGTCCTTGAACCTCCTGGTGTATGTTAACCCCCTCCAAGTCAGGTGCCACATCTCTGGGTGTGTGTACTACTCCCTCAGCACTAGATAACATAATTTTGCTGCCACCATCTGAGCTGGACTCCCCCTCCAACCCAGCAAAGCTCATGTCCTGAGCTGCCCAAATTTCTTCTTCTTGGGCTAAGGCCCTCTGAGCCTCCTCAAGCTCTCTCAGCTCTTCGTCAATCTCTCTCAGCCTCTGCTCATGAGCCAGAAGCCAGCTATCTTTTCCTGTTTCTCCCTCACTTTTAGGGAATTCCTCCTTCTCAGACTCAACTGGTAGTGTTGCATTCCAGCTGGGTAACTCATACTGAAATAGGGATGCCTCTAGATCCTCCCGGGACCTTCTCTTCACAGGCAGCCCCCTTTCCTTGCAAAACACACGTAGTTCCTTCATTGTGTAGACAAACATGTGCCAGAAGTCGAGTTTCATTTTGCAACAACTAACCAGAGTCATAGTATCAAAAATACCTCCAGGAGGACACCATAAAACAGAAAAACAGTATGTGGTTGCGTTTGGTCTGCACTCACTAGTAGTGTTCACCAATCACTGTACATGAGTCACAAATGCAAGTCCAGAATCCCACCGCTGCCACCAATGTTAGAATTGGGGGTCTCTAGTTGGCACAGGTAGGTACTTGTGACAAATAGGGACCCTCGCCTCTAGTCAGGGTAAGGGGGTACACTCCTAAAATAACCCCTGCTCACCCCCTTGGTAGCTTGGCACGAGCAGACAGGCTTATCTCAGAGGCAGTGTGTTAAGCATTTGTGAACACATACAGTAATCCAGTGACAACACTACAGATGGACACCACACAAGGTTTATATCAAAAATAAGTATCTTTATATAGTTTTAACACAAGACCATAAACGACAAAAATCCACAATACTGTACTTAAAATGGTAGGTTTAGCTTAGTTCTCTTAAGTTCTTAAAATGCGACACTTTGAGTCAATGTACCTTACGATGCGTCACGTTTCTACAATGAAAGTGTTGCAGAGATGGAGATGCGACAAAGTTCTGGTGCAAAGAAATAAAGACGTCAAGTTCTTCCTGATGTGGCATGCTTCTCCGATGTTGCGAGAAGTCTCGACTCGATGCGTCAGCGGCGACACCCTTGTTCCGTGATGCGACGACAGCGGCTTTGGCGGCAACCCTCTTCTCCGACGTTGCGAGACGCTTCCGCTCGATGCGACAACTGCAGCGGCGACACCCTTGTTTCGTGATGCGACGGCAGCAGCTCCGACGGCGGCACGCTTCTCTGTGGATGCGAGGCGCTTCTCTCGATGCGGTGCAATGCGACAGCTACAGCGGCGACATCTACGATGCGACGGCAGCGGCTGCGACGGCGACACGCTTCTTCCTTGATGCGAGACTCTTCTCTTGATGCGGTGCAATGCGACAGCTACAGCGGCGACATCTACGATGCGGCGGCAGCGGCTGCGGCGGCGACACGCTTCTTCGGTGTTGCGAGACGTTTCTTGAGATGCGGTGCAATGCGACAGCTACAGCGGCGTCATCTCCGTGATGCGACGGCAGCGGCTGCGACGGCGACACGCTTCTCCCTCTTGAGTCGCGCTTCCAGCTCCTTGCGACACGCAGTCCCTTCAGAAGGCCCAAAACAGCAGCAGGCACTTCCAAAGGATTCTTGGGGAGCTGGTGGTTGAAGTCTGTTGTCCCTGAGACTTCAGCAGGAGGCAAGCTCTTTTCTCAAGCCCTTGGAGATCCTTCACAAGTTGAATAAAAGTGCACACAAAGTCCTTTCTCCTTCCTTTGGCAGTCAGGCAACCACTGCAGGCAGATCCCTCTAGCTTAGGGATAGTCTTCCCCTCAGTTTCTTCTTGGTTCCGCTCCTCAGCAAAGGTTTCTTCTTGTTTCCCAAAGTGATCTAATTTCCTAGGGGTCTGGGTCCCCTTTTTATACACAGTTTCTCTTTGTTCTCTGAAGGCAGAGAGGCCTCTGCCTAGCCCAAAACCAGTTCTGGTCAGTCCTGGAGCACTTTGTTTTTCTGACTCCTTCTTTCCTTTCAGAATTTGGGGCAGAGTGCTCAGCCGCCCGGCAGGAGGTGGAGCCAGCATTGTGGAAGGCAGGCACAGCCCTATTCAGACCCAGGTGCAACTCCTCCCTCCACTCTGGATGCAGATCTTTCTATTCAGCCCTGTGCTGACTCACCCTGTCTCCTGTAGCCACCCCCAGCCCCTGTCACTCAATCTCCAGACAAGGAATACACAACCTAGCAGAGGCAGGCTTGGAAGTTTAGGCAAGAAAATACCCACTTTCTAAAAGTGGTATTTTCAAACACAGAATGTTAAAACCAACTTCACTAAAAGATGTATTTTATCATTCTGAGTTCAGGCCTACTAAATTCGTTTTTCTACCATGTTCCCTGGGTCAGTTCTGACCATAAGGTGTAATAGTCAGTCTGCCCATTCTGGCCTATGGGGAGCAGGTAGCCTTGCAATAGTGAAAAACGAAAATGGCTGTAATTCACTATTAGGACATGCCACACACACCAGGGCATGTCCTACCTTGTACCTACAATGCACCCTGCCCTAAGGCCTACTTTAGGGGTGACCAACATGCAGTAAAGGGAAGGTTTAGGGACTGGTAAGTGGGTGTACTCACCAAGTCCATCTGGCAGCCCTAGGCTGCACACAGGCTCTGCAATGGCAGGCCTGAGGCACATTTTACAAGCCGCTTCTGTGGGTGCCACAACCAGTGCTGCAAGCCCACCAGCGGCATTGGATTTACAAGCCCTGGGCACACTCAGTGCACTGTACTAGGGACTGACAAGTAAACCAATCATCCAATCATGGAGTCACTAATACATCACAATTTATCATAGGGAGAGCATATGCACTTTAGCACTGATCAGCAGTGGTAAAGTGCCCAGAGTCATAAAACAGCCAACAACAGGTCAGAAAAAATATAGGAGGAAGGCAAAAAGTTTAGGGATGACCCTGCAAAAAGGGCCAAGTCCAACACACGGTCTCCCATGCTTGTCTACATTATTGCCCTTGGGTGGGCCAGGTCCTGAGGGCATGCAGGCACTGTTTTTAGCCCGGGGACCACCACCTCCCTGGGCTTTATTTACATTTTGGATGGAGGCTGCGCAGACCCTGCTCCGTTGGGCTGATGAAAGCCCCGGGGGCCACTGCCTCCCAAGGGCTTTTTTTCTAACAGCGGAGGGGGGCCCTCTCCTGGGGCTTTGATATGCCCCAGGGACCACCACCTCTCTAGGGTAACATTGAATAATATGCCAGGCGTCGCGCAGACCCCCCAGGGACCATCACATTCCCGGGGCAGGACCGTGAAAGTGAAAGGAGGGGGGCAATGTGGCCCCCCTCCTGGAGCCAATAATGGTAGAGTTTTCATCTGTTTTTCTGTCCACTGTCACATGAACAGGTAAGCATATTTAGCAGCTCCCTGCATGCGGGAGCAATGGCTGCTCCCGCAGTAGGCGGGGTGCCAGCTGGTACAGGCGGTGGCCTTGAGGCTCCCCCTGCGCTCCTCATCATTGCACACTGGGTGCTCTGAGTGGACTCCAAGGCACCCAGGGAGATATGGCTGGGCCCTGGGGGATGGAAACCTCAGGGCCAAAATCGGAACAACTGTGGGGACACGCAGCCCCACTCCCCCATTGAATTATGGTCAGGCCCCGGGAGATGTGGTCCGTGGGGCCATAATAGGCCTGGGGGGGTGCTGAACGGCCCACCTCCTCATTGAATTTTGGCTGGCCCCTCTCCCCTAATATGTTTCAGCCTAGTCCCAGGGGATGGTGTCCCCGGGGCCGAAGTTGGCCCGGGGAGGGGGACTGCGCGGCCCTCCTCCCCATTTAATTGTAGCCGGGCCCCATGGGATGGGGTCCCCGGGGTCGTTCTGGCCCAGATGCTCCTTTCACAGAAATAAAACCTTATCAGGATGCACTTACAAATATAAACACAGCTGGTGCCCCAGCTGAAACACCACTTCTGTAAAGAACAAATGATCCTAACTCCTGGGCTTGGCGAAGGCAAAGCTGGTATGATTTCTTTGCAATTCCATATTGAAAAACTATCTGAAATGCTTTGTGTAGGTGAATGCATTGTTGATCTATTTGAGGGCATCTGTAGTGATTGTGCAGTAGGTTCTTTCTTGTCCTTACCTGATGAGAGGTTCTCCCTTTAAATTGCTATGAGTAGTCAAATGTAGAAATTACTTGGAAGCTTTGCTGTTTGGCCCTGCCCACCTTAGTAGTACGCAAAGGTTTTCCCGCCTGTTGCCAGGATGATGGACAGCTTAACAAACCCCCTCCGCACCTTTCCCACTGATTTTGAGGGACCTTGGGTGCCAAGAAGCCCTCCTGATACCTCCTGTAATTCCTACACAGCGGGATTCCTGAGGACTGATTGGAGGCCCCGCCCCCTTTCTCCACCACTCTGTAAACGTGACTACTACTTCAAAAAACCATAAAAATTCACTGAAATAAACAAAGGTTACTGGGACGTTTATAGTTAGGAATTAGCATTTAAAAAACCTTAGAAATTTACTGAAAAAAACCAAAGGTTACAGGGAAGTATAGTTAGGAAATGGAGTAAAATAAAACAAAGAAATTCACTGAAGAAACCAAAGGTTACAGGGACGTTAAAGTTAGGCTCAGGTTTCACTCATACAAAACCAGTGAAATTCAGCTGTTATAGTTATTGAGCTAACTATAACTCCCACCCCCGCAATGCACTGCTTATGACCTCACATATTACATCACTCATGACCTGGTCAGTGACATCACTGATGACATCTCAACTGACATCACTGATGACATCATTCACAGAAACTCTGACTCTTCCACTCACACCCCATATAACCTTTCATACACCCACCCCAACTTCCACATTACCATTCTCAAACCCATTCACACACCCATACCAGTATTTACACAGCCAGCACTCTTAACCCTTTCGCTGCTTCTGTCGGCCAACGGCCGTCGCGAGCACTACCTCCGTAGTGCTGCGCACGTCCGTTGGCCGACGCGGCCCCGCCCACTCTTCAAAGCCGCCGCACCGCAGCGAAATTTCGGCCGCGGTAAAGGGGTTAAGGGAATATTCCAATTCAATTTATTGAGTCATAGCAACTCATGCTATTACACTCTCACCAACACATTTCAACCAAACTGGTCTTGTGCACGGTGTATAAAACCTAATGCTGACTTGATGGATTTAAAAAACTATCGCCCTATTTCTCTTCTCCCAGCGCCGGCAAAGATGTTGGAAAAACTGGTACAACATCAACTCAATAATTTCGTGGTTAATAATGATATATTGCATGAAACACAGTCCGGCTTCCGGGCAGGCTTTAGTACAGAGACGGCACTGCTGGAGGTGGCCGAATCAATAAGAATGGAAGTGGACGGAGGAGCCTCAGCTATGCTGGTGCTGTTGGATTTGTCTGCCGCATTTGATACGGTGGACCATCCATTATTGCTGGCTAGATTGAGGAAGGTGGGAGTGAAAGGGATGGCACTCGCTTGGATCAAGTCCTATCTTAGCGATCGCACACAAAGAGTGACATTACACCCTTATAAATCAGAAGCTAAGCCTCTCTGATGTGGGGTGCCGCAGGGATCAGCGTTGAGCCCGCTACTTTTTAACATCTATCTGGCCCCTTTGTGTGCGCTCATTTCTAAATGGGGAATTAAAACCGTGTCCTATGCAGATGACACACAGTTGGTGTTCTCCTTTAAGGACCTATCGGCAAACACCTTCGAGAGGTTCAGGGGCTGCCTGTGTGACGTCTCTAGGTGGAAGAACAATAACAAATTAAAACTGAACACAGAGAAAACTGAGGTGCTGTTCTTTGGTAAGAATTCCCCTCCACCATCGGGTCTGTGGTGGCCGGAGGAAATGGGTCCTCCACCCTTTCCGTCTTCTACGGTAAAAAACCTGGGTGTAAAATGGGATGCTGAGATGACATTTGCTTTCCAAATACGTTCCATTACATCCACTTGTTTTGGAATTTTGAAGAGTCTGAGGAAATTTCTCTTTCTTCTGCCGGAGAGCTGTCGAAAATTAGTCGTTCATGCTACGGTGACTTCAAGGCTTGATTACGCCAACAGTCTGTTCCTTGGTCTCCCGGCGTATTTGATAAAAGATTGCAGATGGTGCAAAATGCAGCAGTAAGACTGATTAGAAGAGTGCCATTCAGACAACATATTTCTCCACATGCTAAACAACTTCATTGGCTGCCTGTTGTACAGCGTATAGAATTTAAGGCCTTGACAATTGCTTTCAGGGCCCTGAACGGCAGCGGTCCCAACTACATTAAAAACGTATCCGCCCTTATCAGCTAAGGCGGTTGTTACGCTCTAATTCACAGAATCTGCTGTGTGTTCCCCAATTCGCAAAGGCTCGTATTGGAGGAAGGGCTTTCTCAGTTGGAGTGACTAGATTGTGGAACTCACTTCCGGTAAGACTTCGGCATATACCGGAAGAAGGGGAGTTCAGGAAAGCTCTAAAAACATGGCTTTTTAGCCGGGACTAGTTAATTATGTTTTAGTTTGGAGATCTGTTACCCGTATGCTGCTGGATCATGCTAGCGCCGGGACACCTCTGTTTGAGGTAGCTGTTGCGCTTTATAAATGCTGATGTATTGTATTGTATTGTATATGCTTTTTATGGCAGTAAATTAAAAAAATGTAATATAATGTAAAATATATATTTTAATAATAATTTTACATTTTATATATATGTATATATAAACATACACTCATGTGTATGTTTACATAAGAAAATATTTATAAATATATAATATTATATATTATTTACATTTGTTTAATTTACATTACATTAATGTTATATATTAAAATATGTAAAATTTACTATTTTCAACTATATTTATATATATTACAAATTATATTTTTGTATGTATTTTAACTATATTAGGCATGATATTTTGATAAACGATATTTCTGACACTATATTTTTGTCAATGATTTTGTTTCCCATGATATTGTGTCAGTTATCCTGTGACTTCAATAAAGAAGGCAGAATATTTTGGATTTTCTTGAAGAACTATTTGGGAGAGAAGGTCTCCAATCAATCTTATTGACAGATAATGGTGTGCAATTAACATCCAAAGTCATGGAAGAATTTTTGAAAGAAAGAGGAATGAAACATAGGAAAACTGCTCTGTATCATACTTAATCAAATGGCATGATTGAACGCTTCAACAAAGTAGTGAAGGAGTCAATTCAACATTCATTAGCGCGTTGTTAGAATTGGAAGGATGAATTGATAAACAAAGTGAGTTGATTTAGACTGACACTGCATTCCACCATTAGTGTTGTGCCCTTCGTATTATTTAGGAAGAGCATGGCTAACTGTGTCATGTATCCCAAGTGGGTGAATGAAAGGCGCTTGAGTAAGATGGAAAAGGAGTTTGGCGATGAAAGTTGGAAAGGGAAGAAAATGGAGAAAGTGTTGAAAAGAAAGGTGATCTTTGATAAATGAATGAAAAGCAGTCACAGTAGCTGATGTAAATGTGGGTGACTGGGTGAAAATTAAGAATCATTGCATGGAGAGAAAAATCTCTAAATTCAGTAAGCCAATGAAAGTGATAAAGTTGTTCAAGAATGTAGTCAAGACGGATGATCATAGAATTTGGAATCTTGGTAAAGCTGCGAAATATCATTCAGTCGAGCCAACACTCAAGTTGGATGAAACCAAAGTGAGAAAGGCTAAAGTGAAGGAATCTAATAACTATTATTTTTAGTTAGCTTGCAAGCCAATCGTAAGAGTCAATATGTCAGCAGAAAGCCTGTTTATTTGTATGACTGTGTTTAAATTGGTGGTCACTGTTTGTATCTTCAAACAACAACTTTGTCGTTACAAGGTAAATTGTAAATAAGTTTGATTTTATAAAGGGGGAGGTGTATGGTATTCTATTAGGAATATAGTACCTTAGTGTACTGGTAACCTAGAAACTTTAAATAAAACCTTTACATTGCAACCTTATCAACCAATCTGCTTCCCAGATTCTTACCTGGAGTTTCCCAAAGGCAGTTGTAATCCGCCCCTTGTTTTCTTGTGTTGATCGCCATGCTATTAGTCCATTTGGAGTTTGAGAGGTAATCAATTGCACTTCCCAGCTGCAGCCCCACACACCCGTGTCTTGGTTTGAAGATCAGCAGCAAGTTGTAATGCAATTCTTTTCGATTCAAATGATAAATTAATCCTATTCACTCTGCCAAGTTTGTGCTTAGTTACTGTAGCTAAGGTAATGGCATCATTTTTCATTTATGAAATGTGATAGAACTATGATCGGTTCAAATCACTGGAAGGATGGAAACACCTGCAATACAGTCAATAGAAGTGAATGCAAAGTCTAAAATATGCCCTGCGTGGTGTGCAGGGGCAGACATCACCTGCATCAGGTCCAGAGTCACACATAGATGTTGTAAGTTCTTCACAGCTGAGGAATTAGTTGCCTATCCACAAATTCCAATCTACAATAATTAACAGATTTGAAACTTCCAGGGCAAAAATATCAAAATGTCTCTACCACATTCTTTAAAGTTGTGTGACTGAGACCTTTCCTCTGTTTATCAGCACATGAAATATGCAACATAAATGACCTATTAGTGTGTTATAAGGTTCCCACAAATTTAGTAGGACTGTGTATTTAGAATAATAAAACGTCATAAGAGAGATACTGAGTCTTCTTATAGTAAATGTTTGTTTGTCAAGCTCACAGTATACCACATCTAAATTCCTAACTTTACAGAGTTGTAGATGTTGATGGTAAACCTCCAACCTGACTCTAAATTTCCAAGGAATTAGTGGAAATAGATCTTACCCTTTTGTTTGTCACTTTTGCATGCCTAAGGTGTTCACAATGAAAATATACTATAATGCATCTTCAATTATTTATTACATTATTAAAAAGCTCTAATCTTTGTAAATAAAACATGAACTGTGATTATCAGAAAGATGAGAGACACATTATGTGTACAAGCATTATTAGAATGATGAAAAACACAAACAATTGAACTATGTTAATTGGTAAAAATGTTACTAAGATTACTCCTATCTATTACTAATTTCTCTATGTCAAAGAGAGCATGTCAGGAGCACCCATCTGCCAGGCCTATTGGAATGGCCTAACCCCATACCTTGGAAATGTATGTCAGGAAGCCGGTCTCAGTAAAGTAACAAATGCACTCCTGTCGGTGTGTGCAGGCCTTCACACTCCCCTTGCACGGCTATCTTTCTTTTCAGCATGGAGCTGGGAGACAGTGGCACTGCATCTCAGTCACAGCAGCCTTGCATGATGACTCTGGCAGGTAGTGAACTTCTCACTGACTTCAGCATAGACGCTGTTTAATAAAAAAACAGCAATCTTATCACTCTGTGCCAGAGGTGCAAAACAGCGTCTTTAATTAGTCTGGGAGAACTACTTGTCTCCTACGAGCAAAAGTAAACTAAAATAAAATAAAACAAGGCATCGTGTTCTAAGTTGTGCAACCCTGGAACTAAATGCATAGACTACAGGGCGACATTGTTGACCAGAAACAAATGCGTACATAGCACATTCTTGCATTAGGGAAAACATGTGCAAACCACCATTAGAAAAGGAAGCTAAGTTAAGACAAAAACTAAAATGGGAACTATATGTGAACTACACAACAAGTTGGGCCTAATTGACGTGACCTCCTGCTCTTTTCCATACCTTTATTACAAAGATAATCTGGCTCAGTGATGCCACAAGGAAGGCTTTCCTGCAGCCACAGTAAGGAAGTGGGTTATAGAGGAACCCGATACCGTCGCAATCAGCTAGAAGGCATATTCAACTGAGTAATTCTCCTCTCCAAGATCAAACTAAAATTTAAAAACATCATGGAGAGCATATGTGAGGGTAAAGATTGATATAACAACCATTACAAAAGTCATCAGTTATGGATGCACAGAGAACATAAACACATCAATACACTGTGCCAATTTCTTGTTGTGCATGCAATGGAGACTCAGACAACATGCATATATGCACCGCACAGGCAGCACATTAATGCATGCTGTCAGTGTGCCAGTTGGTTTTGTGTGTGCAAATGCCAGTGAATGTGTTGTCTGTAAGTTACTCTTTTGTTTTTATTTTCCAGTTGTCTACAGCACTAGGGACATCTTATGGGACTCTTATTAACTCGGGGAGGGCAGTCTTTAGGTAATGGGTGGGTTTTGACCTATTTGAAAAAAACATTTATTTAGAAATTTCTTAGTGTCTCATATATGACTGAAACTGAATTCTGGGAAGAAGACTGTGTTTTCAATAGAAAATAATTGTGGCTTCATATGCAGCAGTGGAACTATAGGCTTTCTGATCTGAGTTTTTGTGCAATGATGCACACGTATTATGTACTAAATGTGATGGAATATATTGTGTGTGACTGTTCATATATGCTATAACATTTGTGGTTGTTCTCATGCAAGAGACATTCTAATGGGAGTGTTGAACATATTGTGTGCTCAGGCTTAAACTGTCTTAAGGTGTGTAGTGCTACCTGTGCTCTGTACACCAAAAGTATACTAGCTTTGGATGTTAATACTATGGGTCATTCACATGTCTTAGCTGTTGCTTTCCAACTGAATTGTTCAAGAATGGAAAATATGTGACATTGATTTGACGATATAGGTTATTCCTATCTCATACCTGTACTTCTGATTTATATTTCCCAGCACTATCTTACAGCACTAGGAAGCAATTTGTCCATCCCATTGATCCTATCCAAAGAGCTTTGCCTGAAGCATGACCCTGTGACTCAAAGCCACCTCATCAGTACCACCTTCTTTGTCTCAGGAATCTGTACCATAATACAAGTCATTTTTGGAGTCAGGTAAGTGACAGAGGTGACATCTCTAATGATAATGCTTGACAGAGGTCAGTCTTATGGTCCTTGGAGTCCACTTCTTTGTTCTTGGTACAGGAGGGAGTGCAGGTCCAGTCCTCTAGGGCTCTTCTCAGGTTGCAGACACCAGGTTCAGTCATCTTCTGGTCTTCCTCAGGTCTAGGCGTGTTCTGAAGTGGGTGCCTGGAGATGCCACATTTATGCCTGGCAGGAGCTAGTGGGTAGGAATGCCCCCTGGGGATGCCCTAACCAATGGGTTAAAGGTTCCTGGGGCTAACGTTACCCACTTTGAACATTTCCAAGATTGTCGAAGTCTTTAGCCACACTAAACTTGGGCTTTTAGGATGGGGTTATGTGGGGAGTGTACTATAGTAATCCTAGTATCCTCCCACATCTACCACTAAAATCCAGTTTGAGGTAGGTCCTGTACCCACAACAACCTCAGAGACAGATGTCTAGTAGAACAAAGGCTGAGTTTTCAGAATCCAGAGAGTAGATGCACATGAATTTTTCATAATCCTGTTTCTCTCATTTGAAGTGTGCCGCAACTATTATATGTAAACCCAGAAGACCCATCAAACAGACTTTGACACTGTAATGTAAAAAAGACACCCACTGTGATAGGAGCCTATCTGGCTGGGGGACAAGAAAAGGCCCCTGGCCAAGTGTAACAAACACCCCAGAAGACCTGTCAAGAAAGATGTGGCATTCAAGCAGGACTTGGCACTTTAATGTAAATAAGGATCTTCCCGTCCCCACTCTGCAAATTCTGTCAGGTTCAAATAGGTAATCTCTGCCTATTCACACAAGTCTATTGATTTCTCCTGGGAGCAAATTCACACCTCATTCATGCCTACTTAAAAACGAATTACTGGCTGGCAGTAATGGGAGAGCAAAATGCATATTTAGCTTCTAGGGAACTTCAGGTAAGGCAAAGTTAATTTTTTAATTGTCCCCTTTCCAAAATATTTAGAAAGAATCCAACTTCACCAATAAATTGGATTTTTAATAGCTATTAAAATGGTTGTTTTTGTTAGCTACTCCCATTCTTAAAATACAGTATTAGTATTTAATATTTAATATTGCATCCTTGTGTTTTCCTATGAAACAATCAGCCCTACTACAGCGAGAATAAGCTTTGAGGTGCTTTGAGGCACTGTAAGGACATGTTTAGCATTAAACATTTACGTGTTCCCCTTTTAAATACCATGCACCCTGCCTTATGGGCAATAAGGCCTACATAGGGGTGACCTATTAATATTTAAAAGGAAGGTTTAGGTCTGTCAAAGGGGGTTATTTTGAAGGGTTGAATTTGCAGTATAAAACTACACAGCCAGGCTACAATGATAGGCCTGAAGGCATACTTTTCAGTGCCGCTGCGGTGGGTGGCACAATGAGTGCTGCAGTGCACTGGTAGCATTTAATTTGCAGTCCCTAGGTACACTTGGTTCCATGTACTAGGGACATATGGGCAAATAAACCAACCAGGTGTATATCAATTTTACCATGTAGAAAGGAAGAGCACAAGCACTTTACCTCTGATTAAAAGGGGTATAGTGCAGAGTTCTATACCCAGCAAAAATAGGGTTAAGCAAAAAGGCAAAAACAAATCCTGCAGAAAAGGCATATATCCAACAGTAACCTCGAATGAGGCAAAGCTATATCACTTTCCTTTGGTCCCTAGGGGCAAGTTTTTAGTCCCTGCTCTATTTATCCAGTGTTGATTATGAGTCCTTCTACCGGATTAGTCCTCTAGTCCACCTGCAATAAGGCAAATATGACAGAGCCATTAGTTTGTCAAAGTGCTGTCTCTTTTTGGATCGGTCAGATCATTGCCCTTTTAGGAAAATCCATTGCAGCTACATTCGAACAAATAGTAAAGTGAGTCCTACTGGCCAAATATAATAATACATTGCGCATGTCGTTGTCTATCGGCGATGATTCAAATTAGCACTGCAATGTATCTGAGAAAAAAGCAGTTTGGCTGACAATAAAATCTGAATCTAGCACATAGAATATGCAGTTCGTTCAAATACAGGATAACATCTCTGTGTCTTTGTCTGAATATAGTTAGTACAATTCAGATGTTATTACAAATCTGGAGACTATGCATAACAACCTTTTATTGCCACTCCTGCTGCCTCTTTAAAGAATACAACTACCTCACAAAGACAAAGAACTTTAAAATAAAAAAAGAATGTTTCACTAGCCAAAAATGGTTTCAACCTGTGAGCCAGCATGCTCTTCCTATTTACATGCTGCTTCCTGAGTGATGAATATTCTGTTTTTTACTTTGTTTGTTTGGGAATGAACATTTATAAGTACATGAGTTTTTTGGATTTTGTAGGTGGGTCTGTGCTTCTAATGTATGGAAGCAAGTAATGTGTAAAGTGTGTTTAAGTCTGTTAGGTTAAATTCGATTTCTGTTGTCAGGTAAGAGAAAAAGCATGGGGAGAAGTGAAAAACTTTGCGGCCAGGGGAGTTGTGAATGAATTAGATAAAAACAATTTTAGTTTACTTGTAATTTAGATGGCCATGGGTATTTCCGCCAGGCACAGGTGGTTGGCTCCCGCTGTAGTGCAAGCGGCGCTGCATCTGTGCGAGTCCACAGTGACCATGTGACATTTCAGTTGCCACTGGTTTGCGAGGAGGCAGATGTGTATGCTCACCTCCTTCAAGATTTCGTAGCCATATTGGAAAGGGCACGTGCCATTGCAAGATAGCATCAAACGTGTTAATGCAGATCAGTTTGCTCGGGGCACATCTACTGTTCTTTGAAATTGGCTAAGATGATTTTTGAAGGTACACGATTGCGATGATTGAGATCATTTTGTTTGTTTTTCTAGGAAGTTGCTGTACCTTTGAGTCAGGGAAAAATAATGGTAGCGTCCTACCAGCCCAGGCACTCGCCAATAACAACGCCACATGCGGAGAGTAATTTTACACATCTTTATTCCACTGCGTGGAAGACAGAACTCAACATTCTAAGCCTGCCTTCAACTCATCCCTCCAACGCTTATTTCACAGGCCTATGGTGTACAATGTGAACTAAAAGAGTTCCAGCGTTCTTTATTTACAAGACACTACATCTCCTGCTTTATTAAATTAAAAGTTACAACTTTCAAAATATATGAATAACTACACAAATAAACACATGACTAAATACACAGATGATCATAGATATATATGCAACAATAATTCTTCAATTAATCGTCGTGGCCCCTGAATCACACATCTTGATCGGGTCATTGGACACCGGGAGCTGGCAGTCGAAGTGTCAGTGGTCTGCACATGTGAGGTGGAATCATCAGCAGACACAGAGTGATTACCAGTCTGTCTGAACCCAGTCTCTACATAGACAGTGATTTTTGGTGAGTGGAAAGTGAGAGGAATCTCTCGTAAGGGACTTCCCAGGACGCTGGGAAGTCACCATGTGTCCTTTTGTGTTAGTTACGGTAAATGGCTCAACCTCAAAAGGAGCATCAGACTTTCTTTTTCTGGGTTGTCTGACAAGCACTCGATCTCCTCTTATAAAGGTGACATCTTTTATATGACATCGTTTGTCAGCATATATTTTCACCTTTCGTTTGCAACCCTAGTATGATTGTCTTCCCAGTTTTGGATCTGAGGTTGGTCCATTGGGACAGCTTGGTTGTCATGGCTCTTCTAAACATTAGAGTTGCAGGGCTTTCCCCTGTCGTTGAGCGAGGGGTCGAACAGTAAGATCGAAGAGTAGTGTTCAAATCAACTTTAAGTTTGAGTTTCTCCAATGCAGCATGCTGAACAGCTTTCTTCAGAGTACTCATGAACCGTTCTACCAGGCCATTGGCCTGGGGACAAAGAAGAGTGTTTTTCTGATGCTTTATTTTGAGGTGATTTAGAAAGTCTTTGAATTCTCAACTACTAAAGGGTGAGCTGTTGTCCGATTTTAAGATTGCATGTACACCCTGTGTTGCAAAGATGAATAACCTTTTCATGGGTAGTGAATGAAAGGTCTTCTACCAATGGAAAAAGGGCTTATTTATCAACAATGACTAAAATATGATGTCCATTCTCAAGAGGACCAACGAAATCAACAGCAATTATCTCCCAGGCATGATGTAGCAGTTCTGACATGTTCAATGCATGCTGAATAACTTGAGATGAAAGACATTTGCATACATGGCAGGCCTTTAACTCTTTGTAAACCCTTTCGTCGAGATAAGGAGACCAAAGTTGGTCGCGGAGAGCTCTCTTTGTGGCAACTATTCCTCGAAGTCCCTCATGGGTGAAGTCGATCACTTGTTGTCAAAGACTCTCTGGATTAATAATTTGTGTACCTCGCAGGGTGAGGACTTCTTGAGTCACTGAAAGTTCATCTCATACATTTTTTTACTTTAAATACTCACTCTCATTAGTGAGAGGTCTAGTGCTGGTTCCACGATTGATGAGCAATAATGTCTTTTAACTTCAACATGTCACTATTTTGGCATGTGGCAGTGACAATTTGTTTTAAAGACATGGCAGCTGGTGTGCTTGATTTTACAATAAAATTGATGTAGGCCGCCGCTGTCTTAGATGGGGTGCCAGGGCACTGCATTGGTACTCTTGAAAAATAATCAGCAGGATTCTGATCAATGAAGAATTGTATAATTGTATTCTTGTAACCTCAAACCCCAACGTTCAATTCATGGAGGCATTTTGGCTTTGTGATTGTCAAATATCGTCAACAGTGCTTGATGATCAGTCACTACTGTGAACGGTTTTCCATACAAGAGCACGTGGAAATATTCACTAGCCCAACCCACTTCTAAACTTTCTTCCTCAGGTTACGAGTAAGCACGTTCCGTTTGGGAGATGCTTTTACTGGCATATTCCATGATATATCTCAGAGCATTTCCGTTGTGCTGCGCAAGGACTGTGCCTAGCCCAACAGGGCTAGCATCGACTGCCACCTCTGTGTGAAGTTTGGGATCAAAGTAGGCCATTTCAGTGGCATTTATGATGGCTTGCTTGATTTTTTGGAAGCTCTTCTCACATTCACTTGACCAACGAAATAGCACGTTCTTTTTCATTAGTTCTCGTAACGGTGCACAGACTGTAGCAAAGTCTCATATGCATCTAGAACAGTAATTGGCCATTCCAAGGAATGATCCTAACTAAGAAATGCCCTGTGGGAGATTTGCAGTAGATAACACTTTCACTTTAGGTGGATCAGGTTTCATACCCCCATCAGAAAAGACATGGCCAAAGAATTTCAAGCTTTTCTTGTGGAATTCACATTTGTCAGCATTCAAAGTTAAACTTGCATCATTCAGCAAAATACATACTTGCATGTGATCTCCGTATTGCTCTTTCTGAGTGGCTTTGGAAACTGATATGTCATCACTATAGTTAAATGCATTTACTACAGGCTGCATGATATGTAGAATGACGTCTTGGAAACGTTCTGCAGCAGAGGATACACCAAACTCAATCGCTTATAGCGAAACAGACCAATATGAGTAGAAAAGGTTGTAATGTACCTGGATTTTTCTTCAAGTTCCAATTGGTGATATCCTTTATTTAAGTCTAGTTGAGAGAAAACTTTGCACCTTTCAATTAAGCTATCATATCAGCAATGTGCGGGCCTGGATTTCTGTCTCACAAATCGCCTTGTTGGCCTAACGCATGTCAACGTATATGTGTACAGCTCCTTCACTATCTCTATTAGGCACTGCAACATTAGCAACAGGACAAACATCCTCGTTTATATGCAATTTTACTTTCATTGTTTTGAGTTTTCTTAACCCCTTGGATAATGAAGGAAATTTACTTAAAATGTAATGATGAGCATTCATATTGTAGTTTCTTATGTTTCATCATGGCTACAAACTAACCTTGAGTTTTTAGGGATGTTGAGGCAGCCCATGTGTATACTTTAGTTTTTGACGTAGTGAGTTGTGGTAATGGAAACAATTCTTGACAGATGTGATATTTATCGACACACCACTGTCAATTATGAATGGTATCGAACACCCATTTATCTTTAGGGTAATCTTTGGACAATGTTTGAATGTCTTTCGTGCTTTTTCATGTGATTTTTCTTCCCTTTGAAATTTTCCTCACAATTGACTAGTCCTACAGGTGAATGCCTTTCTGAAGTAAACATCGACATTGCACAATTGTCATTGTCACTTTCACTGGAAACTGATACTGAGGAACTCTTTGTCAATGATTTAGATGATGATCGACTTTGTTTGGTGTCGATTTGCCTTAGTCGGTGTGACTGCTTGGCCTTGTGGGAGCGCATCGTATGTCGCTGAGGTAGCGTTTGGTCGACCATTTTGTCTTCACGCTGTGACACACTTACTTTTCTCTTTGCCATGCAAGTCTTCACAAAATGGTTTGCTTTACCACAGCCGATGCATATCTGTCCAATGGCAGAACATTTACCTTCGTGTAGAAATGACAGTCCACATCTGTTACACATTTTCTTTTTTTATGGAGACATGACTTTGTGCCCCACGCCTTGTACTTTGGCTTACTTTACATGCTCATGACTGACGCGCTTTGGGAACCTCCGGCCTCCATGTCAGTTGCTTGACGATCAGCACGCGCTACAGTGCAAGCAGCTTTGAGGACTTGTTCTAAGCTCAGAGTTTCCTTCAGCATTTGTCGTTGAAAGGAATCTGACAGACATCCATTGATAGGCAGGTAAATTCCTCATTATTAAATTCATTGAGTTTACAGTGCTTCACCAGACCATCCGGTCTCTCTACAAATTCATCGATGGTTTCACCTGGTCTCTGGCGTTCTTGACTGAATATGTATCTTTCATAATCTATTTTTGGGACTGAATTAAACTTGCCATTAAAGCCTGTTTTAATTTGATTGTAAGTTGCATCACCTTTTTGTGGTATCTGCTTTATGGCTTCTTTCACTCCTTCACCAGCCATGTTCCTCAGATACTTTTTATCCTCCTTTTCATCTATTGCATCTATGAAATCTTCAACAGTCTCTATCCATGCAGTACATCTATTGTCAATATTGTGGTTTTTGGCAGTATTAAATGCTGATGACGGTTTTAAAAATGCAGCATCCGTATTCGCATTGGTGGACAGTAATGGTCTCTCGGGCGCTTCTTGTGGAACTTGTTTACACATAGCTTCTCTAGTGCCTTGTGACGTGCTGGCTTCGGGGACAGCCTTAGTAACTTGTGAAGATTGGGCCTCGCCCTGGCTCTCCAATGAGGCTCTTTGTTTGATGGCAGTCGAGGGAGTTGTTTTGAGCCCCTACACAGCACCTTTGGTGATGGGCCGCTTTGTTCGGGGACAACTCTGCAAGCACAACCTCCTGACCTTCCTTCTGGGGCTGCTTTGCAGCACGTTGTGGCACGATGATTCATTAACTGGGCGAGGCATTCAAATATCCAGTAATGAGGATTTGGAAATCAACCACCATGTTATTCCCCAGGTAGAGGAATAAACAGAAATGATAGAGGAGGAGTCCAAGTTAACAGTGGAATCCAGGGTGGGTATGGAGATGTTGACTGGTTTTTCCCAAGGTAAGATGGCGAGTAGATTAAAGCACTATTTTGAGATAGCAGGTCCTCACGAGAACTTTGGGTTTTGTGGATGGTGAAGGGCTATAGAATAGAATTTGTAGATGTTCCAGTACAAGAACTGGAACCAAGAGAGTTAGTATTGATTGGAGTGCATGATTCTAATGGATTTGGAAGTCAAGCAGATGTTGGAGAAGGCTTAAGTTGTTCAGGCAGGAAACAATCTCAGAGGTGTTGTAAGTTCCTTTTTCTTGGTGAAGAAGATGGAAAAGGGTTTGCATCCAGTGAGTCACTGGCAATGTCCTTCATTTGGTCCGTGAGATGTTTGATCTTCAAGTTACAAGGTCTTCTTCTGAAATACAGTCTCAATTTAGCACTAATTTCCAGTTACATTTTGGAGAACTTGAGCATCGCATTTTTTACATGTCTAATACTGCTGGAGTAGGGCACTTTTTTAAGAAAATAGGTTAAATCATTCTAGACAGTCTTCTGAGTTATTCCATCATTCATACACTCCGTGCTGGGAAGCATTTTTAGAGGTCTTCTGCTGGTCCTGTTCCCGATTGTCGGGACTTTGTTTTACTTTTTCTGATCTGCAATGGATGTTCCATCAAGAGGCCAAATGGAACGGCCACTTCCACACGTGCTCCTGTGTCGTGAACGCATGATGCAGTGGTTTGGCGCACTCTTGCTTCAGGAACACTGGTTCTTGTCCTTTCGGCCTGTGCAACTACACTGCGTGCAGCCTGTATTCCGCTGTTTTCTGTGCACTTTCGAGTGTGCTTAGGAACGCAACAGTTTCGGTCTCTGGACATTGACCTTCTGGTGAGCCCGTTAACGATCTACCTGTATGTTGTCCTTTGTGCTTGCCGTTGCTTCTGAATGCATTTTATGAGCCCTCCTGGGATGCTTCAGCTCCTAATGATCTGGATCTTGGCTCGGCTTCTGCAGATCTCGCACTTGCTTCTCCTCCTTCGGCACCCGTTGAGGGGGATGGATGGGAACATGTTTGCTCCATGGATCAGATCCGATGGGTGCCTGTGGGACCATTGTCTGCGGTTGCTGAGACAGCAGTATTTCGTCTACCTCGCTGAACACATAAAGAATCTGGCAGTTTTGAGTCATGGGACTGTTTTAAATTCTATTTTCTTTTTATACTAAATTGCTTTTTAAATTTGTTTTAATACAGTTTTATACTTTTTTGATTATTAAGTGGCTTTCACTATGCTCTTTGCTATTAAAGAGGTATGATGTTTTTTAGAATTTAGTGGGTTTCTTATACTCATTGACCCAAATTTTTTAGCATCTGTCTAGGGATAGCTTTTGTAGACTCACGTCCAAAGAATTTGTGTCACATGGTCAGGATAGGCCCGGTAAGAAACACCACCATTTACATGCTCATGTTTCTTAAGTTGCCATCTCTTTACACACAATTACTTTTGACATACATTTGAGTGCATGACAGTGTAGAATAACATTCTCTGAATCGGCATTGCTTACATTTCTACTTCGTAGTCACACTATCACGACACCTTGAATGTTCAGTACAAGGGATAAAGTTCACTGCACAAATGTCGTTATTGTTATTGACCGGTAGGTGATGACGCTATCCAACTAGAATAAACAATTGCAGCCTGACAAGTGTTGCGACATGGCCACATGGGTACTGCTTATTATATAAACAGAACCACTTCCGTGTTTAAGGATAGGAGCACTCAGCTGACACTGTGATGTCACTGCATGCAGGAATTCCCGCTCAGCTGATTCCTGTTTACCAACATGAGAGATGTCCAGCTCTACACCAAGACGGAGAGCCTGATGACACTTACCCGCAGGTAATGGGGAGTTAGTCCACCCGGCAGAGATTTGGCAGATCACCCACCCTAGGCAAGACTAGGTTAGGGAGCGCTAGGTCAGAGTGCACTATACACAGCACTTATATGCTGCATATATTCACTATCTTAGCACAATGGAGGAATTGTTCATCCTTTTCACTGTTCTTATATATTGCTAATTACGCTGATCTGTTTCATTCTACTAATTATCGTAACACATGTATTTTATACAAGAATCACGATGCTTCAATAACGATTCAACCGCCTTCCTGAGCATTTCTTGCGCATTACCTTGGGTATGCATGAGAGTTCAAACAAAAAGGCTCTAGATCTGTTAATACAATTTCCTTGGAGGATCAGGGTTGTCATGTTCTAAGGTTGCACACACATTTGATATTCTGTAAGGTTATGGGTGTTGATGGTGCACTGTGTGCTAGCATGACTAAAGGCCTAAGGGTGTGATTGGAATCAGTCTGTCACAATCCTGAAGTTTATGTTGTCCGACAAACCCACAGTTTTACCAGAGAGATACAAGCCGTACGACACCTCCCACCTTATCAATTGACACTAGTCTGTTCACATGGGCATGTCCAGGTCACATAAGATTTCTATCAACTGTGTAGTCTCTCAGGGCTCCAAATTCTCTCCTGTCATCTTCAACCTATACACAGCGGTGCTTGCTGCTCTACTCACAAATAACCGTTATTACAAAGGAACAGTCGGTCCCTTACTGTAGAATACCACATATGTAAAAGTGCTCAATTGATTAAAAGTATTTATTTAAACATATAACGCATAAAATGAAGTGGGGAGCAACAACAAAAAGGAAAGAAGTTCAAGGCCACAGACATTTAGTTGTGGCGGTAGAAATAATAAGCACATTATTTCACATATAATCTAAAGTACCTATGCTCACATCATTTACATAACAATTTAGGTAGTCATTGTACTGTTTGTCAATGACGTTGTGATTCCTCCATAAAATATGGGGACCATCGTCAGGGCATAATGGATTATGCCTGAGATGAAAATGCCTGTAGGGGAGATTAAAAAAGAGAAGAAGAAAGGAGAAGGGTCGAGCAACCAAGAAAAAAAGAAAAAACACAGATGGTTGTGAATGATTATGTCAAGCCATGAGAACACCCAGTCAATCCATTCACATACGTGACCAGGTATCAACCAAATGTGCAACACGCTGAGGAACATATTCGCACTGGCTGTGAAGAAACATGCTAGTGAGGGTGATGTGATCTTTAATAACGGGACGAGTTTAGACATTAATTGCAGAATAAAGAGAGTGACTAACCTATGGAAGAACACCCAATTGGGTAGTTTGATTCCAAGAAAGGGCGGGGAGCCCTATCTATGGCGGCAGCGTGGATATCTAAAACTGAAAATTGAATATATTATAGTTCTCTATTTAATCAGGGAGATCAGTGTATAAAAAGGGGAGGGGCTCGCACCGAAAAAAGAGGTGAGTATCAAGTTGACCCGAAGTGAATGATAATAATCAGGCTGCAATTAGATAAATTACTGGTAATGGCAATCTAAAATAAAGCAAAAGGCAATGTGAAGGGCATCAAGATACCAAGTGAAGCCATGTGTGCCATGTGTGCCAGCAAAACACGCTGAAACAAGGCTGGGCTTACCATAATGTAGAATGGCAACAATCACCAAAGGAAAGAGACAGATGCGAAGCATGCAAGGTCTCAATTGAGGAATGTGGAGGATAAATTGGCAGATATTAGGTTGAGTTGCAACATGCCACTGGAGTCAAGCTATCCTGGCTGATGAGGGCTGAAACCGGTCCTAGGATGCTTGTTTCCAGTCCAGGGAGGACCTGGCCTGGCAGTTCGGGCTGGACTGTTTCCATTGGGCGCAGGGTCAAGACTGATTTGCATATGGCTGGGTCCAAACTGGAATGGCATGGTGAGCAAAAAACGATGGATTCAGGCCCAGATCTCTGTACTCGGGTGAATGTATGACATTGTTCTGCATTCTGTCCATCAATTGTTGTTTTTGCATTTGTCACCCCGAGTGGGACGGGTATGCCCAGACGTGGGTCCCGTGCTCTCCATGCCACTGGAGTCAAGCTATCCTGGCTGATGAGGGATGAAAGCCCGAAACCGGTCCTAGGATGCTTGTTTCCAGTCCAGGGAGGACCTGGCCTGGCAGTTCGGGCTGGACTGTTCCCATTGGGCGCAGGGTCAAGACTGATTTGCATATGGCTGGGTCCAAACTGGAATGGCATGGTGAGCAAAAAAACGATGGATTTAGGCCCAGATCTCTGTACTGGGGTGAATGCATGACATTGTTCTGCATTCTGTCCATCAATTGTTGTTTTTGCATTTGTCACCCCAAGTGGGACGGGTATGCCCAGACGTGGGTCCCGTGCTCTCCATGCCACTGGAGCCAAGCTATCCTGGCTGAGGAGGGCTGAAAGCCCGAAACCGGTCCTAGGATGCTTGTTTCCAGTCCAGGGAGGACCTGGCCTGGCAGTTCAGGCTGGACTGTTCCCATTGGGCGCAGGGTCAAGACTGATTTGCATATGGCTGGGTCCAAACTGGAATGGCATGGTGCGCAAAAACGATGGATTCAGGCCCAGATCTCTGTACTGGGGTGAATGTATGACATTGTTCTGCATTCTGTCCATCAATTGTTGTTTTTTGCATTTGTCACCCCGAGTGGGACGGATATGCCCAGACGTGGGTCCCGTGCTCTCCATGCCACTGGAGTCAAGCTATCCTGGCTGATGAGGGCTGAAAGCCCGAAACCGGTCCTAGGATGCTTGTTTCCAGTCCAGGGAGGACCTGGCCTGGCAGTTCGGGCTGGACTGTTCCCATTGGGCGCAGGGTCAAGAATGATTTGCATATGGCTGGGTCCAAACTGGAATGGCATGGTGAGCAAAAAAACGATGGATTCAGGTCCAGATCTCTGTACTGGGGTGAATGTATGACATTGTTCTGCATTCTGTCCATCAATTGTTGTTTTTGCATTTGTCACCCCGAGTGGGACGGGTATGCCCAGACGTGGGTCCCGTGCTCTCCATGCCACTGGAGTCATGCTATCCTGGCTGATGAGGGCTGAAAGCCTGAAACCGGTCCTAGGATGCTTGTTTCCAGTCCAGGGAGGACCTGGCCTGGCAGTTCGGGCTGGACTGTTCCCATTGGGCGCAGGGTCAAGACTGATTTGCATATGGCTGGGTCCAAACTGGAATGGCATAGTGAGCAAAAAAACGATGGATTCAGGCCCAGATCTCTGTACTGGGGTGAATGTATGACATTGTTCTGCATTCTGTCCATCAATTGTTGTTTTTGCGTTTGTCACCCCGAGTGGGACGGGTATGCCCAGACGTGGGTCCCGTGATCTCCATGCCACTGGAGTCAAGCTATCCTGGCTGATGAGGGCTCAAAGCCCGAAACCGGTCCTAGGATGCTTGTTTCCAGTCCAGGGAGGACCTGGCCTGACAGTTCGGGCTGGACTGTTCCCATTGGGCGCAGGGTCAAGACTGATTTACATATGGCTGGGTCCAAACTGGAATAGCATGGTGAGCAAAAAAACGATGGATTCAGGCCCAGATCTCTGTACTGGGGTGAATGTATGACATTGTTCTGCATTCTGTCCATCAATTGTTGTTTTTGCATTTGTCACCCCGAGTGGGACGGGTATGCCCAGACGTGGGTCCCGTGCTCTCCATGCCACTGGAGTCAAGCTATCCTGGGTGATGAGGGCTGAAAGCCCGAAACCGGTCCTAGGATGCTTGTTTCCAGTCCAGGGAGGACCTGGCCTGGCAGTTCGGGCTGGACTGTTCCCATTGGGCGCAGGGTCAAGACTGATGTGCATATGGCTGGGTCCAAACTGGAATGGCATGGGGAGCAAAAAAACGATGGATTCAGGCCCAGATCTCTGTACTGGGGTGAATGTATGACATTGTTCTGCATTCTGTCCATCAATTGTTGTTTTTGCATTTGTCACCCCGAGTGGGACGGGTATGCCCAGACGTGGGTCCCGTGCTCTCCATGCCACTGGAGTCAAGCTATCCTGGGTGATGAGGGCTGAAAGCCCGAAACCGGTCCTAGGACGCTTGTTTCCAGTCCAGGGAGGACCTGGCCTGGCAGTTCGGGCTGGACTGTTCCCATTGGGCGCAGGGTCAAGACTGATTTGCATATGGCTGGGTCCAAACTGGAATGGCATGGTGAGCAAAAAAACGATGGATTCAGGCCCAGATCTCTGTACTGGGGTGAATGTATGACATTGTTCTGCATTCTGTCCATCAATTGTTGTTTTTGAGAATTTCAAGACGGCAGCTGCATCGCCGCTCATTAGGGCAGTCCAGCAAATACAGCTGTCTGGCCTCGTCATGCAACTTCTTGTTTGCATGTATAGTTAAGGCTCTTTGCTCCGCATTTTGTGAGTACCTGTTAGACCTGGCATCCTTGGCGTGGGTCTCCCTTCCATTTTTTCGTAATGCCTCCACTGTTGCCGATATGTTTTTGCTGGACTAGATGCTCATGGGCACTTTGCCGCTGCTAATCAGTGCCAAAGTGCAAGTGCTCCCTATCGTTAATTGACCTATGTATTAGTGACTCCATGATTGGATGATTGGTTTACTTGTCAGTCCCTAGTACAGTGCACTCAGTGTGCCCAGGGCTTGTAAATCCAATGCCGCTGGTGGGCTCGCAGCACTGGTTGTGCCACCCACAGAAGCGGCCTGTAAAATGTGTCTCGGGCCTGCCATCGCAGAGCCTGTGTGCAGCCTCGGGCTGCCATGTCGACTTGGTGAGTACACCCACTTACCAGTCCCTAAACCTTCCCTTTACTGCATGTTGGTCACCCCTAAAGTAGGCCCTAGGGCAGGGTGCATTGTAAGTATAAGGTAGGACATGCCCTGGTGTGTGTGGCATGTCCTAATAGTGAATTACAGCCATTTTCGTTTTTCACTATTGCAAGGCTACCTGCTCCCCATAGGCCAGAATGGGCAGACTGACTATTACACCTTATAGTCAGAACTGACCCAGGAACCTGGTAGAAAAACGAATTTAGTATGCCTGAACTCAGGATGATAAAATACATCTTTTAGTGAAGTTGGTTTTAACATTCTGTGTTCGAAAATACCACTTTTAGAAAGTGGGTATTTTCTTGCCTAACTATCCAAGCCTGCCTCTGCTAGGTTGTGTATTCCTTGTCTGGAGATTGAGTGACAGGGGCTGGGGGTGGCTACAGGAGACAGGGTGAGTCAGCGCAGGGCTGAATAGAAAGATCTGCATCCAGAGTGGAGGGAGGAGTTGCACCTGGGTCTGAATAGGGCTGTGCCTGCCTTCCACAATGCTGGCTCCACCTCCTGCCGGGCGGCTGAGCACTCTGCCCCACATTCTGAAAGGAAAGAAGGAGTCAGAAAAACAAAGTGCTCCAGAACTGACCAGAACTGGTTTTGGACTAGGCAGAGGCCTCTCTGCCTCCAGAGAACAAAGAGAATCAGGGTATAAGAGGGGCACCCAGACCCCAGGAAGATCAGATCACTTTTTGGGAACAAGAAGAAACCTTTGCTGAGGAGCGGAACCAAGAAGAAACTGAGGAGAGACTATCCCTAAGCCTGAAGTGCTGCTTGGGGGATTGGCCTGCAGTGGTTTGCCTGACTGCCAAAGAGAGGAGAAAGGAACTTTTGCTTTGCTGTGACTTTCATCAACTTGTGAAGGATCTCCAAGGGCTTGGAAGAGAGCTTGCCCCCTGACCGAAGTCCCAGGACCATTGGACTTCACCCCCTTTGTGAATTGCTGCTGGAAACTCTGTTTCAGTGGCTACAGAGGTAGGGAGCTGTGACCGACTCTCACGACCGACTCGGTGTCCTGCAAGCACCGCATCGAAGCACCGTCTCGCCCTGCAACGCACGGCCCTGGTCTCACCGACTCCGTCAACGAGCCGCTGCCTGCACCGCATCGAGGGACAACGCGTCCTGCAACGCTTCGCTACGCCGAATCGAACTGGTCCGACCGACACGGTCACTGCTGCTGAGTTCGAGTCCTGTGACCGCACCGGAGTTGGGCACCGCTCGCACGCTTGCGACGCACCGCCCGACTCGCACCGCTGTCCGGACTGATCGACGCCAGCTCCTGAATCCGGCTCCGTCGCCGCACCGCAACCTGCCAGCACCGCCTCGAAGCACCGTCTCGCCCTGCAACGCACGGCCCTGGTCTCACCGACTCCGTCTCGACGACGTCCACGAGCCGCTGCCTGCACCGCATCGAGGGACAACGCGTCCTGCAACGCTTCCATTTTTGCATCGCGACCGCGACGAACAGCCATCCGGCTCGCACGCCCGTGCCTGCCGCTTCAAGTAAAGGTACTGTGACCGAGTCTGTCTACGCTGTGTTGGCCCGTCTCGACGCGGTCAGCTGGATTTGTTAGACTCTGTTTGTTCTCGACATCGCCGTAGCCGGAGGAGGCTACCGACTCGCACAGAACCTTGAATTAAGCCTTTTTGATCAGAACTAAGTATTCTTAACAGTATTGTGGATTATTTTTGTCGTTTATGGTCTTGTGATAAATCTATATAAAGTATACCTATTTTTATAAATATATAACCTGTGTGGTGTCCATTTGTAGTGTTGTCACTTGATTACTGTATGTGTTCACAAATGCTTTACACACTGCCTCTGAACTAAGCCTGCCTGCTCGTGCCAAGCTACCAAGAGGGTGAGCAGGGGTTATTTCGAGAGTGTACCTACTCTCCCTGACTAGACGCAAGGGTCCCTATTTGGACAAAGGTACCTACCTCTGCCAACTAGAGACCCCCAAATCTAACATTGGTGGTCAGCGGTGAGGATTCTGGACTTGCATTTGTGACTCATGTACAGTGATTGGTGAACACTACTTAGTGAGTGCAGACCAAAACGCAACCACATACTTTAATAGCATTTTTTCTGGGATTTCCTATTTTTGCAAATGCCAAGTTCAGTCACTATGGAGAAACCAGCATCAGTAGCCTCTGTTGAATGTGATTGGGAAGAAGAGAGGCTAGAATGCTACACCCTTAAGCAGCTCAAGCAATTCTGCAAAAAGTTTAAAGTGTCCATGACCGGGATCTCCAGGAAGGAGGACCTCCAAAAGGCGCTGAGGGCCTGGGTCGAATCAAGGAGTGCCCCTGTGGAGGGGGCTGAGAATGCAGAAGGGCAGCTGGAGGGGCTATTGGGTCTAGGGGCTAGAAGAACACCTTCCCCAGTAGGTAGCAGTGTTTCTGCCAGAGGACTGTCTCCAGAGGAGTTGGAGGACAGGAAAGAGAGTAGGATGCACGAAATGGAGCTGACCAAACTCAAGCTGAATAAGCAGTTAGAATTCGAAATGCAAACAAGGAAATTAGCCCTAGAGGAAAAGAAAATGCAGTTTGAACATGAGAAAGTTTTGAGGGAGTTGGAATTGAAGGCCAAGAGCTTAGAGATTACTCCCTCTGGTGGCAGTGTACCGCCTGTGCCTGTTGAAGCTAGGGTGTATATTCCCAAAGATGTGGTGAAGGAGTTTTTAAAAATGACGACATAGGGCAGTGGTTCAAAGCCTATGAGGTAGCCATGTCTTCCCACCGGGTCCCTGAGAAGGATTGGGGAGCGGGGTTGTGGGGACGGTTCCTTAGTGAAGGGCGGGATACCTTGTTGGATTTGCCCTCTGAAGTCTATAATTCGTACAGCCACATGAAGGATGCCTTAATGACTAGGTATGGTTTGACCCCTGAGCTTTATAGGCAAAGGTTCAGGAACTGTAGTAAGATTGAAAGCAGTACCTGGGTTGAATATGTGACCTTCTTTTGCAGAGCCTTGGATGGTTGGGTAAAGGGTAGCAAAGCGACTGATTTTCAGGCGCTCTTTGATTTAATTGCCTGGGAGCACTTGTCCGGTAATTGTTTTCCTGAGCTACGCCAGCACCTGATTGATAGTAAGCTGACTAACCCTAGGCAGCTTGCTGAGGAGGCGGACCGCTGGGTGAGTACCCGGGTCCACAAGGGTCACGTGGGAGACTCCGCCAAGGGTGGGCAGGGTCCCCAGCAGAAGAGTGGGGGGGACAAGGGTAAACAGAAGGAGTTCCATAAAGGGCCCCAAAGTAAACCCCAAGGGAACCAAGGGAAAGGTTCCCAGCCTCCCCTGAGAAGAAGCCAGTGGCCCTGACAGGCCCCCTGTTCACCAGGGACCACTGGTATGTTACAAGTGTGGCGCCCCTGGCCACAAGGCAAACGATCCTCGTTGCCCTTTGCATGGAAAACCAGCACCCACCAGTGCAGTCCCCCGGCAGTTGGCTAGTGTAGCCCTGGGGGAGGAGTTGGGTGCCCAAGGTGGGGGGATCCCACAGTGTTTTCCCTTGTCTCATTAGGAGACTCTGAGATGGTCCCTAGGACCCCGCTGCCTGAGAACACTAAGAAATACAGGCAGTGGGTGACCATCAATGGCCATAGGGTGGAGGCTCTGAGAGACACAGGAGCCAGTGTGACAGCTGTCAAGTGTCACCTGGTGTCTAAAGAGCAGGTTATCCCTGATGCATTCTATCCGGTTGTTGCCGCTGACAACACAGAGAGTCACTGTCAGGTGGCTCAGGTTCCCTTTGAGTGGGGGGTCTCGGGTACTCTTCAAGTAGCTGTGAGGCCAGCCATGCCTGTTGACTGTTTGTTAGGGAACGATTTGGAGAGCTCACCTTGGGCTAAGGTGGAGCGGAGTGCGCATTTAGAAATGTTGGGCTTGCCTGATTGGGCATGTGTGACCACCCGGTCAATGGCAGCTAAAGGTGTTCAAGAGGACCTGGAGCCTGAGAGGGAGGCCCAGGTGCCTGCCGGAGAGAGAGGAGGCAGGGGGCGCGGGAAACCGGCCCCCGAGGTTCCCACGGTCCAGGAGGAGGCAGACCCTGAGGGGGATGCCCTGGAGCCTACAGGGGAACAGGTAGCTGAACTGGGGGACCTACCTGAGCTGACCCATTCGCAGCAAGAAGGAGGACCCTCCAGGGAAGAGTTCTGCAAGGAGCAGAACAGATGCCCTTCTCTCGTGGGTCTGAGGCAACAGGCCACAGACCAGGCAGCAGGTGATCAGTCTGGATCACATTGGGTTTACTGGGAGAATGGTCTCCTGTATTCAGAGCCTAAGGTTGCTGAGCCTGGGTCAGCCCGTGTGCTGGTGGTACCCCAGCGCTTCAGAGCCTTCCTACTGGGGTTGGCTCATGATGTACCGTTAGCGGGACATCTGGGGCAGGACAAGACCTTTGACAGGCTTGTTACCCATTTCTATTGGCCCCAGATGCGCAGGAGTGCCGCCACTCACTGCAGAACATGCCAGACTTGCCAGGCAAGTGGAAAGAGTGGGAGGAAGCACAAGGCTCCTCTCCAGCCATTCCCTGTGGTCAGCACCCCCTTTGAACGGGTGGGTATTGACATTGTGGGGCCACTGGACCCCAAGACAGCCATGGGCAACAGGTTTATCCTGGTCTTGGTGGACCATGCCACCCGGTACCCTGAAGCCATCCCTCTGAGGACAGTGACGGCCCCCGTGGTGGGACGGGCACTGATGGGAATTTTCTCACGTGTGGGATTCCCTCAAGAGGTGGTGTCTGACAGAGGTACCAACTTCGTGTCCAAGTACATGAAGTCCCTGTGGCAGGAGTGCGGTGTAACTTACAAGTTCACCACTCCTTACCACCCTCAAGGAAATGGGCTGGTTGAGAGATTCAACCGGACCCTCAAGGGCATGATTATGGGTCTGGAAGAACCCATGAGGCGTAAATGGGACGTCCTCTTACCATGCCTGTTGTTTGCATACCGGGAGGTGCCACAGAAGTCTCTAGGGTTCAGTCCCTTTGAGCTCCTCTATGGACACCCGGTGCGAGGACCTCTGAGTTTGGTCAAGGAAGGCTGGGAGCAATCACCCAGGAAACCTCCCCAGGATGTATACAGTTACATGCTGGCCTTCAGGAACCAGACTAGGCGTTTCAGAGAACTTGCTGAGGCAAATCTGGAAGCCAGCCAGGAGGAGATGAAGCGGTGGTACGACCAGAATGCCACTCTGGTAGAGCTTCAGCCTGGTCAGAAAGTGTGGGTCATGGCCCCTGTGGAGCCCTGTGCGCTCCAGGACAGGTGGACCGGCCCTTTTACGGTGGTGGAGCGCAAGAGTCCAGTTACCTATCTGGTGGACTTGCAGTCTCCCAGGAACCCCTTGCGGGTCCTGCATGTGAACCGCCTGAAGCCCCACTTGGAGAGGTCCCAAGTGGGCATGCTCTTAGCGACAGATGATGGAATGGAGGAGGAGACCGAGCCTCTTCCTGACCTCCTGTCAGCCCGAGAGCAAGATGGATCAGTGGAGGGAGTAAACCTCTCTACCTCCCTGACACCTGAGCAGCAGGGTGACTGTCGCCACTTGTTGGGACAGTTCCCTGACCTGTTCTCCCTGGTTCCCAGTGTCACTCATTGGTGCGTCCATGATGTGGACACTGGGGACAGTCTTCCTGTGAAGCACAAGGCTTACAGGGTGACTGACAGGGTCAGAGCCTGCATCAAGGAGGAGGTCTCCAAGATGTTTGCGCTAGGGGTGATTGAGTCCTCTAACAGCCCTTGGGCCAGCCCCGTGGTCTTGGTTCCAAAAGCTGCCGCGCCTGGTGCCACACCAGAACTCCGGTTCTGTGTGGACTACAGGGGACTCAATTCCGTCACCAGGACGGACGCCCACCCCATCCCCAGAGCTGATGAGCTCATAGATCGGTTAGGGGCTGCGCGGTACCTCAGCACGTTTGACTTAACGTCTGGATACTGGCAGATCGCCTTGACTGATGGGGCAAAAGAGAGGTCAGCATTCTCCACACCAGATGGGCACTACCAGTTCCGGGTGATGCCCTTTGGGATGAAGAATGCCCCTGCCACCTTTCAGAGGTTGGTCAACCAGGTGTTGGTTGGACTGGAGGATTTCAGTGCCGCCTACCTGGATGACATCGCGGTGTTCAGTGCCCGTTGGGAAGAGCATCTGCGCCACCTCTGGGAAGTGTTGATGGCGCTGCGGAGGGCAGGCCTCACAATCAAGGCGAGTAAGTGCCAGATTGGGCAGGGTTCTGTGGTGTACTTGGGACACCAGGTTGGGAGCGGCCAGGTGGCGCCCCTCCAACCGAAAATTGATACCATTCTGGCTTGGGAGCCCCCAAGACCCAGACAGAGGTGAGAGCCTTCCTAGGACTCACCGGGTATTACCGGAGATTCGTCAAGGGGTATGGCAGCATTGTTGCCCCCTTGACCGAGCTGACTTCCAAGAAGCAGCCCAGGAAAGTGATTTGGACTGACGCCTGTCAAAAGGCTTTTGACACCTTGAAGACTGCCATGTGCACGGCGCCTGTGCTCCAGGCACCCAACTTCTCCAATGAGTTCATTGTTCAGACCGACGCTTCAGAGCATGGTGTAGGGGCTGTTCTATCACAGATCAATGAGGAGGGCCTAGACCAACCTGTAGCCTTCATCAGTAGGAGGTTACTTCCCCGGGAACAGAGATGGAGTGCTATTGAGCGTGAGGCATTTGCTGTGGTCTGGGCACTGAAGAAGCTGAGACCATACCTGTTTGGGACTCACTTCCGGGTTCAGACAGACCACAGGCCCCTCAGATGGTTGATGCAGATGAGGGGTGAGAATCCAAAGCTGTTGAGGTGGTCCATTTCCCTACAGGGGATGGACTTTACGGTGGAACACCGCCCTGGTACAGAACACGCCAATGCTGATGGACTGTCCAGATTTTTCCGCCTTAGCGATGAGAACTCCCTAGGGGTAGGATAGTTCTCCCCACATTTCAGCTGGAGGGGACACGTGTTAGACCTGGCATCCTTGGCGTGGGTCTCCCTTCCATTTTTTCGTAATGCCTCCACTGTTGCCGATATGTTTTTGCTGGACTAGATGCTCATGGGCACTTTGCCGCTGCTAATCAGTGCCAAAGTGCAAGTGCTCCCTATCGTTAATTGACCTATGTATTAGTGACTCCATGATTGGATGATTGGTTTACTTGTCAGTCCCTAGTACAGTGCACTCAGTGTGCCCAGGGCTTGTAAATCCAATGCCGCTGGTGGGCTCGCAGCACTGGTTGTGCCACCCACAGAAGCGGCCTGTAAAATGTGTCTCGGGCCTGCCATCGCAGAGCCTGTGTGCAGCCTCGGGCTGCCATGTCGACTTGGTGAGTACACCCACTTACCAGTCCCTAAACCTTCCCTTTACTGCATGTTGGTCACCCCTAAAGTAGGCCCTAGGGCAGGGTGCATTGTAAGTATAAGGTAGGACATGCCCTGGTGTGTGTGGCATGTCCTAATAGTGAATTACAGCCATTTTCGTTTTTCACTATTGCAAGGCTACCTGCTCCCCATAGGCCAGAATGGGCAGACTGACTATTACACCTTATAGTCAGAACTGACCCAGGGAACCTGGTAGAAAAACGAATTTAGTATGCCTGAACTCAGGATGATAAAATACATCTTTTAGTGAAGTTGGTTTTAACATTCTGTGTTCGAAAATACCACTTTTAGAAAGTGGGTATTTTCTTGCCTAACTATCCAAGCCTGCCTCTGCTAGGTTGTGTATTCCTTGTCTGGAGATTGAGTGACAGGGGCTGGGGGTGGCTACAGGAGACAGGGTGAGTCAGCGCAGGGCTGAATAGAAAGATCTGCATCCAGAGTGGAGGGAGGAGTTGCACCTGGGTCTGAATAGGGCTGTGCCTGCCTTCCACAATGCTGGCTCCACCTCCTGCCGGGCGGCTGAGCACTCTGCCCCACATTCTGAAAGGAAAGAAGGAGTCAGAAAAACAAAGTGCTCCAGAACTGACCAGAACTGGTTTTGGACTAGGCAGAGGCCTCTCTGCCTCCAGAGAACAAAGAGAATCAGGGTATAAGAGGGGCACCCAGACCCCAGGAAGATCAGATCACTTTTTGGGAACAAGAAGAAACCTTTGCTGAGGAGCGGAACCAAGAAGAAACTGAGGAGAGACTATCCCTAAGCCTGAAGTGCTGCTTGGGGGATTGGCCTGCAGTGGTTTGCCTGACTGCCAAAGAGAGGAGAAAGGAACTTTTGCTTTGCTGTGACTTTCATCAACTTGTGAAGGATCTCCAAGGGCTTGGAAGAGAGCTTGCCCCCTGACCGAAGTCCCAGGACCATTGGACTTCACCCCTTTGTGAATTGCTGCTGGAAACTCTGTTTCAGTGGCTACAGAGGTAGGGAGCTGTGACCGACTCTCACGACCGACTCGGTGTCCTGCAAGCACCGCATCGAAGCACCGTCTCGCCCTGCAACGCACGGCCCTGGTCTCACCGACTCCGTCAACGAGCCGCTGCCTGCACCGCATCGAGGGACAACGCGTCCTGCAACGCTTCGCTACGCCGAATCGAACTGGTCCGACCGACACGGTCACTGCTGCTGAGTTCGAGTCCTGTGACCGCACCGGAGTTGGGCACCGCTCGCACGCTTTGCGACGCACCGCCCGACTCGCACCGCTGTCCGGACTGATCGACGCCAGCTCCTGAATCCGGCTCCGTCGCCGCACCGCAACCTGCCAGCACCGCCTCGAAGCACCGTCTCGCCCTGCAACGCACGGCCCTGGTCTCACCGACTCCGTCTCGACGACGTCCACGAGCCGCTGCCTGCACCGCATCGAGGGACAACGCGTCCTGCAACGCTTCCATTTTTGCATCGCGACCGCGACGAACAGCCATCCGGCTCGCACGCCCGTGCCTGCCGCTTCAAGTAAAAGGTACTGTGACCGAGTCTGTCTACGCTGTGTTGGCCCGTCTCGACGCGGTCAGCTGGATTTGTTAGACTCTGTTTGTTCTCGACATCGCCGTAGCCGGAGGAGGCTACCGACTCGCACAGAACCTTGAATTAAGCCTTTTTGATCAGAACTAAGTATTCTTAACAGTATTGTGGATTATTTTTGTCGTTTATGGTCTTGTGATAAATCTATATAAAGTATACCTATTTTTATAAATATATAACCTGTGTGGTGTCCATTTGTAGTGTTGTCACTTGATTACTGTATGTGTTCACAAATGCTTTACACACTGCCTCTGAACTAAGCCTGCCTGCTCGTGCCAAGCTACCAAGAGGGTGAGCAGGGGTTATTTCGAGAGTGTACCTACTCTCCCTGACTAGACGCAAGGGTCCCTATTTGGACAAAGGTACCTACCTCTGCCAACTAGAGACCCCCAAATCTAACAGTACCTATTAGTGAGTCCGTCTCTGGATCAAGATTGGAAGGATTGGGCAACAAATTTTCGGTAGCAATTATTGCCACGCCTGAAGGTAGGAATAGGGATACAATCATGAGTACATTAGCAGGTAAACCTGTGTAACCCAAACAATTGGAACAGCAGCGGACTGAGACAACCGCACCTTAATCAAAGTATAAACAAAGTGTATGGTCCCGTGCACTACTCATCCAGTACCTGCCGTTGTTTGGTACTGCTGTCCAGCAGTTTTTAGAGATGATAGCAAATGGAGGGGGGCACAGTAAGAAATTTGTAGTCCCAAAAACATTCAGGGGCAGATTTACAAGCCCCTTGCGCCACTTTTGCGTCACTTTTAACATGGGAAAAGTGACGCAAAGGTGGCGCAAGGGGCTTGTAAATCTGCCCCTCAATACTTATAATCCAAAATAAGATGTTTATTCTTTCTCTTCTTATATCCAAGTTCAACAACATCCAGCCAGGATGTTGTTGAAATTGGATATAAAAAGAAAGAATAAACATCTTATTTTGGATTCTATATATTGAATATATATATATATATATATATATAAAATGCTAGCCTTTGTGTCTTTAATAAAATCAACATTCTCTCTGCATAGTAACTGAAGGATTGCTATTCTCCAAGTGTGTTCAATCTGTTAACCGCTGGAAAGTATCGAGAGCAGTAATTATGTTCTACCAAAAGACATTACATCAACTCCACCATATTGACTACCAACATTCATCAAGGTAAGAAGATGTGGAATATGAGAATAGTAAATGAATACTTCTCTATTTATGCTTACCATAACAATATGCTGATAGTCGTTATTCTGGAGTCGGTACAGATTGGGAGCACATTATAGAATGTGACCTTAATGCTGATGGAGGTGTTCTTTGTTTATTCTCGCCCCCTGTGCAACATACAGTTTACTATCCTCCACTGCATATCCATGCTGTACAAATTTGCTGAAGGAATGCAGCAGTAAGGAGACACACACAATGGTCTGTGCCTGATATATGGAGAGACTCCTCATCCTGAGGACCCTGTTCATATTTAAAAAGGGTTACATTTGTTTTAAAGACCAGTTTCTGATCAGGGCTGTAGTGCAGCGCAGTTCTCAATCAGTTGTTCAGTAGGGACAGTAAGAAGCACATCTCTCTGTATAAACATAGCTGCAATTTATATATGTACATAAATTAAAGTTTCGTTTTTGGCTGTTTCTGTCAATTCAAGGTAATTAAATAAATGTGCACGGTATCCTTGTTTACATGGAAAGCATGCAGAGATTGTTGTACCATGTATTAAATTTTCAGATTTTCATGCATGGGATGTACACAAGTGTTTATTCACCCATTTGCTAAAAATTCATAAATATTTCCATTAATGATACTAGACTCCCCATCGTCCAAGGTTCAAGCGCTTCGTTCCTCACTCCTGCCCTTACCATGCTGTCCCTCCCCAAGTGGAAATGCCCTGCTTGGACACAAAATTCTAGCCTGGTAAATACTACGTCACTGGAGTTCAAAGAGGTGTGGCAGTCGAGGATACGAGAGGTAAGCCGTTGGGGGGGTGTTGATATCTCTGTTCTTTCTTGTGACTTTTTGAAACATATTTGAGTGTTGCACCTGCTTTGGGTATACTAACATAGTTAGAAGCTTGCGCAGAGCTACCAGGTGTATTGGCCAATGGGCACACTATCAGATTAATGAGTAATCTGTTCATTCGGGTACAATTTGATATTTAAGTCCTATTGCCAAAGGTCCATTGGTTTTCTCAGGGCAAAAGGAAAAGTTAGTCAAATAACATCTACGTTTGAAAAGGGCAAAAAAATATAAAATTATAAGTTAAACACTGTTAAAATCTGAAGTAAAATAAGAAAGATCTAGTTACTCCATCTCCCAGCTCTACATGTGCTGAAATGAAAGGATTGCCATTCACACTTCAGGTTGATTGCTGGCTCTGTTCCAGGTATGGGGCTCAGGCAAATCTTATAAATCGGGTAGGCAAAGGGGTACACCGGCTATGCTCTCAGTATAGTCTTAGGGCTATGTGCAAACCTCGAGAGCCTCTAGAACCCAGTTATCATGGTTGGACTGTTCATTATCTTTACCATATTTATAATGCTGATAACTTTGCTTTGTTTCATCTGCCTAATTATTGCAGCTCATTCTCTCTATGCAAGATTATGAATATTTCAATAAATGTATTGAAAACGTATTTTGTACTTCTCTTGTGTTTTGCCTGGGCATGCATGAGTAATCCAACGAAAAGGTGAGATCTGTTTCCACGACTTCCCTGAGGAGTCAGAGTGTCATGCCCAGGTTGCCACAATCACCTTTCACCCCGGCAGGATTGGGGATTTAGGTGAGGCACTGTGAGCTAGCCGGGAATTGGGCCGGTGGTTTCTGATGGGTGTGGAAGGACTCAACCCCCCAGATTCTGAAGTTCCGTCATCCTAATACGCAGTCCGATTATCATAGTAGGAACCATATAACAAACACGTAAGACAAAGGGATGCTTGCTCTCAGTCATTGTCCATTGTACTTTTACTATAAAATACATGACCGGGGTGAAACTCTTACTTTGCATGTACTTGTTCTACAGAAAAACTGTAAATGACATCCATGAAGCACTCATTAGGTTGTTGCAAGAGGGTAAAACAATAATGAATAAAACAATAATAAATATTAATATCAATATGAATATTAATATCAACGTCATCTATGTAAAAACTCAAAAATGGCAAGCTGTAACCATGAGTAAATAAAGCTTAAAAAATGAAATCACTAAAAAAAAGAAACATCAGTAACAAATTGTGGGGGGGGGGGTCCCATCTAAGTGATGATGAACAAGCAATTCTTTTGAGAGCTTGAATATGTCTCCCTTCTTGAATTTATTAATGATCAATTATCAATTCACTGCAACCACACGAGTAGGCACCTGGGCACCTAGCTTGCCATTTGCCTGTGGCCTTCAGTTCCTGCTTGTTCCAGCCTGATCCAGTTGTCTCCGTTTGACCAAGTGACACCGCTGCTGCCTGGGTTTTCCCACCTAGGTTTTCCCGCTCACTGTTCTTCCTGCCAACAGAAGCCCCGCCCACCCCAGGACCTACTTAAAGCAGGACGCAGTGTGACCGCGCAGCGGGGCCCAATGGGGTGCTAGAGGTGTGACAAAGGCAAGCCCATCTGCGCCCGTCCGTGCCTGGACCATGCTCAGTGCCACGACCCCTGGCCCTCTCACCCCTCACTGATACACCATTGCCTCGACCCCAAAGGCTGCAACAAACACTGCCACCGCTCTGAGCCACGCTCCTCATAGGACCTTTCCCCTGCACCCACTGTCACTTCACGTGTCACAGCACACACACCAGCCCACATACCAGCCCACCCCGAACACACCACAGACACCACCTGAACAAAAACACCAGCACGCACGCGCCCTTCTCAACACAAGCTCACTATGCAAACACACCACCGAGATATGGGACCTCATCTCCGCCCTCACACCCGACGTCCTCTTCCTCACTGAGACCTAGCTCAACCCCACTTCCGCACCCAACATCGCCACTGCAAAACCCAAAGGATACAAGATCACCCACTGTGACCACATCAACAAGCCTGGCGGACGGATCGCCATCATACACAAGGAATCCATCCCATGCGCCACCACAAATGACGACATACCCCAGCCGTGGAACACCTCAACTTCCGACTCCAAACAGACAGCAAAACCTCCATCAGGGGCACCCTTGCTTTCCGTTCTCCAGGACAACATCCAGCCTTCTTCAACTTCATCACTGACTTCATTGCCCACCTCGCCAAAGACTCCAACAACTACATTTTCCCCGGTGTCCTCAACTTCCTTCTCGACCACCACAGTGACATCAACACTACTAACCTCCTCGACAGCATGAACAACCCGGACTCACCCAACTTGTCACAACCCCAAGCACACCGCAGGCCACAGGCTAGACTCTCAACTTTACCTCCAGTGATTGCATCAGGTACAGCCACACCATGGATCTCTCCTAGATTGACCACTCCATCATTCACTTAAGCATCCCCAGCTCACAGACCTCTGCCCCCAGTCTGCCCAATGCCCCCAACCGCAGCTGGAGCAAAGTCTCAAAGGACACATGGATTAGTGCCCTCTACATCACCCACCCCATCTCCTCCAACAATCTAGACCTGATCGTCAGAAACTTCAACAATTGGATCACCAACTGCGCCGACAGCCTCGCTCCCATCTGCCGCAACACTAACAGAAGGTCCACCAAGCAGGCTAGCTGGTACACCAAAGACCTCAAAACCACTAAACAACACTGTAAACAACAGGAAACGAGATGGCGTACCAGCAAGGACACAACAGACAAGAACGTCTTCAAGACAGCTCTCAACCTCTACCAGAGACAAATGAGAGAATCGAAGAAAAAGGCATCGAATCAAGCTCCAATAACAGCAAAGAGCCTTAAACTCCCTCAGCTGCAACAAACAACATTACACCCTCACAGGAACTCTGTGACAACCTTGGAAACTTCTTCCACAACAAGATTGCCAAAATCTACAGAAACTTCGAACTCCAGCTCAAGGTCATTGACTTCTTCAAGCATCACAAAAACCCTGCTACCACCACAGACACATGACTAACCGAATGGACTTAGCTCGCCCCACAGGACACCGCCTCTATCATGAACTCGGTCCACTCACGGGCCACAGCCGGCCCATGCCCTTACCACATCTTCAACCTAGGCAAACCCATAATAAGCCACGTACTCACCACCTTGTTCAACACCTCAATTGCCACAGCCACCTTCCCCGAGGACTGGAAACACACAGAAGTCAAGGCCTTACTAAAGAAACCATCGGCAGACCCCGGCAAACTCAACAACTACCGATCGATCTCCCTGCACCCATTCCCGACCAAAGTATTAGAAAAAGCCAGCAACCAACAACTCCCTTCACACTTGGAACGTAACCTCGTACTCGACTGCATCGAGACAGCCCTTATAGCGGCTACCAATGATATTCAAGCCATACTCAACCGAGGAGAGACTGCGGCTCTGATCCTCCTAGATCTCTCAGCAGCATTTGATACGTTCTCCCACCACACACTGATCACAAGGCTGTACAACATAGGCATCCAAGGAGCTGCTCTCAGATGGATCGCCTCCTTCCTCACCGGAATAACTCAAAAAGTCTACCTTCCCCCTTCACCTCCAAACCCTGGGAAATCATCTTTGGAGTACCCCAAGGATCCTTGCTCAGTCCCACCCTCTTCAACATTTATATGACACCTCTGTCCAGCATCGTCAAAAACCATGGACTCAATATCATATCCTACACTGACAACACACAACTCATCCTCTCGCTCACCAAAGACACCACCAATACCAACTTCCACAACTGCGTAACAGACATCACAAACTGGATGAAGGACAACTGCCTGAAGCTCAGCACGGACAAGACAGAAGTACTGATCTTCGGACACAAAACTCCCCATGGGACACATCCTGGTGGCCCTCAGAAGTCAGACCTACTCCTATCCCCACTGACCACGCTAGGAACCTAGGCAACATTCTGGACGACAAGCTAACCATGACGATTCAGGACCACTCCGCCTCCTCCTTATGCTTCTTAATCCTCTGCATGCCTCGTAAGATATTCAAATGGCTACTCCAAAGCTCAAGCTGCACCATCACCCAGGCCCTCATCTCCAGCCAACTGGACGACGGCAACGGTCTCTACGCAGGGATCACAGCTCACCTCTTCCGACGATTACAGACCATACAGAAAGCTGCAGCCAGACTCGTACTGGATCTCACTAGATGAACCCACATCACCCTTTACCTCAGGGAACTCCACTGGCTCCCTGTACAGAAAAGATGCAAGTTCAAGCTCCTGACCCACCCATACAATGCCCTACACAATTCAGGACCGCCTACTTGAACCACTGTCTTAACTTCCATCAACCCACCAGACACCTCTGCTCCCCTTTCCTTTCTCTGACCCTCACCCCCTTATCCGACATAGCAGATGCGGATGTCGCTGCTTACCCTTTCTAGCAGTGCCATGGAACGAGATACCCTTTCATCTTCTGACCTCCCCGTCTCTTATATAGTTCCAAAAGTCCTTGAAGACCTGGCTATTCAGCTAATCAACTGGACCCTGCCAGCACCTGGATACCCTCATGGGTGACAAGAAGCACTATACAAATATACTGATTGATTGAATTAATGTTTAATAATGCTAAGTAATGATTTAATGATTAAATATTTAATTATCAAACAATAAATATGCACTATTGTTCTTTGTTTGAAAACATCCATTTTCCTATTGCAGCTTGTGCTGCGGCTTCATTTTCGGCCGCTGCACAAGCTGCATGGGAAAAATAGATGTTTCCAACCGCCCATAGGGCTGTCACAGCCTAACTAATAGACGGACGGATTCCATCCCGCTAACGTCGACATCGTAATAGGCCCCTTAGTTGGGTCTCCTTCCGAAACCTGATCTCCCTCTCTAGCCAATATGGATAGCCTTCTCACATTTGTTTTTGACTAGACTTGACAGGCATCCTCCCAGGTCACTCACGACTTTACTATATATTCAAATGTCAAGAACAATAATAAATTATGCATTATTTAATAATGTTATCTAAATATTCATGTTTTCTATTACATCTTGTTCTCTCTCACTTGCATACATCCCTTCTCTTTCTCTCCATTGTTCTCTCATCTTCTCTCTTTCATCTTTTTCTGTCTAGTATCATCTACATCCCCTTTCCCTGTTTCGATAAACTTTTCTCCGTCCCATTCCTACCCTAATTGACTTATCCTGTTTGTACCTTTTCTTCTCTATTTAATAATTTGCAGTCTTCTTTTTCTTCTACTTTATTTCGCTCTTCCTTGACCTTCACTTGGTCACTATAGCACCTATATTCTCTCTCTTCTTTCTCTCTAATGCCACAATCCTACTTCTATTGTATTGTCACCTCCATTTTTAGTTCCTACGTATCCCCTGTGACTATAAATCATTTCTTTCTTCTTACCCTCCAACTGAATTAACTTTATCTTACTGCATTTCATCTTCCTACTGTGTCTATACAATCCTTTCCCTAACCACTACTTGATCACTGTGCTCAAATTATCTCCTCCTTTCTTTCACACTACTCTTTCTTATCCTGCCATCACAGCCACATTTCTCCCACACATTTCTTTTTTCTTTCCCTCTACTGCTTTGTTTAGTTTTATTTCACAAGAAATCACTCCTTTTGTGAAATTTTCTTTCCTTGATGTTTATTCTACCCTGTATTTTCAAACTCTGTATCTTTAAATTAACTTTTTTCTTTTCTGCCTTTAATCTCCTTTTTTGACTCCAAGCTATTTTTTTGTTTGCTTATTTCAAATTCCACCCCCTTTTTCATGTACTATTCCACACCACCCCTGTCACTCCTGTGTTTCAACCCCTCTACTCTCTTTCTACTCTCTTCACAGATTCAAGGAGCTATAATAATTGCTTCCTGTTTCCAAATGTTGATGGGCTTCTCTGGTCTGATTGGATTCCTCATGCGCTTTATTGGACCATTGACGATCGCCCCAACTATTTGTCTCATCTCTCTGCCTCTATTCAATTCAGCGGGCAAGGATGCCGGCTCACACTGGGGGATATCCGCCCTGTAAGTTGAAACATTTGATTTTTTATATTTGCTTTTTAGCACTTTTCCAGAAACATAGCAGCATTAGCATAGTGAGCTGTTACTATTTAGAGTCTTAGACCCATCATCAGTACACTACATACAGGTCATTAAGAGTTTGGTAGAGTTGGATACTCTTTGTTGATCAGTGGAGTTGCTGCACTGTCAAATTGGTGGTTCCCCAGCCTCTTTCAATGGTGGAGGAATTCTCACATTTCTTGCAGCATAGCCTCAGCTGGCATTGCCTTCAGAAACATCTGACCTGAAGGTGGTTGTATGTCAGAATAGCATGGACAGAAATATTGTCTGACAGAAAAACTATGGCCGGAAAATTGTTAAAAGAATCCTTGTGCCATTCTCTGTCATTTGCTCCATTGGGACTATATTTTTGTAAATAATATTTAGATCACAATATTTATGGCTGAAGATATTCTGGCCATGATATTCCAGCACCAGAAGACACATCCGCCACAAGGCTGACAGGTCTATGCATCAGACCGTTCTGGTCTATTTTGCGCCTTCCGACTCATATTGTTAATCCTTGGGACTAGCATGTGAGGTACTGAAAGCATTCAAGGTCAGAAGAATAATGTAGATATTGATACAGTTTGTCTAAAAACCCTCAATGAAAGATCTCAGGCATTCATGTGGAGGTTGAGCAATGCACATAGACAATAAATAATGGAGGTGAACAACATGACTCCTGCAGAACTCCACATCACAATAAACCAGACAGAAAAATGCCCATCGCGTTTCTCGCTTCAAGTAGGAAGCAAACCAACTCAGAGCTTCATTTGATACCATCGTCATTGTGTAGATACGTTACCCGGGCAACTCCATGGTCTAAGGTTTCAAACAAAGGGAAGAGGTGAGCCAAAATCAGCACTTTCACCTTGCCCCCATTTAGCATTTCCCTCAAACAGCTTTCTAACCAGGCCATCTCCGAACTTTTGAACTTTCCTGTGGGTGAGAATTCATTTAATTTTTTACCGCTTAGTTTTTCGGAATGTTTAAAACCATTTTTGGGTTTGAGACAATTTGTCAGATTATCAGGTACCTGAGGCAAAATCTATTGACTTGCCCCACCACCTTTCATCTAGGGCAGAGGAGATTAATGGGCAAAAGACGGATGCTTGCTAGCATTCTGGAGACATTGTAGAACTCTGGCACTTTCATTTCACTGACCAGGAACAAAAACAAAATTATTGTTAAAAAAACTGAGACCCATAGGTTTTCAGTGATAGCCTAGAACTCCCAAGGTCGAATAGCACTCGTTACTTAGCATGCGTTTAGTACGCATGCCATTACAACGCGGTCGTTAGAACGACCGCGTTGTTAGTTCGCATACCTTTACTACGCAATTCGGAACAACGAATTGCAGTAAGGGGCGCTGGATGTTGGAATAGTATAATTTACTATTCCCACTCCAGTCTGTGCGGACCCTAGGGAAGGTGTTGGATTTTAAATCCAACACCTTCTCCCCCCTAACGCAAGTCGTTGTTCCGACTTGCGTAGTAAAGGTATGCGAACTAACAACGCGGTGGTTGTAACGACCGCGTTGTAATGGCATGCGAAGTATCGCATGCGAAGTAAACGCTGTTTACCCCCAAGGTCACACAGCTTTCCTCCAAAGCCTAACATTGTCCTTCAAAGAAAGTGTTATTTCAATTGTAATATCTTACTGTGCATTCACTATAAAACTGATTGGGGTCCCACCTCATCACCAGCAGGTTGCAGATGGAAATAAAGGCTCATTTTAAAAGGGATAACTCTGACTACAATATGGCCTTATTGTTTATTATTCCGGTGGTAAGCAAAGTTAAAACTTTGGCCCTTTGAAAAGAGCTTGGTGAGGATTAGTATCACCAGACCTGATTGTCAGCAGTCGGAGGTTCCGCCTCTTATGGTGAAGGAGCTAAGATCTCATATTCTAGATCTGCTCTAGAACCTCAAGTCAATGGTACTTTTTCTCAGCATGAGAGCATGAGGGGGAAGAGAAATCATTAGCAAGTCAATCAGTTCAGGTTCAATTCACTAAGGTCAGTAAGAATCACAGACTACTAAATGAAGTTAGTCGGTTTATTACAAAGTCAAAAATAACTAAACATACAGACACCTCAAGATGAGGGTGTAGAAATACATTGGAACTAATACAAAGCCAAACCTACGGGTGAAGTTAAGTCAGTGCAGCATGCACAAAATGATCAATTCAAGAATCATGATACAGAAAAGCAAGGCGCAGGAATCCAGATTACCCTGCATTGAAGATTCTGCAGAATAAAGCATCAATCTATCCCTACACTACTACTAACGTGACGTCCCTAATTGAGCATATTGCGGGGCAGGATCAGTTAAGGTGTCAGCGTGAGGAGTCTTCCTTAGACGTCTCTCCACTTCAGTTGGGTCATGCAGCATGAAGCTGATAAGACAGAGCTCACTCTAAGATGCTCTCTCTTCGAAGGCAAGGTAGAAGTCCCGGGGCTCTTTCCCTAGTTACGATACATCAATAGCACAGGTGGCATCCCATGATGCCCAAAGGGTCACGGCATCCGACCAGGCCACATCCTCGTAGGAACATTTCCATTGGGCAGCAGTGCTCCTGAGCAGTGGCTAGATGACCTTGATTCCCAAGCTTTCTCCGGTGAGAAAGTACAACAGTTCTCCTTATCGGTCAATGTATCCTCTCCTCTCCTTGTCTAACTCCTAAAACAAAGACATTATTCTAACTAACAAGAATGATTCTTCCACCTGCAACACAAGCGTGAGAAATAGAAAACCTAACGTGCACATGAAATTCAATTATTAATTCAATTGCGAGAACCCCCAAGGAGAATACATTTCAGGCCTACAGAAATTCAGCTAACGTAAGAAAGATGGCACGTAGAGTTTACGATAATACATATAATATGAGCGCATTCACTGCTATGTAAATCTAAATCAAAATGTTCTATAAACACTTTTGAATACATGAATGATTGTCAGCAGTATACACAAATTCTACACGTTAATGGTTCCAGCTAGTTACATCTGTTTTCTACGTTGATTTCTTCACGTTTACATTGAAGTGTCCTAAACACATCACAATTCATATTATTTAGGTTCACATTCTAAGATCTCATGTTAATACAACGAAAGAATATATGTGGATGCGGACTATCTGTGAATATGATGCAGCCCTACTAATGAAAATAAAATTTGCGCTACATCAGTCGGAATCTGCTTAGTGGGAGGAGTTTTTTTTCTATACCACGCAGGACTGCCCTTAGCCCTGGATGGCAGCACGGACAGACCTACAAAAGCTATAAATCTTTGTACCATCCATTCTCCACACTCACAAGTCAACCCCTGAGTGGGAAAACATTCCTGTTTCTTTGGCACAGCTTCTTTTTCACTCCTTTTTAAAAATAAAAAATGCCAGCATACTTAACAATCATTAGCAAAGGCAATAAGTCTGGCATTAGCTGCTGACCTTTAAACTTTGCAAATGCTTATTTTATTCTGACTAGTTTTTTCATGATGACAAGTGGCACAGGAGGAGCCCGGTAGCAATGCTGGGGGAGCTGTCAGTCTATTGTCTCAGTAAAATAAGCATTGTCTAAAAGCTAACCTGCATATTTTTTTTAAATAAAAGCACACAGTGCCCCAGTAGTTCCTGGAGCTTAAGGAGACGACTTATTGTGCAGATATGCACATCATACAAGAGCAGAATGCCATAACTCACTGTCAAGTAAACAGGTGCTGAAATGGGCTGACTGTGTCTCCCTTGCTGTATATTGTGGTGGGCGGAAGCAAAATATGAATGACAGTACAGCAGACCAATGGAGGAAGAGGGTTGACTGAAATCCCCAGTTAGTATTTATAGTACATACGTTGTTATTGAAACAAAAGGTCTTGAAACTGTTCTTTTGGACTTCACAACTTTGTACACTCATAGTCATTACTGTGTCGTATCGCCACTCAGGTCAGGTGATGAAACATGCAAAAACAAAGGAGTTTTAAGGTACAAAAACCTATTGGCCCCTAGAGGGTAGTGAGGTCCTCTGGAGTGAGAATGAAGGGATACACCCTGCCTGTCAAATACTGCTAACCTAAGAGTACCCCTTTTGGAGAGACAACGCCTCCATAAATGACTGTGCAGGATCTGTGATGCGCAACACCTAAACAAAACTCTTATTAGAGTACCAAAGGGAAAATACCCTTTGCTTTATGCAACCCTCACCTACTCTGGTAGTGGCATGCTTCATCATTGGGTTCACCCTGACTCCTAAAGGTCAGGGTGGGCATGACCATATTTCAGGGAGCTCTTATGAAGAAGGTTGTTTAGGGGAGCGTAACGTTAAAGATAAAATTCCTCACCCACTCCCAAGATATCCCTTTATTGGTGGGGTGGGTGAGAAGGTTAAAAATTTGATTTAGCAGGTGATGAAGCACCCATTTCCAATGTGGCCTTCTTCCAGTTCCAGTGCAAAGAAGATGAGTGCTAAACTTGCACCCTTCTCTGTTTTGATGCATTGTTCTCTGTTGCAGGACCTGTTGTCTCATCATCCTTTTCTCCCAGTACCTCCCCAAGGTGTCGGTACCATTTCCAAAGTACAGCAAAGCCAGGAAATGCCATGTCTCCAGGATCAACTTCTTCCAGCTTTTCTCGGTGAGTTCCTGATCAGCCTCGAAATGATAAACTGACATCACCACTGACCTGACTGGCGGTAGGTGGGAGGATAGTTTTATGTTTGAAATGTTGAGCTTAATTTAAATATTGTTTTCCAGTAGACCTTTTGCAGATTCTCCTTAAGTTGTGTTTGCGAGGTGATTATGTACCAGGTTAAACAAGAGATTGCGGTCTTATTTTACCTCCTACAATTAGGCTAAGCTGAGTCTTGGTATGTGAGGAACAAGGCCATCTCATTTTAATAAGTTCTTACCTGGGGGTCACACGAAGAAAGGACCATTTGCTAATATTTTTTGATGCTCTGTCCCTGTGCTGCCTTGGTGCTGACTCCTGAAAACTAAGCTGTAATGTGTGGGTGAGTTCAGTTTGGGAAGTAATGCCCATTACTTGAGTCTGGAGACTCTGGAACCCCAGGAGCAGCATTCCAATTCACAATAGAAGTGCAATGGCAATGCACATAGTTCTCCTGCATGCTGCCACTACGTCATCATATTCAAGACATATGCAGGGGCATGTTGTTCACTAAGGTCCCGATTCACAAAAGTAATCTGAGACAAAATCCTAACTTTACGACTTTTGGTATTCGCAAAGCACACTTAGCAGTAGTAAAGTTAGGATTTTGTCTCAGTTAAACTTAAGTTTGGTCTTAAATTTAGCTTAAGACCAAAACTTAGGTTTAACTGAGACAAAGTTTAGGTCTTAAGTTTAAGTTTTGGTCTTAAGTGTAACTTAAGACCAAAACGTAAGTTTAACTGAGACAAAGTTTTGGTCTTAAGTTTAAGTTTTGGTCTTAAGTTTAACTTATGTTTAACTGAGACAAAATCCTAACTTCACTACTCCTAAATGCCCTTTGAGAATACCGAAAGTTGTAAAGTTAGGATTTTGTCTCAGATTACTTTTGTGAATCGGGCCCTAAAATATCAATTGCTCCAGACTCCACCGGTGTCTAGGTTGGCTGGTAGCTAAGGGTTTGCAAAGAAATTCACATGCAAGCATAGTCGTTTGGAGTTCCTAATTATTTGCTTGCCTGTAGTGTGCAAAGTTCCTCTCTTTTCACACGTCTGTGCACCTGCATAGCTTTTTCTTGCAAGCTGGTGATATTTCGTCATGAGAGAATGTAGGTGATTTAAGTTGATGTCCCTTTTTCCTGCGGGTTAACTCCATTTTCCTTATTACTTTAAAACTGTATAGATGTTTATGATCTTTTTTTTTCTCACAATAACTTAAAAAGTGCACAAATGTCCTTATAGTAATATGAAAACCTGTGTTAGCGCCTTGCCTTGTTCAAATATCGAGGCCCATAAAGCGCCACTTGATGAATCAAAATTCGAAACTGAGACTGTTCAACAAATCAATACATTTAAATAACCTAAAGCACATTAGGCTCTACAAGGAAGACAGAGAGTGGTTACGTTTTCAAACCATAAAGGTTTATTAAAGGTTAAATGTTTACAAAAGGATGTTTGCTGTCACTAGCACTTTGTTCAATTGGCTCTCTTTCTTCTCTAATCGTTTCTGGGATGCGTTATTTTGATACAACAGTTCTAAGTCTCTCATATTTTTCAGACATTTCTCTTTCCTCTGCACTCTTCCAAGCCAAAGTGCCTACACTCACATTTTCAGCTGCTTGATTTCTTGTTGTTACTCTTTGCTCATTCACCCAGACTTGACTTTGAGACCTATGTGTGCCATCTTTTTCTCCCTCTGAACGTGTATTCTGTGCTGGAGCTTGACTCTACGAATCAGTGACTGTTGTCACCACTACTTCATCAGTTTGTCTCACTGTCTTGGTGTGAGAGGCATCAATCCAGTTTGGCAGACCTACGCACTTCACAATAGTGTTAGTCACAAGTATGACCTGGAAAGGTCCTCACCAACGGGGCTCCAGGCAAGTCTTTCTGATGTTTTTCCTTACTAGGATTCAGTCTGCTGGACTTAAATCAAGTTCTTGTCTTGGAAGCGATGTTCCTAAGGCAACCTGATGAGAGACAGAATGCACCACAACAGCCAATCTTTTACAGTAATCAAGAACCAAATCATCTGTTATATTCACAAGCACACTGGCATGCATTGATGAGACTCTCATAGCTCTCCCCGTCAAGATGTAATGGAGGTAGAGTCCAGTCCTCTGATCTAGAGTGCATTGAAGGCTCATCAAGACCATGGGAAGAACACCAGGCGATTTCAGAGAAGCAGACGCACACACATTGGCCATTCAGGATTTTAGAGTGCTGTTGATCTGTCCCACTACACCAAAAGCTTTGGGCCTGTAACTGCAGTGAAGTCTCTGATCAATCTGTAGTGCTAAACACATTAACTTTATCACTTAATTTCTGAAGTGTGTCCCATGATCTGACTCAAGAGTAACCGTAGGCCGAACCAGGGAATCACTTCACTCAGTAATAGTTTGACCACAGTAAGGCTGTCACTCCTTCTGTTTGGGTATGCTTCTTCCCAGCAACAGAATAAACATACTACCACCAGGATATAGTCAATTGCAGATGGCCAGCTCTTTGAAATCTAACTGCATAAGATTAAACAGACCACCTGATCTTCCTATGTGACCCATGACCACAACTCTCCTCCTGCCTGCATTCAACTGCTGACAAGTAGCACACGTGACACAGACTCTCAGCAATGACACAGAAATGGGGAGTATTTCAGTAATTCCTAAAACGGTGGATCATAGCATTTCTCCCTATATGGGTAGGACTGTCAAACGGCTTATACTTTCCCAAGTAAAACTGTGCATTTGTTGGACAACATAAACGTCAGGATTGTGCGAGAATGGTTCTGAGCACACCTTCAGGATATGTTAGCCTAAGTCCGGCTATCTCACAGTGCACCATCTGTACCCTTAACCTGGCAAGGTAATAAATGGATTATGCAACCACAGAACATGCCAACCCTAACTCCCCAAGGAATGGTGGTAAAAGATCTAGAACCTTTTTGTTTGGTTGCTCATGCATACCCAAAGAGATACACAAGAAATACTCAGCAAAGTGTTTCAGTATTTATTGAAGCATTGTGATTCTTGTATAGAAGACATGCACTGTAATAATCAATAGAAGGAAACAGATTAGCATAATTAGCATTATGAGAATAGTGAAGAAAATTAATAACTCACCAATTGTGCTAAAACAGTGAATATATGCTGGCATTTAAGTACTGTAATATGTTATACTCCTATCTACCGCTACCTAACCTAGTATGTCTAGGGTGAGTGATCTGCCAAATCCCTGTAGGGTGATCTAACTCCCCATTACCAATGGGTAAGTGTCATCAGGCTGCCTTCTTGGTGGAGATCTGGGCATTCCTTGTGGAGGTAAAAAGGAATCAGCTGGGCCTGAATTCCGGCATGCAGCGACCTCGCAGTGTCAGTGAAATGCTCCTCTAAATAAGAAAGTGATGATGCTTATATAATAAACAGCACCCATGCTGGCTGCCATGCCGAAGCCCCGTTCAGGCTGCTATTGTTTATTCTATTCTGATAGCTCTGTCGCCAAGTGGACTAAGCAAGAGACAACATTTTGTGTAGTGTACCTGGCCTCTGTACAGAATGTTCAAGGTGGGGTGATAGTATGCCTATGAAGTGAAAATGTAAGCAAAAGCAGTTTCAGAGAATATTATCCTGCTCAGGCACGCAATGAAATGTGTGTCAGATATCCATGTACAGTATTCAAGAAAAGATGTCAATTTAACGTGATCATTCAAAATGATGGTGTTCTCCCTCGATCCGAATGTGACCATGTGACAGGACCACGGAAATACCTGGCCATATATGAAAGTACACTTTAGGTAAAACAGGTCTTCCATCTCTAGAAACTCAAACCCTATCCTGATTCCTTATACATCCAGTCCTCACCCACATTTCTTTCTCGGTCACTGGTTCTTCCCAAGTGTTTATTGTACTCAACATATTTGAAACAGAGCCATTGTCAGATTCACATGGTTCTTCTTGACTGAATAAGCAAGACTCTAGAGTGCAATACTTTGCCATTTTGTTCGCATAGCAGTTTCCAACAGAGACAAAATCCCATCTGCTCCTGTGTGCTGCACATTTTACAGCAGATACTTCATTTCTTTCAAATCCATGACATATTTCCTGTTTCTCATAGAGAAACCAGAGGAATTCAAGAAACCCCTCTATGACCACAGCTGACCGAAATCGTGGATCACACCAAAACCGTATTGACTATCAGTGTAAATGATAGCATTAAAATTGCTGAAAATGCAACAAGCTTGGTGAGACAATCAATTCAACTACCTGTGCGGAAGTTGCATAACACAAATACGAGGCTTCCACTACACCTTCTAGGGTGCACACAGCATAAGCTGCTCTTCACAATTCTCATCTAACTCTTAAATAAGAGCCGTCCTCAAAAAAGGTCAAATAAGGCTCTTCCAAGGGGATAGCATGAATGTCAGGTATTTGTTAAAATATATATTTAATATGATATATGATCATATCAATTGTTATGTGTGATCATGATGTGTGATGGTGAATTGGTATCAGTATTGGCATTAGTGTAGTTGTTTGATTTTTGAGGTCCTTGTTTGGGGCATAATTCAGTAACAAACATCTAGACAGTCATGGTCGACCCCATCATCATCTGGGTCACTCTTTGTTAGTGACAAGAGAGTATCAGGGTTTATTACATTCCATCTCCTCCAAGATACATTCTTTGCTACCGAAATCACTTGTTCATACTTACTTAGTTTGCTGTTTGTCATGGAATAAGTTTGCGTGCAGGTCAGCAAGATCTTAACTCATTGTGGAGCCATTACATTTGGAGGGTAGCCCATAACAATGCCCTAACAATGTTGGATACTAACACCCTTTGCAGCTACTGCTTTAAGGCATCTAGGAAGAATATAGCACGTTACAACGCGTGCTTTTACAACGCGGTTGTTACAACGATCGCGTTGTTACCATCCGTGTCATTACATCGCAAGTCGTTTCAATGACTTGCTCTAGGGGGCCCGCTGGACTTAGGAATAGTATTAATTACTAGTCCTACTCCAGTTTGCGCAACAGCAGGGAAGGTGTTGGATTTAAAATCCAACACCTTCCCTGGTGTTGCACGCCCCCTAGAGCAAGTAGTTGAAATGTCTTGCGTTGTAATGACACGCGTGGTAACAACGCGGTCGTTGTAACGACCGCGTTGTAAAGTACTGCGTTGTGTCGGTTGCGTAGTAAACGTTGTTTCCCATCTAGGTATTGCTGCAGCCACTAGATCAAGTGTGCCAGAGAAATAAACCACTGGCTGTTTTGCTTCCCCATGGATCTATGTCAAAACAGACAAAATGCACCTTCAAAGCTCGTGGCATTACATTACAAAGTCTTACTGTAATTCCTGGTGCCGTCGTGTGGCAGAGGTTTTCTTTGAGCTCTAGGAAGGCACTTATTCATTCGTTGTTCCAGGGTAGTGGATCAGACACATCATTGTAGGTAAGTCTCTGTAGGGCTTAGCCCCTAGGGAAAAAGTTGGGACTCCACTGACAAGAGTAGCCCAACATTCCCAGGAACATTCTGGCTTCTTAGTGTGTGACAGTGGGGTCATTCTCAGGATTTTAGAGATACATTCTTGGGTCTTGTTCCTAGCTCCTATCTCAATGTGATGCCCCAGATACAGAACCTCCCTCTGACAATACTGCAGTTATTCTAGGGGATACCTTGTTTCCATTCTCTGCCAAGTGATTTAGCAGTGCAGCTGTGTCTTGCTTGCAAGCTTATTTTATTTTATTTTATTTTTATTTTAGTAGTTTTATAAAGTGCGGCCATGACCCATTCGGGTATCAGAGCGCTGTACAAAACGCAGACAAGTTATACAAACAAAGTAAATGGCAAACAGTTATAACAAGGAACAACAAGAACTGCAGAGCATACATCTAGCGGATTGAATCATAATCAGATATTATCAACATTAGAGTCTTCTTGTGTTATTGACGCCACTAGTGGGTTGTCAATGTGCTGGACTAGAACCGAGTTGCAAGACAACGGTAGGGTTGCTAGGTTTTTCATCAGAATGTCAAAGAAGAGTGAGGGGCTCTCTGTAAACCCCTGTGGGACTTGGCACCACACCAGAGTTTTCCGTAAAAATCAGAATGCCAAAAAGAACTGACTATCCTCGTATAAGGGAATGGAAAAGAATTACTGACACAGATTAATGGCAGAGAGCCACTCAGCATCACATGGAATTTGGAAAAGTGTCACAGCAGGATACGGTACCACAAAACAACAAGGGATTATAATTTGATTCACTTTTCTCAGGTCTTAAACTATTCGTCATTTTTTATTTGGTGCTCTGCAAACCCACCACAGGCGAGTTGCAGGGGCTCCCTAACATTTATTTTAAGATGTCCTGTTCTAGCATGGATTCAATGACAGGTGTAATTCTAGCCACTGCCTAGGTTGTGAGGTTATATTGAGACGCTCAGTGATACTCTGCATTAGGCTTCACTGTGATTCTCACTTGTTCAACATTTGTAATCCAACGGATGTCTTTGCCTGTAAAGTCCCAGACTTCCTCTTTTATCGTACATGTTATGTCGGGAGGTCAGTCTTCTCTTGTTAGTACTAGGAACAACCAAACTGCTGTCTCTCATCATGTCAACTTAAAGATTACATCCTTATTGTGTGTCAGGATTTCCACACCGTCCGGTGTGCAATAGATCACACAGTTTAACTTGCACAGTAAATCCCTGCCCAACAGACTGGCAACAATTAAACCACTTATTATAAATTGATTGTCCTCTTCAAGAGGCCCTATTTTTACAGTGTCTTTAGCGGAAATAGTGTTCGTACCCTGCTGATTAGAAATGCCTACAATGTGGACTTGTTTTTCTGAAAAGGTAGGTTTGGGACCTCCACTGTTCTCACGGTAGAGCGGGGAGCTGCATATCATTCACACATGATATGGGGTGGCCATTTACCTCTCCGTTTACATGTGGCCCATTCTGGTCTACCTCTAGAACTGTGCCAATTATGCAATCCATTTCCCCCTCAGGCACAGTCATTGTGATTGATCAAGGTCCAGTCTGATGGGGCTGTCAAAAACCGGAACTGTTGTAGATTATCAGTTATCATGAAAGGGTTCTGCTGAACCTTATGTATGGATTAGAATTGTACCCTTGGTTAGCCATATTTTGTTGCATCATTGGGGCTTGGGGCATGTTGGCATTAACCGACCTTTGAACTTACATATTCTGCTTTGGCATCGCATTCATATTTGGAATTTGAACATCATTTTCATTCGACTGGAGTTCAATCTTCATTCTCATTTCCAGTGGCCCACCTTATTACAAATATGAGAAGTAGTGGTATTGTTCAACATGTTGTCCATTTCTGCATTCTGATCAACAGCCATCCTTCGACCTCTGCCCTGCAGACAAAAACTCCCTGTCTGTACCATCTGACCACCACCTTGAAAAATAGCTTCCTGTATTCCTGCGCCAACACCAGAAACAGAGTTATACTCTGAATTAGCCTCATATAGACCGTTATGACATACTCTCTGTCCAAACCTAGTCTGTGCTAAGAAAAATGTCTCCTTAATATTCTTGTGCTTTGCTTCTAAATTGTCACTGCAATATTTCACATAATGGTGAATCTAATCCAGAGACTTCAACTGTCAACACATGCACATGCTGTATACGAGAACTAATCTCTGGGTTCAAACCAAGAAAAAAACTGAGACAGGATTCCACTGAGATTCTCTCTTTCAGGATTTTTGACACTACTGTGCTGTCTGAAAACTTGCATCAGACTCTCATAATAAGCAAGCTTTTACTCCTTGGACTCCTGGGTGGTTTTGGTTATTTTGAGCCAATCTACCTCTTTATCCTGGGCCTTTGTTTTAAATGAAAAATGACCTGGTTATACATGTACATAACAGGGGAGGGTATATTCGTTGTAGCATCTCTCTGCGGTTGAGTAATTTGGCCAATTTACAACCACCTTACGCTCAGCCCACAAATCCTTGTGGATCACGATGTCAAAGAAAGTATTCAAGCCCTCCTAAAGAACTTTTGAAATCTTCATGATCCTGTCCACCACAGTATACAATTGTTTGGAATTCTTCTGCATCTTCAGGGCACATGAACATACCAACCTTCATGCACCTCTCTCAGTGGGTATTCTCCAATATCAGTGTCACTCAAACTAGCTCCCCCTTCTGCCCTTCCTGTATCATCCTTTTTGCTTTTCTTCTCATCTCACCTTGCGGACAGATCCTTGTATTTCTCTGTTTCCCCCTCTCTCTAATGTATTCTACCAATTACTTGACATGTGTGCTCAAGTTTGATTGTCTCTTTTTCTATAAGGCTTCCTCAATCATGTACATCCTAAAACTCTACTTTAATTTCTGCTTTTAATTCAAATCAACCCTAAACTCGACAGCCAACTCCTTTAATCTGTCATACACTGTATGGGCATATATTTCAACTTCTCTGCTAAAAAACCTAAGTATAGCTTCATTGTATGCGTCTATTCAATTAAGCTTAAGAGTTCCTCTTACTAGCTCCTCAAATTATGCTTTTATTTGTATCACATTTAGGGCCAGATGTACGACTGTTTTTTGTGGTCACAGAGGGGTTTCAGACCCCTTTGCGACCGCAAAAAACGAGTTGGCCATGTACTATTCCTATTTTGCGAGTCGCAAATTATTTGCGACTCGCAAAATAGGAATAGCGAGTCGCTATTAGGAAGGAGCGTTCCGAGGGCGTCCCTTCCTAATAGCGAGTCCTCCAGGAATGTATGACTCTTTTGCGACCGCAATTGCGGTCGCAAAACAGTCGCAGTTTTCCACCCTTCTCAGAAGGGTGGTAAAGCACTCACAAATGGGAAGGGGTCCCCAGGGGACCCCTTCCCCTTTGTGAATGCAGGGGGAAATATTTTTTAAGGGCAGGCAGTGGTCCCAGGGACCACTACCTGCCCTTAAAAAATTAAACGAAAACGTTTCATTTTTTCTTTTTTATATGCATCCCGTTTTCCTTTAAGGAAAACGGGCTGCATTTAAAAAAAAAAAAATGCTTTATTGAAAAGCAGTCACAGACATGGTGGTCTGCTGACCCCAGCAGGCCACCATCCCTGTGAGACTGGCCATTCCTAATGGGGTCTCAAATTGCGAGTGGCTCAAGAATATTGATGAGCCTCGCATTTTGCGACCCCATTGGGAATCGCTAACAGTGTCTCTGACACTGTTGTACATTGGATTTAGCGCCTCGCAATTTGCGACTCGCAATTTGTCGCAAATTGCGAGGCGCTAAATCCGATGGTCGTACATCTGGCCCCTAATTCTTTAGGAGGGGGCCTCAGGTGTGTAATCGAACCCTAATAGCCACATTGCATGGCGGTGTGCCCTTCAGAAGAGTATCTGCATCTTCATGGACAGGCATGCTCACATCCCTTCTCAACACAGCACTTACTCATTAAATAATTTCATCCTATTCTTCGTATACAAAACAAATACTGGACTTGTGAACCTCAAATTGAAATGGACAGCAGTTCTCGGCAAATCACAAAGCAATACTAAACGATGAAAACATCCAATTCTAGTGCCACACCACTTAACTGACTAATCGCAGCACAGCCCTAATGACATACAGATCAATCCCAGTGGGCATACAAGTTGAACGACCAATCTCAGTGCAGCACCTAATTACTGAACTTGCACCACCACACAGTCACCCTCGCATCTCGCTGATCACATTGGTGTAAGCTAAAAAATCAAAAATAAAACAACTCTTGTCTGTTTACCTAAAGAAATATAGAATGGACAATCACTCTAAAGGAATAGGGGATAGTCTCCTCCTGATACTACCAAACACACAGAGCGAGTCCTCGACCAGCAGGAACTCATTCAGACTAGTGAGGTCTACTCTTAGAACGAAGGATCAACCAAACACAAATCTCAGTTAGTACAGTCTTGCAATAGAAGTTTCATAAGTTCCTATCTTGGTGAGGCCATGGCGTCTCACATATCCAACAACTCAACCTTAACAAACAAGTCAAATACCACATAATATATCTCTGTCTATCCTGAGACCTTGGAATACGATGAATCAGATGATCAATGTTCAATGCTGAGCCCTAAGCCCATTAATCTCCATAAGCACAATTGATGAACATGAAAAGCACTTCAAATGTTCAACTTCAACACAAAGCCCTCTTGGATCGTGTTAGACCTGTCAGCGTTAGAGTGGTCTTCCCCCAAACATTTTGCTTTCCTCCTCTTATTTCTGCTGTTCTGTTTTCTGCTGGCCTTAGGGCTCTGCGCCCTTTACCACTGCTAACCAGTGGTAGAGTGCATGTGCTCCCTCCTTAAAACATTATAACATTGGCTTATCCCCAATTGGCATACTACATTTTGTAATTCCCTAGTAAAGTGGTACTTCATGTAGCCAGAGCCTGTAAATGAAATGCTACTAGTGAGCTGCAGCACTGATTGTACCACCCACTCTCAGGCCTGCCATTGCAGCTTGTGTGTGTGCGGTTTTAAACTGTCATTTTGATCTGGCAAAATAAACCTTTTGCCAGGACCAAACCTTCCTTTTTTTTTTTAAATATGTTTTTATTTATTTTTGATAATTTGAACTTACAATCAAAGAAATCATGAATACACGATACAGAGTGGTGGTTGGGCAATAGCATTTGATGTAGGGCAACAGATATAGCATCAGTTCCTCTGAAAAAGAGAATGAGGTTAGGTTCCGGTGTTGTATACATACATGTGCAAAGGGTCACATCTGACTTATCCACATTTATCAGCAATGGGTCAGGCTTCACAATTTTCAAGACTGTTTCCCCGATCTCCCCAATGGCAAGTCCAATCCCTCCTCCTCCTCCCCTATTTCCAGGCCATAATATTTTATCCATGGCGCCCATATCTTTCGAAATTTTCGGGGACAACCTCTTGCCTTATATGTCACTTTCTCCGCAACCATATAGAGATCTAAACATGTTCTCCATTCTTTGAGTGTAGGGAGTTGGCGGGCACCCCAGTAACGAGCTACGTCCCTTTTGGCTACTACTAGCCCCAAGTTAGCCAACATAAGTTTATGTCATGGCAGGTCCACGTCCGTGGGAATTCCCAGTATGAGGAACCTTGCTTCCAACTCAATCTGGGCTTCCAGTATATTGTTTAGTTCCTTCACTATCTTACTCCAGTATGCTTGAACCCTACTGCACTCCCAGAGGGTGTGTATAAATGTACCGCGTTCTGTGTGGCATCTGAGGCAATCCGGGCTATCTGCTCTCCCCATAGTGTGCAGTCTCGCTCTGTCAAAGTAAGTCCAATGCAGGATTTTATACTGAATGAGCCGTAGTCACAGTTTTATCGCCACTTCACGTGGGTGCATAAGGGTGGCCTCCCAGTCAATGTCTTCCATTGGGCCAGTGGTGAGTTCCCACTTAGCTCGAAGTGGGCCTAGCTTGTCAGGCATGTTGTTAATTAGTGTTTTATATGTCAACGAGATGGCTTGAGTCGGAATCTCTTCCTGTAAGAGTCTACCTTCTAACGGGGCGTACTCCGGCAGTGTCTCCGCGTCGAGTCCCTCTGCTTGCCAGGCATGTTTCAGTCTGAGATAGGCATAGGATTGAGTGTCGTGAAGCTGATATATGGTTTGAAGCGAGGTGAATGGGGCCAATGTGCCTTTCTCTAATATATCCCCTATTTTGGAGATCCCTATTAGATCCCACTGCTTAAAGCCTCGTAATTTTCCAATCTCAGCTAGTCTAGTTCCCTCCCATAGTGGGGTTTCCCTTGTTGGCTTCATGTCCCATTTCATTTGCTTCTCAGCACTTTTCCACGCTTCCAGCACTCTTTGGGTAGCCGGTAGAAGCCGACTACAGCCTCTACCTCCATATATGTAGTGCAATTGTGTGCGTTCTCGGAATTGCAATCTTTCCAACCTGTAAGTGGGGTGGTCTCTCGGGGCATGGTTCCATTCATTAATTACAATGAGATGGGCCACTTTGTAGTAAGCTCTAATATCCCGCAGGGCCAGACCCCCATTATATAGGTGTTTTGCAAAATATATAGCAACTGAGGGAGTGTGACCATCTTGTACATGGCGGCCCTCCCCATTATCGTCAGAGGGAGTTTCCTCCATCTCTTGACATCTTCTTGACAGTTCAAAAGGATTCGACTGATATTGTGTTCTAAGTTAGTTCCTACCTCAGTGGTGATATAGCGTCCAAGGTAAGTGAACCCTTCTGTAGATAATCGTAGGCAGCTCGGATAGGTCTGGGGCTCCACCGCTCCGCCCACCGGGTACAAGGTGGATTTACTCCAGTTAATCTTATATCCCGCGTGGCGGCCATACTCCTCAAAGATTTGTAAGAATTTGGGGAGTGTCTCGGCTGGGTCTGTGACATATAGTAGAATGTCATCCACATATAGCGATATGCGTTCTTCCTCTAGAAATCGGGACTCGTCTATGAAACCACCCAATCCTTGATGGGTTCGAACTACACATGCCAAAGGCTCTAATATGAGGGCAAACAGTAGGGGAGACAGGGGACAACCCCGTCTAGTGCCTCGTTGAATTGGCCAACTCGCTGAGACAGCCCCGTTGACTCGGACTTTAGCCTCAGGAGCGTTATACAGGAGTGCCAACCATTCCCTAAAAATTGGACCAAATCCAAACTTTTCCAAGGTGCATCTCATAAAGGACCAATGAAAGGTATCGAACGCCTTCTCGGCTTCAACCAAGAGCAGCAGATGGGGGCTACTTGGATTCTGAACCGTATCCATCCAATTAGCGAGTCGCCGTAAGTTAAAGCGTGTGGCTCGCTTTGGCATAAAACCGGATTGGTCTTTATGTATGAGGGGGGCAATAACCGTCAAGAGACGCATCGCAAGGAGAGTGGCCAGAATCTTTGTTTCAGTATTGAGCAATGATATAGGTCGGTAGGACCCACAGTCTTCCGGAGGCTTCCCTGGTTTATGAATTACCACAACAGTAGCCATTCGGAGATCTTTCGGGAGAATCCCTTGTTCTTTTGACGTCACAAACATATTTAATAAGTGCGGTGCCAGCAGGCTATTATTTAATTTAAAAAATTCTCCCAGGAGTCCATTGGGACCCGGGGTTTTCCCCGACTTTTGGCGGTTAATGGCCTCCGTCACTTCCTCAAGAGTGAGGTCTTCCTCCAGTTTATCCCTCTCCTCCCGGGAAAGCGAGGGAAGCTCAATTGAGTCTAAGTATTGGGTTAGTTGCGCCTCAGTCGTCTGTGACTTGGCTGCATATAGTTCCGTGTAGTACCGGGCAAAGGCCCCCGCTATAGCTTTGGGTGTGGTGTGTGTATGACTTTGGTCTGTAATGGACATTACCCATCTCAACTCCATTTCCTTCCTGCCCAGCCATGCAAGCAGTTTCCCCGCCCTGTCACCTGTCTCGTATAGCCGATGTTGGACTGCCAATTGCTGAGCCCTCACCCCTCGAGTCGCTAGCGCCTGGTAGTCCCTTCTGGTTATTTCTATTTGGCGAAGGGTACGCCCAGTCGGTGTGGAGGTTCCACTTCCCTCTAAACTTAACAGCTTGCGTTCTAGGGCCTCCATCTCTTGGGTTTCCCGTCTCTTTTTGTGGGCAATTATATTTTGTGCTCTATCCCTTAGTACCGTCTTAAATGCTTCCCATAAAGTGACTGCCGAGTGTACGGAACCGACATTCTCCTTAAAATAGAGCTCCGAATCCACCCTGAGCTCTTTAGCAACCCTTTTATCCTTCAAGGCCCATGAGCTCAGTCTCCAATTCGCTACCTGGTTGCCACCCCTCCTGCCCACTGTCAAGAGAAGCGGTGAATGGTCTGAAATGCCCCTAGCTAAGTATTCTACCCTCTCCACGTGCCAAACCTCTCCCGCTGGAGCGAAGAGGAAGTCCAGTCTCGAAAACACCCTGTGAGCCCCTGAGAAATAGGAATAGGCATGTACGTTTGGGTGATGTTGTCGCCATAGGTCGGTCAGTCCGAGGGTGTCTTGGAACTTTGCCAACATTGTGGGTCCATGGGGCCCAGGTCTCAGTTGGGTCCGGTCTAAGGAGGGCTCAATCACATCATTGAAGTCCCCTCCTATAATATGTATGGCAGGTCCGGAATGCAATAGGAGTTCCGTCAGCCTATCTAGCGTACGTTGCTGTAGTCGCGGGGGGCGTAGGCACTAATAAGTAAAAACATCTTACGATTCCAGGTTCCCTGTACCGCAACATATGTCCCGTCTGAGTCTACCCATTGTTGAGTAACACGAAAGGGGGGTGACTTTTTAATGAGAATTGCCACTCCTCTCGAACCCTTAGTAAAACCTGCATGTGCCAGGGTAGTGTAATGTCCTCTTCCCAGGAAGGAGCAACTCGAACCCATCAGGTGCGTCTCCTGTAGAAATATTATGTCGGGTTTAAGTCTTTTGAGATAATGAGACACTAGACCCCGTTTGATTTTATTTCCTAACCCATTGACATTCCATGTCAGCGCCGTGAACCTGTCTTCAGCCATTGCATTACAGCTTTTGAAGGAGCACATGCCCCGCCCACCCCCAGAGGAGTACCCACATCCCCAATTCCCATCTCAATCTCAGTATTCATTTGGTCTAACTGAAAAGAACAATCCCCCACCCGCAGTAATCGCAAATGGTAACATTTGACAATATCTAACATGCCCCCCACCCTACACTCTTCAGGTACCCACACCACCCCCAAATTCGTCAACGTGACAACTCTGGCACGGGTAATCCACTAAGAGGTCTGTAGCCCTCCCTCCCCCTGCTTCAATTAACTACACAGTAATACAGTAGCAACACACAGTATACTTCCCTTTCTCAGGCCAAAGTTCTGCAATGTCTGCCAGGCCCTAGGGTTGTCTCACTGACTTTCAGCGGCCGTCCGGCCCCTCGTCTCATTCCTCTTCGCCATTGCTGGGCGGATGCAATTGCTGCGTACTTGTGTCAAGCAGGATCGGGTCTGGAGCTTCCAGTCGTTGAATGCTCTCCAGTAAAGGGTGTTCACTATCTGCATCCGATGATTCTTCTCTCTCTGACAGTTCAGTGGTGATGTTGTCACTCGATCTCTGCAAAGTGTGTGCCGCTTGATTCTGCATGGCGTCGTCGTCTGTGTCTGATATTTGTGACTTGCTTTCTCTAGGCCTCAAACACCTCCCCGGTGTTCCCCCGGCTGTGGACCGGACTTTCAACACTCGCCTCCGACGTTTTTCTTTGGGCCTTTCCTGGCTTGGGCCCGTCCTTTTTTCTATGTACTGAGCTTGAGTTTGGGGTGTTCTATGCCTTAGCAGGGTCCGCTCCTCGATTCACGACCATGCCTCGTCTGGGGTTTGAAAGAACAATGTAGTGCCTTGAAAGATGACTTTAAGTTTAGCCGGGAACAATAACATATTTGGGATTCCGAGTGCTCGAAGTTTCGCCTTGACCGGGTCAAAAGTCCGTCTTTGCTTTTGCACATCACGGGAATAGTCCGGGAATACCATCACTCGTGTGATTACGTATTTAATCTCCCCCTTCTGCCTCAGCTCACGGAGTATTAAATCTCTATCTTGAAAGTTAAAAAAACGAGCTATCAAAGGCCGAGGAGGGGCCCCCGGTGGTGGGCGGACATTAGGCATCCGGTACGCTCGTTCTATGACAAAGCAGGTCGAGAATTGTGTATCTGGAAGGGTGTCTTCTACAAATGTCAGAAGAAACTGGCCCAGATCTGTTCGTTCCGCATTTTCCAGAAAACCGATAAATCTGAGGTTATTTCTGCGGGCCCTATTTTCGGCATCGTCGACCCTCCAGGCCACTTCTTTCATTGAAGCTAAAAGTCCTGCCACGTCTTTCCGCGTGGATTGAGAGGTATCTTCAAGTTCCGAGATACGGTGTTCCGCCTCAGTAACTCGCTCGGAGACTTTTCGTAAATGATGGCGTAATAGTGTGACCTCCGAACGTATCTCCGCCATTTTCCCTTCCAAGCTTTCTCGTGATGCATGAATTGCTTGCAGTATGGCCGCATTATCTGGAAGGGGAACGAGACCTCCCTCCGCTCCCGCCGTTGCAGGGAACACTTTGGCAAATCGGTCCAATTTTCCCTGTTGCGACGACTTAGGCTCCTTATCCCATGCCATCTCAGGCGATCGGGTGGTAGGCTGTGGCTAGGCACTCTCTCCCACAGTCGTGGCCCCTGTAGCACCGCCGGCGGCCTCCTCAAAACTCACTCCCTAGAGTGTATCGTAACTCTTTGGAGCAGCATAAACGGTGTCCGTCAGGTCGTATAGGCTAATGTGTAGGCCCTAGTGTCCCTTCTGCTAATTGCGATTTCCAAAGAGGGCATCAAGGCCCACGTCTCCATCCACTCCCCCGCCGCTTACCTCGGTGTTCGTGTGGCAGATAGAGGGACCCGTGGAGGGGGGGGGGAGAGGCAGAGCCCAGGTCCAGGCCCACCGGGTTACTTTTAGGACATCTTCTTGGTCCCACTATGCACAGGAGTTGGACGAGCGTGTCCCTCGTAGCTCTGTGTCCCCCACCGATGTCCCTGTAAAATCACACCGTGTGTGCGAGGTTGAACGCCACTAAACCTCAGATCGGCGCATCCAGCAGGTCCTGTATCCACACTACAGGGCCGTGGCGCTGCATTAACCTCACCCACAAAGTCCAGGACTAAAAGCCTGTGCCGGGGACCGTGAATTCACCAACCCCCTCAGCACTTATCTCGTCTGCCCACACCCGCCCTGCTGGAATCTGCGGGGAGGAGGAGAAAAGAGTCCGCCAACGGTCCCGTCGGATCACTTATGTCAGCGCTACGGTCTGAGTTCTGGCCCCCAGTCTCCCGGTCTTCCCGCTGTAGGCCCAAGAGAAGTTCCCTAGGGTTGTTCGGGTCCAGGCGGGGTGATTATCGCGGCCTCCGCAGCAGTCACTGCCACCCGCCGTGAAGAGGGAAACATGGGGGGGGGCCCTCTCCCTCTCCCAGCCCCAGAACCTCTCACCAGGCTTGGATGTTCGGTCCACGCCTCAGTCCGGCAAGGCGCGATTGCTTCTCCCGGTCCACCTCCGCAGTTGAAGGTCTTCGCCTGCTCCAGATGGGCGTTTACCGCACCTCGTTGCGGTGTTAGCGGCGGGGGAGGGCACCGTTCGCTGCTAAACCCCAGTCGATTGCCCAAGTGTTTTCACGGTGCATTCCACTTCCATCTCACAGCCTTAGTGGGTCATGGACTCATTGCGTCTCTGCGGGCCGCTCCGGCAGGGCGCCATTTTGGGAAGCGCCGTGCCGATCGTAGTGTAGGAAAGGCTCAAATTACGCCTTAGATCGTCCGGTTGGCAGTCGTCCAGCACTCCTCCGCCGCAGCACACCTTCCGATCCCCACTGATGTAGTTTTATGGCGTCGAGGGTCAGGATGGAAGTCAGGATATATTCGGGGCCGGCGGAGCTCGCAGAGAACGCAGCTACCCGGCCATGTTGCTGGCCACGCCCCCCCAAACCTTCCTTTTTAATACATACAAATCACCTCTAGGGTAGGCCCCGAACATCCCAGAGGGCAGGCTGCAGTGTATTGGAATGCCTTAAATGAGCTGAATGGGACCATGTAAGATCGGAAGCGCAGATTGAATCAGGGCAATTTTTTAATTCAGGGGAGAAATTTAAATACTCCAGTTTGAAACCTTCTTCTGCTACCAGAAATTGTTAGCACTTTAGCTTGTGCAAGTTTCGGGCCCACAAAATGCTGTCTGATGAATCTAAATTTGAAACTGAGACTTTTCAACAAATCAATACATTTAAATAAGGTGAAACACATTAGGCTCTACAAGGAAGGCAAAAAGTGGTTATGTTTTCAAACCATAAAGGTTTATTAAAGGTTAAACATTTACAGAAGGAGAAATCATCAAGTTAGTGTAAATCAATTTTCAATATATGAATGCATTAATTAATATGAAGTTCAATTCATCAAAGCAATGTAAGCAAGGGAACCACCTAGCATAGAGTTGCAGCCAAGGAAAAGGTAGGTAAAGTCAGTTCTCCCTTAAAGAGATTACACAAAATCTCCTACTCTGCTATGCTCTAATCAAAGTCTGGAAAAAGGTCTGCTGCTCCCCTATATATTGCGCTAGCTTAAATAACACAATTCTAACTTTTGCTACTCCTACACATAGGGGCCTATTACGATGGCGGTCAGAAAACCTCCCCGACCGCCATGGTTGCGGGAAAAGACAACCCGCATGGCCCGCGACATCACCGCCGGTCGAATTACAATGACCCACGGTCAAAATTCGACCGCGGCGGTCTGATCGCGGGCCTTAACATTGCGGCGGTTGCTGCTGCCTGTAGCACCGCCGCGATGCCGAAAGGAGCATGTCCTGCATTTCCCTGCACTGCATGGCAGGCACTGCACAGTGCCTGCCACCTGGTACAGGGAAATGTAGGGGGGACCATGGGTACCCCCCCTGTGCACCCACACCCCCCCAACACATTGGGGGGGGTGGCAACGGGCCCCCAGAAGACAATCTCCGCATGCCTTTCCATGGCGGTCTGACCGCTGAGGAAAGGCTGGCTACCGCCGGCATCATAATCGTGCCCTGCAGAGCCTGCTCTGCACCGCCACCATTATCCCAATCCTGCTCCGTCCACCAGGTAGGAGTGCGGATGGCAACCGGCGGAAAAGCGGCGGTCGGAATTTCCCACCGCCGCGGTTACCACCGCCATCCTAATTTGACCGGCGGTTTTCTGGCTTGCGATCGTGGGCGGATGTCCACCGCCGGTCTGGCGGGCACCACCGCCGGCCCGGCGGTGGACATCCGACCGCCATCGTAATAGGCCCCATAGTTCCCATAAAATGATCCAATCAGGTTATAGTGAAAAGATACAATGTTGAGCTCATTAGTTTTTCAGGATCCTCCAGAATACAGCTTTTCTCAGCCTCCTTCAAATTCACATTTGTATGCAACAAAATGAGATACATTGGACCAGCCTGTACTTTGCACGTATTCTGTCGCCACTATATATATCATTCCATGTTTATCAGAGTAAAATAAAAAATTTCACAATGGAAAGAAAGCAAAAGAATATTGCGTCTGTTAATTTGGGCTTCAACTTTGACTAGAAATAAAACGCACATGTGTCACAAAGCAAGATGGCAACCAAAGTTAACCATTTTAAATGGAGGCCTACATTAGCTTTGGTTAAACTAGACATGAATAGTACAGTTAATACATTTGCGTGTTTATATGTTAATGTTGAATTAATGCAAAAACATTTACTATGCAAAATTCCCTTCACCTGCACACAAAAAACTTCTGAAATGTGCATATACCTAGTGAAAATTCTCTTCATGATAACTTGCTTCAAACAATGTGACTGAGTCAAAGGATACCACAAGCAGAGATATGGTGTTAACATCTGAAGTTGTGAAGTTGTCCGTCTTCTGTTTTCACCTTACTTTCAGGACTCTGCTCTGTCGTGTGGGATGTAAAGCTTCTTCTCCCAGAAGTGTTCTGAGAGTTGCTGCTGTTACAACACTTTTAGTGGATTTGGTGTTAAGTGTGGATTGGGCAGTGTGGTGAATTAATGTAATGGCAAATTTTACAGTGAGGATGCCTGCATGACTCAAAATGAGATGTGCCTGATCATGACATTGCCAACAGATCCACTAAATGGGTCGATGTAGAGAAGCCTTGGACTGGCAGGGCAATTCTCCTCATCTGCAGAATTGGGATTGCCCAAGGCCTGCACACGGCCACCCCGGAGCATAGCCTTAAAGTATCTCCAGGACCTAAAACAGAGAAACGCAGAGACATGGCCCCCACAGACAGTTAAGTGGAAGAAAGCCAGCGCTCGGCACTAGAAATTGTGGCAACATTTTGCAGCAGCTCCGGGGCACTGGACTTGGATAACATAATCGCCTCAGCGAGGGAGACTCTACCTCCCTTAGGGTTTTGATGATAGTCCTGGAGGAAGGGGCAGGGAGACAGATTCCGAATATCACACCTCAGACAGTAGACGAACTGCTTTGACTTTTTTTACCACTGTTGGTGCTGCTTGACCTCACCTCTGCTGTGCTAGAGCTCCTTCCACCTTCTCTGCTATGACACACACTCTCATCATATGTCCCCTGGGCCCAGACACGCCACGTGGTGCGGCCCGTCTGTTGAGCAATCCTTCCCTTCACTTTTATTTATATCTTGGTGTGCTGAGGGAGTGCACCTCAAACCCACTTGTTCTCATTTACACACTGGGTTTAATTACATTTATGGGTTCTTGCTTTTAACCAGGTGCTTACCATTGTGCTTTGACTTCTTAAGGCTCTACACAGTTTGCATTGCTGGAGACATTAGGAACACCCCACCTTGTTGGAAGGTTCTCCTTCCAGTACTCCCAGTTTGGACGGAGAGCAGGTTGCTCTCTGCCCTTCACAGTTTTGTTTCCCTAGTTTTTCAGGAAGGGACGGATATTCCAACATCTCCTATAGGTGGGCAGGTTGGCGCTATGAGACACATGAGGTTCCTATTAATTAGAGTCTCTGTAGTCCAACTTCCTGATTTGGATCAGAGCTGGCTTTCCGTATAAGCTACTAACCTCTTCTATAGATAAAGAGGGCATATATGTGCTATTGCACAGGCTTCTCAATTGTTCTCTCCTGGTACTTGGTTGCATATTGTCAGAACCCCTTTTAGAAGGCCACGGGACGCACAGGGGTAATTAGACCCAACAGTGGCGATTGAGGCTTTTTACTGCTGGTGCACCTGGGCCCGACCTACTATGGATCCTGAGCAAATGGGTCAAGTATCCCTTCCACACTTTATTCTTAGTGGTAGCTATAGCCGAGCGGTCCAAGACTCCCTCATGGAGGAAGTGGATATAGAGGTTAGTGAACACGACCCATAACTCAAAGAGAGCACAGCAATATCAATAAATCAATGTCCAATCAAATACTTATTTTTATATTAAAATAAAGTATTTTATTTCTAACTCTACGCATTCAAAGGAGTATTGCGACACTCATAACCAATAACACAATCCCCTTGAGGTCAGGACTATAGTGTTTCACTGGCAAATCCCTGCCCACCCGCTCCTCGTTATGTGTTTGGGGTTGTTCCCCATTCACTGGTGACCACATCCAGGGAATGCTTACTCTAGTAGGCATGACTCAAGAGTCCACTCCAGAACCTAGAAGTAATCAAAAGTGTCTTGTGCGCTGCAGCACCTTTAGCAGCGTGTCCCCCAGGTCCCATAAAGCCTGTAACAACCCTTGCCCCTCTCGAACAGCAGGGAAGAGTACAGCGTCTCAGCGGGTGCCGCAGCTGCAGGCACTCGCAATGCTCCAGTTCTGCTCAGGAAGTGCAGCAACACCTAGCAGGTGCAGGCACTCCCTGAGCGTGCGTGGCCAGCTCCAGCAGCGATCGGAGGTGTCCCGTACTTCCATCGGCATGGTAAGTTCAGCACTCCCCAATGGAGGGAGGGTGTGGTTGATTCTGGTGCTCCCAATCTGGTCCCAACGATGTGGCGATGCACTTCTCTGTGACCTTCTCAGTCCAAGGAACAGTTTGAGGCAGTGTACGATGCTTGTTTCAACCCACTAGTCACAGCTTTTAGTTCTCTGGCGGGGTACTGAACTTCACAGCTCACTCAGAACTGGTAGCTTCTTCTGGCATACGGGGTTGTCATGGTACCTCCAAACAGGGCACCAGTCCACACTGCACAGAATTCTATACTGCTGTGTCCCCTCCTAGCAGATAGGTTTGCCGCTAAGGCCTGCAAAGGTCTTGGAACTTGTTGGCAGCAATAACTTCTACCAGTGGCCTTTCCTGGCATATGGGGTCACCGCAATTATGCAATACAGGTTTCACTCTCCCCGCACTGCACTCACCTCATGGCTATTGTCACGGCAGCCCTCACATGGCATACGGGGGTCGCGGACCTGCTTCTGCACATGGGCAACAACCCTTTTGGTGCAGCAGCTGTCTCCTCACACCTTGTGCCGGGAATCCTCTTGCCTAGACTCCCCACTGGGCCTTGCTCCCTCCAACACTCTTCTCTTCCTCAGAGGGCACACTGGGCTTGGCAAGCAGGCAGGCGCTGGTGCTCCATGCTCCAGAGCAGGTGGTCTTGGTTTCCCTGGGTGATGTCCCCTCACCCAGCAGGGAGACTAGGAGGCCTTGACTCCCAGCCGTGGTCACAAGCAGAAGTCTTGTGGAGTTTCCCTTCTTCACACAGCCTGTCTGGCTGCTTGGCAGATGACACATTTTTGGGATCTCAATCTCCTCTTCTTATAGTCCATTTCCAGACACCAAATGTGATTTAGGGTCAGAGTATTAAACGTTATATTTTGGTACTCTGCTACATTTGAAGTGTATACTCTTCCTCTGCCTCTTCCTCTTGAAAGGTGTTATAAATTGGGTTCCTGGTTGACTGGGGTATGAGCCCTGGTTAAGCAGTAACCACAATCCTAGTCAGGATAAGGCACAAGCAATCGCCTAAATTATCCTGTTCTCACCCTCTGGTAGCTTGGTACAAAGCAGTCAGGCTTAACTTGGAGGCAATGCATTAAGTATTTGTGGAACTTTTTAAATAGTAAATCTGTGAAAACACCATAAAAAAATTCCACACCAGGTTAGAAAAATAGATGTTGATTTAATAAATAAAACAAGACCAAAATGACAAAAATTTAATACAGAAAATGTATGCACGGAATTAATCTAATTCTTCGACACTGCAACTTCCAGGATGCACAGCGCGGACTCATTCCGAGCAGCCCATCAGGGGGCGCGCTATTTCTGCATAAATAGAGACAGTTGCTGTTACGTGCTTGATTCTTTCACCACGAGCCCTAGAAGAAGAAAAAGTATTTTGAAACGCGTCGGCAAAGTGGTGCTTTGACTGTGAAAGGGTGCTGGTTGGCGCCATCTGTACCGTTTGAATGGGGCTGGAGCTTGGAGCCCCGCATTGATGTTCGAGTGCACCTCAAGCCTATCGGAGCCAAGTCTGAGCGTGAATATATATATATACATACATACAAGTTATAGTTACAACCTACTTTCCGTAGGAAGAGTGCTTTTTGTTTTGCCAATAACTTTGGCTACGTTTGATGAATCTTCACAACATTTTCCAAACTAATTCAACGGTCACTTCAGCTGCTGTTTGGAAAGTTTTGGGGGGTCCCACAATGCATTCTCCCCATGTTAATTCGCATAGGGACTTTAGAAACGGCTACACCCCAAACCGCTAGACGGAATTACACCAAATTTGGCAGACAGGTAGATCTTGGTCCAGAGTAGTGCCTTTTGGTAGTTTGGTGTAAATCCATTCAGTAGCTTCAGATATATTGACCAAAATCAAAATTTGTATATCTGAGGGTGCGGATCCTCGGTGGATCCAATGGTCTGCGTGCTGTCATCTGATTGGCTTCCAACACTTCAACCAGGAAGTGTTGGCATCCATCTGCGACCCCCCCCAGGCTCAGGAGACCACCACCTCCCTGTGGTCAAATCACTTAAAAAACTGGGAGGGGGCTCCGCACTCCCCCTCCAGGACCATATACGGTTTCGGGGACCACCACCTCCCCAGGGCCGGCCCGCTCAGGTCAAAGGAGGGGGCCGCATGGTCCCCGTCTTGGAGCCAATAATGGCCCTTGGGACCGCCACCCCCTAAGGCCGGCTCCTGCTGTGTCCAGTGATGTCACTGACCATGTCATGAGTGATGTAATATGTGAGGTTATAAGCAGTGCATTGCGGAGGTGTAAGTTATAGTTAGCTTAGGTAACTATAACTGCTGAATTTCACTGGTTTTGTATGAGTGAAATCTGAGCCTAACTAAAACATCCTGTAGCCTTTGTTTTTTCTGTGAATTTCATATAAATATATATGTATATATATATGAATATGTATATGTATATATATGTATATATATATATACACACACACACCCAATGCTTGGTACAGTTTTATTTGCTTGATAAAACCCCTTTATATAAATATCCATATGTGCATTGAAAAGTAATATTTAGATGGTCTGCTGTCCATATTTATCACATGATCCGATTTTATGCTTTTTAATAACTGTTATCAACTTATATATGCATAAATATACACATGGCACTTATTGTAGTTATTAGTAGCAGGTATAACCCTCTATACATGCACCAATATGTGCATAGAAGCAGCAATTTTGACACGGTCTGATATATACAAGTATCCTATGGTGTAAATACAATTTCTTTTATATAAATATATCTGCTTAAAACAGGTGCCATAGTTCATAGTACAGCAACATGTACTTGTCTAATGACAGGTCTTTTCCATACTGTGAGAAATATAATTTTTTCATGTCTGATTATACTATTGTGGTACATTCTTGAGTTGTAAATACAGTTGTTATGTGGGGAAAAGCCAGCTTTTGACTATTGTCTGAAGTGGAGATGATTGTCTGTGGCTCTTATGGTTGTGGGTAGGGAATTCCATAGTTTGACTGCTTAAACAGAGAAAGATGTTTAGCCTATGGTTTCTTTCTTGTATATTGGAATTATGAGGCGGGGAGTCATTCATGAGCATAGATTCCTTTTCTGTATGTATTTGATGATTTTTCTTCCTGATGAAGAGTGGTCCTTTGCCACGTATTGCTTTGAGTGTTACAAAGCAGCTTGAAAGAAGATCTTCTAGTAACTGGTAACCAGAGTAGCGCCCTCAAGGCAGGTGAGATGTGTGCTTGTGGCATTACATGTAGGAGGAGTCTAGCTGCAGCATTCTGAATTCTTTGTAGTCTTCTCATAGTTAAAAGAGTTGAGCCATGATGCAGACCATTAGCGTAGTCCAATTTTGATAGGACAAGGGAGATGGTAGCTTGAACCTTGTTTGGGAAACCTAGGGGCAGGAAAATGCTTAGCAGTGTTTTCGTTGTGAGACAGCTTGATTTGGCTACCTTATCCACTTGTGGATTAATTGACAGTTTGGCATCCATGATAAGTACAAGGTTTTTTTACGTCCTCTGATATTTTTGGTGGTGGTCCAAGATCACTGGGCCAGGTGAGAGAGGATCATAACTTTTCCAGTTGCCATAGGTGAGTATCTCTGGTTTTGGATTTCTAAAAACTCAGGGCCTCATTTCTGAAAAGTGTTGCATCGCTGGGCATAAACAGCGATGCAACTTTTCATAGCGCCATCCTTGCGACACCATGGATGTGCCGTATTTACACTACGGCGCTCCATGTCGCAAGGATTGACCAGATACTTGAGAAATCCTGCCATATCTGGTGGCGCAGTCATGACGCATTGCTGGAGTGTGTCGGTAAACTGACACACCTCCAGCAATGGTGTCATTGCACATAGGTGAGTACCGTGTAGAAGCCCTGTGTCACTCCTTACACCTGTTTGAAGCAGGCGTACAGATTGTGACACAGTCAAGTCGTAGGGTGGTGCAGTGAAATCTCGTAGATTTCACTGCGCTACTTCTATGAGGCTTTTTATGCGTAAACGCCCACCCTGCATACATTATACCTGATGCAGGTATGATGTAGCGCAGGGCTTTACAAAGTGACGCATCTGCCTAGATGTGTCACTTTGTAAATAGGACGCAGTGTGGTGCATTTTTTACGCCGCCAATGTCACGGTGCAGGCGCTCATAAATAAGCACCCCAGTTCTCCATAGTGATTCATTGTGCTCTTAGGTACAACTCCACAATAGAGAATTACTTCACTATTTGAGACACAAGTTTTACAAATTCAGTTTGCTTTGTTTTAATATTACAGTGACACAACATAAACATATAATAATTGGACATATACATTACACATTAAACAAACACCTGGGGGCGTGGCTTGACAGGCCAAGATGGCGGTCGCACTCTAGGAGTGCTCCAGACCCCTCTGAATCTGTCAGTATCCTGCTCCTCTGGCGGGCATCAATGAAGGCAGAAAACGTTGCCAGTCAGTGAGGGGGTTGGCGGTGCTCCCGTACCCAGCCACAAAATTTGCTACAGAGATCGGAGACGCCTGGCAGACACCCAAGACCTCCCCGAGCCTAGTGCACAAAATGGCGCCTACCTGAAATCGGGGGTCGGAACAGAAGAGAAGTCTGGCACCTCTCCAGCTCCCTGTAGCCTAATGAAGTTGGGCAACACCAGGAGTGATGTTCCGGCGGTGAACGAGATGGCGCCGGTCCTGCTGAAGTGCTGAGGACTCCAGTGGGGCTGATGCCAATCGTGAGTGGAGAGGACCCCGGTGAGACGCGTGACTGAGGGAGAGGCACGGAACTTGCTGTTGTGGGCGCCGTGCCGTCTCCTCTGCCAGCGGGGGACCCAGCAGACTGCCCTGGGAGGGCCGCGGGCTTTGGCGGTGGAGGCTCGACCTGCGATCGGCAGGAGACCTGACCCCGCAGCGGCCTAACGAAGTAGTGGCCTTGTCCCGCGAGGTGGGCCTTCCAGCAGCCGGACCTCCTCTAGTGAAGCTCGGGCCCCGCATCCGGGGTCTGGGCAGCCGCGAGAGCTTTCTGGAGGTCCGAGACGGCCTGGAACCTGCGGCCGGGGCTATGTCTGTGAAGTTGGCCCCGTGAATGTGGATGCTCTTCCCCCGTTCCCCCTCCCAGAGAAAGAGAGGCAATGCTTGATGGCAACGAAACATGTGAGTAAGAGAGAGGCGCGGGGCTTGTTCCTCTGGGCGCCGCGCCATCTCCTCAACCTACGAGAGTCCCAATGGATTGCCCCAAGTAGGCTGCGGGCTTTGATGGTGGGGGCTCGGCCTGTGATCAGCAGGAGATGTGACCCCGCAGCGGCCTAACGAAGTAGTGGCCTTGTCCCGCGAGGTGGGCCTTCCAGCAGCCAGACCTCCTCTAGTGAAGCGCAGGCCCCGCCTCTGGGGTCCGGGCAGCGGCGAGAGCTTTCCCGAGGCCCGAGACAGCCGGGAACCTGCGGCCATGGCTACGTCTGTGAAGTTGGCCCCTTGAATGTGGATGCTCTTCCCCTGTTCCCCCTCCCAGAGGAAGAGAGGCAATGCTTGATCGCAACGAAACATGTGAGTAAGGGAGAGGCGTGGGGCTTGTTCCTCTGGGCACCGTGCCGTCTCCTCAACCTATGAGAGTCCCAATGCATTGCCCCAAGTAGGCCACAGGCTTTGATGGTGGGGGCTCGGCCTGCGATCGGCAGGACAAGTGGCCCACAGCAGCCTGGTGGGATTGTGGCCTTGCCCCACGAGGTAGGCCCTCAGTGACCGGACCTCTGCCTGTGATGTCCACCGGGGTCCGGACGATAGCGGGAGCTCTCTGGGGGCGCGGGACAGTGGGGGCACTTGCCGTCGGGGCCGCGTCCTGGGAATTGGCCCCACCGCGATCGATACACTTCCCCCCCCTTCTCCCCTCCCAGGGAAGAGAGTGACTGCTGTGCCTGAGTGCGGTGGGGGCACGGCAAGGACGCTCATGTGGCTCCCTATTGCCCAGCTGTATCCACATTAAAAAGACCCGGTGCCCCTGCGGGCGGAGGGGAGCACTTACGCCTACAACCTGATCTTAAAGACTTGATGGCACCTGAGACGAACAAGGCCCCCCTCTGCAGATTTCCCAGGTGAGAAGGGAGTGCGGGGCAGGCAAGGCGAGATCTCCTGGTTGGCGCTGGGCCTTGGCAGGCTGGTTAATGCTTGTGGTGAGATGCAGGTAGGGGTTTTCGGCCTGCAGCCGGCAGGATGTCCCCCCGGGAGGATCTGGCTGGGCCCAGAAATTAGATGCGCAACCCCCTGAAGTTGGGGATAGACTTGAGGAAAAGTGAAGATCCGCCTTCTGGGCCTTGAGAGACTGGGGTTGCCGCTCAGTAAAGACACTAATAACCCGGGAGAAATCCACAAATTAGCACCCGGAGGCAACCAATGAGGCACGCCGGTGAGGGATCCTAAACCAGAGGCACTGCGACGTCCGTGACATTGGCGATTGAGAGAGGAACAAGACTCTGATGAAAGCGCCCCTTGGACTCTTCGCCGTCTGGGGGGCTTCGTCTCTGATGGGCCCGGTTTCTGTCCCCCTGGGTGAGATCTAGTGAAGCAATCGGCAGCCCTACGGCTCAAGAGACAGTGTGGACGAACGAAACAATCCTGACAGATACTCAGGGGGAGAGGGAAAGAGACCTGATTCGTGGTGGAGCCATCGACTTGATCTTCTGTGGCAAGAGCGGCCTGGATGGGCGATCTGAGAGTAACCGCTGACTGCTGAGAGGGACGCCCGAGGTGTGATCTGCGAGGCACCCCCAAAGACAATTGGACTGAGGGATCGCCTGGCCCCCCCATAGACTCCTAACCCTGATCCATAAATTGCGATGGACTCTGAGATCCCTCTAGCCATCCGTTTGGGCTAAACCCAGCAGCGCTTCGCCGCCCCATACGAAAGAAAGAGACATCCAATAGAGTATCAAACTCTTGGGAGCACTTTTCCCTCCATGGGGAAGGACAAAGTAACAAAGACTTATCCAACCCAAACTCGAATGGAACAATATGCGCTGACTGGATCTACCCAGAATGGAGCGGGGCCCTCGGCACCTGGCCAACCCGAGGGGGACCTAGCCACTATACTACAAGCAATAAAGACATGCCAAGAATCAATGTAAACCAAAATAAGGGAGGTCCGCGTCGAAATGGCACTCCTCCGCCAAGATCTTCATAACGCGACAGCCCGTGTGACAGCAGCAGAATCTTGAATATCTGAGGTGGAGGACAATGTTTCTACACTGAAAACACAAGTGAAGCAGCTTTTATCCTGCACGTCCGACCTCCATAAAAGGGCGTAAGACCAGAATCGTTCCCGCCGGAATAACCTCCGCCTAGTTGGCCTTCCCGGGGAGCCCACCCAGGTTAACACCTTCATCGAAAATTGGTTCAGTTCATGGATGCCTGCGGATGCCTTATCTCCTTGGTTTGTGGTGGAGAGGGCCCACCGCTCCCTCGCCCCTCGGCCTCCGCCGGGAGCACCATACCGACCAATAATCTTGAAGATCCCTAACTTCAGAGACTGTGATGCCATCCTGCAGGAAGCCCGCTCTCAGACAGAACTCAGCTATAAGGGATCCAGAATCATGATCTTCCCTGATTATACCAAGGAGGTGCAGGCCCATAGAAGATCCTACGTCCAAGTTAAACAAAAGTTGCAGGCCTTAAATCTGTCCTACAGACTCCTCTTCCCAGCCCGCCTCAAAGTGATTTTCCAGAACAAATCCTATTTTTCTGACACGCTTGAGGCAGCCTGGACATGGGCGACTGAGGAGTGTCCACTCCACCTACCCAAAAATGTGCCAACAGCAACCCATCAGAAAGGTCCAGCTGGCAAAGAACCTGCAACTCCCCGTGGATGACGTACGGGGTCCCGTAGAAGACGCAGGACCCGAGGAACAAAGTCTGCATCACCGAATGGTTCGATCCAGAACAGAGATGAATCGCCGGAAACCAGAATGACCGCAAACGATCTTGCCCTGCCGGGTGAGACAAACCCTGGGGACTCACCCAGACCCGGCTCAGACGACACTGATCTTTCCCGCAGCCCCCGCATATGAACTCAAATATTGCTATTCCAAATCCACGCCAGAGGAACAATTATCCTGAAGCTCGGAGGGGCGCAACACACTGTCATTGACCACGATCCCTGACTAACTGGTTTACACTCTAAGCCTTCATTGATTGGGCGACAGATGCTTCATTTGGGGAAGTATGGGGTGGGGGTTGGTTGGGATTCTCAAATGGGAATGTTGTTTATGTTGGTTTGTTCCATGGTAACACTGTACATTACATGCAAGATACTCCCATAGGCAGCCCATTAGCGCCCTTCAGTACACACTGTCTCTCCCGGAAACCCATCTACCTGATCCATTGGAGACCACCAAATGGTCGGCTCCAGACATGACAACACTGCCCCTATGTTAGAACCATATAGCAGGAGCGGGCCCATGAGATTCCTCTCATGGAATGTGAATGGCCTCTTAGATAAAATTAAACGAACCGAGATTTTGAGATATGCCCAAAGGAGTGACCCGGATGTCTTATTACTACAAGAGACACACTTAGTGGGGAACCACTGCCCTTTCCTGGCGCATCAGGGATTTGACAAGGTATGGCATTCTGGGTTTTCCAGAGGATCTCGAGGAACAGCAATTCTTTTACGCCGCTCCCTTACTTTCACAATGACCCAAGTGGTTAATGACCCATCAGGCCGATTCACAGCTCTCTCTGGTACCCTAGGGGAATCCACCATTAATCTGGTATCACTATATGCTCCTCCAGCAAATTTAGAGTCCACACTCCAAGCTGCACTGAAAATACTATCCGCTCTTCCACAGGGCTTGACAATAGTGGGGGGTGATTTTAATGCTGTCCCGGAGCCCATGGAAGATGCCACAGGTTCTGTATCCGCTCATAGAAAATTGGGGGCCAGACGCCTCGGAGATTGGACCGCTACACTGGGTCTCTGTGATGTGTGGCGCACTTGGCACCCTAAGATACACACCTCTGTCGCACACCACAACCGCTTCCGTATAGATCTCCTGTTTATGCCCACTTCAGATTGCCGTGCTGTCTCTGAAATCCCGATTCTAGCACGCAGAATATATGACCATTCCCCGCTCCTGTTACAAGTGGGCGGGCCCACGAGGACGCTCAGGCCCATGTGGCGAATAAATGCTTGGTTCCTCCAAGATCAAGAATACAAAAAGAGTGTTGGGGAGGAATTCGAAAATTACTTTCGTACTAACGAAGGCACAGTGCAGCGCCTGGGTACACTTTGGGAGGCGGGCAAAGCCACAATTCGTGGCTACGCTAGAGGATTCCTTAAATGCAGGCGTCAGACCCGTGACCACCAACTCGCTCAACTTGAAGCTAGGACGCTCCGTATGGAAATGACGGCAGTGATGACGGAAGGGGAAGCAGAACGCCGACAACTGCAGTTAGTGCGGGAAGAAATCAGGAGTATCTCCATTGAGTCAGCTACATTGATCTGGAGATTTTAAGTGGCTAGGGTGGTGTATGGGTGGGGAGACAAGAACGGCAAACTGCTCCATTGGCTTGCCACTCATCCCATGGCCAATCGAATAGTCCCCGAAATTCGAGACACACAGGGTCACACCTCCCGTACACCTGCAGCAATTGCGCAGACCTTTGTAAACTACTACAAGACACTATACACGGCGGATCCCAAGCACACACCAGGTGATAGTTCAGCCTTCCTGCAAAATCTCCCTCTCCCAAAGCTATCAGAGATTGAGCAAGAAACCATGGATGAGCCTATCACTGCCGAAGAAGTAGGCGAAGCAATCTCCATGCTTGCCACTCACAAAACCCCGGGCCCAGATGGACTCCCTGCGGAGTATTACGCGGCGTTCCGTGAATCTCTGATCCCACGACTCCATGCCCTATTCGAGGAAGCTATTGAGGATGGGTCGTTCTCTTCCATCACTGACACAGCCACCATTGTGGTCATACCAAAGACGCACCCTCCCCCCGGTTTACTGTGCACAATATCGCCCAATCTCCCTCATTAATACTGAAGTCAAAATATATGCAACAATTTTAGCCACTCGGATGAAAAGAGTGTTTCACACCCTCATAAACCCTGACCAATGTGGCTTCATGCCACACCGCAGCACCCGTCGTTGCCTTCGACGCTAGCATGTGGCCCTTGCCCACCGAGACCTCCTTACACCATATCTAGCCTTAGTTTTACTTGACTTCGAAAAGGCCTTTGATACAGTTGACTGGGGTTACATGCAAGACATGCTAATGAGAGCAGGCTTTGGACTTTATTTTCGTAAGATGGTAGGAGTTCTTTACTCTAACCCTTCAGCGAGGGTCCTTATAAACGGGGCGTTGTTCGAGACTTTCCCGATCGGGGGGGACCCGACAGGGATGTCCTCTCTCCCCTCTCCTCTTCACCCTTGCGATCGAGCCTCTGGCCTGTCACACTCGGACAGATGACCGGATACAGGGCTGGCGTTGGCAGAAATCTCAGGAGGACCAAATCGCATTATATGCGGACGATGTCCTGTTGTACCTCGCTGATCCAGCCCGATCCGGGCCGAGATGCTTGCAGATCCTTCACTCATTCGGGCGGGCGTCTGGATTGCGCCTTAACCCGCTCAAGTCCACGGTGGTGCCCCTTCATGCCTCCAGGGAATGCTTCGATTGGTAGACAACCATGCCCATTCGACGACTATCCTTTAAATACCTTGGCATCTGGGTGGCGCTTCTCCCGGAGCTGATCTGGTCCCTTAACGTCGGTCCACTTCTCCGACGTACTAAAGATGACCTACGTAGATGGCAAAAACTCCCTCTTAACCCTCTCGGGAGAGTTGCCCTCTTCAAAATGATGGTCCTCCCCGGGCTCTTGTATGTCCTCCAGAATCTCCCGATCCATCTCCCGCGTAGCTGGTTTTGCGATCTGGATGGAGTGTCACCGTCTCAATTTCAGCCTGATAATCATTGTGTGTTACATTTGTATTAGTGTCTCCAAACAATTTTTTCAAATTGAGCGCACTTTTATGATAATTCTCTATAGGTCCGTATCTTGACCCCTATGGCACTTTATACACCTATATATGGTCCTGCAATGTTCCATAAACAATCCATCATTGTGAAATATTTTCAGATGTTCACAAATCTTGAGAACTGAACATAAGAAGTTTGGTCGACGTGTTTCAGCCCACTTACTCTGGGCCTCCTCAGAACTATTCAAAAGGATTAATTTCACTCATTCAACCGGCGCCACGGATGGTACATGGATAACATCATGCAGTTCAGTGAATAACGGCATAGAAGAGAGATTCATTTGCTGAAGTCCTGGCATCACCATCTTGCCATAGCAGGCAGGTCGAAACCAATAACGATGCTGTTGCTTGAATGAATGAAATTAATCCAATATATTATATATAGCACTTTCATTACTAATTAAAGCCTTATTTCGAAAACTATGGATTTACTGGGTAATATTTAATTTGATTGATCTTCATACATATAATTTGGTATTTTATGTGGGACCATCCGTATACACATACATATTATTACAACCATCGATGAATTTGCCTTGCATTTAAAGAGTGTATACGACCGTTACATATTAAAAGACATCCATGGCTAGTAATCATTCAGTTTCCATATCATGTCACATAATTGCGTATCATTACCTCTTTTGGTCCTAGCTTTAAATTTGCTTAATATTGTATTCTCGTACTCAGTGAATATTTCTGTCATAATCTAACATGCATACAACGTCTGGCTGAGAATTTAACCCATCTCTGTCCCACGGACTTTCAGTTCAAATTTCTTTATGATAGTAGGAACGTGGATGTATATATATCACTTACTCTGTTTAATGGGAAAGGGATATTTTCTCATAGTCACCTGTCCTAGTTCCTAGTTCCCTGGAGGAAAAGACTCTTGAAGGTCTACTTGACCTGAGTTGGACACTCAATTGTGAATAGTCCCTTAGATCTCTAGTCCCTCTTGTCAGGGGGGACAAGAGGTCGAACTGCCTCCTTTGGACCTGGGGACCAAGGCTTGAATCCTGCCCTGTGCATTAGACCCATCATCATGTGATTCTGCCTACATCAGTTAAAACTCCTGTGCCTAAATGAGTGTAAAATGTATTTGTGTAAACCCTTCTTGGTGTACACAATCTATTTTGTTTAACTTTGCTTTTATTGTTTTATCATTATCTTTGCATTTTACATTGCATTCGAAGACAACCGTATTTAATACAATTCAGATCTCAGCTTTATATCATCAAAGCACTTATAACATTCAACATATTGGTTATCAACTTCTGTTACGGATCTCTTGTACTAGCAATTGACTTAACAGCTTAGCATACCTCTTTGATGTATGAGTAACTTAATCAAAAACATAACATGGAACAGTTTCCCCTGCACCTAGAACACTTACAGTCAAGCTACACATTTCCCCATGCATCACCCCCACGACCTCCCCAACTCCCCGCAACAGCCCGCGCGTAGCGTGTACTTAGTTTCCCATACCTATCCAGTGTACAACATTCACTATGCAATTGTTGTCCCATGATGTGAAGTGGCTAAATGTATGGACGGGAGGGGGGAACAGGGAAGAGCACTCATAGGCTTATGTAGATCATCTAGGCAGAGTGCTAATTGCTACTCTTCAAATCCTGTATTATAGGCTATCCTCTCTCGACCGTTTGTCGTCAGCCGCGGGAGTTCCCGTCAGTGTCTCCGAACGATCGCGCCAGGCCATTTGGCAATCCGATAATATAGCGTCCCATGCCGCAGCCATTGGCTGTTTACGCAGCCCCATGGCATCCTCCCGGTGGAGTGCTACGCCTTCCGCCTGCGCCCAGCTTAGCAGGGATTGATACCAGGCCACTGCTACAGGGGGGACAGGAGACTTCCATCGGCGCGTGAGTAGGCGCTTAGCGACTATGAGTCCCAAATCTATATATCTAAAAGTCACTTTGTGCCTCTTGGACCTGGGGTATAGTCCCAGGATGCACACCTCCCATGTCCAGTCCAGATCACGTTCCGTGCACTGGGCTAAGCAACTGGTAACTGCACCCCAGTATGTTTGAATGGCCGCACATGACCACAGCATGTGCAATAGATCTGCGCCAGCCTCATCGCATCTCGCACATTTAGCATCAGTGCGGCCAAAGTATCTATTGATACGGTCCGACGTCAGATAAGCTCTGTGGATAATATAGTATTGGATGAGCCGGAACCTGACGTTACGAGGAATTCATGTAGGACTCTCAAGAATATTTTCCCAGTCCCGGTCAGTGGTGGGCCTACGCAAGTCCGCGTCCCAGTGGGTTTGGAGGGAAAGTAGTTGTGGTGATGTGTGAGTTCGGAGAGATTTCACGAACCACTTAGTTAGATGACGGCCTGTACCCAACTCATGCAAGTATTGTATAATTAGATGAGTGGCAGGCTCCTGTGCCATATCGCCCCACATTGCGCTGAGTGTATGTACTATTGCAGCATGCAGTAGGAACTGTCCCTGTGGCAAATCCGATTCCTCTGCCAGGTCTGCAAACGGGAGGAGCAGTCCATCGTGGTATAAATCAGTTAGTGTCTGTATACCGGCCTCTTCCCAATGCACAAGTTCTGCGCTGATTATTGCCCTAAGGCTCCTGGGAGTGCCCAGTATCGGGAGTGATGGTGCATATGGCAAGACATGTCGCGTGATGCGAAGACTGTGTTGGTAGCATAGATACGCCACCCGTGTCAGGAGTTGGGTAGGTGTACTACCTGTCCGACCCGGATGAAACAGTGTCACGATTTGGGTATGAGTGAGCCCAGGCGCCTGCGTTGCTGTGTCCACCAGATGGCGCGCTCCAAGCCAGCGAGCCACCCACTGGAGCTGCGCTGATAAGTAGTGCTGCTCCATGTTAGGTAAAGACAGCCCGCCCTGAGTGGTCGATGGGTACATTTTAGCCAGTGACACTCTACTTCGCGACCCGTGCCATATGAATTGCCGCACGTCCGATTCCAAGCTTTTAAAAAACGGCTGTTTGAGGTGTAATGGCAGATTTGTGAAATAATAAAGAAGGCGCAGCAGGACCACCATTTTTACCAACGCAATCCTGCCCATAACTGCCAATGGCAAGGTAGCCCAGAAGGCCATCAGCGCTCTTATCGCTGTGACGGCTCGGGTCAGATTACCCTCAAGGAGATCCTGTGAGTCCCTATATATTAAAATCCCCAGATATCGAAACGCTTCAGTCTGCCAGTGGACAGCCTTGCCATTGATGATTAAGTGCAGGTCAGGGGTAGATTCTGCGAATGGGTATAAGCACAACTTTTCCCAATTTACCCTCAGTCCCGAAACCGAAGCGAACTTGAGAAGTGTGACTTCAATTACTCCACACGCCTGCCCCACATCTCTGAGATATATCAATAGGTCATCCGCATATAAGGAGGCCGCATGTATACCATCTCCCAGTGGTATTCCCCAGTCCTCTTGTGTAGAGCGAAGTGCCTCAGCTAACGGTTCAATGGCAAGCACGAATAACAAGGGGGAGAGTGGGCAGCCTTGTCTTGTACCGCGTTCTATAGGAACTTGCCCCGAAACATATGGGCATGTCTTGACTCTGGCCGTGGAACTCGTGTAGAGCAATTTGACGAGACCCAGAAACACGTCCCCCAGTTCATATTTACGCAATGCAGCAAACAGGAACTCCCACTCTAGGGTGTTGAATGCCTTCTCGAGATCCAACACTAGACATCCTGCACGCTCCCAGTCATTTCCGGAATAGTGCGCCACACGGAAGAAACGCCGTAAGTTTAACGATGTACTGCGCGCTGGCACAAATCCATTCTGGTCCGCATGTACCAATTGTGGCACCAGCGGGGCTAGCCTGCTCGCCAGTATTTTAGCGAGCACATTATAGTCTGTGTTGAGTAGTGCCAACGGGCGGTATGACCCCATGAGCTCTACATTCCTGTGCGGTTTGGGCAGGGACACCAGCAGGGACTCGCGAAGCGTTTCCGGGAGCATGCCTGTCTCCTGTTCGTTTGATACATTGCGAGTAGGCGCGGCGCCAGGACCTGTTGATAGGCCTTGTAATATTCAGCCGGGTAGCCATCCGGTCCCGGCGCTTTGCCTGTGGCTAGCGAGCTTATGGCAATTTGCACTTCCGACAGCGTGAGTGGTTCACTTAATTCGTTTCTTTGTTCTACAGTGACCTGGTGTAGGGGTAAAGGGGCAAGGAATGCGTCTATGTCCTCTGGCGTAGCATGGTTTAACGATTGATACACTCTGGTGTAGTGTGTGGTGAACGCACCGTGTATGTCATGTTGTGTAGTGAGCACCACACCCTCCGCTGGACGAAGCCTCAGTATAGGCATCTGCGTGGTCTCCTGTCGGATCATGCGCGCCAACAGCCTACCCGCCCTGTCCGCTGTCGCATGTGTGCGCGCAGCATGTGATGCGTAGTTCAGACAGCACAGTCGTTCTATCACCTCAGCATGTTTTGCACACTGCGTGTCTATATCCTGCTATGCATCTGCGCCCTGCACTAATTCAGCCTCGAGTCGAGTCAAGGCATCCTCTATGCGCTTTACTTCACCATCTAGTTGTTTCCTAATGCTCCAACTCAACCCCATACTACATCCTCTGACTACTGCCTTGCCTGCATCCCACAGAGTCCCTATGTCTGTAACTGACCCTTCATTATGTTTGAAATATGCTTCTATCGCTGCATGTACCGCCTCTCTAAATGGTGGGTCCTCTAGCACCAGGGGTTGTAGTCTCCACAGGTGAGTAGTGGGTCCCTCGTCCTCGCCTTGTAATGACATGACATGTGGGTTATGGTCCGAGTGTGTCTTGCCGAGGTATTCCGCAGCAGTGCACTGCGGTAGCAGTGGCGCGCTTGCAACAAAGCGATCAATACGTACATGAAGCCTGTGAGGATGTGAGTAGTGTGAATACCTTCGTGCCTGTGGATGAAGAGCCCTCTACACATCAGCTAGGCCCCACCTATGCAGCCACTCCCCTAAAATTCTGGCATTGACCGTTGCAGCCGTCTGTGGCAGCGGGAGGGAATGACCTATCCAATGTCATATCTAGGACCGCATTAAAGTCACCTCCCCGGAGCCAGGGAATGTCACACCAGCGTGAGAGTAGGTCAGACAGTGTCTGCCAGAAGGGCACCTGTTCTGTGTTCAGAGCATAGATGGATCCCAGAACTACGCGCATACCATTCAGGCAAACTTTTGCAAGCACATATCTACCATAGGTATCTATGACATTCTCTTCCGATACGAAGTGGGTACCTGGGAGTATCCATATCAGGGCTCCTCTGGCATATCCCATCCCCATCAACTAGGTTTGTGCTATAAAAATATCTATACATACAGAGACACTTTCTCTCAGTTAATAATCTACAAAGAGATCAGGCGATTAAAAAAACATCCATTCAGCACCAAATTAAAACAGGGAAAGGGACAGTGCACAACTAATAAGTGCACACTTAAATAAAACAAGAGAGAATAAAAATAACTCAGTCGGAGGGAGACAATCAAACTATTCTTGAGATCTAGTTTTAGGACTGCTAACAATTTAGGGGCCGATTCCGGCCGGAAATCTCTCCGACCGAGCCGGACCCGGAGAGAATTCCGACCGAATCGGACCCTAGCAGTCCGACCGGACGAGTACGATGCATTTGCATGCTATCGGACTCGAGTCGGTCGGACTCCCATTGAAGTCAATGGGAGCCGGTCGTACAACGCGTACGCGGGCTCCCATTGACTCAATGGGTGCAAGGCGGACAAGGGCGCCCCCTACAGCGTGTACGCATCCATGCGCATCGCGGCGTACATGCACAGGTAGGGGGGACCCATGGGTCACCCCTGTGTGCGACTCGCGCGGCTACGCGTACAGGGGGGTCCGACGCGGACCCCCAAAGTCCGGCTCCGACAGCTTTTTCGAGCCGGACGGCGCGAGTAGGTTGGACTGCTCGCGGCGCGCATCGCACTTACCCGGCCGGGAAACGTCTCCTTAGCGCGGTGCGAGTCGTGTCCATGCGAGTCGGTCGGAGCGTGTTGAAGCCGCGTTCGAGTCGGTCGGCGATTTCGCGGGTGCTTGCATCGTACTCGCTCGGCCGGACCCGCGTACGATTCGGTCGGGAAACAGGGCTCCGAATCGGATCCGGTGAATCCGAATCCGATTCGGAGCACTACCGGCCGAGATCGGAATCGGCCCCTATGTATTGGAAGTGAGTGTCAAAACATTCTGCCCATGCTCCAGTCGGAGTGTGAAAGGGTTTGTAGTTTGGTGCGGTACTAGGCAGATCCCACTGCAAGGCAAACTATCTGAAGTATTTCTGGTTGCAGGTTGGAGCCGAATTAGTTAAAATCATGAAACAAACAACCAACAGTCAACCAACAAAGCATTCAAAATAACATACACCATTATCTCACAATATGCAAACAACAAATTCAACTGTCATATGAGCTTATCTGTGTGAATGAACTTATCTGTGTGAGCAGCAGCAATAAATGAAAAGGAGAGAATTGGTGTCAGAGGGCTTTTATTATTGCCTCAGGAATGTTGTTAATTTCAGAGTTCCTTGTTCTTTAAAGAAGCTACTGAGTGGCGCCAATAATGGATCACATTGCATAATATTGGCCTCTGAGTCTTGCCATAAAATTAATAATATGTGAGTTACAGATTCCACAGCCAGAGTTTCTTCAGCAACAGTTAGTGGAGCAAGCTTGTAAACAAAAGGCTAGATGGATTTATATCCGGAGATACACACCTTTCCAATAGAGCCATGTGTCTATTTTGTATAATAAGTGCTAGCAGGTGCCTAGGCTCACATCATGGGAACAATGAAGAATGGCCTTTAAAAAGTTCAGAAATGTACACTATTTTGGCTGAGCAAGCTCTCTGGACTTTTCACGCCTCTGAGAGAAAAAACACAAAAGATGTTCCACGCTAGAGATGAGCACTTCCTGTGGGCAAAGTTAGACTACGCAAGCAAAGATGGCTGAAGCAAGGTACTTTTACACTAATGCAAGTTAATCAATTTTTTTCATTTTCACATGAATATCCTTTGATAGAAGAAAACTTACCCTTTCTATAATTTAATATCAAAGAGGGCTACTGCTGTTTATAAATGCACAGTGGTCTTTAAGTGCCAATGTCTCTAATGTGAGGAGTCTATGAATGAAAGTAAAAAAATATGTATATAGTGCCAATCAAAAAGGAGAAATCAATAGTGCAAGGTTGATTTTATTGCCAAGCTTTTACAAAGGTTTTGAGACTTATCCATGAAACTATTTTAGTTTCAAAAAAGCATGTGAGACTGTCTTTCAATTTAAAAATGATGGGGCATATTAGCAAGGAATAGCGATATTTATCGCTAACCTCGCTTATCGCGACTTTGGTTAACGCCGCCTATCGCTGGAAAATATCGCTGAGATAACACCCTATTAACAAGGTTTATCTCCATAGCGATAAAATTTCCAGCGATAGCGGCAAAATGTGAGAATATCGCTGGAAAAGCAGCGATATTCTCGCATTATCGCTAAGGTGGATTCAGCATTAGAATCCACCTCCTATACTTGAAACAGGTAAGTCATCCTCACTAGCAGGAGATAAAATATAGCGATAAACGCGCTTAGCGCGAATTATTTTATCGCTTCGCCTGCCTTGCTAATAGGGGGTAGTGGAGTTAGCGACTGTTTCCAGTCGCATTTAGTAGGGAACGCCTTCCTTGCATGTCATTAGCGATAATTATCGCTGACATGCAAGGCGATGGTAAACGCGGCCTCTAACGCCTGAAAGCTGTCGCTAACGCCTGTTAGCGACAGCTTGCTAATAGGGCGATAAAGCCCTTGATAATATGCCCCGCAATTTTCTGCGCCACTCTTTTTTCTGCTGCAGCCTATTTCTCATCTGGATACTCCCTTTTTTAATCTCCTCTTGTTGAGGGTTGACTTTTCCATTATCCACCCTTGAAATCTCAAGGTTAATCTCCAATTTTTTTTACACTCGACTTCAAAACTCACTGAATCTCTCTTGATCCCGGCAAAAAAAGGTTTCATCACCTCCCAATCAAACAAGTTGCATCTAAGGTCGCACTTAGAATTTATTCGCTTACAAACAGCCATTGGAGATGATGTGGGGCTGCTGCCAACCCATAGTTGGAAGCTAGGTGTATGTTCTATCCCATGTGACTAGGATCCCATGAAGAATCCTTTCTGGTGCAACACTGTAATAGATGCCTGTCTATTGTCCACTTTCCTTTTCCCTTGGCTGAATGAATAGGGATTCTGTTCATGGCTTGGTTTCAACTGAATTGCTCTACTTAAAAAGATTTGGGGGCATATTATCAAGAACGGCGTTAAAAATTATCGCCGGTTTAGCGGCAGAAAACTGCCGCTAAAGCGGCGATAATGGGCTTGATAATATGCCCTGGAGAATTCCAATAGAAGTCCATGTTCTGGTGTGAACATCGGCTTCTATTGGAATTCTCCAGGGCATATTAACAAGCCCATTATCGCCGCTTTAGCGGCAGTTTTCTGCCGCTAAACCGGCGATAATTTTAACGCCGTTCTTGATAATATGCCCCTTGTTCTTCTTAAGGAAGTTGGCTTTTTTAAAGTTCAACCTAGTCTGATATGTTACAGTGAGTAGGAAACAGACTATGGCTGAAGACTTATTTCACTTAATTAAACAACAGCTTCTGCGTGCACCCGCAAACTATCACATGGTCGAGTCTTCACAAAGTTTCTTCTTGATTTTTCTACCCGAGGGCTTTGTACAAGTGGTTCAATGACACAATATCGTGGTAAATAATTCTGTTGACAAAAAATATTGTATCAAGAATATAGTTTAGCACAATATCGCGTTCCTATATTTATATTGGTAAGTAGTGTGGGCAATAATATCATCCAAAAACATACATAAATATCAATTTGGTGTGTGTGTGTGTATTATTTATTTTACATTCTATTAATTTAAATTTAAGTAATTGTTACATTTACTACTATTACAAGCATTTGTATCTTTATATGTATATATGTGCGTGTGTGTGTGTGTGTGTATATATATATATAAATATATATAAACACATATAAAAAACAGCATAAACAGTGTAAACAATTCAATAACAAAATACATTCAAAACGTAAAACCCCCAAAAGCACATTTACTATGAATACTATTAACATAAGAAAATATGAAAAATAAAAACAAATAATATAACATATAAAACAATAAACAAACAATAATATAAAATCTATTTAACCAATATTAGATATACTATTCCCACTCTAGTTTATGCAATAGTAGAGAAAGTGTTGGAATTCAGAGAGGTTACATATTCTATTCCTACTGCAATCTAAATAGCAGTAGGGAGAGTGTTGGATTTTGGAGTATTTAGATTTACGATTCCCACTCCAGTCTAAACAACATTAGAGAAAGGGCTAAACTTCAGAGTTATATTTACTATTCCCACTCCAGTCTAAACAGCAGTAGGGACAGCGTTGGATTTCGGAGGACTTAAATTTGCTATTCCCACTCCAGTCTAAGCAACAGTAGGGAAAGTGTTGGACTTTACAGGGAATATGTTTACTATTCCCACTCCAGTCCAAGCTACAGTAGGGAAAGTGTTTGGCCTAAAAAGGATTGCATACATGAATGCAAATTCTACTAATTTACTGCAAAACATTATTAAATTACGGTATACAAAAATAAATATATGTATTTATTGGTGCTCAGTCAAAATATCGATTTTTTTATATCGACTTACACTAATATCGAGTTTTTAATATCGTAGGGACAGAATATCGATGTCAAGAATATCGGTGACCAGAATATCGACCTTAAGGTAAGTAATATCGTTTTTATTATATCGAAGTAAGTAATATCGAAGTAAGTAATATCGTTGGCAAAAATATTGTTGTTAATAATATCGATATTTATATTAGTGTTATGTAATTTAGTATGTATGTTTAACATTTTTTGTAATGTATTTTTATTATTTTTAAATATATGTATTAAATGTTTAGAAATTAGTAATTTTTTTAAAGTACATTTTGCGTTTTAGTATCAGAGCGGGTTGTGGGTTTATAGGGAATAGGGTGGGAAGTAATTTAATTATAATTAATTAATTATTATGTTTTTATTTATTGTTATTGATTATTAATTTATTGTTAATTAATTATTAATTGGTAATAAAAAAATAATTGATCAATTTATCATTATATTAATTATAATTAATTTTTTTAATTGTTGTTCATTAATTTATTGTTAATTAATTATTAATTGGTAATTCATTTTTATTAATGTATTAATTGATAATTAAATTAATTATGTTCATTTTTACGTGTAGCGGGTTGTGGGTTTATAGGGGAATAGTAATTTAATTATAATTAATTAATTAATATTTATTCATTTATTGTTATTGATAATTAATTTATTGTTAATTAATTATTAATTGGTCATTAATTTTTATTAATTGATTAATTTATAATTATATTAATTATAATTAATTGATTATTTTTTTTATTTATTGTTATTGTTAATTAATTTATTGCTAATTTATTATTAATTGGTAATGGATTTTTATTAATTGATTAATTGATAATTAAATTAATTGTGTTCTTTTTTATGTGTAGGGGGTAATGTTTATGGGGGAATAGGGTAGGGTAATTTAATGTTATTTAAGTAAATATTAATTTAATTTTATTGGTATGTATTATTAATTTTTTAGTTATTTAATTATTAATATGTTATTTATTTTACAAAAATTATTTAATTAATAAGTATGTTAATTAGACCCCTACGCTATCCTACATTTTCCACACTGTTACACTCACTGGAGTTGGGATAGTAATTTTAACCCCTACGCTATCCAACACTTTCCCTACTGTTGCACTAACTGGAGTGGGAATAGTAATTTTTACCCCTACGCTATCCAACACTTTCCCTACTGTTGCACTCACTGGAGTGGGAATAGTAATTTTTACCCCTACGCTATCCAACACTTTCCCTACTGTTGCACTCTCTGGAGTGGGAATAGTAATTTTTACCCCTACGCTATCCAACACTTTCCCTACTGTTGCACTCACTGGAGTGGGAATAGTAATTTTAACCCCTACACTATCCAACACTTTCCCTACTGTTGCACTCCCTGGAGTGGGAATAGTATTTTTAACCCCTACGCTATCCAACACTTTCCCTACTGTTGCACTCACTGGAGTGGGAATAGTAATTTTTACCCCTATGCTATCCAACACTTTCCCTACTGTTGCACTCACTGGAGTGGGAATAGTAATTTTAACCCCTACGCTATCCAACACTTTCCCTACTGTTGCACTCACTGGAGTGGGAATAGTAATTTTTACCCCTACGCTAGCCAACACTTTCCCTACTGTTGCACTCCCTGGAGTGGGAATAGTAATTTTAACCCCTACGCTATCCAACACTTTCCCTACTGTTGTACTCACTGGAGTGGGAATAGTAATTTTTACCCCTACGCTATCCAACACTTTCCCTACTGTTGCACTCTCTGGAGTGGGAATAGTAATTTTTACCCCTACGCTATCCAACACTTTCCCTACTGTTGCACTCACTGGAGTGGGAATAGTAATTTTTACCCCTACGCTATCCAACACTTTCCCTACTGTTGCACTCCCTGGAGTGGGAATAGTATTTTTAACCCCTACGCTATCCAACACTTTCCCTACTGTTGCACTCACTGGAGTGGGAATAGTAATTTTTACCCCTACGCTATCCAACACTTTCCCTACTGTTGCACTAACTGGAGTGGGAATAGTAATTTTAACCCCTACGCTATCCAACACTTTCCCTACTGTTGCACTCACTGGAGTGGGAATAGTAATTTTTACCCCTATGCTAGCCAACACTTTCCCTACTGTTGCACTCCCTGGAGTGGGAATAGTAATTTTAACCCCTACGCTATCCAACACTTTCCCTATTGTTGTACTCACTGGAGTGGGAATAGTAATTTTTACCCCTACGCTATCCAACATTTTCCCTACTGTTGCACTGTTTGGAGTTAGAATAGTAATTTTATTACCTCCGCTATCTAATATTTTTTGTATTATTTTAGTTAATGTAGTATATAATTAATTTTAAAAAGATAAAAAATAATTTTAATTTTTTTAATTTGTTATATATATTTATTTAAATGTTATTTATATTATTGTTTTATGTGTATAGATGTATTTATAATTTATATGATATTTTAAAAAAATATGTTATTAAAATAATTATTAAAAATTATTAGTAAGTATATATATTATATATTATATGTATATGTTTAATTTATTTTTACATTACATATATATTACTTATAATTTTCAATATTTTAAAATATTTTTAACTATGTTTATTTTAATTATATGTATTATTTACTTTATTTTACATTATTTTTTTAACTTAAATAAAAAACGATATTTTTAACAACGATATTTTTGACATCGATATTTTTTTTTCGATATTTTTGTACTTACCATAATATAGATCGGATGTCGATATTCTTGACTTCGATATTCTTGCGTTGATATTTCTGTAGGTCGATATTCTGACCTTCGATATTTTGTCAGTGATTCGTATTTATTACACAAATCGTTAACATATAAGTTACAAAAGATTTTTTTTTTACATATAATATCAACTTCACTAACTACAAAAAAACACAATTATGAAATCAATACACATTTATTTAATTTCAATTAATACGTAAAAAACCAAAATAAATGTAAGTAACAAATATCATCTCAGAAACAGAATTCCACAAATACTTATTTACTTTAAAAATATATATATATACATATATATATAAAGACATTATACATAATTAATTACTAATTAATAAATTACATATAAATATGAATTGATATAAATACGATATATTATTTTCTTAGCAACCTACTCACCCAACAAAAATTACTCAGCATTAACAATACATGTTTAATAAACATATACAACTAAAGTACTTATTAAAATAAGTAAAACATTTCAATAATTACACAATAATTAATAAATAAGTAACATACATAATTAATAATCAAATAAAAATTAATTAGAAAATAGCATTACATTAAAATACATTTAATTTACTTCTTAACCGATTTCCCCACAAACCCAGCAACCCACAACTAAAAAGACCTTAAATAAATCAGTATTAAACTATTTACATAATTAGCAATCAATTACATTTAATAGGCTTGTTACCTAATTTTGCTGCAAAATGAAACAGTGCCTCTGTGGCTCTAGTCGTTTGCTGCGCCCTAAGGGTCAAAGCAAACACAAGGAGATGATGGACGGAGCGCTGAAACTTTTCAGACACTCACCCCCAGTCACAGATCTGGGTTGAATCCATCATCATTCTTTAGCTCACTTCGCCACCTCAGTTCAGACCCAACTATATGCAAATCAGTCTTGACCCTGTGCCTCATGGGAACAGTCCAGCCCGAACTGCCAAGCCAGGTCTTCCCTGAACCGGAAACAAGCATCCTGGGACCGGTTTCTGGGTAACACCCTTCATCAGCCAGGCTAGCTTGAATCCAGTGGCAGCACCCTAAGGGTCAGCAGGGGGTCCCATGATAAGTGGGTGTTATAAAGAGTCCCTAGGCAAGAAACAATTAAAATAAATTAACAATAAAACATTTTTTAAATTGCCATAATTAACTTCCCACTGTATACCCCTACAAACCCAACTCTAAAATATAACTTACTATTGACAATAACAAAACGGAAAAAAAACAAATTGTCAATTTTAAATGTAAAATATAATATAGCACTTAAATAAATACATAATAATCATTAAACAAATTATTTAAAAATAAGAAACAAATTAACAATAAATTAAAAATATTCCTAATTTAAATAACTTCCCATCCTATCCCCCTACAAACCCAACAACCCGCTACAACACCATACATCATAAATACCATTAAACAAAAGAAAATAATTTAAAATTACAAACACATTTTTTAACACTAACAACAATTATGCAACAATACTAACATCTCAAATTAAAATATTAGGTAAAATGTATTAAAATAATAAAACACAATGGGGTCGATTCCGATTCGGGCCGGAAATCTCTCCGACCGAGCCGGACCCGGAGAGATTTCCGACCGAATCGGACCCGTGCAGTCCGACCGAACGAGTCCGATGCATTCGTATGCCACCGGACACGAGTCGGTCGGACTCCCATTGAACTCAATGGGAGCCGGTCGTACAACGCGTACGCGGGCTCCCATTGCCTCAATGGGTGCGAGGCGGACAAGGGCGCCCCTACAGCGAGTACGCCGCGGGCGCCCGCGGCGTACACGCACAGGTAGGGGGACCCATGGGTCCCCCTGTGTGCGCCTCGCACGGGTACGCGTACAGGGGGTCCGACACGGACCCCAAAGTACGGCTCCGACAGCGAGTTCGAGTCGGACGGCGCGAGTCGGTCGGAGCGGTCGAGGTGCGCATCGTACTTACCCGGCCGGAAAACGTCTCCATTGCGCGGTGCGAATCGTGTCCGAGCGAGTCGGTCGGAGCGGTACGATCCGGGTACGAGTCGGTCGGAGCGGTCGGCTCGCCCGGACGAGTCGGTCGGCGAATTCGCATCGTACTCGCTCGGCCGGACCCGCGTACGGTTCGGTCGGGAAACAGGGCTCCGAATCGGATCCGGTAAAGCCGAATCCTATTCGGAGCCCTACCGGCCGAGATCGGAATCGGCCCCAATGTTTTTTACTACTATATTACTGAAAACAACATTAAAAACAACAATATTGTTAAAAACGATATTACTTACCAAAAAACCCATATGCTTGACAATGACATTCAATCAATCAGTCAATCATAAACTTTATTCGATTTGGCAAGCAAATCATAAAAGCACATAAATGACAGTAATTCCAATGTAAAATGTGTCTTGAAGTAAAAAATTCACAATTTAGGTGAAATACTCAAAATCATTAAAAGGTTACTAAATTCTTCAAAACCTTGGGGAATAAAAACAAATAAGATAAGAAGCAAAATGGCAACTCAATAGGATTATTCAAATGTAAATTTCTCGGCAAATCTGTCATACCCTCAACAGAATCCCATTTCCCTCCTGCGAGAAAGATAAAGTGCATATGCAAAAGGAAGGAAGGAAAAGCGCTATAGCATGCGCTATGAATTGATGCACTCAGTTATCCTTATTGTTTTCATATTATGAGGGCTCCTCTTATAAAATGTAAGACCGCAATGCAGATATCAAAGGAGTAGAGCGACTGTAAGTGACTAAAACCTTCTCTATAAGAACAAGAGCGGCACGGCCTCAGTATAGTAAGGAAAAATTTAGATCTAAAATGTCTGTACAATACACAGAACAAAACTAAGTGCAGGGTAGATTGTTTTGCCACGTTATTACATTGGCAGGGCGGAAGGTAGTTGTGCCAAACACCTTGATTTGGAAAGGCTACCAAAAAGTGCAACGTGCTTAAGCGGAATCTGGTTAGATAAAATCTGTGTTGAGGCTCCAGAAAAAGATATAAGTAGGGTTGCATCTGCTTAGTGGAAAAACTATCATGCCCCTGCTCGGGATTCTTTGCAGGTTTATTTGCTGGTTATGGCATGCAACGTACCTTGAACCATATAAGGACTTTATAATAGACTTTGCGTGAGGAGGGATATTACCGGAGTCATTGAAGAATTCTATTGCACCCAATTCGCTGAATGCCCGTTTCAGATAACCGAGCCAGGGGATCCGCTCAGTGCTTGCCAAAGAAAGACAATCCATGATAAGGGATCTTGAAAAATCCAGCTCCAGTGTCCACCAGTTTTTCACCCATAATAACAAAGGAGCAAGTCCAATGCGCTCTATGATATACTCATGGCCCAGTTCTGAGTGGCAAAAAGATATTGATGCACTCTTACGGACCATCAAAAGCTTTCTAACAAAACTACTGATAAAACATTATTGCTGAAACCCCAACTCCAGCCCCACATGTAGCGATTAAGAGGCATTTAGTTTTATAGAGAGTGATCATTTCTTTAATAGGCTTGTGACCTAATTTTGCTGCAAAATGAAACAGTGCCTCCGTGGCTGTAGTCGTTTGCTGCACCCTAAGGGTCAGCTGGGGGTCCCATGATATGTGGGTGTTAAAAAGAGTCCCTAAGTAAGAAAAATTCTGAACTTTCTTGACCCGATTGCCCTGTACAGTGAAGGATCTCGACTTTGTTGACTTGGGGCCACACACCATAACAAACGACTTTTTGTGGTTCACTTTTATGACATAAAGTAAAGTCTACATAGACATCTATGGGTCTCTCCAGGCTCATGGCTTCCCTTGCAAGAAGGACAGCGCCGTCGGCATATAGTAATGTTGTGACAAAGGTTTGGATGATTTTTGGGCAGTCTAGACCCTTTTCCCTTTTTCGATGGATGGGCCTCTAAGCCGTTTGTATAAACGAGAAATAAAAAGGGGGCCAATCTACAGCCCTGGCGGACCCCCATCCTCAAGACAATTTGTTCTGTTCTCTCACCATCATTGCCATAACGTATTTTCACCATAGTATTACAATGTAGCCTGCGCGACAGGACAACGAGGGGTTGCTCCACCCCACAATGATATTTTAAACCGCAATACTTTTGCATCACAGTATTTTTTTCCGATATTTATGTGTTCCAATATTTTGCCCTAAATATTTTGTCCCAACACTGTACAAACTGCTGAATCTGTAAACTGAGACTCCGGCTTATTGCTCCCTTATTTAATAAAATACACTTTAAATGGGTAATCTTGGTGGCTTGGGCACGAACCATGCGTGAGCGAAGAGCTCCGCTGCGGCCTAAAACAAATCCTGATACAATTAACCCTGGGCATAATACTTCGCTACGCTCACGGAGTATGCAAAGTTTGTGCTATTACGCACTATGCAAATTGGACATAGCAGAGTGAAAAACTGTGCTAATTGACATAGCATAGCAGCAGTATACTAAACACCCAGAAATGCTTTGATAAAGCAATTTTCTAAGCTAAAAAGCATATAACCAATTCACAAAAGTGAACTTTGACAATAAAATATCAAGCAATGAGAGAGGTGATGATTTTGGGGTCCCCCCTAACCTAGGGGAGGACCAAGCAGATGCCTTGAACACAAAAAGCATATCATGTGAACGATTCAGTGGTGGTCCCTTCCTCCTAGGACCACCCCAAGCACAGTTATGGGCAAAAATACAATCCCAACCAAAGGCACTGCAAAGCATTATGGGACGAGATTAGCAGTGGGCAGTGAATATTATAGTGTCCAATATCAAAATAATTCTACAAAGAGCTGCAGTTCAACTAGTCGTTACTAGATGTCCCTCACGAGTCAAATGCAAAAGCATTGAAATTATTAATACATCAAGCTGCAGTTCCACTAGTCGTTACTAGATGTCCCTCACGAGTCAAATGCAAAAGCATTGAAACCCTTTCATGAAGCTTTTGTATTTGACTCATGAGGGACATCTGGTAACGACTAGTGGAACTGCAGCTCTTTGTAGAATTATTTTGATATTGGATACTATAATATTCACTGCCCACTGCTAATCTCGTCCCATAATGCTTTGCAGGGCCTTCGGTTGGGATTGTATTTTTGCCAATAACTGTGCTTGGGGTGGTCCTAAGAGGATGGGACCACCACTGAATCGTTCAAAAGATGTGCTTTTTGTTTTCAAGGCATCTGCTTGGTTCTCTCCCTAGGTTAGGGAGGAGCCCAAAATCATCACCTCTCTCACTGCTTGTTAATTTATTGTTTTCACTTTTGTGAAATGATTATATGCATTTTTAGCATATAAAGACAGATATATTTATTTTATCTTAACTTGCATTGTGCAAGGTGTCTTTGGCAATTATTGTACAGTGCAGTCAAGCACACAGTTACGCACTATGCAATTTGCATAGCTACGTGTAGTTCAAAATGTACTTCATGTAGCTACGTGAAGTGCTACTATGCAAACTATGCCCAGGCTTAGATACAATGGCCTGCAATCGGAGCCAGAACGCGACATCCAGCTGCTGCTGAGAAAGATTGCTGCTGGGGAGTCGGCAGGGAGGCAACAGAGCAGTGAGTTGTGACGTGCCCCCTGACTAATGGAGTTGCCCTGAAAGCCGTGGGCTGACGGTGATGCAGAGTTCAGAGGAGGCTTTTGGAGATCTGCGGCTGTATGCTGGAGTGCCGGACTGCGCTGTGCAGCAGAGAAACGGCTAAGGTGCAACAAGGCGCTCCCTTTGCTGGCTACCGGACCGGGAGGACCCAAGCGGTGCACTGGGGGCCGGTCCCGGAGCTCCCTGAGTGTTGGTTGCAGTCGCTGATGCGGGCGGCCTAAAACCGGCGGCCAGGTGGTGATATCGCGCCCGAGAGGGGCTACTGGAAACCCGCGGCCGCCTGCTGGAGGATTGTGCAGGGAGCCGATTCATGCCGCCCGAAAACCAGAGACGACCTCAAGATCACGTACTACAGGTGACGCAGATCCCGGAGGAGGTTGTTCCTACCGGAGGATCGTACAGCGCCACACAGTGAAGAAATGGTGGTGGGGTGTGGGGTCCCTGCCTTTGCTGCCTGCCTGACTGGGAAGGACTGAGTGGTGTGCTGGGGGCTAGTCCTGGAACCGGGTGAGTGGTGGTGACCGTCGTTGTGGCGGATGACTTGGAGGCTACGACCTGGTGGTGAGGCCACGCCCGGGGAGAACTACCTGAAACCCGTGGCTGCCCGCTGGGGGGACCGGCCAACACCGCAGCAAAGAGGGAAAGCTGCGGAGCCCTAAAACCTCGATTTTGCTGTCGGGACGGCCTGAGCAGAGCATGGGAGGCTGGCCTGGACACCTGTTGTGTGGTGGTGCAGACCTGTAAGGTAGGCCAGAGGTGTTGGGATTCTACAGATGGGCTCCAGAGGAACTAGTATATAGGCTCCTAAGTGGCAGCAAACTTTTGAACATCCGCCCAGGATCTGAGGGAACCACAGCGGTGGGCCTGCGACGTGTAACACATGTGGGGAAAACACCTGGTGGCACGATGTAAGGAGTGTATGGCGTATTTACTCAACGCCGAGTAGGGTGGCCTTGACTGCCGGATGCCAGGGTCTTGAGGGCCTGGACGGGACGTGGACCCTGGCGCTGAGTACGGCGTGGCGCAGTGGCGTAGAACACGAACAATGCCTTTAATTGTTCGGAGGCTGCTGAGGGACTTCCTTAGGCATCAAGGGTGAAAAATACAAAAGACAATATTAATAGTTGAACAGAGCAATATAACCCTTGACTAGGGACAGTACCTCTGGGCTATGACCCGGTGGTGGCCGGTTGCAACCTGAGGTGGGGCCTGGTGCCACTAGTTGGCGAGGAGTGTGATGGACTTTTTCCTTCCAGATTTCGGATACTCTTCCATTATGGGCTAACCTTGACAGAAACAGGGAGATGCGCCCACTGAGGATGGGGAAGTCCACCCACCAAGCAACGTTCTGGGAACCGAGAAGCCGGAGCAAACAGATAGGGCCCTACCAAACATCTTGATAAAATACTAGCAGCAATTGCAGACACGAAAACAGCACTGCAGCAAGATATTGGAGCGGTGTCTGTTGGCCTGGGCCTTCTGCAGACGGAACACCACAAGCTTGTGGAAAGGATGAAAACAGTCAAGCAGACGATCGAAACGTTACAACCAGATCAAGCAACTATGTCCAGCAAGTTGGAAAATTTGACCGCCAGGGTGGATATCCTGGAAAGAAGGGCAGAGGACGCTGAAGGGCGTAATAGACACAACAACATACGCGTAGTGGGTCTGCCGGAAACCAAAGAAAGTTCAGATATGGTGGCTTATCTGGAGGAATGATTGAGAACAACAGTGGCACCGGGCTTACTAACTCCTTTCTTTACCCGAGAAAGAGCACACAAAGTTCTGTCGCGCCCGCCGGCCCCGGGGCGGCCACCTCGGCCTGTGGTGGCGCGCCTATTGCATTACAAGGATCGTGACATTTGGATACAGCAGGCCCGTGCCAATGGACCTTATCCCCGTGGACAACTGCAAGTTGTCCATTTTCCCCGATTTCACTGCTAGGGTGCAGGCTCAGCGCTCCTCCTTCCTGGAGGCGAAGAAAGCGCTACGTGCAGAGGGAATCAGGTACTCCTTGATGTTTCAGGCAAAGTTACGAATCATGCTGGATGACACCACACATTTTTATGACTCGCCGGAAGAAGTTTGGTCATGGTTGGAAACCTATAGAAAAAATGGATCCACAACGCAGGCGGGGCCCCCCAGCTCAAGACCACCCAAACCACAGCGAAAACGGCTATGACGCTCATCCAGACGGAGACCATTACAGAAACCGTCCGCATCACAGACTGCCCGAGAAAGGAAGGCGGCACTGCAGGCTGTGGCCGAGGTACTGACACAATCCACAGAGAAGGATAGATCCGGAAATTCCTCAGATCATAGTGAAATGGAATCTGAATCAGGGGCATCGGCCAGAAGTGACGGAGAACTGCCAGATGTGACCCCACAGACAGCGGATGATATAATTTAGATTGGCTACAGCGTCTCAAACAAAAGATCATATGTGAACAAAGCGGGAGAGACACTGGGTCTACCGACGGCAGGAGGGATCTATATCCCTGTCAGAAGATGTTGAGGCCCAGGAAGACTAAGCAAGCGGTGTTCAGTACCTCGCACAACCCCACCAAGATAACCCCTGACAGGTGGACACCAGGGACAATCTTTCACTAATGGTTTTTCCTTTTTTCAGGTTTGGGCGGCCAGCCGTTGCGAAGCCGCCCTGGGTTGAGGGAGTTACTTGTTGGTAAAATGTGGCAGTCTCCAGGGGGTTGTTGCTCTCGCATGTAGAATTACCAACAGGCAGTGAGGGGCAGAGGAGGGGGGATTATGAAGGGGCAGATTGTTTTACAATATGCCACTAGTACACCAAGAAGTTAAAATGATATCCTGGAATGTACGGAGAATGGGTCTATGGCTAAACGGCACAAAATTCAGTTTCCTCACATGCTGTGGCGTGCAAGTGGTGATGTAGCAGGAAACGCATCTTACGCTCTAAGAAAGCGTAAGACTTTAGCGTAGGTGGCGCGGTCAGATATACGCCACCACATATTCTGCATTCTCAAGGGGCACCCTAATATGGATAAGGGCAGGTACACTCATTGACGTGAGTAAGGTCCAAGTAGACCCAGAAGACAGATATGTCCTGATACAAGGTAGGGTCCTGGGTAGGGTGTTCCTTCTGGGAAGCATTTATGCACCAAATTCTGAACAAGTCCAATTCCTCCATCATTTGTCGACACAGCTTTCTACTTTCGACACCTCCCACACCTTGCTTGGAGGAGATTTTAATTATGTAGCCGATACCACCCTAAATAGGTCAACACCTCCACTGAATGACACCCCAGTAGCCAAGGTGACTAAGGAGTTTCGGGAATGGTTGGGGGGATGGGACATGGTAGATATCTGGAGGTTACAACATGGTAACACACAAGATTATTCGTATTATTCCCACTTGTATAAACTACATACTAGACTAGATATGTTTGTATCCTCAAGTGGACTGGGCCCAACTATTACATACACGGAATACTAAGGGCGTACCATATCGGACCATAAACCACTGCTACTGCATATCCATCCCATACCTGAACCTACATTAACCCCTACATGGAGACTAGATCCCACACTCTTAGAGGACACTCCGTTTCACACTCTGGTACAGGGGACTATCACAGAATACTTTCAGCTTAACCAGGAGGTAACTGGGTCCAGAGCAACTGAATGGGAAGCCTTTAAATTGGTGTTGAGAGGGAAATGCATGGGACACAGGGTTGGACAGCGGAAGGCAATATTGGAGGAACTCACCAGCCTAGAATCCCAACTACACGAGGTGGAGGCTAACTTGACTAAAGAGGCCGAGGCTCATGCGAAGCTACTTGACCTGCAGCAAAGCTATGATGAAGTACTAGAAAGGCTCAAATGTTTTGATATACGGGAATACCAGGTGCGGGCACATATGGAGGGAGGTAGAGCAGGTAGATTACTTGCATGGTTAGTACGACCTGAATATGGGAGAACTCCCATCTCCCAGATAAGATTGTCAGAGGAAGTGATTACGCACCATCCTACAGAAATAAACAAATCATTCCGATCCTATTATGCTACATTATACTCTGAACCAAAGGTGCAAAACCGAGAATCTATAAAGGCTTATTTAACACCCTTGCCCCTAGCACTCTTATCCCCTGACAAACGCGTGCTGCTGAGGGGACCGGTGACTGCAATGGAAATCATGACAGCGCTTAAAGAGACGGCCAGAGGGAAAACGCCAGGCACTGATGGCCTGCCAATAGAGTTCTATGCCACAAACGCCCAGATACTAGCCCCAAAGTTAGAGGAACTATACACAGAAGCATGGGATAGAGGGAGCTGCCTTCTTCAACTAGGGATGCATTGGTGGTGTCACTCCCCAAGTCTAATAAACCGCACCCACAAGTGTCAGACTTTCGCCCCCTCTCGATGCTCAATGTCGTTTTTAAAATCTTGGGTAAAGTCTTAGCTACACGGCTTTTGCCCTATATGACCAGCCTAATACATATAGGCCAAAACGGGATTGTACCAACAAGATCCACCTCTGGGAACTTACGCAGGCTGTTCAATGGAGTACACCATCCCGATTGAGACCAATACACGGATGCAATTATATTATCAATAGACCTGGAGAAGGCATTAGATTCAATACGCTGGGATTTCCTAAAGGACACAATGGAAAGAATGGGATTAGGGGAGGACTGGATCGGGTGGGTGAAAATACTTTACAAGCATCCAACCGCACGAGTTAGGACAAATGGGGTAATCTCGGAATCATATAACATATACAGAGGCACTAAGCAGGGGTGCCCTTTATCCCCGTTATTATTTGCTATAGTAATGGACCCATTAGCGACAGCATTTCAGCAACAGGAATATCATATTGGTATCCAGCTGGGACAGAGAACCATGTGATCTCTCTCTACGCGGATGATCTGTTGCTGTATTTAAGAGATCGGGTTGCTGGCACACAATTGGCCCTGACCATGCTAGCAGAATATGCAGACCTAGTGGGACTTAAGATCAATAAATCCAAGACCTATGCCATCCCGCTTCAGGAGGGCATTGCGCAACCTGGGAATTTCCCAAGGTGCCTGACATGGACTTCCCGCTCCTTTAAATATCTGGGAATCCAAATTTTCCATACGGTAGAAGACTTACAAGAGGGCTACCTGAGCCCAGTTGTTAGATCCCTAAAGTTGTGTATACAGTTTTGGCAGTCACTTAGACTGTCACAGATGGCCCGCATAGCACTATTGAAAATGATTATGTTGCCCAGATTGCTGTATTATTTTACGAATCTTCCAGTGGTGATCCTCCCGCGATGGTTTTCTAACCTGAACCAGCTACTTCGGGAATGAATTTGGGATGGGGGCGGAATAAAGTGGCACTGGAGGAGGTGCAGAGGACACCTGAAGAAGGAGGGCTGGGCACCCCAGACTTTGAACTATACTACCTGGCTGCCCAGCTCCAGCGGTTAGCTCAGTGGATGGATGGGCAGCGCTTAGAGCTCCTAGATGAAAAGAGTGGGAGAAACAATCCAGAATGGTTGGTAGCCAAACTAACACACCAAAAAGTATTACTCCTGAATCCCAATATATTATTGAAAACTGAAATACTCATCCTTACACACCCGAAATACCGCTAATAGGAATCCCACATGGAAATCCATTGACTCCATACCCAAGGCTCCAATTAGTAGACTGGATAAGGGCTGGGATTACAGTAGTGGGAGAGTGTTTCCACCTGGGAGCCCTGATTCCCATAGATGATTTAATGTCCCAACATGACCTACCCCACGGGCAATTCTTGGCCTACCATTCACTGACGCGAACAATCCGAGCCATATGGCAGGGAGGATCCACGGAGTCCGACACACATAGAGTGCTCCAAGTGCTGCTGACCCTCGGGACAGCAAGGCACCTGATAAAATGGATATATGGAGCACTCCTGGGATCGGTAAAAAAAAAACTTGACCGGATGAGGGGACAGTGGGAGGAGATTGTAGGGAAACCACTAACAGATAAAGAATGGTCACGAGCATTGATGGGTTCGAAACAAGTGTCAAGAAACTCTAATTTTAAAACAATCCAATTTAATTATATACATATGGTGTATCTGACACCCCATAGACTGAATGTCATGAGAGGGGGCACTGATCACTCCTGCGCTAGATGTGGATTACAGGATGCCGGCTTTGCACATATGACTTGGGAATGCCCACATTTAATAGGATTCTGGGAGAAAGTCCTGGCTGAGATTGGTAAAACTTTGTCCAGATCCCTCCCAAATACACCCGGGATCTGCTTGATGGACCTATTCCCTAGACCAAAGGCCAAAAAAATAGGAAACAGATTTGTAGATAGTATTGGCGCTATCTAGTAGATGTAGATATATATAGTGGATGTAGATACAGTAGATAGTAGATGTAGTTAGTATTGGCGCGTAAAAAGATAGCTCAAAATTGGCGCACACACAGCACCCTCGATACAGGCATGGGAGAGAAACGTGTCTGCTTGGTCTAAAGCTGAACTGAGGCCCCTACAGAAAGATGATGCGCGGGGAATACGTAAACGTCCCATAGAGGAGCAATGGGCAGAGGTGCTGCGGGATTGGGAGACCAGAAATATGACAGACTCAGAGGGAGGGGACGAAGACACTGGAGGATCTGGTGAACATATTGTTAACGCAAGAGTACTAGACCCCCCCGCCCGAAACCCCCCACCCCCATTGACACATAGCATATATTTGCATATACAACTATGATGTGATGCCCTGACTAGTACACACCCCACTCTGTCAAGAAGCATGCAAGAGCCTATACTATTATCAACAGAAATGCTATAGACTAAGCACAACAAAGTTTGGTATATATGGTTTAGTGTTAATAGAATAGAATGAGTTAACATTATAAACTTGGCTAAGTGTGGAAGTAACTACCCTGAGTACGTATATGCTGTGGTACATAATTCTAAAGTGAAAAACATAAGACTAACTGTTAATAAGAATATACGTTAATGTGCAATTTCTAATTATATGCGCGATCTGTAAAATCCAGGCTTGTATGGGTTAGCAAATATAGTGAATAGGCATGACTAAATGTACATGTACAAAATGTATAAACTGACATAAAATGGCAATAAAAAGATATTTTAAAAAAATGGGTAATCTTAGTACAGGCACTTCTTTATATACCACATGCATATATATTTGACCCATACACTGCAGAGTTCATGGCGTTTGTCCATGTCTTGCACATATAATTCTCATCTTTTCATACCTAATGTGTTTGTTTTAAAAACCCATCCTACAATCGACTGTTGTTTGTCAGTCTTGTATTAGTGTTATCTCTAATTAAAACACATTACTGGATACATGTTTCATATTGTCTCCTGCTAGTGCAGAAGAACTTCACACAACCTGCATATATGTGTCGTTTGCTTAGTAAATTTGGCTATATTATTCTGAATTGCTAAATTATAAATACACTACCTTACAGTAGAGGTGCTCAGGTGGGCGAGCCAACAAATTAACAGGGAGAGCAAAGCCGAGCCAAGTGAATGGCTGGGCTCTAGGAGCCAGTTCAAAGCCGAGCCCTGAAAATGTTTGCCATGAAAATCATTCAACAAACATCACGTGAAAGATGATTACGTCACTTCAGAAAAAACATTACGTTTATTTCTTTAACATGTGACATTACCACTTCACATTACAGCACGGCACTGAGAAGAACTTATTAAAAGTGATAGTTTTTAAGCATGAATTTAGAGTGATTCCTGCCCCCACCCGGGTGACAGTGCCATTAAATTTTTTTTTTTTTGCGGATTTATATAGAGCGAACTCGACCCGAAGGTATTAGAGCGCTTTACATGAGCAACGGTTACGTTACACAGGAACACATTCATTTGGTTTTTTTTAAACTATTTTTTGGTAGGCATAGGGAGATTAAGTGATTTGCCCAGAATCACAGGATGTGGATGCAACCCCGAGGCTCGAACCTTGGTTTCCAGCACCAAAGGTGGCAGTTCTAGCCGTCAGACCACATCCACTCCCCAATGAATTAATGAACTAAGAGGCAAGACAGTTGTCTTGTGAACCCTGCACTGGGCCTGATTCCTATAGATAGAGCAACATTATAGTGTAATAAATCAAACATAATTGGTTTTGGTACAGCTAGTAGTCTGAATGCATTTTTTTCAAAGGGCTTTCGTATTCGATAATGAAGAAAAAAGAGAATCGGTGAAAGAATATATTTGCTTAAGATCACACAATTTGGTTAAGCCAGGAAGCAGCAATTAATCCAGACAAATCAGCCCCTATATGAGTACCTATTTGTCTTTTCTCTTTTACCTTGAATGTTAATGCTTTGTTTTTATCTCTTTGTGCATTAGGGTAGACCGAGGGTGGCAGGCAAAACCCACATGTAAGCTCGTCCCATTATGGGCTTTAGGTTCCAATGGGACATCAACCTGAGCAAGAGCCTGACTTCAGGCTTGAGCCAGACAGGAAGGAAGTAAATAACACAAAACAGTTGTTCACTGTAGGCTTATTTATAACAGAGCACTTCCTCAATCATGGGATGCAAATTCCTTCTACTATGAAACATATTAAACTTACTGTTGCAAAGAAAATAGAAATCAGCCTAATTGCAAAAATCAACCAAAAAGAAAAAAGTACGTAATATAATTTATTTGTGTAAAGGGAAATCAGATAACTTAATCAGGAGACTGCTTATGAAAATAAGGAAAATGTAATTAGGAAAATGTGCATGGTATGCTTAAGGAAGTGTATTGTTACAAATAAGTCTACAGTGAACCACTGTTGTGTGTACTTATAAATGCTTGAAGGCATATGGCTCTCAGCTCCAACAAAGATTTTTAACAAATTGAGATATTTTTCTCCGGTGACAGTCTCGTAAGTGGGCATCACTATAAATTCAGACCCCTCTAGAACACATACATTCTCTCTTAGCACTTCAGCCCTTTTTGCTGAACATTTCATTGTTATTTTATTGTATGCTTCAATATCTGATACCTCATCAGATTATTTTTTTCTTTCCAGGATGCAACTGAGTCTCAATTAGGTTCTTGGGTGGCCAGAGGGACGATATAAGCATGGCTATGGCATGTTCTACTTTTCTTGCAATTCATCGTTCATAAATTAGTAAAAGAAGAAAATTCTATGGCATGTTAGATCACATGTTTATGACATTTAGGAATTGAAAATGCTGAATATCTTGACTGCTTTGTATTTTCTACAGAACCTTCCTATATAAAATAATTATATATATAATTATATATGGGATAAAGGACCTCCTCATACAATATAAGGATATTGCAAGTTACTGAGGACTTCCATGCCAATAGAGAGGAACGCAGCCTAAGGCCAACTTTCTTTATAAGGATATGGACTCTGAGGTGACTTGCAATATCCTTATCATGTACCACAGGGGGCACTTTATTCCTTATAATACCTGGTCACACCATCACCTTTCCCATAAGCCATTTAAATCCTTGGTGTTTAGATCTTTCATATGAAAGCAAGAACATGTTTGTAAACATGAAAACTAAAAATAGAATCTCTAGTGCAAAATTAAACACATCAGAAAAGCTGTTAACCATTTGTTGCAAAAGATATTAGAATTGGTTTGATACAAGTCTGTTTTATAAAAATAATCTTTTGTATAATTACCTACGGAGTGCAATAAATCAACATTTTGCCATAATTATCTTCTTCCTGCTTGTTACTGTATAACAAGAAAAACAGAGCAGAAGAAAGAAAATCAGTGTTTCGTTTCATGTTCTTTAAACAGCGGCTTTAATTATGCTCCGTGCCCTGACCTAACTTTCCCCTCGGCTGCTGGCTCTGGTAGCAGGGATTTTGACATCAAAACTCGACTGTACTAAGTGGTGAGGGGCTATGTTATTTCTGTATAATAGGAGACTGGGTGCAGGTATTTAATACAGGGTTTGCAGAATCCCGTGTTATATATCAATTATTTACATTTTAATTAGATGATTTACTGGTGCTCCCAAATTTTATAAAATATTCCATGATGTTTTGTATTGTAAGTTGTTGTGACATAATTGAAGTTTCTGAAATAAATAGAGATATTCGCATTTATGCCAAATTTATTGCAAGTGGGAGTCAGTCAGACAAAGAAACTTTATTCGGTCACATGTAGGCCATAAATGTTATAATAAATACAACCACAATCAAATTTAAAAACAGATCAAATTAAATAAAACAGTATTTTACTTTTATAAATATTTTTCCACATTAAAATGCAATTAGTGCTAGAATTCAAGGAAACACAAATCTCTCTATCATAAGCGTTTTCTTGCACTGTCATACTAAAGTGCATAAAATAAAATGTAATCAGTATTAGCCCTACCCAGATGCCATCTCCATTAATTAAAGATTAGGGGACTTATTTTGATGTGGGGCGGACTTGCGTACGCCCAACAACGTCGCGGAAACGGGACCAACCGACCTCCAGTCGGCGACCCCGTCTGCCTAATCACGATGCGACCACACATGGTTCTGTCGCATACTCCCATTCCTCTATGGCAGCTGGTGTTACGGCCATAAACTGGCAATTACACAAGGTCCCATAGAGGAATGGGAGTCTGTGTTCATCCCTGTACCCCATTGCAAGCACCTCGAGGTGCCTGCCACTGGGTGCAGGGATCAACAATGGGGCATCTATGGCGCCCGTCTGCCCCCAACCGGAGGCTGAAAACAGAAGGGGGCCCTGCTAGGGGCCCTCAAACATGCTTTCTGACAGGGTTTCCATGTCGGAAAGGCCGGCATGGAAACCCTGCCGGAAACTGTGCATCGTAATCCAGAAGGCGGAAAAGCCTTCCATTTGGATTACGGGCCAGTTTCCGACTGGCAGACGTGCTCCTGGAGCCCGTCAGATGCCAGCCAGAATGACCGGCCAGTTTCAGTTCCAACTGGCTGTAACATAATCAGCCGGTCGGAATTGAAACCGACGATGAGTGTCGGAAAGCCTCCGACCTGAGGTGAAAAATATTACCATATGAATTAAAAAACTATATTGTGGTCACTAACTGTATTTTCTGTGACATTATACTTGTAAATATTTTTTAGCTGGTCAAGAGAGAATAGTATAAAATCAATGACACTATTGTGGTCCCTCCCTACATACGTAGGGTCGATGAATAGTGTAACTGAGAAAAGAATTAAGCGCAAACTGCAAACCATATTTTAAGATTGACTAAGTATCGCCCCATAAAAGGTATGTACAAAATACATGAATGCCTCCTTACTATGATTAATTAAACCACATACAACACTACCTGAATAGTTCCAGTTGAGTGTTGAAGGCCCCCATCCAAACGATGGAACCATGGTTATTACATTTACTATCATAACTCTTCAGTTCCCTATAAAGTGTGTTGACAATATCCAAATTGTTAGCATTAAAATTATTATTATAAAAATCAGTGTATTTTTTTCCCATGGAACACAATGCTGACACAAAAGTTATCAAAACTCCTTGAACTCTTCCAGACTTGGCCGAGACAGCAGGAGTGAAAAACGTTGCATAACCCTTCACATAATATTGCTGTAAAGCCCAAGTTTTGTGGCAACAGATAATGTCATACATGTTTAGAAACTTCAGCCATTCTACATTATCAACTTAGGTTCCAACTAGCAATTTGTCCGAGAAGTTTAGGTAAACTGTGTTTGTATGTACTTACCGTTGCCACACTGGTATCAATTGCTTCATGTCTTGGGGAGCTGGTGGAAACACGTGGAGTGTCAGAATTAAATACATGCCTACTACAACATGAAGGTAGCTCTACACCTGTTACCATAGTTTCTGAATCAGGCCATGAGGATAAGGAATTTGATTGTCAGTTTGTTACTTCATATAGGGCCAGGGCTGCAAATTTACTTGAGGTTGGGATGGAGAAATTCTGAGGCAAAGGAAGGTCTCTTGTTGCACTTCTATGATGATAATGTCGTCTTTCTTTTAGCCTTAGTTTTTGTTTTTTTAAAAAGCCCAATGGGACAGCTTCTATCCTTCAAAACTCTAGCCCAATATGATTGAGCCTCATGAAAAGGGATCTAACAGTCATCTCATGCCAAAAATGAACAACCCAGTCATTGGGTCACACTTGGGGTCATTACCAACCCATGCCACTCTCCTAAGCATATTAATATCTGCATGCAAGGTCTTCTAATCTACAAGTCTGTTTTTAAACCAGTGTGCGACCTTATTAACAAGTTGATCATGTCCTTCCCCTTGACCTGGTCGCAACTTTGGAACTCCCTTTAAAACGATAGTGTAAGGAGTTGCTTCTGGCAAAATCTGCAACACTGGCAAGTAAGTTTCCCAACAATTCTGGTGCAAGTTAATATGCCCTTCCTCCCCAGCTGACGCATGTTTTCTTGGTTGCTTAAACTAGGCACTTCGATTATTGTTACAATTAAGCGCTAATAAGGCAGCCATTTCATGTGATGCAGTCTTCCACTCCTTTGGGGTAGCTAGCTTGATAACAGCTTTCAGCATAAAGCGTGTGGGGCAGCATCTCTGCATTCTGGAGGTCACAATCTCCTTTGGCAGTATCTTGCACAATAATCTGGGGTGAAGAATCTCTCCTGACAAGTGCTCAAGTGGCAGCCCTTTTATAGTGTATTTTATCTAAGATGGGAATTTCTGACATAACCATAGGAATGTCTGACATAACCTATGTGCATCACGATGCGAGTCTTAGACGCATTCTTATAAACAAATAAGGTACTACACTGTTTCTGTCATTGTTCTTGTCTGACTTTGAGATAGAGATAACAAGGCACTTGTCCCAGACTGATGTCACATCAGGTGTTCTTATTGATGTCATTGTCTGAGCGATTTGACACTTTCACAGTTTCTTGGAAAGATAAGGACAGACAACATCTGCGTCAAAGGTAGACATGTTGATGTTTCTTCAAAAATAGAGAAAATGGAAGCTCAGCCTGCTCAAGATGGAATCTGGCCTTATGGACTTTACATCAGTGCAAGCAATAGTTCAGGCAGATCGCCTGATATACCTATATGTAACATGTGTTCTTTACCCAAAATGCACACATCATATATGCTTGACTCTCATGCTGTTCTCTGCACAAATGAATTTATTTTAGAGGACCTGCCTCAGGCACAAATCCTAAGCTTGATACCGCTGGCTCACCTTTGCACTTTAGTGTGAGGCTGTGGAATGAATGTTGTGCCAAAGGATGGAATGTTTGTGTCAATAACTTTGTTTTCCTTAAGAGTACTCTCACTTATCATGTGTGGTGTTGAAAGTGGTGGGTATGTCTTCCTTCATTGTCCATAGCTGGTAGTCCTACCTATACTCCAAGGAAAATGTGCTCATGTGGTGTCGTGATGTGATGTGATGGATGATGTGGTGGCTATGTTTGGTGTTATGATAGAGTGCATGGTGTATGAAAAACAATGTTTTATTGAACAATGATGTTGCAGGGTTTGGTGAACTCTAGTAGTGTGTGGTATGATGAGGGTTTGCTATGGTGCAGTGTGGTGCTCAGAAGTGTAATGTGGTATATTGTAATTAGTGTGGTGGGATGGGGTGGCGCATGGTGTAATCTGTTGGTTACGGTGTCTCTCATCCTTAGTTTTCCCTCTCTGTTTCGCTTTCCATCTATTCTCTATTTCTCCCATCTTTCTTTTTTCCTCTCTCTCTGTCACGCACTAGCTCACTGTCTCCTTCTTCCACTTACTCACACAGGCTCTCGCTCTTTCTTTCTCTTGCTCTCTGTCTAAAGGTAGCCTGAGAAGGCCCCCATGTCCTTCCTCTTTTCATGACAGTGCTTGATGATGTGGGCGAATGGTGCCCTCTCTCCTCTTCATTCACCCACCACACTGTTGGACTCGTACACACTAGTGCAACTTTCCAAATATGTTCTGAATTCATACTGACTGTAAGATATTTGTGCATTTATTTCACTACCATAAAACTTTGCAAACATCTGTAAAGTATTTTTTATAGCTTCTTTTGTGCAGAATCAATGGTTCTCTTGCATGGGTGTTCTTCACTTATACTGTCTCACTTTTAATCTGTTGAACTCCCTTAGGTGTGAGGTTTGGGCTCTGTAAAACAAACGAATTAATTAATTAATTAATCAGTCTTTATGGCCACTCTCTAGAAGTGATAAGGGATATCAGTCCCCAACCCCTTCTTGTCTCTGGAAAAGATCTTTCTTGGATGCAGTCAATCAGCCTAGACGTTATTAAACTAGTGCCCAACGCTTGAGTGGTTGTACTAATATGTTTCTTATTTCTGATTGGACAGATGCTTTTGGGGATCTGCATCTCTTGGCTTGTGTGCTACATCTTGACAGTGACCAATGTTCTTCCTTCAGACCCTAAAAGCTATGGCTACTTGGCTCGGACGGACGTGAAGGGGAAAGCGGTCTCTGAGGCACCATGGTTCCGCTTCCCTTATCCAGGTACAGTCTGGTGTCGCAGACCCTTAAGGTCTAAATATTAAAATGTCTTATTTTTCAAAAATATCATGTAAGCTAACTGGAAGTCTGTCATGGGATGGAACAACTTTAAAGATGTTTGTAAAAACACATTCTCTTATAAGGGTTCCCACTACTCGAGTTGGCATAAAATTGCTCTAAAAGATGCTTGGCTAGGGATGTAGCCTAACAGCTAGGGCGGTCGATCTCAAATCTGGGGAACCGGGTTTGAGTCTTGGCGATGACGCCTAACATCCTATGATTCTGAGCAAATCACTTAATCTCCCCGTGCCTAACAAAAATGAATGTTTCCTTGTGTAAGCAACTGGTGCACATGTAAAGCGCTCTGATACCCGATACCTTTGGGTCAACTTAGCGCTATATAAAAATCCGGAAAAAAATATATATTATATGAATCGCTATAGTGCCAAAATGATATATTGGAAAAGGTGTTCCAATAGAACTTAGCAGAAAACATTGAAGGGATGATTTTTAAAGCTATATTGGACACTACGATTCCATTGGTGAGGGCAAAATACAAATGATGAATCACAAAAGTAAGATTGTGCGTATTTCAGCTTTGGAAATGGAATAAGAAATATGAAAATTCCGCCAGTATGTTAAATGTACACAATCACAAATTTATGGTTGGGTATGTCCTAGGTGCTCCAGGGTGATGCTTCCAGCAAAAGTGGCTGTATATTGATACTATGTAGATTTTCACCTATGGTTTGCAGCTGCTTTACCACTATGGAAAGGCTTGTAAATGTACTCCTGACAAGGGCCGGAATAAGCCAGTTTAATGGTGGGAGTGGGGAGGAAACACCACAAATTGTAGAGGAGGTGTAGAAGAAAAAGTTTATACAGAGGGTAAATATTTTCATTGAGGAGAAACAAAAAAGCTAATTGTGCAAATACAAAAAATCAGACTTGCCTATTTTGCATTTTCTATCTGCTGAAAATTAGGCACTCGTACATTTTGTTGATGCCCTTTTAAAAGTTTAGTCTCTGAGCTATTTGCAGCAAATAGTTTGTCTTGTGAACCTTCTCATTCAATTGACACAGAATGTTGAGCTCTCATCCTGTAGCATTATTTCTTGTTTTTCCAAACATCTGATCTTGCTAGAACAGCCAGAACACATTGGATTTGAAATATTGTCAAATATTCTAAATCATTTTTCCAAACCAAAAGCATGTTGCAAAAATCTTTGCTGCATGCAGCAGGAACTACATCTCAGGCTCCTGCCCCAGTTGGCCATGCTGCACAAGAGTATCTAAATTGTGCTTATGCCACCTGATGCTCTTTTAGGGTCTGAAGGGGTGCCTCTGCAATTTATGAAAGGTGGCTGTGGATACCCCTGAGTACCAGAGCATACCCTGACTGCATCAGTCTTCATGGGTCCCCAACAATGGCTGCATGGAGAGGTCAACTTAGTAAAGTCTTCTAAGTGTTCTTGCTCCAATTGTTTGGATCTGTGCCTGAGGACTCTCTAGGGTTCTAGGGTTCTGCACCAGAGAGAATCCATAGGACCTCCTACGGGATAGAAAGAGTGTATATTGTAGGTCTGTATTAATGTCTTCCCTTGAGCAATAGACTCGCCCAGCCTTGCTCCTAAGGAGGGCCATGCAGCTGGTCAAGCAGAGATACCCTGCTTTGTAAAGAACATGCTTCCATGCAAAGCAGGTTATTGCCAATTTAAAATGTATGCCACTGTTTTAGCAGCTTGCCATTCGATATTACTATAGAGACCTTACAGTACCTTTTCCACTATTAAACCGAAGCTCTTTTCTGTTGCTTGATTTCTTAGCCTCAACTGATTCAAGAAAACTTGCTCCAGGCCTGGCATTTCCTGACTTAAATCAATCCCTCCACATGTGATAAAGCCTCATGATCCAGCTTATCATGACTTGAGCGCATGCGACTAGACGCGCTGTACAGGAACAGAACACAACTTGCCTGCTCTCATTTTCCAGGAGCTACGAGGTCTTCTCATACATCTTCTTAAGGACAACCTATTAAGATGTACAGTAGTATGCATCACTTACCGTCAAGTGATTCTGTTCTCATATGTTTGAAGCTGTACTGTGCGCTGTAAAATTATTTAAATCTGCATTTTTATGAAGCACTGCTAAACATTGAACTTTTGTAAAGTTTTCTGAGTCTGAGCACCCTGTGTATCCATTATTTAAGCTGGTAGCACTAGGCAAGAGAACCTGTTGTTTCTCTGTCAAGAAAATGCTTTGCAAATCTTTGATCTATATTTTACAATTTTCTTTTCTAGGCCAGTGGGGAAGACCCACCATCAACGTGGGTGGAATATTTGGCATGTTGGCTGGAGTGATTGCATCCATGGTGAATTCCATAGGCGACTATCACTCCTGTGCCCGGCTGGCTGGGGCACCACCTCCTCCAAGGCAGGCCGTTAACCGAGGGATTGCCATGGAGGGTATCGGCCTCTTATTCACAGGAATCTGGGGCTCTGGAAATGGCACAGCCTCATTAGGGGCAAACATTGGTGCTTTGGGCATTACCAAGGTGAGAAATGTATTATCTGTCTGTGAATCCTACAGGTATCTCCAACCAGTTGAGCTCCCAGTAGTTCCATGACACCTTCAGAATAGCTCACAGCCTTAAGTTCATTTTTAAAGCACAGGGTCACATTTTTCTTTTAGGGTTAAGGGAAGTCTGTGTTTATTTTACTTTATTTTCATCAGGGCCTGATAATGAGCAGTACTCAGTCAGATTTATGACCCAGGGCACAGAGGTGAAGACCTGAAGCACTGATGTATTTAACTCTTAAATAAAAATCATTGTCAACTCAATATGGGAGTGTGAGAACAAAATAATCTTTCTGAATGCTTTTAAATGGTAGAAAATTAAAATGAAAAGTTACCTTAATGATTAAGATAACTCTTCATTTTAATTTTCTCCCATTTCAAAGTGTCACATTTACTAACAGCAGGCGTCCTTCTCCCAGTAGGCAATTTGCCATATTTAAACTGAAAAATACTGTCCTTGTTTTTAAATGGGAGAAATTTAAACTGAAGAAAAATATTTCTATGAAACATTAAGTCTTAACGTTTTTCTCAAATTTCAATTAAACCAATTACACCTTAAAGTTTTATGAAGCATGTTTCTTCACTTTAAATTCTTCCCAATTAAGCAAATGACTCTATTTTTCTGTTATAAAAATAGGACCTTGTCGACAGGTCACTGGGAACAAGATGCCTGGTGTTTGTAAATGTGACACTTGGAAAGGGGATTACATTTAAATGATGGGTTTTGTGAAATCCATATAAACATAAAGATAACGCTTCAGTTTAATTTTCTCTCATTTCAAAGTGTCACCTTTACACACAGCAGGCATCTTGCTCCAAGTGGCTGGCAGACATGGTGCCATATTTATAACTGAAAAATGCAGCCATTATTTTAAGTGGGAGAAATTTAAAGTGCAGAAAAAAGTTCCAAATAATAAACATTTTTGCAGAATGTTTTCTGCACTTTAAATTTCTCCCAGTATAAAAAATGGTTATATGTTTTTATTATACATGTAACATATGACGAAAGTTATTGCAGTGCCTAAGTACATACGACATAGGCTCTCAGTCACCCATACACATTTATCCCATTCATACACACACATGTTCATACATCCCAAAGACCACACTCTCGCTGACACACATGGCAGTCCTGTCATAGAGCCCCTAGTCAAAGTATTTTGTTCAAACTATACTATCTAGTTCTATTGACATTAGGCTTAAAATCAATGGAGGTGGGTGTGAAGGTGTCTGGTAACAATGCGCAAGTTGCTAAGCCTTCAGTAGCTCACAATAATTTCACTGATCAGAAGTAGCTCTCACTACAGAAAAGGTTCTAGCATATCACACAAAGAACATTTACAATGCATTAAAGCACATATTGCAATTAATATTCTAGCACACATTCTAGTGGTTACCTAGTTAAAACGTGAAGTGTCATGGCAGCATGCTTTCAGGACAGGAGGCTCAAGCAATCACCCATGTAGCTGATGTCGGACCTGCCCTGGCTTTCTCCAGTGGCACAGATAAAGGACTTCACTTGCCAGAAAAGGATCCAATGTTACTCCTGCGCACTTACTACAGAATAGTAAAGTTTTTCTTTACTTATTATTTAGGTTAATTTGCCTTTTTAATATTGTGCAGCAGTCCAAAGAGGTATCAGAAGGCGTTTCGTCTAACTTACAAATCAAGAGAAACTAGTTTAAAAAGAGCATGAAGCTAAATATTAATGCAAGAAGAACAGTATGGGGAAGAACAGTTATAACAATCTGATAATTTCATTGTTAGAGAAGTAATGTGTTATTTATCCCTTCTATGAATTTGTCTCTGCTTGTTATATGTACATGTATCACATTGATTAAACGGCATAGGTAACTGACATAAGTAGATGAAAAGGAACAGGGACCGGAAAAGTCAGCCTGCTACTTGCCTCCATGAAAGAAAGGCATCCCGTATAACTAATACCAGATGAATTCTGGACGATACAGTCATTGAGTGCCCAATTCACAAAGATAAACTTAGACTTAAGTGTAAGTTTACTATTTTTGGTATTCACAAAGGTAAGCTACTACTAGTAAACTTACTACTATTAAAGTACTGCTACCACGTTTGCTAGTAGTAAAGTAACTAGTGGTAACTTACCTTTCTGAATACCAAAAATTAGTAAGCTTACACTTAAGTCTAAGTTTACCTTTGTGAATCGGGCCCGGACTGTTTGCCATCTAGAAGGATGGCTCCTTTCATGGCCTCCAAATGACTAGGAGGGACCAGGATCTGAATATGCCCACTGGGATGCACTTGTGGTTGTCCCTGAGGATGGAAGATAACTAATGAAGCACACTTCCCTCAGCCCTCACTGTGCCGAAGACGATGAAGAGGTTAGGCAGAATGAACACGTAAGGGTACACTTGTTACATACACACATGTGAAATCATCCTTTGCTTGATTTTTGGCACTCTCTGTTGCACAATAACGTCATTTCGAAAATGTAGGCTTGACGGAGGTGGCATTTGTCTGGACATGTTCAGAGTTTGAAATCCATCGCTATGTTATATTTCGGAGGAAGGAAACACTAGTAGTTGCTGAGTATGTCTGGGTTGAGGTGAGGTTGTTTTAAAAGCGGGAGGATTTGGTAAGTTTTCATGGGGTCTGAGAAAGTGCCCTGAGCGAGGGTGGCGCTGATGGCTCTGATGTATGGCATAACTTACATGTTACATCTGTACGTCATTTGGGGGTCAGCAGGGGTTGCAGCTGCGACCCCTGGTTTGCAGTTTGCTACCCGGGGAACTGACCGTGTGAACCCCAACATAGGGGCATATTCTCAAGGAGCTATCGCCGAGTTATCGGCACTTTAACGCATCCAAAGTCGCGCTAAATTTATCGCCCCATTCACAAGCTGGTGCTAACAGCCCATAACACCAGTTTTCCTGCGAAAGCAGTCGCAAAAAACATTGCCACAGATGACCCCGGCAACTAACGCTAATGAGATGCAGAGTAGGCGTTCCCGAGCAAAAAGCCGCGACAACACCACAACGCAACATTCTCAACGACCAGCCACATCTGTGATAGGAACACAAAACAGGCGATACGGCGCATTACCAGCAGGAAATTAACACCTGCTCTGACCTGGTGCAAAGTCGGACGTCAACCTGCACTAGAAAAGGGAGCCCAGCCCACAGCCACACCTGAAGAACAACAGATGCCATGGAGCCACTCACCATGCACCCCAGAGCCCCCAGAGGGCAACAACACCCACCGCCACCACCCCAGGACCGCCACCCCCAACTAACTCCCCCACATCCCCCCGGACCACCGCAGACAAAGACAGCGGACCTTCAGGAAATGCACCAGCCCCACAGACCTAACACCAGACAATGCCAATGCCCACTACAGGCCCAAAAGGACAACCATCCTCCGCATCCTGATCATCATTGCCCACAGGCTGACGGTACCAACACAGCGGACAACCAACATCCCTCCGCAGACAAAGCTGCTGGCTGTGCTGCACCTGTTGGCCTCTGGTATCCTCCCAAACAACAACCGCCCGAGTCGGAGGAGTCTCACAGCCAGCCCCATCCAAGTTCCTCACACCTGTCCCCGATGCCCTCACCAGCTAGGGACCCCAGCACCCATACATCCCCCACAATGCGCAGGAACAGCTGGAGACCAAGCAAGGACTATACGCCATAGCTGGATCCCCGCACGTGTCGGGGGCAATCGACTGCACACTTGTCCCACTTGTGCACCCTGCCAACACCGCAAACAATACCCCAACAGAAAGCACATGCATCCCATCAACGTGCAGGCAATAGTGGACCACAGGGAACTCCTCACCAATGTCATGGCCAACTACCCAGGCAGTGTGCATGATCCCTTCATCTTCCGACAGTCCAACATCAACCAGCGCTTCCAGGATGGCACCCATGGGAATGCACTGCCCGTCGGCAAGTACCAAATGAACACACCACACACCTCAACCCCACAATCATGCAACTCACAACTCTGGCACTGCACACGTCACAAAATCACATACAACATGCCAAACAACATGCCCCCCCACCAGACATGACAGCACAACTTACTGTGGCAACCTTGGTCAGCCATGTGCATGAGCCATCGATGGCATGGCACCTCAGCCACACAATACCGGAATGTGGGGAGAGGAGGGAACCAGGCATGTGCGAAGGAGGCAAGTGACCCATGAATGAGTATGTACACAATGCCAAGTGTGGCGGAGATTTGCTGGACAGACTGCAGTATGCAGACCACAGACACAGCCATGTCTACATGCACTGCTGGTGTTTGGAGCGTCGTGGACAGTGGACGCAACCATGTCACCCCAGCCAGTGGGGAAGATCGCGGAAATGTAGCTTGTGACGTCCCCCCCTGTAAGTGTGTGCGGAGTGGGCTGGCCCGGCGTACGCCAGGCCAGCGCAGGGGTGTGAATAAAAAGCACATAGCACTGGGCGTGGTTCTCTTCCGGAATGACCAACGCGTCTGCCAGGGCGGCACCTCCCACCCCGCCACGAGGCCGACGCCGTCGCCGTGAGCGGTGTGGCCTGCGATCCTGTGCGCCTACTGCACCCCGGGCCGCTGGTCCCCGGACCCGTCATGCCCGCCCCTGCGCAGCCAGGCCTCACTGCTCACCTGCCGACACCGGCGTGTGTCAAAGAGGGCCCACCACGTGCCGGTGCAAGCTCCAAGCCCGAGGCCCATGACCTTCGCAGCCTCCTCAGACCATCACGGCCTCCGCGACACAGGCCCGCTTTATTCCTTTTTCGTTGACGTACTCCACCACTGCCTTGGGCCTACACTACGCTCAAGTAGGTCACACATTTGGAACTGAGTCTTGATTATGCTATGGCAGAGTACACACTTTATGGCTGAGTTTATATCACTATACTCCCTTCGATGTGGTGACACAAAGTATGTGCATGGCATCCCAACCACACGTGTCTGTGGGCCCTTGATGACTACGCCTTCGGACTACACTGTGGTCCTGCAGGCCCCACACAAATCCATGCAAGTCCATACCAGGCAGGACACGGCATCGTCGCTGGCCAAACACCCGCTCAGCTCTGTCGCTACTGCCTCGGTCAACCACGAGTCATCCCCATATGCCATTTCAACGCCGTGTGTCAGTGTTCCAGGAGGAGCTTGCTGAACAGCGGTTGGCCCGCGCTGGCCGCTGCCTCCGGACTACACATCGGTCGAGTAGGGCACACATTGGGAACTCAGTCATGATTCATTTATGGCAGACCTGATATCATTGTACTGGCCTCGTCGCAGACTGCATCCCCTTTCAGCTCCGGTGCCACTAAGTCTGTTCCCCGACAACCATGGACACTTTCTTCTTGAGATTTGTTGGCGACTGAGTCCATGGACTGGGGGTTGTCTTCATCATCATGTCGGTGATACTGACTATGTGGCCAAAACGAGGCTGTAGCATTCCACTCCTCCATTTGCCGCTTCCGGCCGGCTCCTGCCCTCTGCATCATGCCCTGGAGGACACCTTCCACTGTCCCCCGCAAACCTCCGCTACATTCACCTTCGACATTGACGAGGACCCGCTCACCTCGCGTGGGCCTATCTCACTGCACCGCAAGTCACCGTCCCATGGCGGTGTGCCTGTGCCGGCCGCAGTGCATCCGGGGCCACTAACTCTGTGCAGCTCAAACCATGGCCCCAGTCTGATGGCATGTTGGATGGCCTCTGGGTCGATGGTCTGGGGGTCATCAACGCCATGTGTCTGTGGCCCTGCGCTGTCCGCTGCCTCCGGCCTCAACTGCGGTCCACCTTGGCTCACACATAAAATCGAGTCCTGACCTGCCCGGACGTCGCATCACCGCAGGATGCACACGCCACCACCGCCAGGACCGACTCCAAACGACAGGTGCCAGAGTCGGAAGTGTCTTACTGCCAGACTGTCAGAGTTGCTCACACCTGTCGTGGGGGCCATCATCAGCTTGATACCCTGCTCAGCTCTTCAGGTGCCACTAACTCAGTGCACCACAAATCAAGGAACATTCTGCTTGCATTTTTGGGTGAACACTGTACTCCCTCCGGCTACCACCATGATGCTTCACAGTTGTTTCTGTTGTGCTGGTGTTTTATGTTTCTGCTTCAATTGTGATCACTGTTCAAGTTGTTGCCAGCACCAACGACTCCATGAGGGCTGGCTTACACTCACCCCACACACATCCAGCACATGCGTCACTGTACATGTGACCATGCCAATAAAGGTGTCGAGTGCACGTGCCCGTGGCCAGTTCAACTAACTATCTGTGTGTGTCCGTGTGCTCATGATGTATGCATTTTTGCCCCGGGCACTACAACATTACATTGTGACGTGTACAGAGGACACAGCCATGTCACCGCAGGCAGCGGGTGGGGCATTGCACATGTAGCTTTGTCGTCCCCCACTCAATACGTAAAAGGAGGGAACTGGGCCGACAAACGCCAGTCCGGCGTGGGGGTGTGGATGATCATCCCGTGGCTCTGGGTGTGGTTCAGTACTGGAAATGTGCAAAGGCATGTGTCTCTGCCGCAGTGTGGGTCTCCGTTGGGGAGTGTTGGTGGGCCCTGATGGGACTTAGACACCCACGTATGTGATCTGGTTCGGCTTCCATGAGGTAGTAGCCCACCCGCACATGTTCGGCCACCCCCTTCTGGCAGTCTGACACCTGGCCTTGGAATGCGATGTGTGCTTGGGTGGGCTGCTGGGAGCCAGCCGGGGTGGTGGGTGCATCCAGCTGTGTTGTCTGTGCAGGGGTGGGGTGTCCTCGATGCAGCGGTGCTGCCCTGCTCCTAGAGGTCGATTGCCTTAGTTGTCCATGGACTGTTGTGGGGCGTAGGTGTCGGAAGTGTGGTGGTCCTCTTCAGCATCACTGTAGAGTTGTCTGGTCTGCTCTGCTGGGGGTGTTGTTTGTCCCTCTGTAATGTGGGGGGAGATGCTTGTTGACATTATGTTGGCATGTATGTTGCCGCATTGTTCAACTTTACATTCAGACTTCATGACAATGTACATTGTGACTGTTTGGGAGGGGCGGACTATTTGATGCGGGTCAGTGGACATTTGGACTACATGACGTAGGTGAGGTTGTACACGTACATTTGCATCTCACAGTTTCCTGCTATGTCAGATGTGATTGGCCATTTTCTACGCACAGGCGGACCCAGTTGTGTCCTCTGTTCTGCAGTGTAGGTGTTGGACTGTGTACCACATTGTCGTCCATGTGGGTGTGCTGTAATTGCTATGTGTGTGTGCTGCTTTGTGTGGGAGTCGCACCTGCAGCTGTGATTTTGCTGCCCCTTATCCCTTGGAGGCGGTGTGCCTTTGGCTTTTGTGCTTTTGAGGTGCTGTGATGTTGGCGACTTGGGTCATTTGTGCTCTTGGACGGTTTTTGTACTCTTGTGCATTGTTTGTCTGCAGATGTGTTGTTGACGTCAGTGGTTGTTTGTGCAGGTGGATGTGTCAGAGTGTGACCAGCTCCTTTCCAGATGTGGTCCACACTCAGCCACCTCAGTCTTGTGGCGTGCACAGTGTCATGGTGATTGTACTCCAGCCATGCTGCTGGTCATGTGGTGTCACTTGCATTGTCAGTGTGGCTCTCACATACGCATCTTTGCTGTGTTTCGCACGGGTGCATGTGTGTGTTGTGTAATTGGTGATGTGTGGGGTGGGACCCCTTTGGGCACATGGTGAACAGGGTCCTACTTCATGTTTGTATGTGTGCTGCAGTGTGCCACGGGGATCAGGGACATGACCCAGGGTTATTGTGGGTGTGCGGTGTGCTACACGTCGTTGTGCATTTGTGCGATTGTACCCGTCCCCCCCCGTCCCCACAGTCCCTGTTCGTTACTCACCCTGTTGCTGTTGTGTCAGGTCATGTCGAGCAGTGTCCGGACTCCCGACTCCTTGCACCATCTCCACACTGATGACTGTGGGCGCCATTTGCTCCAGCTCCTCCTGTGGCGCAGGACTCCCACCTCCATTCGCCGTTGCTGCCTTCCTGTTGGCAGCGGGTTTCTGCTTGGTGTGGCTTTTGACATCGTGCCAGCGCATCTTGGCCTCCTCGACACTCCGACTGCATTCACGATGGGATGTCATTTTTCCGTCTGTATTGCCAATGACACAGTGGTGGTGACGGACAGTTGTTGTTGGTGCTCTGTCACCTCCGTGACGACGATCTGGTTTTCCTGTGGACTGTACCCCGTCTTCCTCTTCCTCTTCTCCATGGCCTTCCCCGACCCCGAGGTTCATTGCTGGAGGTCTGTGGGGCTTGTGGGGTTCGCGTTGACCTGGGCACTCGTTCCGGATGCATCCATGTTGCTGCGCAGTTTGATTTGTTTATGGTGTGTTTTTCTTGTTCAGCTTTTATGGTGCATTTTCCCGCCAGACCCGTGGGGATTGCAGGCCTATCGCTGGTTGTCGCTGTTTTTTTTTTCATGGTTCAATCAATCAATCAATCAATCAGGGAATTGTAAGCGCGCTACTCACCCGTGAGGGTCTCAAGGCGCTGAGGGGGGGGGGTCCGCAGATCTGTTTAGCCGAAGAGCCAGCTCGTGGTTGGCCTCATCGCAACTTTATTCGCTTTGGTGTTTCGCATTTTTTCGGCGTCGCGTTTTTAACACGGTCATTTGACGTGTTATCGTGGGACTATCGCATGGTGATGCCAGGTTGAGAATGCTACGTTAACACGGCGTTGTTTTCCCGCGATGGACTGCGATGTGAGAAGTTGCGTTAAGCTAAACTTGCGGTGGTTATCACACGTTCTTGTGAATATGCCCCAGAGTGTTCTTAAGGCTGCATCAAAAACAGAAACAAAGGCGCCTCTTTAAGAGCTGTGTTTACATTCTGGCATCTCCATGCCTGGTCCCGTCGGCCTTTCGCAACAAACTGAAAGTTTCTTATGATCTAAGGTGGTCCTTCCAGTCCTAGATCTAACATGTAGCCACTCAGCAGTGTCCTATTGTTTAATAAGGATTAAGGCGACAGTGGTGACTTTCTTTCTCTGTACCTCACCAACAGGACGTGCAGAGGATGGAAAAGCTTGCAATAAGTACATGCCTGCCACTTGTGAGCAGAGGGCGCACATTTAAAAGGCCCAGTTGCAGTGGAGGCTCCTCTGCTAAGGCAGAGGAGTGTCGACCCACTGCTCTTAGAGCAGTGAAAGGGGCAAAAATAAAACGTTAATAACAAGGTTATCGTTATATTTTTGGTTGCTGCGGGCCAGGTTAGGGCAGGGCAGCACGGGGTGAGGATCTGATGGCTCAGGGTGGGAGTAGGAGTGGACTGTGAACACTAAGGGGCATATTTACAAGCCCCTATCGCCACAGGAACGTCACTTTTAGTCATGTTCCTGTAGCGATATGGGCTTCGCCTTATTTACAAGGCAGCATTAAGCCACGTAACGTGGCTTAACGCTGCCTTGTAAATAAGGCCCCCTTTCACGCTAAACTTAGTGTGAAAGGGGTGGCCAATGGGTGTTGTGGTGGGCGTTCCACTGCAACACCCATTGATTTTGGCGCTGCCCCATATTTACAAGGGCAGCGCCAAAATTTAGACCAGGGAAGACCTGGTCTTAAATAGGCGCAACGAGGAAAATGTTTCATTTCTCCTTGTTTTTGCTATTCCGATGTGTGCTGCGTTGTGCAGCACATATAAAAACAGCAAAAGGCCATTGATTGTTTATGTGCAGAAAGGTGTCCCTTCCTGCACATAAATAATCATTTTAAAAAGACTTTTTGCAACTTCTTTGTGTACTGCATTGAGCAGCACACATACAAGTTAGAAAACACCATTTAAAGTGTCAGGCACTGACAGGTTGCGCCTGCCTTATGGTCCGATTGGGGCACTGCGGCGGAGAACTACAACTCCCAGAAGGCTTACGAACTGGGAGGGGCCATTGGGTATTTAAGTCGGTGATGCACGCCGAGATGTGTGCGTAATTCTTTCATTGTGGGAGGGCGTAAGACTGTGCGGCTGCACAGTAATCGGATTATCCTTTAGTGTCTATTTGCCTCAATAGAACCACCTCGTCCTTGGATTCCTGTTTTAGTTCGGGACACTATCGTGTCTGTGGAGTTTTCGGCCATCCGCGACTTCCTCGTCTGCAGACGGCGGTCTGCAATCCTCTCGCTGGAGAGCCGTTGGTGCTCGTAAGCTGTTGTGGAATAGGGGAGGTGACCGGAGTCATCGGCTTTCCTCAACGGCAATCAACTGGCTGTCCGCTCTCGTTGCGAGAGAGCATTTTGATGTCCGTGGGCCGTTCCAGGTTCAGCGAAAAGAAAGGATCCAACGGCTGCTTTGATCCTTGTGCTGCTCGGGCTCGAGTAACACTGTTCGACAGGTTCGCATTTGGGAATCGGCACTTCCGCGAGTTGCGGAATACCAGGTACCGCCTTACCAGGGGCTGTTGCTTGTTTCGAGTACCATTAAGTTTCTTTTACACTCTTGCTGGGATTTTGGACAGTTATGTTTTTTCCCTCATTATAACCACAGAGGTTATTGGGTTCGGGGGAACTGAACTAGAGTCAAGATTAGAAATTGGCTCTTTGTGGTGTTGTCGCATGCTTACTGCTGCTGGATACAATAGCTCATGGGCTTTCTTCATTAACAAAGGATCAAGGATTCTAGTAACTGTTTTGCTGAAATCCAGAACTACGAACCACTTCCTTTTTGTTTCCTTTTCTTCTTTCTGTTGGGAATGCGAAAGAAGGGTGCGTATGTGTAACGCTTGGGTTCCTACCATAGGAGGAATTGGTGAGAATGAAGAAGGAATAATCTGTTTATGTTTTGTTGTTGTAGGTAGATACTCTTCCAGTTTGAGAGCGGTATCTTTACTGGTTATAGAGAGGAACACAGCGGCCACTTATTGTTGTTTTAAGGTAATAATCACCTTAGTGAGACTTTATGAGAGTAGTCAGTGTTAAGGAACTGTATTAACCTTGTGTTCTCTGTCTAGAGGTATCCCATTCCCCGCTGTTCCTACCCTAATTCCTTTCCCTCGCTTGATCGCCTCAATACTCTGTGCACCCTGGGTCAGAGTTGGGGATGTCAAGAGGTGGACCCCTTTGTGCATCGCCTGGATTCTGAGGAGTTCCTGTGGACGTTACATAAAGAGTGTTTATGTGCAGGAAGGGACCCCTTCCTGCACATAAACAATCTTCCCCTGTCACACAGACACCCTTGCACTATGGTGCAAGGGTGCCTGCGTTGGCACTAGGCAGCTAAATTTAGTGCCAGCGCAGGGGGGAACTCAGGGCTGCACCATATTTTTGTAAATATGGTGCAGCCCTGCGTTTCTAAAGTGACGGAGCGTGTTGTTAGCCTTCTTTGCTTAACGACACACTTTGCCACTTGACTAGTAAATGGGCCCCTAAGTGCGCATGACTGCTTGGCCGGCCGTTTCAGCCAGCCAAGCAGTCATGCGCACTTTGCATATTCCCCACCAGGCTGTAATGGACAGCCTGGTGGGGAATATGAATAGGCTATAATTCACACAAAAGAGGAGGGGTGAGGGTAACGGACTCACCTACTCCGGATCCCCAGACAATACTTTTACACACCAGAAGGAGTAGGGAGTAATAAAAATGTCTCTGTCTAGTGGTGGCACGTGCTGTGTGTCTTAATTCTGCCCTCACTCACACAATTGTGTGACATGCTTCATCAAAGGGCTGCTACCAAACACCCCTGCGTAGCCAATGCCTGGGGTGGAGCAATAGGGTAGGGGAAGACAAACACAACACAAAAGAGAAACAAATGATTTCCAAAGTGACTGGGATCACCGGAAGTGAAAGTGCAGTGTAGATTAAAACTAGCTCGGAGGTGTCGCTGTGCCTATACTTTATTCCTGGACCCTCTGGCCAGGATTAAAAACGTGAAGGAGGGGTGCAAGGAGCACAATACATCTCCCAATCACCACCATCCTTCACGTTTTTAATCCTGGCCGGAGGGTCCAGGAATAAAGTATAGGCACAGCGACACCTCCGAGCTAGTTTTAATCTACACTGCACTTTCACTTCCGGTGATCCCAGTCACTTTGGAAATCATTTGTTTCTCTTTTGTGTTGTGTTTGTCTTCCCCTACCCTATTGCTCCACCCCAGGCGTTGGCTGCGCAGGGGTGTTTGGTAGCAGCCCTATGATGAAGCATGTCACACAATTGTGTGAGTGAGGGCAGTATTAAGACGCACAGCACGTGCCACCACTAGACAGAGACATTTTTATTACTCCCTACTCCTTCTGGTGTGTAAAAGTATAGTCTGGGGGTCTGGAGTAGGTGAGTCCGTTACCCTCACCCCTCCTCTTTTGTGTGAATTATTGTTCAGAGCGGCGGCTCAGCCGCAGGGGAATACGGAACCACTGTGTATTGTTGCATAGAGCAGATACAGCGCGCTGCACCATTTTGAGTACGATCTAGAACTACGGGTAACCACCTTGATTCCCGATGGCACAGGACCAGGGACTATCCTTTGGGGAGGACATGATAGCAGAGATCCTAGCAGGCCATCTTTATTGGGTGACACCGCTTTGAACCAGGTCCTCACGCAAGGGGAAGGCTGGGACACTCTCTTGGAACTCAAGAGAACACATGTTAAGACTATACTTCACGGGGCAATCCTGACTGAATATCTGAGGGGGAACGTGGCTCCACGGGGTCTCCTCGTTACCAACTAACCCCTCATCTTTTTAGAGGATGCTGCATTCAGACGGGATTGGGCACTCATTGCGTGGAAGTGCACCAGGGATTGGCTGGTCTTAATCATTAGTACAGCTAGAAGGCTAGCCGATACCCTTGTGATACAGATCCAAGCAAGCGAGCAGGGACTGAAAAACGTAGGTAATACTGGCCACGTTCAAACACAAACTGGACGAGGTTAATACCGAACTGGGAGAGTATAGGGACCACTTGATGCAATCAAAAATATCCAAATTGCAAAAAGACCTTAAAAAATTCTCAAAAGAGAAAGTCTACCCCTCTACCAATGAGGAATACGTCCAACAGAGACTCATGGATATGAAGAAAGGGACCCAGCAGGGCAAGAAACATCAGGACACCCCTAGCAGTAGTAGCGAGGGCAGCGACTATGAATTCCCACAACGTAGGAGAGGGAGGGGCAGAGGTTATCAAAGGGGACTGAGACCCTTCTTCCCCGCCCCGTTTCAAGGCTACCCTAACCAGAGCTACAACTGGCCAGGAATGGGATTCCCCCCACACCCAGGTTACCAGAACCCCCATTTCCAACCACCCCAATTCCAACAGCCACAGGTTCCTTTTTTAGTCAGGGGCAGAGGCAAGCAGAAGGGCCAACAGAGATTAACCTGGGACGAACAGGATCAGGAACTGAACCAGCGAGTGACCAGGAGCATGGCCCAGAGCATGCTACCGGGAACGAGCAGGGAACATCATTAGTGGTAAATCTCTCATCGACGACCCTTACTCGCCCCCAGGAGAACCTCCTCAATAAAGGCCTAGGTTTCGTTCCAACCAATCAGTTGGATCATTTTCTACTACGTCAGGAGTTAGCCACATTCTTCAGGAGTGTGAGATTAATGATTTTCTTCGAGGATGCCGAAGAAAGGAGTAACCCCGCAGGGGATACTCCCCTACGCCCGAAGTCTACATTCACACCCCAGATTGCTACGCTACCACAGGAGGTAGGCGCATTCGAGCAAGCAGTCATACATGACCTGGAAAATCTGCGGAGACAGGACACACGCTAATTTGCCAACATGAGCAACATTGAGAAGAAGGCACTCAAAGAACTGAAGGAGAACCCCTCCATTATCATCAAGCCGGCGGACAAAGGAGGAGCCATAGTTATTTTATATAATTTACACCAACGAATGTCATCACCTCCTATCGGATGAAAGAAACTACAAGGTGCTAGGAAGGGACCCAACGGCGGAGATAACAAAGGACATCGCAACACTTGTGGAAGAGGGATTGGCCAATGACTGGATTTCAAAACATGAGGCGGACTACCTCATCAGAAACCAACCAAAAACACCGTATTTTTACATACTGCCAAAAATTCACAAACCTACCAGTCCCCCACCATGCAGACCCATCGTGTCGGGCATCGTATCGATTCTCGAGCCATTGTCACAATTCTGTGATTTTTATTACCAGCCTACCTATGGGACACCCTTGATATCCTTAATCTAATCAAGGAGATGGATTTCGACCCAGACAGTGAGTTTCTGTTAGGCCTTGATATTGAGGCGCTATACACCAACATTCCACAGAGGGAGACTCTGTGGGTACTAGAGGAGATCCTGTTTGAGGAAGAATGGAGGTACCAAACACCACAAGCCTTCATCTTGAACCTGGCGGAAATAGCCCTGACAAGGAACTTTTTTGAGTTCGAGGGCACCCTGTACCTGCAGACCCACGGGACCTCGATGGGCAGTACATTTGCCCCGAGCCTGGCGGGTCTGTATTTGGGTGCTTTCGAAAAAACTGTGATCTATAATCCTCAATGCCCCTGGACGGATAACATAAGACTGTGGCGTCGTTAAATCGACGACGTCCTGGTGGTATGGAAGGGTGACGAACAATCGGTCATTCAGTTCCTTGACTGGCTGAACAACAGGAACCCCTTCCTTCATTTTACATCCACAGTAACCAAGACTGGGTTACCCTTTTTGGATTTAGTGATTGAACCCAAAGGAGGTAAACTCCATACCAGGGTTCATCATAAACCAACTGATAAAAATGCCCTGCTAGCCTACGATAGCTTTCACCCTAAATCCCTCAGGGACAACCTGCCTGTGGGTCAATTCTTTCGATTGAGAAGGAATTGTACGGAGAGATCCACCTTCAAGGATGAAGCTATGCTCCTCACAAAGAAGCTCACTAAAAGGGGATACCCTGAACACACTATTACGAGAGCCAGAAAAAGAGCAACAAATGCCAATAGGGATAACCTTTTGGAAAAGACCAATAGACCACAAACAGACAAACCAGTGTGTGTCACCACGTTCAATACGGCCTCCGACCAGATCAAACAAGCGGTACTAAAACATTGGCGCATACTGAATTCAAATGGTATGAATTTAGCTAGGCCTCTGTTTTCGTTCAAAAGGAGTGCAAACCTTAAAGATCTGTTGGTGCACACCAGACCAACTTCATCGCTGCAGAGGAGGAACGTTACGCCAGGACAATTACCTCCCCTACAAAACTCGCCAAAAGAACTTTTTAAAACTGTTACCACCCTGGCTCACCCAATCGCTCCCACCATCCCGGCTAGCCAGGAACTGTGTAACAAAGTAGCGAAGTTCTTTTTTGACAAAGTTAACGCTATTTTCTTAACTTTCTCGGACTCAACAACCAAGAATACTACTGATCACACGATTAGCTCCAAGATAGATGAAAGTAAGGACTTTTCACTGAACAGACTTGCCCCTTTAACAGTCTCGGACACTTTCAATCTTCTCATGAAAGTGAAATCAGGCTCCCCGTACGATCCTTGCCCAGTATCCATAGTAAAACTGGCAGCTGAGCCAGTCTCATGTATTCTGACCTCTATCATAAATTCAATGTATTCAGAGGGTTAATTTCCCAGAGATTGGAAACAGGCATCCATTCTGCCCCTGCTCAAAAAACCTAGCCTGGATACTAAAGACCCAAATAACTTCAGGCCCATATCCAGACTACCACTCCCGGCGAAAATCATAGAGAGAAATATGAACACGCAACTCAATGTGTTTTTACAAGAATCTCAGGCGCTAAACCCAACTCAGTACGGTTTCAGAGAGGGGCATAGTACGGAGACCGCACTCCTCAAATCCACGGAGGAGATTAGGACTATTTTGGATCAGGGAGGAAAGGCTGCATTGATTATGCTGGATCTTTCAGCAGCCTTTAATACCGTCCATCATGCTTTGCTGATGGACCGATTGCACGAGATCGGAGTCCAGGGCACCGCCTGGAAACTTCTCAATTCCTTTCTTTCCAACAGAACTCAAACGGTTGCCCTGGGCGAATACGAGGCCGATTCATTCTCACTACCCTGTGGAGTGCCGCAAGGGTCTTCATTGAGTCCGACATTCTTTAACATTTATGTGTCCTCATTGGCGCCCCTAATTGAATGCTTTGGCTTCAGTCTGACTTCCTACGCTGGATAATAACCTGCCTCTCGAGTAACTGTCAGATCCTAATAATGCCAACCTGTTAGAGTGACGTTTTGTTTTTCCATATACAGATTATCACAATACATATCAGGAATGCAACCTGGGTACCCTGTCCCTCTCGGTTTTCTATAATACAAACAGGGGCCAGGATATCCCATGCCGAATTTACCCTTTACCTCTACGATGTGGGGAGGACGAACGTATGTATAGTTCACCAGTGATAATGGATAAGCAGTCCATAAACTTGTAACAGAATCAGTGGGATAACAAGCTGTGTTGTCTCTGAAAAATTTCCTGTGCGTGTCTAAAAAAACATTACTTTGCATAGCTCTTTTACTACGATCTGAAGAGACAATCTGATATAAAACACATGATGGGGTATCACCAGAACACTCCAATATCCAGGCTATCCCCCCTCCCACCAATAGGAACAGCAATATAAAAACAGCACAGAGCACCTTCTTCCTGAACAACCAATCAAAACTGATCCTCCCCGGTCGCAGAGCATCTAAAGGCTGTTCGTCTTCTGCAATGGGACGACCAAACAGATACATTTTTACTATGAAATTACAAATAGAATCACCAGAGAACGAGACGTCATGTAATGGAGCTAACGATGGATAGGACACAAAAAGGAGAAAAAAAGAAAACGTCAAAAGGATCAGGGTCCGTCACAAGCCTCCCTGACAGGCTTCTATTGTCCAATCCTCGGTGGTGCTATTGAGCACTTTCACGGTGGAGCCACACTATTGCAGCCCATCTGCAAATGTTCACTGTTCTCAGGATAGGGCACTCTCCCTCCTCGGGAAAATACCCTGAGCTTATCCAGTCCTACGTCACAGGCAGTACACTAATCTTCTGATCCCTAGTCTAATAGGAAAAAGCAGAAACAAGGGGCATTTTCACTAATCTTATCCATAAAGTCCATTCCTGCTACACTCACTTTTCTTTTGGTGCACTATCCTTCTGTCGAGGACACAAATTGTACCTTGCTACTCCAGGCACTGTCTCATCACGGAGAAGAATCTGAAATTCAGGGGGTGTCGGGGTCTGAGACTCAGGCTCCTGTGGATCAGATGAAGAGGAGACCTGGGCAGCCCTAATTTCTGGGGGAACTGCCGCATTCAAACCTGCATCATTCTCCTCCTCTGTCTGCGCCCAAATCAGTTGGGCGTCAGAAAAAGGGACAAGACGTGGAACCTTCTCCGTCTCGTGATCCCCTATTCCATCACAAATCCAACTATCGTAGGGGAGAGGGAGCGGAACTCGTCGACAATGAGATGAGTGTATCCAGTTCTTTCGACCGTCCACTCTCACTGCTGTCCTTGTCGTGATGAGCACCAAGTATGGTCCTTTCCATCTGTGTTCCAAACTGTCTCGTCTCTGGAAATTCTTAATTAGAATGTAATCACCAGGCTGTATGGTGTGCCCGGGCCCCTCAGGTGCTGGAGGCAAAGCTTCATGTATCTGTTGATGAATAGAACGTAAGCTTTTAGTGAGATCATATAAATAATCGACAAGCAGAGGATAATCAATTTCAGAAAACTTTTTCGGTCTAGGGACGCCCCACACATTTGCGGGACAGCCAAAGACCACCTCATAAGGCGATAATCCTGTTCTAGAATGGGCTGTCATTCTGGTAGACAATTGAGCAAGGGGTAATGCATCTGGCCATTGCAACCCAGTACTTTCCTCAATCTTTGCCAATTTTAGTTGAGAGTACCATTGTACTTCTCAACTAAACCTGCCGACTGAGGATGATTTGCTGCATGAAATTTTTGCTTGATGTGCAGACCATCGCACACCACCTGGATCATTTTTGCATTGAAGTGACTTCCGTTGTCACTCAAAATCAAACGGGGCAAGCCTGAGCGCGGGAAAAACTCCTTAATAAGAGCCTTTGCCGTTGCCATGGCTGTGTTTTCCTTCGTTGGGTAAGCCTCAATCCATTTACTAAATGTACACAACCACTAGCACATATTTCAAATTATTAACTCGTTGCATTTCAATATAATCCATTTGGAGAACCTCGAAAGGGAAGGAAGGTGGCGCAAAATTACCAGAAGGTGTAGGGGTACCTTTTCCAGGATTATGCTGCAAACAAATCATACAATGTTTCACCAAATGGACAGCAACTTTTGAGATATTGTCATTTCGCCACACAGGATCCAGTAACCTACAGATTCCCTTTGCGCTAATATGAGCTGGACCATGTGCCATGGTAACTACAGGAAATACATATGCGTCGGGTAACATCCATCTTTGTTTTTCGGACTTGTCAGTCCAGCACCCTTCGTCATCTAAATGCCCTGTACTCTCCTGCCACACTGCCAACTCCTCAACTGTTGCCTCACTCTGTATTTCTCTAACACTTTCCAACGAATTTTCAAACATAGTAACATCTGGTACCCATCTAGCAGGACCTGCCACAAACATTTTCGTCACTTTCGACCTGGCTGTCTCTTTTGCTATCTGATCTGCGAACGCATTTCCCCTCCCCGCATCCTCAGTAATTGCTTTATGGGCACTACACTTCACTATTGCCAATCGTTTGGGAAGGGTCAAGGCTGTTAAAAGCCTTTCTATCAACGGGCCATGTTGGATCTTAGAGCCATGTGAAGTCAAGAATCCTCTCTCCGCCCAGAGGCGCCCAAAATTATGAGCCACCCCGAAGGCATACTGGCTGTCAGTATAAATATTGACCGTCAGTTCTTCACTCAATTCACATGCTCACAAAAGGGCTATCAGCTCTGCAGCCTGCGCTGATTGGTAAGGAACATGTAATGTCTCAACTACAGTGCGCAGCGTGGTAATAGCATACGCCGCTGTAGTGGTGCCATCTGACAATTTGAAACAAGAGCCGTCGACATATAGTTCCCCTTGTGGGTCAGATAAGGGAACATCACTCAAGTCTACCCGTCCCTTCATCTCTTCTTCAGTGTGAAACAAACAATCCTGGACATCTGTGTCCTCCTCTTCCGAAGGGAGGGGTATTAACGTGGCTGGATTCAGAATGGCACACCTTTTGATAGTAATATGAGGTGCAAATAAAGTCAATTCATAACCAGTCAGACGAGCACTGGTGAGGTGCTGCGTCTTTGTCTTGTTTAAAAGTACATCCACAGCATGAGGTACCATTACTGTGAGATCATGATTAAGGACGAGCCCTGCCGATTGTCGAATAGAGACTGCCGCAGCCACGGCGGCTCTTAAACAACTCGGGAGGGCTCTGGCGACAGGGTCAAGCGTAGCAGAAAAATAAGCACACAGCCTCTGCTTACCTCCAAAGGCTTGTGTTAACACAGAAAGTGCACATCCAGCCGTTTCGTGTACGTACAGCACGAAAGGCTTCTTATAATCAGGCGTACCAAGCACAGGTGCGGAGCAAAGTGCAACTTTTAATTGTTCAAAAGCATGCTGACATTCATGCGTCCAGGGCAAGGGTTCATGCACATCTTTAGTTGTTAGGCGAAGCAGGGGCTGTATTAATAAAGAATAAGCGGGTATCCAGTGTCGACAATACGAGGTGATGCCTATGAAAGCACGCACATCCCTCTGTGTCACAGGGACAGGCATCTTAACAATGGCATCAACTCGTTCAGGTGTTAGCCTCCGACCCTCCTTCGACAGCAGGTGACCGAAATAGGTGACCTGCTGTTGACAATATTGGAACTTGGAAAGAGACACTTTATGTCCTTTATTCGCCAAATGCTTCAACAATTTTACCGTGGCATCCCGACAACCCTCTTCGGTATCGGAGGCTATCAAAATGTCATCCACGTACTGCAATAATACATTACCTGCGGGAAGAGAGAGAGAGTCCAATTGACTTTTCAAAGCCTGGCTATAAATACTGGGACTTTCAGTGTACCCCTGAGGAGCTCAACAGAATTGGAAGCTCCTACCAGCCAGAGCAAATCCAAAAAGATACCTGCCGTCTGGATGAATAGGAATACTAAAGAAAGCATTTTTCGAATCAATTACAGAAAAGAATTTGGCTGTGGAAGGAAACATTGTCAAAAGAACAGTAATGTCTGGAACTACTGGAAACTGGGGGACTACAATTTTATTAACCTCCCACAGATCAATCACAAAGCGATAGACATCAGGATGTGCATCAGGGAAATCCAAAGGTGCCTTCTTAAGAATAGGAAGAATGGGGCTATTGCATACATTCGCTACTGTCTCCTCAACCACCCCCGATTTGATCAAGTCCTGTATAATCTGCATCAAAGCCTGTTCCCCAGCCTGTGATATTTTGTACTGGGGAACACGAGGGAGCACAGCATTATCCTTGACCTGTATTGAAACTGGTGGTATCTGCAACAGCCCCACATCCGTATCCCCTGTGGCCCACAATGAGGACGGCACATCCTGAAATTCAACAAGAAGCGGCGCATCCTTTGCCAAACACTGTTTTGCACTAACCACATTAGGTCCAAGAGTGATATATACACCATCCAGGGAACAGTAAATAGTAGCATGTAGCTTTTTCAACAAATCCAATCCTAATAAATTTTCCCCACAATTCGCCGTCAACAGAAATGGGGAGTCCACAGTAAAAGGACCAACAGTCAAAGCAAGAGGTCGGGAAATGGGGCTCACATCGGTACGCCTGAAAAATCTACCGAAATATTATTACGACCAGACAATGCTGCCCCGGGGACCAGCAAACGAGAAACAGAGCTATTCATTGCACCTGTATCCACCAAAAATATCTGTGCCGAACCATGCAAATCTGCTGTGATATAAGGACCACGCTGATCTACAGGAATTTGGACTGGTCCCCTTCCCTGTCCCTGGCTGTCCTAGCCATAGGACATCCCTGCAATTTCATCCATATTATAATCATCATGATAGTACTGCCTTCCCCGGGGGTCATCAAAATAGTTCTGGTCAGAACGACCCCACGAGGATGCACCAGCTTGAGCCTCATCCCGACCAATCTCCCCACGGCCCCTTCCACTTGAACCCTGCCCTCTAGGTACTGCAATTTGTTGTAACAAATCTGGACACTCACTTCGCCAATGTCCCTCCTTTTTGCAATACGCACACTGATTCGGCCCTAGGGGTGCACCGCCTCTACCGGCACCCCGCGATCTCTGAGCCGGACCAGTGCCCCGTCCCCTGCCGAACCCCCTGGCAACCTGCTGCATCAACACTCTCGTCTTCAAATCCTTACTCTTCTTCTCCACCTTGTCCTTTTCCTCATTTTCTCGATGCTCATAGTACTGAGCCATACTCAATATCACCGAAGGGGAGGAGGTAGTCCAAGTACTCTCAGAAGCTTGCAATCGAGCCGCAATCTCCGGAAGCAAATTCCTAACAAACCTGTTAACAAACAGACGAACACCACCTTCGACTGACAAATCCTGCCCACTGAAATCCAAAAACACCCCTTCAAACCGAGTAAAAAAATCAGACACACTCTCCTCTTTCTTTTGACGACATGCCGTCAGCTTATCCCAATCTACTCGTTTGGGTGGGATAAGAGAATGCATATAGGTGATAATACGACTTGGCAAAGCCAGAATCACAGCTTTCGGTTTTTCACCAGCCTTCCTCTCCTTATCCCATGCCCTAATCTCATTCCAAGTGCCACCCAACTCCACTACGTGGTCCTGCATATGCACCTGCCGCCAAATATCAACAGGCACCAAGAGCCCGAAAAACATCTCAATATCTGCTAAGGTCATAAGTGACGAGGAGGCGGCCTCTGTTAACTCTTTATAATACGCCGTAGGGTTCTTCCTAGGATCCGGTAACTGACTCTTAAGAGCTAGCACCTCACTTCTCTTCCACGGGGTACAGACCCACTGTTCCTGAAAGTGAGCCGCTACACGCTGTTGGACCACATCACCTCTCTGGTTACGCTGCTCTGGGATCTCGGGATGAAAAATAGGATTCACCTCCCTCATCGGAAATTGGGACACACTAGGGGGAGTACGGTGATGTAATCTTTCTCGATAACCGAGAAGTGTCCCAATATTTCTGAGAACTTCTGCAGGGGCCATACCAGCGGAATATACACGATCTCGAATGTCATAAATAATTTGAGGAGCTGTGCCACCAATACACTGTTCCCACAAACCAATCAATGTAGCCGACATATGTTGAAGGGCATGCTGCTGCACAAATGGCTCAAAATCTCTCATCACACTCCATATATTCTCCACACTAGAAATCGGACTCCGAGCCCATTGCGCCGCCTGATTTGCAACCATATTTTTCTCCTCTTCACCCACATCAGATCGAATCAATACCCGCTCCATTCGCTCCCGTGCTGCCACCCAATTCCCTCCATCCGACCCACGCACCGGTGTCCCGACACTACACAACACTGAGGATAAAATGTCTGGGGAAGACACAAGAGATAAAGACGCAGGTGAGAAAGTTAGCAAGGACTCGGTTGTAGGTGTAAGAGAAGGAGGAGAAACATGAGCAGAAATAGCAGATACTACGGGGGTGCCTGCAGTCACCATACTTGCAGCTTGTGAAACCGGAGAGGAGGCAAGCAGGGCTGGAGCTGAAGCAGTTGAGTCCGCAGAAAGACCAGAGGAAGGCAAAGAAGCAACGGGGGACTGAGACGTCGGAACAACAGGATATATTCTCTGCGGGGCATAGGGAGGTGGGGGACGAGTGTCCAACAGATCCTCCACAAAGGGATCCTCGTCCTCTCGAACAACATAGGACTTATTACATTGTAATCAAAACTTCCTATCTGCACACTCAATACCTTTTTCATTTGGTTCCCTATCATAAGCTACAGCTTTCTGAACCACTGTCTGCATTGCCTTCTTCCTAGACTCCTTCTCGGCCCGTATACGCCTCTGCTTAGCTTCCTTCTGCCATACCTGCAAAGTATCAAACATTGACTGCCTACTTCTTCTAGCGAACAATTTGTCCTGTAAATAATTCAATTTGTGTTCGTCAAAGGTACCATCCAGTGGCCACTGAAGCTCAGCATTGTCCCTCGTATACTTGTGCCATAATGTACGAAACATAATAGGGCCAATACCGTGCTTCACATACATCTCAAAACTCGGAGTGCCTTCTGGAGGCGCAGGCGGCCTTTCCTCCAGCCGATGCTCAGAAGAACAACAGCGGCACCCCAAGCACCACACTTTACTCCAACAAGGCATCCTAGCATCAGACACATTCACTTATTCACTCAATCAACACGCACACACACACAATAAAGACACACACAAACAAAGAGCTCTCAAAAACAGTCCTCAGAATGCGCCAAGACAAGTCAGTCCTCAGACTGCACCGAGACAAGATAGGCTCTAGCCCCAGGCCTTTTCAAGAATAAACCAAATTCAACAAGTGGCCTGGCAGAACGTTCAAAAACGCGCCGTATCACAAGGGTCCGCAGACCCACCAAGTTAATCAAGATGGCGCCGCATATACCAAGACTCAAGATGAACTCACCTGGTACACCCAGGTCAAACAAGAGTATTCTCCACTGCCGACTCTTCGGACCAAACGGTCAGATCCAAAGGTTTCGCCTTTTCAGGACCCCAGCCGAGATGACCACTAGACGAGGAGCCGCCCGATCAGACAGGCGGGGCAGCCGCGAGAACCAAGCTCTATCATATGGGGATCCCTGATCCGCCCATCCGACCGGACGCAACCCCGACCCCAGAGCCCGACTACGGGCGGGATGGGTCACCTGGTGGAGTCCCTGTTCGGGCGCCAACTGAAGGAAATGACCCAACTAGGGTCACCCGGGTCACTCTCGACCTCCACTAGCCTTCCAAGAAAATGAAGAGTCGATGACGCAGTAGAGAATGCAATCTAACTGGTTTATTCACAAAGTACACTGCAGTGGAGTCCAGTCTGACCAGACTTCTATGATGGCTGACGAGGGACTGACTCTAACAAGCATACAGTTACATTATGTATGTTGCGGAGCCCACAAAGACCCGCCTATCATGGAAAAACACTGGTAGATGTGGTAATACAATGGGGGTACAGAGCATAAGTTTTGATTCCACAGCCTGGCACAAGCTATCTACTGCCCAAGGTCGTCTGGCTTATCCTCCCTACTAGGCAGGTGGGAGAGGGCCTCTACGCAGAGAGAAAGGCATGCGTTAATGAGCAAGATTCAATATTTGAGAAACGAAACTCACCAAGGACCATTTCTCGTAAATGATACAGTAACAGTTTCGATTATAATACAAGATGGCGTCTCCTAGAGGTAAAATGGTGGCACAGATGTAAACCTAACTTACATGACATCTGCCCATTTTAATTGCGTATGCATCCAGCAAGAATATATTATAAGATAGCTAAATAAATGCTAACATAATATCATGTAAAATACGAGTAATATGGCAGTAATACGTTTCAATTCTAACAGTGCTGCACTGGTTCTGAGGTGGTGCTGCGCTGGTGCTCAGGTGGTGCTGAGTGATGTTGAGTTGGTGCTGTGCTGAGGTAGTGGTGCGCTGATGCTGAAGTGGTGCTCCGTTGGTGCTGAGTTGCTGCTGAGGTGGAGCTGCGTTGGTGGTGGTGCACTGATGCTGAGATAGTGCTGTGCAGTGCTGATGTTAAGGTGGTGCTGCGCTGATGCTGAGTTGGTGCTGCACTGGTGGTGGTGCACTGATGAGGAGGTGGTGTTGTGCTGATGCTGAGGTGGTGCTTAGGTGATGTTGAGGTAAGGCTGAGCGATGCGTATTCCCTCACCACCACCACCATTTAACAGTGTCCCTTAAGGCTCCATAGCCACTAACGTTCAGATACATTTAATTAGTTTTAAACCGCCAATCATACCAGTGTAGGGTGTCAGAGCACTTTGCATCACACACAAATTATACAGAGACAATCAATCATATGTGTATAAATTAGCGTAAAGGAAATGTTACATAAGACAGAGGACTACAGGGTGTGGGAGTGACAAGTCATGCATATTGGTAGGCAGCATTGCTAAAGAGTGCTTGGGCCCCAGAAGCAGAAACTCAGAATTGAAAACAGAACACCATAGTTGGGGGTTCTCTTAAATAAAAAGAATTGATTTCTACCCAGATGAACCTTTTTGCAACATTAATATCTGCTCTAATCTATACTTTGCAGTGCATGCAGTACTTTTATGACCGTCATAAATTCACTGTTCTATGTTAGGATTTTAACTTATAAGCTGCAAGTAACAGAAAAGCAGTAACCCATAGAGCTACTTACATTTTATGCACTTTGTGATCTGCATGGTACAGTTTCTTTGCAGCCGGCATATTAACCCTCTGGCCACCTTGCAATGAGTTAAAACTTCTTACACTATACAACTCCGATCTCTCCAGCAAGAACATTAATCACCAGAGTTATCTTGACATTTTTATTGTCTGGAAATTGTTCTAGGCCAGGAAAATGTCAGTGAGTACTTTTAAAAGCAAAAAAAAACTCTGAAACATTGCCCTTCTGAAGTCAGTATCCAGTGCGATTGAACCGCCCTTGTGCTGGCCCAGCTTTCTTGTTCTGCATTTATTTAATGTTGTACATTCAAATGCACATTTTACAGGGGACATTTTTCCAGAAGGAAACATTTTGGCCTCAGTGCTAAACCCAGGAGGAGAGACTTCCAACTCCTCAGCCAGCAGTCAAGCACAGGTCCTGGAGGGGAGGAAAGAACACAAGCAGCATGCATATTAAAGTAACATTTCAAGTGTTGATTTAATGGAACTGAAACAATGCACTGTGTTTAAGTAGTGGTTTAACTTTTTACATGATTTAGAGCTGCAGTAGCTAGAAGGCATGGCTGGCTGCTGCTGGCTTGGGGCAGGAAGGACAAGAGGAAGAGAGCCAGGGCAGTTTCAAGGGACTCGTTAAAGAGGCAATTAATGCCAGTTATAGCCTTGTGGGGCCCAGAGCTGCTGTCCAGTGTTTTTGTGCCTGTTTCTGGAGGAAATTTAAGGAGGCAGACTTAAAACCACAAAAATGAATTGCTTGCATTCCAAGCCAGCCTGGGAGCTGCCTTCGGGAAGAATAAAAAAGAATGCCAGCCACATGGAAGGAACTGGGAGGGTGAATGCTGCAATAAAATGTAAGCAGCTACGTCTGAGCACCCACAGTGTAACACGAGGTTGAAAACATAATAAAATAGTTCCTCCACAAGCAAATCAACAGAACAAAGTGTAATGATATTGTACTAAGTCCTTGCTTAGGAAAAAGGTGGGACAAAGAGGCAGGACTGACCACTAGTCAGCAAGGATTTTTAAAGGACATTGAAACAAACAATGAGAAGCAAGGAATGGCATTTGGCCCACAGAGATATATGCATACTAAAGTATACAAGAGGTTGTACGCTTACGCTCGACCTAAAAATAGAGGGTATTTTTATCTTAAATTAGAGACCAAAATGACAATAATCTATTGATGGGAACCGGAGATCTGATTTTTCAAAGGTAAGTAAAATACTTTACCTTTAATCTGCAGGGCACAATAAATTGTTGCAAGTGGTTTGTAGCCAACGGGCTCAAATGCCTGTTACAATGCTCTTGGTCTAGCCACAATGGGCTGGGACCAGTCACAGAGACCACTCAAGTACAGGTGGACAGTTTACCTGTCATAGTTCTCCTTTAAAGTGGTCCAGCCATGAAGTGGTACTGATGCTGGGGGTGAAGTATGCTGAGGAAGGTAAGATGCTGAAGGGATGCTGAAGAGATGCGGTGAGCTATCCTGGGGCCACCTTGGGGGTCCATGAACTTCAGCCTCAGGACTCAACAGCAACATTGCAGCAGGGGTGCTGAGTGCTGGTATAGTTGCCACTAGCCGTTTACTTTAAGTTCAGTGGTTGCTTACAGGTAAGCAAATCATTTTCTTTGGGAACAAGAGTCCACTTCAGGTTCACCTATGGGGGCTTGAGGACACCTTGGGTAGGTTCGTACTCGTTAGCCCAACAGGCACTTCATCGTCCATTGGTGGGCAGGCATTCCTGGCAGCTGGGTTTTCGACCAGTGCAGGTCTCTTTAGCTTTTGGTGGTCCTCAAGATTAACAGGAGGCTAGCCACCTAGGCCTTGGAGTCACTTCTTCCAACTGACACAAATGGAGCTCTTTTCCACAGCAGGCACATTCCTCTTTGCTGGGTCCTGGGAGCAACAGGTCAATTTTTTCTTCTGTCTTCTTCCATTCCAGTAGTAATCTGAGGACTGTGGGTCTAGGGTGCCACTTTTATGCCATCTTCTCATTTGTGGGAAGGGAGGACTCAGTAGCCAATGGGGCAATAGTTCCCGCGAGGCTACCCTTCCCACTTTCTATCACTGCCTGGGGGTTCACCACCAAACAATCCCAGGATACCCCTTCTACCCGAATCAAGGTGACACAAGCCTTCTTCCCCTGTGAAGAGCCCTGGGCACACCCCAGGGGTGTAACCACCATAGTGAGGCCATACCTCCTTAAAAACCAATTTTGCAACTGGTTTTCCTCCTCTGGAGGGGATACCAGCCTGTCTTCCTACACAAAGGAGCAGACAGGTGAATGTGTGATCTCCATCTGCTTCACTGAGGCAGTAGCGTCTTTGAAGCTGGGCCATCTATGGCCACCTCCGAGTAGTCATCCTGCTAGAGGACTTAACCACTCCTCCCTTCAGCAATCCTCTTTGTTCCCTTTTCTTGGGCATGCTTCACACTTCCTAGCAGGGGGGCAGCATGTTGTCTCGGATGACAACTGCTGCAGATATACAGGAAAGACTACCACAGGTTTGGGCAACAAAGTTGTGACTTACCTTAAATCCGATCGCAGCAATGAGTCTGGTATAATGTAACAATTAAATTGATACCTTTGAGTATTATATTTGGTGGTTCCAAATGGAAGTTAGCAATTAGCACTGGGGCTAGTGAAACTCAATGTTAGACAATGGGACCACTGGCCTTTCTACAGTACAAAATCGTGTTTTGTATTGTAAGGGTATGTTAAGCACAAAAGGAACATGACCTTCTTTTTAATATAAAGCACCCTGCTTGGTGGGCTACCAAGGCCTTCCCTAGGGATGGTTCATTAATATTACAAAGGAAGGATTTGACCTGGCAAAAAGGTTTATTTTATCATGTTGGTTTAAAGCTCTCCAACTACGCTGCAGTGGCAGCCCTAGAGTCACATTTTCCCGTGGCACTGTAGTTGGGGCACAACTAAGTGCTTCAGTCCAATAGTGACATTTATTTTACTAGCCCTGGCTACCTCTTATACAATATTCTAGGGACTTATAAGTAAGTTAAGAGAGGCAGTTGGGAAGTAGCCAATTGTACATATACTTTAGGGGTCAAAGCAAATGCACTGGTGCCTGGACAGCAGGGCCCAGTGCACTACAGAGTCCAAAAACCAGCAGCATCAGTCCAAACACTTATGGGGGTGGGGGGTAGGATCATCCCAAAAGAGGTTCTTTCCTACAGGTTGTATAAAGAAAAGGTGCCATGATGTAGTGTCATGGGATAACTATGTAGGTACTGTTATCCTCTTCTACAATTTGGGTCAAAGACCAGGTGGTATAAAAGATATGCCACCCTTCAGTCGTGAGGGCATAGTCTTTATGTAAGTAGGTTTGTTGAAGATGGGGACGAGGAGGTGAATTACCATGTTTCAGTAATGAAGAGCACATGCTGGTTGCATGTGGCTGAAAGGATGTCAGAATTTGAGGAATGAGAGAACGCAAACTTTGAATTGATGAGCATTATAAATGCTTTCTGGGATGGGGTAAAAGGTGTAGAGAGTATAATTGTGAAGTTGTCAGGGAATTATCAGGGAATGCTTGCTCTGTGAGTTTGCAGATGGCAGACATACCTGAGTTGAGGAAGGGTGCATTTTGGGTTGATTTGTGGCAAAAGATAATTGAATTAACTTACTAGGCTATAGATGAACAAAACAGTTACTGTAACATCTACACCTTTGCAAAACCTTTTAGTCTAAGATAAAAAATCATTTTGCTGTCCCTCCATTTTGCTTTAACAGGTGAAACTCGCCCTACACCAGACCAAACTCTTTGGCTGTAATTCTCACTGGGCCAGTATGTAAGCTGCAAGAATACTGTCCATTGAAATGCTGTTACGGTGAAGTTTGGTTTTTCCCTGATGCAGCTATCATGGCCTTGTGCTGCAATCTTTATTTATACATTTTACAACATATGTGCTTTATCTCTTAATTATGGCTAATACTACTAGATGGCACCAGATGCTGGAGAGTGTTATGGTTGCAGCTCTGTGTCCCTGTTTCGTGCATGCGGTGCAACGGACAACCCGGAAATAAGGAGAGGGGCCGAGGTAGGGGACACTGTCTAGTCTTCTTGCGCTCCTCTGTGTCAGTCTGCCTCCTGGAAGCCACACTAGTGTGGTTGGGTTCTGATTGGCAGATTTACAAGGAACTGAAGCATCTGCATAGATGCGTCAGTTTCCTTGCACCAGTGCCAAATGTCCTTGCGCCACCATGGATGCGCAGTATTTACAATACAGTGCTCCATGGCGCAAGGATTAACAGATGCGACAGAAATACTGACGCATCTGTTGGCACAAAAGTGACACATTGATGGAGTTGCTCATGAAAGTGACGCAACGCCAGCAATTCCCCACAACAGATAGGTGAGTCCCATACAAAAAGTCCTGCGTCATTCCTTATGCCTGGTCTGAGCAGGCGTAGGGATTTTGACGCAGTGAAGGCGTAGAGTGACGCAGTGAAATGTTGTAAATTTCACTGTGTCAGTTCTACATGGCTTTTTGCGTGGGAACGCCCACCCTGCACATTATTCCTGGCCCAGGTATAATGTGACATAGGGCTTTACAACGTGACGCATCTCCCTAGATGCGTCACGTTGTAAATTGGCCGCATTGTTTACGCCGCCGTTGCGTCAAAAAAAGTGACGCAATGGCGGCGGAAGGAGGCGCAAGGGGCTTGTAAATCTGCTCCTGAGTAAGTCGGCTTAAAAGCCACACTCGGGAACCCGTTGGTGTCTGTTATTGTTTTTCCAACACCGTACTTACATTGTTTCCTCAATGGCATTGCTGCAGTTTACTTCCCTTCTGCTCTGGTCATACTGCTGCCTGTCCTGCGACCAGTGGAGGGGTTCCCTCATTATCTTCGCTACCTGTTCTTGTGCTGTGGTATGGTACTGGGTGTCTCTGCTGTTTTGGGACGTTTTTTCGTTCTTCATACGCCTGTGGAGACAAGGGCACCAAAGCATTTACCAACAGCTGACTGATCTTCTAATTTGGTAAGATGCATGCATACAAATAATTTGGGATATTTACCCACTGTCCTGCATTGGGATCTCCTGACATTATTGGATGTAGACATTTGGATTCTACAAAAAACAGAAAAGACTGTTAGTGGCTATTGACATGTGCAATCAGGAAAAAAAGGAAAACACTATTAATGGATGTTTTTTCTGCTGAATACCATGATCAAGACTAAAAGTTAAGTATTCGATTTCTAAGACTTTTCGTTTGAGTAATTTCTGGGAACATTCTTAAGCACTGAAGGATTAAAGTATTTATTTTAAGAGACTTTGAAGGAATTAAGTAATTTCTGTCCTGTGTTGCTCTCTTAAAGGTCCCTTCATTTACGTACAATATTGGGGATTAGTAGAATTTGATCATTTGGTATTTGTATTAATTTAGTATCCTGTATTACTTCTCTCTCTTAGGATTACACTTTATTTATTGAGTTCCTGCCACTACATACAAGTAGGCAGCGGGAGGTTTTAGGTGAGAGACACACACTATCAGTCATTAAGCTATTGGGAGTTATTCATGCATTTGAGGTGCAGGTCCTAAACGTCTGCAACACTTTTTTATTAGAAACATGACGAACCTAGAACACTGAAGAAACCTCCAGTATTCATGGATTGATGCAGTTACCTTGAAGGGACCCTGGAAGGCCATCCTTGTGTTTTCTCCACGTCCCCTTTATCCTGGGTGCTGTAATCACTTGGAGTTTTTTTCGCAATTCTCTGGTGGTTGCAGGGCTCTAGGCACTGAAGGATATCAGCTTCTGGAATTCACGTCTCGCTCCCACATGATTGCGCAGCCAGTTTCTGCAATTGGTTGTTCTCAGACATTATAGAGAGCCTGGTTTCACTTTCCCTGCAAGAAATTTTTTGGTAAACTTTGAAACAGGTCCTCACCCAATACTTCAATTAGCTGACCCAGGCCACACGAAACCTTCTGAAATGCCTGTCCTGTATTGATGGAGTGTGGGACTTTGAATGGTTAATCTAGGGAGCAGAGAATCCTGCACCTATGTGGACTTTATCAAGGAATCCTGCAAAGCATTTTAATGAGTTGTTTTATATTTTTCCCTCCTCTAATAATTTATTTAAAACCATTGTTGAAATAAGCAAGTTTGAGTACATGACGAATATGCAGGTTTTATATGAGGGTTCTCTGATGCAATTTGTTTTTATGATTGTCAGGTTTGCAGATCATGTAATGAAAATCTTTAAGCTTGCATCCTACGGCTTTTTTATTACTATGCATTAGAAGGAAGTATCACTTTGTATTTCTAAAGTATTATGGAGAAAAAATGAAGATAATGACTGATTTAATGTATGTGCGAGTTGGTATTCTGCTAACTTTTCACCAAATTGACAAGTCTCCGGTGTAAAAGTACAGTCTTCCTAAACTGCTTCTGAATTATCCAACCAGGAATCATGGGGCCTGATCTTGTACGAAGCTCTTTTGCGGTCGCAAACCCAACTATTTGCAAAATCAAAGGGTTTGCAACCGAAAAAGCATTTGTTTATAAATGTACTAAACACATTTTGTGGCTCGGCAAAGCCTTCCTGATTCACAAAAAGTGTTCTGCAACTCATTCGCAGGAGGGGCATGAAAGGGGCGTCACCTCCTAATTGTCAGCTCCAATGAAATGTATCAGTTTTCAGCCGCAATTGTGGTTGCAAACTATTGATCTGAAATTGACACCAGAGTGCAAGGTTGAACCTGATTCGCAATGTGACATCTTTTCCTTTTGAATTTTATCGAGCATTCTCAACGATTGGAGACAAGCCATTGATAACTACCCGAAGGCATTTTGGTGTTCAAGAAGCACTTGCCCCTTCAATAGGTGGGGGTTGCTTTGAATAAAAAGGTTTGCCATTTGGGAATGCAAATGCACGGATAGAAATCTGCTGTCCCTTACGGCCCTCCATCCCTGCATTTGCAACCAATGACAGGGGGTTGCAAATTGCACCAGCTCTAATGAATATTCATTAGGCAGGTCATTTTGCGACTCTTTACAAATGCACAATTTGTAATGCATTGAAAATTGCATCCCTGTTCGCAAAACAGACGGGATGCAATCCGCACATCCTGATTTGCAAACAGGGATTAGTGCATCGAGGCCTTTGTTCTTTTGCTTCCTATGCATGCCTGTCAGTTAATGGCCTCTACCACACTTCCTTCAATGCTCCAAACCCAAGAAGCAGATTTACTAAATTTGTGTAGTGCAGCAATCAAAGTGTTGCATGAATGAAAAAGACAAAAACAGTGCTGTAGCTGCAACGATAGGGCACTGTTTTTCTCTCCAGTAGGACTGGCACACTTTTGGATGCCATGTGCCAATGCAGACATCCTTGCAAACCCGGCAAAAAGTGTTGCTAAATTTCCGCTTCATTTTCTGAGAATTTCATAAGCTGGTAGATACATGAACTGTAACTTGAAAGGGTCCCATAATGCAAATAATATAACATGTTAAGCAGGACCTAACCCACTTTATGGTGTAATCCAGGCCTCGTGGACGTTTCCTCATGTTAAAACTAAGGTGTTTTATCCTACATTAGTATGAGGACAAGATTAATTATTTAGAGTCTTGGTGCTAGCATGCAACGTGACTGCCAGTTTCTTACTATTTCCCTTTAGCAGTGAATGTTCCAACCAAATTTCCATTTGTTTCCCGGAACATGTTGAAAAGGGGAAACTTTTTACTGAGAGTACTCATAAAATGAGGGAACAGTAGTGTGTCTTCCATAGTGACATTTTGAAATGTTCCCTTGGGCAGGAGGTTTAAGGGTTTATCTACAGTTTGACAGAGATGTAGAGCCTTAGTACGAGTGCGGTAGTCCATTAGACAGCCGTAGTCGTGGTGGCGGTCCGTGAACCCCCAGACTGGCGGTCCACCCACCATATTCTGACTATGGTGGTCAGACCGCCACAAGACCACTGCTGCCACCAGGGATCCGCAATCCCTGGCGGTCTTGCAGCGGTGTGAAATTGGAAATATGCTGGCGGTGCCTCTGTGGCACTACCGACCATATTACTAGCTTCCTCACTGCCATAGTTTTCATGGCAGTGAGCCAGCCATGAAAGGTGTGGCTGTGAGGAAACAAAGGGGGCCCAAAGGGGGCCCAAAGGGCCCCCTGTTGCATCAGGGCTGTTGGGTGCATGCAGAGGGGGCCATATGCTGTGCCCCCCTGTATGCATGTACCCCAGTTCCAGCAGGGCATGGAGTTAGCAGTCCATGCCCTGCAGGAACTGCCTTTGATGCTACCATTGCGGTGCCTTTTTCATAGGCACTGCGGTGGGACCGCCAAAGAACCGCCCGCAAGATACTAAAAAAGTCATATTCTGGCAGGCAGATTCCTATGGCTTTGGCGGTCTTGGGGCAGGGTGGCGACATAGCGGCCCCGCTCCAAGACCGCTAAAGTCATAATGAGGCCTTTAGTCCTAATGTAAACCAGTGGGGTTACCGCCTAGCGAAACTTGTAGTTTCCCTACCCTATTTAGAGTTGATTATGCACTGGTGGAGTGTTTGCTGTCTCTGCTAAGGCACAGTTCTTGGTGGCAGCCCATCTGCTACGTCTCCAGTGCATCAGGATGTCTACCATATTTAGGGAGACTCTTTCAAAGCAGATGTTGCCTGGCCAGGTCGCCTGGGGGACCCGAGTAGGGAAAATCAACACTGGTTGACTGTATGTAGGGGTTATTGCTTGTTTTTCTGTGTTAGAAACAAACCTCAGCTTTGGGGGTTATTTCTGAATTTAAAAAAAAATGGTGACTGGGCCTCAACAACATGGTAAGTGGCTGGTGCTTCTGCTGTACTGGTGGCAGCCCTTTTGTCACCAAGAGCCCCACCAAGCAGAGGGTGGTCTCACAAAATGTTGGGCAGTCCTTTGCTGGGGAGGTGAGAGAGGGCCTCCTTCTACCCAGTACTCTAGCAGACTGCCCGCTTTTAAAGGTTTTGCTCGGTTCTACTATGATGGTGCCCAACCCGAATGCAGACCACAATGAACCAGGTGACTGGTCAATGACTCTTAAGATGTCTGACAATGTCGACCCTTGTTATGAGTATAGGCATGCAGCAGTGGGTGATCAAAGCCCACCTTAATAGGAACAACACCACACCATGATTTTTTCTTATCATAATGGTTGTAAACAAAACAAATAGAAAAATGTCTCCCAAGGATGACCCTACACATCTTCCTTCCACAACTTGTCAATAGAGCCAAACTGCTGGGCTTGAACATAGACCACAACATCAAGGCCACATCAGAGTGAAATCCTATCATGCAGGAGTCATAATTTTTGTCCAGGTGCTGATACTGTCTCTTATTGATGGGGGTATTGTTCTAATGGCCAGCATTCAAGAGACCCACTTGATACCATACTGCATGCAGCAGCCCATCTCTTCAGAAGCCTCTGCAAATGTGAGAGAATCACTAAATTACTAAGTTACTTAGAGAAGCCTGCTGGATCCTGCTGATTTTATCATATTCAGAACCTGCTGCATCATTTCATCTGTAAGGCAGGCAGTTTCAACACCTCACCGTTACTGGTTATCAAGATCAAGACTGTCTAAGTGGAACATCTAAGACACACACCCACAACAGTGCTGAATTGTAAATCAGAAAATGCATGCTTGAGAAGGGCAATACAAAGCCTTATCCTGGTATGCTCCTAGAGATTAGACCTCCATCACACTCCTAATCCAGGGTACCCCATCCCATCCTCAATTCCGGAGGTCGGCGGCACAAGATGGCGACCACGAGCTAGACCGTCTTCCGCTCCAGTCACACCCGATCCTGAGAATCCTGCATCATCCTGCCCAGTACCATCCAATATGACTCCCCTGCTTATAAAGATTGCCTGCCTGCACCTGGATGGGTCGTTTGATTGCCCTAGAACCCATCTGGAGTCACTTTGGATGTGCTGCTGAGAAGGGCCCACCGGTAGCTACTGGCGACTCGCCGCTCTTGTGGGATGAGACCAAGGCGTGTCCCGGCATGGATCCCAGAGCACGCGCTGGAGCGAGAGTGCCCAGACTCCGGGGGGCGGGCCAGTTCTTTGCCGTTCAAGGCCCTGGCGAGGTGGGTCCAGAGTCAAACAACCTCGCTGAATCTGTGAATGCTGCAGTAAAGACTTAGAAATAGCTGTGGTGAACATGAGGCCTTGGGCGGACCGACGTCGGATCAGAGGCCCCCCCCTTGTGAAATTGAGTGTGGATGCCGCCAGGAGGGCATTGCACATGACTGAGCAGCAGTGTATGCCATGTGGGCAAAAGATCTGGAGGGACCGCGGCATCACCATGAAATCCACACTGATTGGTTCGCTGGGCAGAGAAGTCTCGGAGCTGCCGGTAAGGAGAGGCTGCAGAATGCAGCCGATGCCAGGTGAAGGGCCTGGTGCAGTTTGGGACCCCGTGCCGACAGACAGATCAATGAGGGGCTCCCCTCATCCCCAAAAAACACACCCAGCAAGAGGGGTGCCACCAGGGGTTGCAATTACAACTTGCCACACTAACACCATTGGGGGTGGTCCAGCCTCAGTGGGACCTGAGTGGGAGTCCCCGTTTCACACCAGATCACTTGCCCCCTATTCTGGCCAGTGGATTGGCCTCCATCCGACACAATTCTCCTACACACACAAAGCAAGCTAGTTCAGAGCCTAAGCTTAGCCTTGCCCATTGTGGGACCCGCAAAGGAGGAATCCAGACATCAGTTAGCAACTATGACCAAGGACAAAGCCACCTGCCTGGGGCATGAAGAAAAAATCGACAAATGCACAAACCCCCCGACACTACAAGCGGACCAGAAAAACCTTGCCCCAGCCCCCACGACTCAATCGCACATTCAGGTCTCTCCGGAAAGGCTCTTACAGGCCATCCAGACTTCCCAAAGACAATGGAGGAGAAGATTGGGGTCAAACTATTGTTACTCCATCAAGATGTGATAAATCTGGCCGGGTGCACGAAAGAAGCAGAATCTTGTATTTCCGCAGCTGAAGGCGAGCTCTGGTTGATGTCCCGGGATCTCAAAAAAACTCATGGAGACATCATTACATCTTGAGAAAAAATTAAGGATGTGGAGTGGAGAGCCTTCCGCAACAATCTACACCAGGTGGAACTCCTTGAGGGGAAATAAAGGTCCAACTCTGCACTCTTTCTACAGGCAGGGTTCAAGTCCTGGGTGCCAGAAAGACAGTTGTCACCCTGGTATTTTCTAGAAAAAGTACACAGATCACTCATCTTCAGGCTCCACCCGGGGCTCCTCCTTGGCCACTGATAATGAAAATACTGAACTGTGCCAGTCGGAACTTTATCCTTTGTACAGAATGGGAAAAGGGAAAACTAAGATACAAATCTTTCGAAGTGTCAATCTTCCCCGACTACACTATGAATGTTCACCAGTCCAAGAAATCCTTTCAAGGCATTAAGCAAAAGGTCAGAGCCATGCACTACGATATTTCCTGCTGTACTCTGCTGGACTTAAAGTATTGTACTAAGAGAAATCATTATTTTTTGATGCCCCGGAACAAGCCTGGGAATAGGTGGAGGTACAGGTCGACCTCAGGCCCCACGATTCGTCGCAGAAACGTCTCAGTGGGTCGAAGACAAGACACATGCCCACTGAACAGCTAACCTCTAGAGCAAAAGACACACTCAGCAAAACTCACGCAGATGGATGGAGGGGTTGGAGGGACACCCCAACCTCCAGTGTGTCAAGCAAAGATGAGGCACTGATGGCCAGTTTGTCCCTGGGCCCGGCAGCTGACACCGCTATAGGCTCAAGTACCTTCACCGGTGGCAATGCATTCATGAGCCATCATCACATACAACCGGGACATATATCAACGTGATTGTGGTGTTGATGTATGGTCAGAAGGCTGCTACCCCACTGGAAGTTTAAATGTTGAAGGTTCAGGGCAGCAGATGCTTCAATGTGAGAAGTATGGGTGGGGAATAGTCAAGGGATAGGGATATCTTGTTGTTTGTTGTTTTATCTGCATGAGTGTACCAGCAAATGCATTAATGTCTAATGACCTCTACTTCAACAATGATTAGTGTATAGCCTAGGACTGATATCAAAGTGATATCCTGGAATGTCAATGGCTTCAAAGATAAGGGGCAGTTCTTCACTATGTTACCCCCATGTACTCTTCCTGTAGGAGACTCATCTATTAGGTATGCAATGTCAATTCCTGGGCTGCTGTGGGTGTACCTGGGTGTACCACTCGAGCTTCACGAAATGGGTGGCAAGATGGTGTAGACAATTTGGGCCATCATGTATCTAGCAAGGGTGTTAAACCCAAACTTAAAATATTTGAAGCAATTCAGGATGCACCAAGACCAAGCGACAAAGATCAGCTTAATTCATTCCTAGGCATAGTGGAGTACTACGCTACGTTTGTAGGTAATTTTGCGATAAAACAGCATGTTTGCGCCGCTTACTGAAAAAGCATTCAAAGAATGTTTGGGATAATGAATGTGATGTGAATTTTGAGTTGATCGAGATTGTGATTGTGCATGCACGACCTCTCAAAATTTCAATATCAATGATGTATGTATTATTTACACCAATGCAAGCAATGTAGGATTAGGTGCAGTACTTATGCAAAGAAGCCGCAATGGTAGCGAGGAAACCATTGCATTCGCTTCAAGAACGTTGAGGGATGCTGAAGTTACATACCTTACTATCGAAAAAGAAACACTGGGTTTGTAGTGAAGGGTCCAGTATTTTAAAGAATTTGTGTTGGGGCAGGAAGTTCATTTTGAGGATGGACCATAAACCACTGGTGGATCTGTTCAGTACAAGGGGTGGAGGAAGAGCTATTCCCCGCATTGCTAGATGGCAGTATAGATTTCAAGAGTTTCACTACAAGCTAGAGCATGAGGCAGGTGCCAAGAATTTTGTGGCTGATTGCTTTTCCAGATTACCAGTGAAGGATTGTGGAAACATACATGAAGTGAAGGATGATTTGGTAATGGTGTTTGCAGTAAGTTCAATTGATTGTGCAGTGAAAGGAGCTTTTTCTGAACAAGAATGCTTGAGAGCATTATTTGATGTTAAGGATATTTAGGAAGTAACAGAATTCATTACCCGTGGTTGGCATGATAATAAAGATATTCCAGAAACATTAATTTCTTATAAGAAAGTTTCTGATGAGCTGTCTGTAGTTGGAGGGTTTCTTCGCAGGAGTGGGCAATTGGTGGTTCCAGGGTGCATTCACAAGAAGGTTTTGGATTTACCTAATGAGGGCCATATTGGTGTGAGTGCCATGAAGCATATAGAGTGAGAGAAGATTTTTGGTGGCCTGGAGTGGACGTAGCCATAGAACATTACGTTTGTGATTGTTGTGCATTTATTCTCAGTGGTAAGTCAAAAGTGAAGTGTCCTTCCCCAGTCACTCTAGCTGTAGTCAATAACTCACCTTCCACAAGGTAACATTTGACATATCCGGACCTTTTTTTGGTTTTGGGCAGTACATCAAACTTTGCCCTTGTTCTAGCTGACTATTTGTCCAAGTGGCTGTAGGTGAAATTCATGGATAGTGTACATTCCAATGTTGTCATATGTTTTTTCTAGGAAGTATTTGTAAGAGAAGGCTTGCCATAAACATTTGTGACAGATAAGGGGGCCAAGTTAGTGTAAAAAGAAATGAAAGAATTTCTGGAATTTGCTGGCATAAAGTATGTGAAAACATCTCTATACCATCCCTGCAGCAATGGTTTGGTGGAAAGGATCAACCGCATCATTAGGAATCAATTACAACTCGCATTGATTAATGGTTTAAATTGAGATTGGTAGTCAATGACATGTTATGGGCCATGAGAACAAACCCTCACATTAGCATAGGGGTGTCTCCTTTCACTCTATTTAGAGGCAGAGTTGCTGGATCCAAATTGAATAAACAGTGGATGTTCAGTTTGGGGATCGGGTAAGGATCAAGAAACCAGGTCCCATCCGTAAATGATTTTCATGTTTTTTTAGTACCAATTTAATTGAAGGAGGTAAAGTATCATGTGGTTGTGCTGGAGAATGGAAGGTGTGGAGTAAGTGCTTTGTATCAATTGCACCTGAGTTGAAGTCTGAGTATGTACATGTGAAGATGGGAGTGTAAACCAACAATGAGGAAAACTCTGACTTAGGAAGGAAAATTGTCATAGAAGGTTCTTCCTCTAGAATAAAAATGAGCCCTGCAAGGTTTAAGGTTTATACCATATACCAGAAGTTGTGTTTTGCGCTTATTTTGCTCCAAAGATTGTACCATATACTAGTGGTTGTATTTTGTGCATTTTCTGTTCAACTGTCGGTTACATGTAATGCAGTCTTATGGCGTTATCTTCACACTTTGTACCCACTTTGCATGGGTAAGTTAATGGGTAAGTTAAACTGTATATTATTGTTTTTAGGAAATTTCGAGTTTGCTCCAGTTGTTTTTAGGTTGTTTTGTAATTTTATTATTTATGCATCCATGTTATTGTGATAAGGGTATTTATCTGGGCTGGAACTGGCTATTGGGAACTCTATAATGGGGTTGTATCTGTATGTGAGGCATTGTAAGGGTTTGGGCAGACATGAATGAGTATTATTGATTGTTGGGACAGTAATGTCCCCGGTGCGGTGTAGTCTTAACTTATCCTGCATGTATCTCACATCCTGATTTTTGGCTTAAGAGTCAAGCTACTCTACCATGTGAGCAGAGTCCTAGACCTGTTCCTAGACATGGGTAAGGTTCTGGACCTGTCCTGTGACCTGGAAGAGTGCACCTCATTTACAGACAGTGGACTATTGACCCTGTCATAGGTTTAGCACATAGAGTGGCGGTGGTAGACCACTGTGTTTTGTGACTCCATAATTAAGACCAGGCCTTTGTGTCTGTGTCACTGGAGTAGAGGCCTACTATCCCACGTGTGTAAAGTTCCTCTTCTATCTGAAAACCTGACTCCTAGTGCTACCATCCCAAGTGTAAGCCTATGTTTGTATTTGTAGTCTACATGGTACATGCAAGGTGTTTGAGTGAGCCAGACTAATGAGGCCTGTGGATCTATTTTGGATACCCTATACCTGGCTTTTGCATAAAATGGAAGTGAGACACAGAAAGAGTTATCCCTGACACTCCTGAAGCAGGAGGGAGGAGAGAAAAGGAAGGGATCCTTTAGCAATTTATAAGCTTTTTGCTTAACAAGGAGCTGCTAATTAGTCTCCCTGAAGACTGCTATTTTTGGTAGATGGTAGTAGTGAGGGTTTGGACTGCAGCCCCCGTTGTGAAAGATGAGGGGAACCTTTAGGTGAGGCCTGCTATTTTGTTCCTCCCTGATTACACTTTCAGTTTGCTGATAGCCACGTGCAGAAACCTCACACCAAATCATGCCTCTGTTATGAGTGCTCCAAGCTGGAGATTAGCCTGCTGTGAGAAGCATCACTGTACCACCAAAACTATGTCTGGAGTTCAGTCTGGAAAGGAAACTTGAAAACAGAACTACTACAAACGGGTCCCGAAGTTGCTACCAGTGGATACACATCTCCTATCTGATTTTAGTGTATAACAGCAAGTGGACCCCATGACCTCACTTATTCTAGTCCAAGGTCCTCCATGGCCAAGGAAGGAATTGGTCCACAGAGTACTCAAATGACTGCTGTGGGACCAAAACTGGTATCTGGCTGATAGCCTACTTCCCTGAGGTGAGGGGACATCACCTGAATCCTATCTCTTTCTGGAAGAACTATGTACCTGCTCTGTAGTATCTGGAAGCCTGCCTGCTGAGAGAGGGAAACAGCCTTCAACCCCTTCTGGAGGATTGTCTGTCAAGGTGGAATGAGTTGCAGCGTGTCCCACATGCCTATTTTCTTTTTTTAAGATACCCAGGAGACTGGTTTGGAGTAACACGCCATTTGTTCTATGAAGCTACAAGTTACTTTTTTTTTACAATACAAGGAGCACAATGCTGACTCAATCTCGCCTGCTGGAATATGCAAGGAATAGGAGTTGTTTTTCAAAGACAACCAAGAGCTAATTTTTACATAAGGAAAATTTCCTCTTTGGACTTAAGCAATATTGATTTGACCACCTACCTGTTTGAACAAATATTGACCCTCTCTCAGTCCTGAGGATGGCTCCATAAAGTCGACTCATTTTGACATCAAAGAGGTTGAATTTCTCTGTGATGTTCATCTTGTGGCTTTGACCTCTCTGATGGAGTCTGAGGAAATAGCCTATATGCCGTTGATGTCTAATATCCTTGTTCTTGTGTTCCCTATTGTGGTGGTATACTTATTGTTTGTTCTGTTTGGATAATTTATATGGAAGAGTTGAAGGGTGGGGTGTATATATATATATATATTTATATGGTTGGGTCATATATTTTTATAATATTCTGAAATAAATGAATAGTTTCTTTTGATAAAAAAAAAATTCTTCAGGATTAATTCACTGATTATAATTTTATGGTACAAATGAACCTTGTGTATAGTTATTTACTGCCCTGGTGGCAATTGTGCTGTATTCTTGCTATGTCTGTTACCCCAGTCCCCTGTGGGATTTGAAGGGTACACCCTATCTTGTTAAGTGGTCCCACGTGCCTTTGGGGAATCCATAAGAAGCATGCTGAAGATCACAAACACACCCCGGTCCGTTGGTGCACTCTCTCCATGTCAGTTCCAGTCTAATACTGCAAAGACTAAGAGACTTTGGTTGCTCAGGCCTGGTCAGTGCTGTGATTGCGGATCAGAAAACTCCATCTGTGAGTGGTTGCAATGTGCCAGAGGAGTCAGCCGGTGCTGCATGGTCATGTGGTATTGTGGGCCCTAGGCCCACATGTTACTGAATGACACACACAGACCCTGCTTGAATAGTTACTCAACTGGCCACGAGCACGTGCACCCGAGCCCTCTTATTAGCAGGGTCACATTACTCGTGACGCCTTGATCGATGGGTGTGGGGTGCATGTGTGTCCACTCTCACGAGGGAGTGGCTGACTAACTAGGTGTCTGCTGAGACATTAGAATGTGTCCAGCACAACACTACATTCCTCCCAAACTTTATTAAAAATAAAACAAAGTCCAACTTCTGGAAACAAACTATTCACATAGGACACCACACAGTCTCTTGGTCCAGAGAGGCAGTCTGCTGGACAATAGTGGACAGGTGCAGCTGGGAGCACCCAAGCATCTCTGTGCATGTCCATAATTTAACCAGAGTCTACTGGGCACGAACTATGCGTTGATGGAGTCCGGATTACTTGGCAGCCTGTCCGTCAGATCAATGTCCTCTCGCACACTGCTGGATAAACTTGTGTGCTCTGGCGGTGATGTGGTTGGTGTCTGTCAACTAAACGATGGTGCATCAGGAGCGTTGGTGGGGTCCTTCTGCAGAGACTTCGCTTGAGGTGTCTGGGCACTACGATGATCAATCTGCCATGGCTGGAATGGCGTTGATGATGTTCATGTTCTGAGGCTGCGGTGCCTCCCGGTACTTTGTCGGTGGAGACGCTTCCAGACCATCCCTTGTAGCAGAATCTCTGGGAGCAGGAATGTCCTTCAGACCCTTGTATGGGGCTGCCACGATACTGTGTGGACTGTACAGGGCTGCTTGTGGGCCGCCTGGGGGCCGCTTCAGGATCACTGACAGGGTTCGACGACGTTGTTCATGCAATCACCAGGGTAGGTTACTTAAGGCTGGTGGGCTTGTCAAAAGGACATAGAGGCACATGGGCTGTCAAATAGCCCTTGGATACTTGTTCTCTCCTTTCGATGAGGGTGCCTTAGTCCCTTGGTGCTTTGCAGGTGCAAGGCTCCACCCTGGTGACGATGTCGCTCCTTGGTTGGATAGGGTGGTGCACCTGGCAATGATGTTGTGATTAGTATTTTGACCTGGACGACAGATGGTGGTGATTCACTGGGAGAGAGGATGTCTGGAGGAACTTCACAGCCACGTCACTCTGTCTTGCTGAGGCTGTTCTACACCTGTCGCATCTGCGTTCAGGAACAGGGATGCCGTCCGACTTAGACTGCCGATGCTCTGGACTGGATGGTCGCACTGGGAAGCGTTGTAGAGCGACGCGGGTCGCGCTAGCTGCGGCTTACATTTGGTTCTCCCATTGAGCTGTCTCCAGGGACGTCCGTCCGCCTTGGTCGCTGTCCGGTGTCTGCAGGTGCATTCTTGTCTTGTGGCGGTACGTGTCCTCGTTTTTCTCCCGTCGATCTTTCCAACGCATTTGTGGTTGTCCGGTTCTTCATGGTGAAGGGATTGTCACTCTTCCTTTCAGTTTTTCCTCCGAATGTAGTGACATGCATCATCTTCCAAACAGGCTAAATGGGGCCTATAAACATTCAATGGTCTCTGGACCAGGCGGGCAAGATGTCCAGTCTCTCTTCGCTCTTCTTCTCTCTAGGTGCTGGGTGGCATCCAGCCACTTGTCTCGTGTGTTCCCTCTTCAGGGAGCTTCTTGAAGCTCCTACTCCGGGTGTTCACTCTTCTGGGAATGGCTTCAGCAGTAGGGAGCTGTGGTGGTGGCTTGCCACTTGGAGTGTGTGACTCTCCTCTTGCCTGTATTGGGCTACTGGCAACTCCATCGTGAGACAGTGTGGGGGAGGACACTCTTCTCTTTCTTCTTGATGTGGCATCGTGCCACATTCTCTTCTCCTTGTCGCGGTGGTGGCAGCTTGCCACTTGGGGACGTGCATCTCTTCTCCTGTCTGCAATGGGCCGATGTACGACGCAGTCTTACGGCAGTGTTGGGGGCACTCCCTTGATTGTCTCTGGCCCACTGCGGGGCTTCGCTGGTGCAGTGGAGATATAGAGGCTCTCCCTCCAGCATTCGGGCCATGCTATGCTTCTCCTCCTCATGGCTCCGGGGAGCGCTGGTGGCTCTGGGTCCATGTGTGGGGTAGATGGCAGGCAGCTCTTCCCTGTCTTGTGGTGGGGAGCAGTGCCAGTCTTCCTCCTCATGGCACCAGTAGCAGCGTCCTCTTTGTGTTGTGGCGCCAGGCCACGCTCTTTTCTGCTTTTGCGGGTGCAGTGCAAACGCCTGAAGGCGGCGATATCGCTGCGCTTGGTCCTGCTTAAGTTCATGCTTGCTTGGCAGCGTTTGTCAGTCCGCGTGACCCTCCCCAACGCACTTGTGGTTCTCGTGGCTTGCTAGCTTTCTAGCTGGGCTTGCTGTCTTTAGCTTTGCTGTTGAGCTGTTCTTAGCATCTTAGTACTCTTGTCCGGGGAAGCCTTGGGCTTCTTGGTTCTCTGTCTGTTGGGGGAAGGTACACAGTCTCACTCCCTTCCCACTGGATGGGCAGACACACAGGTCTCACCTCGTCAAAACACTTGGCTGCCCACCAGGGGCATATGGTGGACTCTGCTACTTTCTGGCAGTGTTCTGCTGACTGTCACTTTAGGCCTCTGCGGGCTTAGCAGTGCTGCTGTGGTACATAGGGGCCATGGCAGCCGCTCTGTGTGTGATGCTTCTGGGGAGATGCTTTCAGTTGGAGACGGACGCCGGCCGATCCATACGCCACTCCCCTACAGGTGGAGCCATTGGCCGGTCGCCGACATGCTTCTTGCCGAACCGTAGCACCGCTCTTGTTTCTGGTTCAACAAGGTAGGTGCAACGTGGCGTCTGGCTTTGCAGGGTTGCAATGTACATATCTTCTGCGGGCGGGCACTATGCATGTGGCTTGATGGGTGTTTCCAAGAGGCTCTGGAGCCCTTTCCTTTCGGTGCAGTAGCACTCGCGCAGCTGAACTTCGCTGGCTTCTCTGCCACAAAGGCAGCACTCTTCTTAGCAGCAGTAGCGGGGATGCCTCCTGGTGCGTGCTTGCTTCCTGCTGCCGCACAGATATTTCCTTGTCCCTTCTTCGCTGGGGTGACACGACATGTGGGGCTGTGGATGCCGGTCTGCCAGCGCTTCCCCAACAGCGCCCTTGTCCTGCCGCTGCTCTTTTTTTCTTTCTCACTTGTGGGTTGCGGTCAGCCCGGAGTCGGCTCTCCAGGCTTAATGGCAGCTTCACTCAGGCCCTGGGATTCTCCTGCTGTCCTTATCGCTGCCTTGGGGGGGTCACTTATACAGGACACAACAGACTTCCTGTTGTCCCCTCACCTGCACACACTTCGGCCACTTCAATGTCGCTCCCTCTTTTCACCCATGCGATTCATGATTGGGGGGGGGTGTTCCACTTCGTGTAGTCTAACTGCGAAGTGTAGAGGCATTGACTGCTACGTTCTACCCCTTCTCCAGCCCTCAGTCTCCCCAGCCAGTCACTACCGTGGGGCCTGTAGGGCATTACTGGTGGACGTGGCTGACTGCACTGGGTGAGCTTCTCACCCTGTCCGGCCTCGGTAGTCCTCATTCTGGCAGCGAGCGCCCTAGATGTGGGCTACACTCTCCCTCATGACAAGCAGCGAGGCAGCTGTCAGCCCACACTGGGGATCGACCCGCTTCGGTTGGGGACTCCCCAGCCAGCAGGCGTATCTCTTGCCCGTTGCAGGGCCAGTGCTGTCTTCTCCCTTTCTTTATCGCTCTCGGCCGCTGGCAGCAGATACCGGGGGTGCCCTCGACATGGGCTACCTTTTCCTTTTGCCAAGCTTCAAGTCGCTGACGGCTCACACGCAGGGCTGACCCGCTCGTCGCCAATGTGGTATTGTAGGCCCTAGGCCCACATGTTACTGAATAAGGCACACAGATACTGCTTAAATAGTTACTCAACTGGCCACGAGCACATGCACCCGGGCCCTTTTATTAGCAGGGTCACGTCACTCATGACGGCTGTGATGGATGGGTGTGGGGTACATGTGTGTCCACTCCCACGAGGGAATGGCGGACTAATTAGGTGTCTGCTGAGACACTAGAATGTGTCCAGCACGACACTACAGTGCCCACGAAACTGGTTTGGGCGTTGTTGCATCTGCCCTTACAAAAGGCATTGCATGGCCGCACCTGTTCAGAGAAATAGTCTGTGGGTGGTGGCATTGATCTAGAAAGAAGGCCTGTGCATGGACGCATCTACCCAGAGAAAGTTACCTATGCCGTTCTGCCTTGCTGGTCCCTGCAGGACTTCACCTACCTACATTGAGATCAGCCTACTTCTGCCACCCTCGTAGTGGCCACTGACAGCTGCAACATCCTGCAGAGGTCCAACCGGGACCACGATGAACCAGCATCACTGACTCCAGCTCTGCCTGTTTAGCAGGCCAAGGAGCCATAGCGGATCAAGAGAGAGAGAGACACAATTCGGACTATTTCATGCCTCCCAAGCTGTAAGAATGACTTGGGCGGTAGGTAATAATAATTTTTAATGTATGTTGAATTAATAATTGCCTGTTGTTGTTGTCATCTCTAAATTAAGCAGACAGCGCCACCTCATGGCAGACTGTCACAAATGCCAGTGTTGACAATTAAGTGCTGGTGCTGAGCACTGGAAACCACCAGCTCAAATTAAGCACTAAGATGCAACCTGAACTGAAATGTAAAAGGCTGCGTGCAACCAATTCAGGAATGAGAAGTGCAGCTGATCCATAATCACGCTAATACCAGAACACTGTCTGATAGTGCCCAGGGATACTTTATTGTTGTGTTAGTGTGCAGTATTTTGTTCTGGTGTGCATTAAAGTACTTTTCTTACTTGAAAGGAAAACCACTAGGTTGAATATTCATTTATAGAACTGCTGTATGACTGTTGAGCTCAAAGCACCCCTGTGAAAAGCCAGTGAATGCCCCCACACTACCCCTGTAAACAGCCAGTGAATTAATGCTCATATCGCTACACTTGAGAGTGAAATACGGAAGGGATTGTACGTCTCCCAGTTTGCAGACCAATAGTAGGATAAACGCTGGGGCGTCAGAAGCAGACCAACTCAACCGTGGCTCCCGAAACAGGGTCTGACAGGTATGTTGAATAGGACAGGGATGAACTATTAAAAGAGTGATGAAATTTATATCAGAATGATGGCAGAAGGGTAAATTGTTATGGGTGGATTTACATTCCTTTTGGAGAGTGACAAATGCATTGTTTCTTGAAAATTGATTGCTGGGTAGGGGTGATAAATTGGTGTCTCAAAGCTGCATTAGTCAAAGGATATTTGAAACAGCTCATTGTGGCTTCCTGGGTATGAATATGATTAGAAGAAAAATCAGGAACAACTTTTGTAGCCAGGCTTAGAAAGGGACACCAGAGATTGGCGTGTGACTCTGTCCAATGTAATTTTCGTGACAATCACCTAGTCAATTTATCTCCAGAGATTAGACCGGGATCTGTTCCAAGACCTACACTAAGTCATTAAGCATGGTAGAGTATTAGGGTATATTTTATTATCCCTTTTCACACATTCCCAATGCATATTCATTTTATAATGGATTGATCACTGCTTGAGATGGGTAGAGGTTGCATTTGTAAGAAAACCTACCATAGACAATGTCATCGGATTTTTTTTCCGGATGCTTTTGCCTAGGAGGGAATTCCCAAATAATTACTCACTGAAATTGGAGAGCCATTTACTTCAATGGCCATGAAAGAGTATTTAGACAGACATGGTGTAAAGCATCTAAGAACTCTTCTGTATCATCCACAGGATAACAGAAAGTAAAAACTGTTTAACAAAGTACTTGTGGAATGTATTCAAGTTGCATGCAGTAAAAAGGTAGATTATGAGCCAATATAGGCATGCTTTTGTATTATAGAATGTAACCACATTCAGAAACCTTAAAAGTCTCCCATTGAGCACATGGGCGCTGTGTAGTGTCTGAGTTTCATCCTTTCTGGATGACGAAGGTCCTGGAAAAGAGCACAAACATGGAAGTAACTTGGTAGAGTGACTGCCATGTTTCCAGTGAGAAGCTTCTCAATGCTGCCAAAGTTGTGTTTGATGGTGTGGGTGCATTATAAAGATGTTATGTTATGTATATTTGTGCAGCTCACTATCACCGAGGAGTGTATCTTGGCGCTGAAGCAGGAGCATTCTAGGCTGAGTGCAGTCAGGCCTGCTTGAAGAGCCTCATCTCCAGATTTTTGCAGAATTCAAGAACTGAGAGGGCTGTTCTAATGTGCAGGGGCAAGTCCATCCATTTCTTTAGGAGCGAGGTAGAAGAAGGCATGACTGCCTGTTCTAGTTCTGTGTATGTGGGAGATGTGTACAAGTACGAGTCTGGCAAAGCATAGGTGTGATGGAAGCTGATGTGGTTGTTGAGTTATGTGGGCCCTATACTGTGTAAGGCCATGAAAGTGTGCATGATGAGTTTGAAGTAAACTTCTTTGTTGTTGGGGAGCAAGTGAAGTTCCTTAAGGTGCAAGGTGATGTGGGTGTGGGGTATAGTGGGAGATAAAAGGTGAGCCTTGCTGCCGAGTTCCCTATGGTCTGGAGTCGTCTAGTCAGTTCTGTGTTGATACCTGCATAGAGGGTGTTTCCATAGTCCAGTTTGCTGGTGATGACTGCCTGAGTGACAGTTCTGCAGGTGTTGGTGGGGAGGCACTTGAAGAGCTTCCTAAGGATCTTTACAGTGTTGAAGCAGGAGGCGAAGGCTACACTCACGTGGCCGGTCGTGGTGAGTTTGTTGTTGTTTCTATCGCCTGATTCTTTGTGTGGGTTGTCGGGATGGGTGTGGGTCCAAATTCCTTTGGACACCTGGTGGAGTCCCATTGCGAAGTGTTTTTGGCAAAGATCACAACTTCCATCTTGTTCGCGTTTAGCTTGAGAGGTTTTCATCCACTCAGCAACTTCGGTCATATAGGGGCGAATTTGGTTCGGTGGTCAGTGTTTTGTCAGAAAGGGAGAGTATGAGCTGTGTGTCGTCGGTGTAAGATAAGATTTTAATTCCATGAGCGTGAATGTTGCTGGTGAAAGGGTCATGAAAGTGTTGAAAAGGATTGGGCTGAACTGCAATCCTTGGGTATCTCCACAGATGAGTTTGAGGGCATCCGAGCAGAAAGGAGTCAAGCTGACCAACTAGGTGCAGCCTGTCAGGAAGGAGCAGATCCATCAAAGTGCAAGCCCTTGGATGAAGGTTTTGTGTAGTCGTTGGGTAAGGATAGTGTTGGAGACATTGTTGAAGGCTGTAAAGAGGTTTAGGAGGTTGAGGACTACCTTCTCATATCTGTCCATAATAATTTGGATGCTGTCTGTGGTGGTAATGAGGGCTGTTTCGGTGCTATGGTTGGGTCTGAAACCGGATTGAGTGGTGTTGAGGTGGTTGTTGTTGAGGTGGGTGGCCAGGAGTGTGTTGATCATCTTTTCTATGATTTTCGGTGGGCAGGATAGCAGGGAGATGGACCTGTAGTTGGTAGCATCATCGGGTCTGCTGAGGGTTTTTGGAAGAGGGGGAGTACTGTGGCATATTTCCAGGCATCTGTGTCGATGGCTGTTGGTTAGAAGTATACAGGATTGTCTGACGTCATCTTGGATTTAATCACAGCCATGATGTGTGCTTTCACTTCTCCTTTCATCGCATGTACCAAAAAAGTGCACTATTGAAATGCTTTGTGTTAACATGCTGTCCTCAAAGAACGCCATTGGAACTTTTCCTTACACTTGCAACAGTTCAAGGTTCTTCTTGCCTGTTCTCTGTAGGCCCATTTATTTATAACCTTGTCATCGTTTTGAATGTAACTAGATTTTTACTGTCACATCCGTTGAAATTAGTCAAAATAGGTCAAAATCAGTGATATTAATCGGAAGGGGGATGAGAGCACACTGCCTCACATCCCAGCAGAGTTCGCTCCTTTGCATTATGGTGAATGCAGTTCACAATTAGCTGTTCCTTGAATATTAGTTGTAGTATTTCACCAAAGTTGGTGCAGGTAGTGCTGTTCATCTCTAGACATCTGTTTCTGGATTTTATCATTCATCAGTAGAGATCAAAAACAAATTTTATCAGGGGTTGCTGAGAATGCTGCCACAGTCCTCTCAGGTCCCAGTACCTCTTACAGGAGCATCTCCAAATGCTGTGCTCACCGCAGAGTCAGGAATTAACTCAGACCGAATCAGGAGAACCGGCTATACAGAATCAGCCTTGTCGGCGGTAGTCTTGCTCAGAAGATGCAGCAAGCACCTCGATGAGGGCTTGCTAGAGGGCGGCAGGTTAGGCAAGCGCATAGACTGTGTGGTCAGGAAGACGTTAGAAACGGATGAAGAAGGAGGGCTGTTATGATGCAGCCCACTGCTCATCCGACTGGACGACATACTCAAAATCGTAACGTACAGCTAGGTGTTGCACGCAAACAACTAATAAGTCCCTAAAAATAGTACTTAAAAAGTGTAAAAGTCTTAAAAAATGCAAAAAACCCCCACATATTCTAGGCGATAGAAGTCTGTACTAAACTATGTTCGTATATATAGGTCGACCAATGAGTGACTGAAAGCCATGCAGTTTAGAAAAAGTGTCTATTGTTTAGAATTCCAAATTTGGTTGTTTTTGAAAAACCCGAATTTTCCCAGCACACGATGAGCCAAATGTTTATGTGTCCTGGCTGGAGACGAAACATCACTGTTGCCTGCAATCGCAGACGACGGTCCCTGCAACACCTCGCAGATCAGGTCAATCGAGCACAGATGTTCCTCCGTATTTTCCACAGCCGCTGCTGGGGATGCCTGTGTGACAACCAAGGCCTGAGTATTTGTTGAGGAGCCAGTATCCGTTCCGACAGGAGCTGAAGCATCCTGTGGTGGCTCTAAGAATGCAGACATCAACATTGGAATACGCTGAGGACACTGCAGAACATGGGCCAATTTTTGGGTCCAGTAAAGCATCAACGTCCGGGGCGCAACTGATGGAAGTGTTAGACAGAGGTCCAACACGTATTCTTGTCCGCAGAACAGGCATCGAAGGACAGGCAGAATACAGTCGATCCAGACTGGTCTAAATGATAAGAACCAAGATTCACTTAGTTCGCGTAGGCGAGGTGTGCCCAGATGGAGTACCATGTGATCACGTTATCGTCGCTCCAAGAGCTTTTTTTCCATCTCCTTGATGACTGGGACATCCATTCCATAGCAGAAAAATGACAATCAGGAAACCTGTTATTAGGAACAGGATCAGCAGAAGCCCTCCAAAACTGCTTCCGAATGCGGAGTGTATGAAGTTGGGAATAACTCCGAGGATTGTCTGAAAGGTGCTTAACAGTCCAGAACCTATGGACTTAAATAGGTGTACTATAACCGTCGTATCAGACATGTTAAAGAAACGTTGTACCCTTTCTGTGAAATGGAAAGGGCAGTTTGTTCGTACTAGTGCCTGTATCTCAGCCGAGGACCTTGCAACCTCGAGATCATAAGTTTCTGGGGCGGAGGTTAAGAGCACGATTTGCTGTAAAAGCATGGCTTTCATTCGGCTCAGAGTATCAAACCGTATAAAGGAAACATTCAACGAAGGCCATAACGGCGCTTCCCTGACTGTATGGGTCAGTGGAAACAATACTTGCATACAGCAAGTAACCCTGGAGCTTACAGTGACAAGATATGCGATGCCCGGGAGCATCCCACAACAACCTTGATCATTCAGCATCAAGTAACTACCATTTGAAAGTAACTTGAACACCGGATTAATCCCTGCAGCTGGGGACCCTTTCAAATGACAGGATAAGTTAGCAACTGAACCATTACAGGCCCAGTGAAGCATGATATCCTGGCATATGAGAGATCCACTTAAGGAATTCTCGCAGTTAGTACTGCTAAGGAACACTTCCATGTCCCCATTCCTGCATCGAAATCTGTATGGTAATTCTCAAGATTTCTTGATGAATTCCCTAACCATCGCTTCATATCTGCCCGCCTGTTGTTGTTCAAGGCAATACTGAAACTGGAAAGTAATGACCAGTAGTTTTATATGACCATGGATTAACTATTCTGTGGATGGTGACTCTGCCACAGTAAAAGGTAATTGGTCCAGTTTTTCAATACACAGCATTGTATATTTTGCTCCCTTTTGTGCCATCGTTATCTGCTTCTCAGTTAGATTGTATGCAGAAAATAGGAACGTACTGTTGATAAATTGCCAAGGCACATAACCAGTGCGCAATGATTGCAGCGTCCAGCTTAATAACATAATAGAACGTAGTTGAGATTGTCCGTGTTGTAGTATGGACAAGTCTTGTTCTAGTATATCTATAGCAGAAGATACAATGTTGCCCAGTGAATAAATCTTTGATGTTAACGTAGTCATACCATTGTCAACTACCGCTAATGCCTTTTCTAGGTTCATTTTATCTATTTCACGAAGTCTCTCCGCAGCTTCTTGTTGAGAGATTTTCCAGATTTCATTATAGACAGCGTAATAGAAACGTTTCTGATGTGGCTTTCAGGGACCTAATAAAAAATCACTTAGATCCATCTCAGCTGATAGCAAGGATAAGTGCTGTTTCACCTGGGACAGTGTCGAGGTTTTTAGCCAATTGAGGCACAACTTCCCAACACTGTATGATGTCACTACCCCCGGATGTTCTCTTTGTACATAGCGTTGGTCTGGCCTATGGATACTAACCCCTTCGGTGGTACCCTTGAATGTTGACTGACATCTGTTGGTGTCTGTGGGCCAAGCTAACCATCCCTTCCAATTGGGGTCTGAAGCATTGTACTGCATGATGTCATCTATTGTATCCCCTCCACGTGATGTAAAATTGATGTGTGAAGGTGTGGGAATCCGAGGTGTGTTCAAATCCTTGTTCTTGGCTAGTCCAAGACAGGAAGTCTGTTGCACAGATTTATTCAGAAATATTATCTGCTGTGGAATGAGGCACGCTCTAAATAGTGCTTCAGTTCCCTGAACTTGCCATTCCTTAGAACCCCAGACTGATTTTGTGTCTATAGTGTCCTTCCATAAGTCGAAACCCTGTTCAGACAGTTGGGAAATAAAGGATGCAGAATATATCTGTTTGGTGTTAGTCAGCATATTTTTCTGTGCAGGTGTAGGTGCAACCTTATAGTAATATGAGGTCGGGTCAGAAGTGTTAAACCCTGAAAAATACGTGTATTTCTGTGCAAATATTTTCAAACTACCTTTTGGTGGTGTCGGACAATGTTCCCATTGGTGGTATGTGAAAACATTTCGTGGGATACTGGATTTGTGTAAAAAGTGATGACCATAATGATGGTAACAGTACATAGTGTTATAGTCTGATGTCTCTTCTAACATTTCAGTGCTAGAAAATGCAGCGTATTGTTCCAAATCAGACAACAAATTATTTACCGTATCAAAATCCCAATCATCAGAAAATGTATTGGAGGTAATGATATCATTGAGAGAAATTTTAAATAAATGTGGTATTTTCAAAAGCTCAGTAGGACCAAATACATCATAATCAACCTTGTCCCAAACTATACCATCAGGAATAGGAACAGCTGTAATGTTCACGGAAAACAGGTCTCTTTGTTCACGGTGAGATGATATATGAGGTTTCAGGACCAAGTTCACATTTGATACTGCAGAGCTTTCTGGGAGATATTGTCCATTTATGAGTAAGCAAAAAACAGTCACTAGGCCAATCCAGAACAGAAAAAACAATATTCCAGTTATGATCCAGAGCTGGAGCCAAGGTGAAACCAAGTAAGTCTTTTTCTGAAAAGTGCAGAATTCATGAATTTGTTGCTTACGGGAAACTGGTGCTGGCGTCGTCTCAGGTTCACTGGGATCAAGAGACAAGGTATCAAAATCGATGAAGTAGCCAGATGCAGTTCGATCTATCTTTGGTAGCTCGGCAGGTTTTGTTGAACCGGTAGGTGTCTCTTGTTGAGGCATATTGATGTAGACATCGGTGTTAGGCAGAATTGAAATTTGTCTTTCATTTGTGCTTTGTAGTTCTGTTTCCAGAGGAACGAGTTCCATTTCATTGTTGGAGATTCCATCACTTCGTATTGGTGACTCTTCGAATGTTATGAGTCTTTCTGTCTGAAGCTCCTGGATGGTAGCGAGAGGAGAGCGCCGGCAACCCAGGAGTCCACGAGGCCTACTATTCAGTATCGGCCACATAGTGTGGTTTGATCAGATCAATGGAGACAAATCTCTATTCTTTTTTGCCGGCAAGAGGCGGAAGAAGTACTGTTCTTGTTCCTTCGACAGCCAGGACAGGTACAGGCTTTCTGTATGATGGCCCAAATTCTTTCTTGTCCTTGATCTTTTCTCTGACCAGATCCCCGACTTTTGGGATCCAGACAGGTCTTGCCGTGACTGATCTGACTTCCCCAGTGATGGTGCGTTTTACTTGCACGTTGCTTAGTAGTGCCCGGGATTCATTCAGATCCTGTAAAACAGCCAAAAGTTTATTGATATCAAATGGTTTTTTATCCGCAACTGTGCTTTCATAATCGAGATCAGGTACCCACATTCTCATCCCAAATAGGACCTCGTAAGTAGTGACACCCCCTAGAGAACTTCTTGGCATGTTATTGAGGGCTCGTTGTACCCCATATAAGTGATTGACCCAACTACCACCCAAACCTAATACTCTTGCTGTTAAAGATTGCTTTAAGTCTTGGTTTTTCCTCTCCACAACCGAATTTCCCTCGGAATGATGCGGAGAGGAGTACCGCAATGCTACATCCAAACCTTCCTTGGCTTCCTTGTAAGCCCTAGAGCTAAGCGCGGGGCCACGGTCAGAATGTAATATGCCAACTGCGTATGTCCCTATAAAGACTCGCAAATCTTTTATAACAGTTTGAGCGTCAGCCAAGCGCTGAGGCCATACCCATAGGATCCTAGTGTAGTGTGGTTTGTGGCCTCATTGCCTGCATTGCTCAGTTAGCTTAGGCCTGGCTGCCATGATGCCTTTTTTGCACACGTTCCTTTTTGACTTTGTTTTCCAGACTCTGCTTGTGCAGAACTGTCTGCCTTTTTGCCTTTCACCTTTTCTGGACTGGATGGCGTCTTTTTTTCTGATGATTCCAACGATGTCCTTTTGGATGGTGTGGCGTTTTTCTGCACTTACACTCTATTGGATTAGAGTCCTTCGCATTCTGCGGACTGCCTTTCTGGATTTTTTTGTCCTGCCATGGTTTTTTTTTCCCCATTCACTGTCCTTCATTATGGACTATTCCCAAATAGACGCTTGCATTCTGCTCCATCTATTTGAACTCTGTTTTCGGTTTTTATCTCGGTCTATGGCCTGACCAGGGGAGCGTGTAGTGTGGTTTGTGGCCTCATTGCCTGCATTGCTCAGTTAGCTTAGGCCTGGCTGCCATGATGCCTTTTTTGCACACGTTCCTTTTTGACTTTGTTTTCCAGACTCTACTTGTGCCCGGCTATATTAGAACTGTCTGCCTTTTTGCCTTTCACCTTTACTCCTGCTCCCTGTGGGTTTCGTCTGCACAACATGTACAAGGTCGAAAAACAACGGCCCTTGTTCTTGCTGATCTGGTCAGCCCCTCGCACTTAGACATAACACAGAATACAGCTGCACTGGAGAAATTTGTGTGCTTTTAATATGGTGAGCGCTCTCTGAAGGGGGCACTTGGAGAAATACCTTTCCAGGAAGAAGAGCTGTGCTTGTCTGATGATGTAAACCTTACATCTAGATATAGAGGTATGGGGGTCCGCATGACAAAGCGCAGAGGTCTTCTATTTTTATCATAAACTGGTTATTAGCACGGGGAGGGTGGACAGGTCATTTAGCCCTATATCCACTGTCTTTATAAAATGCTGTCCCCGTTTGTGTTCTATGGAATTGTAACCATGCTTATTATTTTATCATTATGCATTATGCTGATAGTACTGGCACGTGTACTGTATCTTAGAGCACGGTAGTTGAAATAAACATTTTAAACTATACAGTGACTCTTATTACGCACGTTGTGGACAAGTATGAGTGAGGTATGAAAGAGTGTTCTTGCTCCCGCGAGTCCTGAGAGAAAGAGACCGTGTTCTGGGTTGTCTAATCATTGGTAGCATCGTTGCTAATGAGACGCTAAAGCTAGTCGGATTGGGATTGTGGGTACTAAGGTGTATGGTTGGCTCACCACTATACTCCGAGGTCCTATTATCCTGTGCATAGCTCTGTGTATGTGCAGAATCCCTACAACATGGCGCCACCAACGAAGTGGGCTGCTTATCTGCGAGATGCATGAGTAGTACTTGTGCTTGTCCACAACACCCTTCGCATACGTCTCCGGAAACGTGTGTGAGGGAGATACCTCCTATATTGATGTTTTTATAGGTTCTTTCAAGCTTGAAGTTATTAAAAGGTGCTAATTTTAACCCTATATTGTGCTGCCTCCTACTACTAGGTTGTCGAATATTTTTAGCCTTAAATGGCTGTTCAAATTGCGGCACATAGCCGCGCTGCGCTCAAAGCTCATTTGACAGCGTATGGAGTGCCTGACGCGGGTGTCGATCTGATCTTTGTGGTACAAGCGGATCCTGCTTACCACTTTGAAGTATTTTACTCTTGGATCACCTTTCCGGCGGTGGATGGGACTGATCATTTGTTCCATGAATATACAGCCACCGCACTTCCTAATGTCTATAGGCCTTATCGGAATCTTGAAGTACCGCTCACGGCATGGCAACACCGTGTTTGGTTTGATGGCGCCCTCCCCCAACCGATTACCTCGGTTCATTTAGGCCCCTTATCGATTGAAGGGGCCACTTGGCCTGTTTTGGCCGGGTATACCCCACATCCGCGTTATATGACGCTTGCAGTCGCTGAACTGCGTAATTTGCATTCGTCTTTGATACGTGTGCATAGAGCTTTAGTACAGTATGTTACAGGCATCATCCAGGGAGCCCCGCCTGGAGTTGCAGTGCATCCAGCTGGACCGGGCGGTCTAACCATAAGTCCCGTCATGGTTAATTCGGTGATGGGCAAGCGCCCACAAAATAAGGACGATTTACCTTATTGGCTTGCAGAGAAATTTGACCAGCTGGAGGCAGTTTTTCCAAATACTTCTCCTGTGGAAAAACACAGGATTTTGACGATTAGTTTGCCAAAAGATTTAATTCCCGAGTTGGCAGATTGCAACAACTGGGGTAAGGTATTCGCAGCAGTATATGCAAAATGTTTCGGCACTCCTTCCATGATAGTGCTCCCCTCTGTAATTAAACGAGTGCAGGATGAACATGGCCCTGAAGCGGCTGTGGAATTAGGGATGAGACTGGTGGAAGTGTTCGATGTAGTGGCTGATTTGATCCTTGCTAACGTCAAGGGTGATGCAGTTAACTTTCAAGTAGCTAATGCTTTGTCTTTGATCCCAGAACCGGACAAGCCACGCGAATTACCGAAAATTATTGCACAGGCTTACAAAACCATTGGCCGTAATAGCCTGGGAGTCAAGCCTTTTGCTAAAACGCAAACACAATCGCAACCACAACCAAAAACTCAATCTGAGAAAGATGAGAAACCGTTCTTTACTAGAAAGAGCTGGAGGTTGAAAAAACAGGGTAAGCAACAGCAGAAGAAGCCAGGGTCGCGAGGCGCATCCCCGGTTTCCGTATCTTCTGAACGCACATATGATTTGCGCGATAGAGCGAGAATAAAATCTCCAGAGAGATTTCAGGTCCCTGACCCGCGTTCTCCTCGTTCTTCACAGGCACCAACGTCGTCACAGACTGGTGGAGGTGATCGCCCGGATAGAGGTAGGGGTCGTGAGGCCCCGCCAGGACGAGACCAACCTCGACAACAAGTACGAGAAAAACCAGAAGAATTTCAACGTTCTCGCCCACAGTTTCAGAAGAAAAAAGTTGCAGCTGTAACAGCGAGGTATGCCACAGACGGTGAGAACGAGACTCCTGAATTGGACGTGGGCAGTGACGCTCCTAGACAGCGCCGCAGAAGTTACCGTAGTGCGGGAGGCACTACGTCCTCATGTGGAGGCGACAGCAACTGATACATTCATTACTGTCGAGACAGCAGGCACCAGAGTGGCACCCCCTGACAGACTATATAATATTGTCATTTAAATTGAGGGTGACATACAGCGTGTTATTAAAGGGATTTTTGGGGAGAATCTGACCTCTTCGTACGACATTTTGTTGGCAGAGGCGGATTGGCCGCCCCCATTCGTACTTGCTGCTAGTAGAGGGGAGGAGGTAATCCTTCCGAGCTTTTCTCATCATGTCCCCAAGGACAAAGCGGAGGCTCTCGCAGCTGAGTGGGCTGTGTCCCTGGCTCCGGCGTTATACCGCAATCACGTGGGCTGGGATGAGGATTCTCCACTCCATGATATACCATTGCGGTCGATGCCACAGCCACAACCCCAATATCCCATCCGGCGGGAAGCTAAAGGTCCCGTTTCCGATATTCTGACACAGTTGGAATATCAAGGAGTAATTGAAACATGCGTATTACCAATGAATAATCCCCTTTTGCGGTTTCTAAACCCGATGGATCGTACCGCCTAGTTTTGGATTACCGACATTTGAACTCTCATTGTCGGACCTTTGCGGTACAAAATACCCATAGTTCTGCGCTTGTAGACAGTCTTGTTCATAAAAAATATAAAACGACACTTGACCTATCCAATGGATTTTACACGCACAACTTGTCCCCGGAGTGCGGCCAATGGAGCGCTTTCACTTCCGGTGGTAAACAATTCAAATTCCGGCATTTACCCATGGGCTACAAGAACAGTCCGGGTGTATTCGCCGCCCGTGTTGTCTCATTGTTAGACAGCATAGACCCAGATGCGTGTTCGTACGTTGATGATATCTATCTGACTGACGACGAATTATGGCCGCATCTTTCCCGAGTGGACCGCATTATTCTTGAATTTGCAGTCTTAGGATACAAATTTAATTTTGCCAAATCTCATATTGCTGAATTTACCGTTTTGTTTTTGGGCTATGAGCTCAACAATGAAGGTAAGGGCTTAGCACCCCATTTCTTGGAGAAATGTGCACTTTTGTGCCCTCCAACCACTCTGAAGAAACTTCAGTCATTACTGGGTTTTCTAAACTTCGGGCGTACTTACATTCCCGAATATGCCCAGCGTATCAAGCCTCTTTATGCCTTGATACAACCTACCTTTTCGAAGTCATGCTGGCTTCCTGAGCATTCCGCTATACTGCAGTCTTTGCAGTCTGATCTACTTGAATCTAAATTCTTGTTGACTCGTGATAACCACACGAACCTGGTAATTAGAATAATACCAGGGACAGTGGATTTCACGTACTTAACCTTTAACGAAGGTGACACAGTACCGATTGCATACAAGTCACATCTATACACTTCCGCAGAGTTGCGCTTTTCCTCTGTGGAGAAAGTTCTGACTGCAGTGCAAATGGCGATTCTAAAGGAACGCGCACTGGCACAGGGAAAACGCATCTTGGTGGTCACACCGTATCCTGCTCTTGAGGCAGTGACCAAGGCAAGTGTACCGAACTCTAAAGCTTTGCACCCCCGTTGGATACAATGGGCTACATCTCTGACATCTCCGGATGTCACGTTTATCTTTGATTCTTCACTTCAGACACAGGAGTTTTTACAGTATGAATTTGTTCATCCTCCTCCTCTGTCTTTGCTACCGCTTGAGGAGTACGAATGTATTATCTATACCGATGGTTCGGCACAACCGGCCACGGGTTCCAAGCATGCTTATTCAGCAGCATGTGCTATTGTTGCAGGTACTATAGTGAACGGAGAGTTCAAATCGACTGTAGTGCACACTCAGGCACTAGGAGACAGTACTGCACAATTGGCCGAGCTGCGTGCTTTGGTGCTCGCACTTGAGTTCGCTAACCCAGACGTGACTACCCTAATTGTTTTCGATTCTTACTACTGTGTTCAGTCTTTCAATGACAATCTATTCTTTTGGTCACAAAATGACTATAAAGATGCTAAAGGTAGCACAATTAAGCATAAAATGCTTTGGGTTCGAGTGGCAGATTTGAAACAACGTCTGCCTCTCACACAGGTGATTCACACTCTTGGCCATCAGCGTGTGGGCGCACACGCTGTCGGTAACAGTTTGGCAGATGAAGCTGCCAAATCAGCAGTAGCCACGTGCACAGTAGCAGCAGTTACAAGATCCATGACTAAAATAGATAATGATATTCTGGCAGCTATTGCTGCGACAAAGGAAGGTGCTAATTACCCACGGGGTTTCCCTTCCAAATACTCTTATCAATTAGGTCCCGAACAGGCTCCTTACGTAAGAATTCCAGACATTGGTGATCGGCTGATTCCCAACGCGGACCGCAGACTTTCCTTGATAACAGCCGCACACGAAGGCATGGCTTCGGCCCATGCTGGCGTGTCAGTGACGGTTTCCATCTTGCAGCAGCGTTACTGGTGGCGTGGTTTATATAAACAGACCCGTACTTATGTGCTTTCTTGTGACGTTTGTCAGCAAATTAAGCCTTCCACGGTTACCCGACCACCACAAACCCCGCTCTGCATTTCTAACAGACCTTTTGGGTGTGTTTACCTGGATCACTGCGGTCCATTTTCTTCAGACACTGCATATAAGTACATCTTGGTTGCAGTGGATTCGTGCACACGTTTCATCTGGGTCTGGCCACAACGGAGTGCTGACGCTCGAAATGTCATCAGGGATTTGCGTGTCTTTGTGGGAATTTTTGCCTGCGGCACCTTCCATTCTGACCAAGGTCCAGCATTCACCTCTAAGGCCTACAAGGACGCAATGGGGTCACTGGGGGTGCGGGTGCAATTTTCGTCTCCATATAGACCTGAGGGTAATTCAATTGTGGAGCGAATGAACCGTGACTTAAAGCAATCCTTGACAGCTAGAGTCTTAGGTACTGGCAGGATCTGGCTGGCCCACTTGTATACCGTACCACGTGCACTTAATAATCTCCCTAGAAGACCTCTGGGTGGGCGGACCCCATACGAAATGCTCTTTGGCATACGAATGTCTGTGCCCGACCTTGATGGTCTAGACATGGCGGCGCAATCCGCAATCTTTGATGTAGATAACCATTCTACTATGTTACAGGACTTACAAGAAGCCTGAGACAAACTTGCAATTGAACATTTACCTTCAGCCACAGACACTGCTCTGCAGATTCCGGTTGCCGGCTGGCTTCCGAAAGTTGGAGACCTGGTCCGAGAGAAAGTGGAGGACAAAAAAGAATTTGGCCCCTCTTATCGTGCACCGGTTCCAGTCCTTGGCTTGAAGGGTACTCGTACAGTTATTTTACCACCGCTTCCTGGTCGCAAGGAAAACAGACACATCTCAGTGGAAAATGTCAAGCTACAACATCTGGCCGATCCTGAATATTGTAACACCAGCGGTCTCTTGTCCAGTCATTTCCAGGACAAATGTTTGTGGCCTTCCAGCCCGAACGGTCACGGATGTTGCTATTGAGATGGTAGATTTGCCTGATCGCCTGCTCGACTACCCGGATTCCCCATGCAATGAGGAGACCGAGTATAGCTACCCCGCCACCGAGTCCATGGCTCATCTGCCAATGACGCCACTGAGCCCAACACGTTATTCTTTTGACTCGGATTCCACCTCAGCACTTATCCCGTCCAGATTCAGTATTTTTGTATCCTGGTTCAGAGACAATTTTTTAATCCCACCATGGACATACATCTGGTTGGTACTATTCCTGATTTTTCTGTTCATGTCCAGTGGCTTTGTGACAGTTTTTTTCTTACTCATCAATGGTCACTATTTACCTGAACGCTCTGCTGTGAACTGTGTCGCTGGAACTTTGGCTCCGCATTCTTCATCTCACATCATGAAGCGTGACCACACATTTGTGAACATTTCAGCTGTTCCAGTCGCTGATGGCATCGTATGGGATGCGGTAAATTTCCAAATTCATGGACCCACCGAGATTATTAATGTACCAAATGTCCTCCGTGTTTCAATGGGTGATGTCGTAAAAAGTAATATTCATTCTGACGATTGGGATGTACATGCCGTTGAACCGTTATTTTCTGATTTGAAATATTATGCTGCTTTTAATGCTGAAGATCTGTATCTAAATTCTGCAAGTTATGCTGACTTATATTGTTACCAGCATTGGGGTAACCATTTTCTCCATAAACCAAGTACTCTTCGGGGTCATTTTAATTACACCCAATGGGAACATTGTCCGACCCCTTTGCCAGGTAGCTCCCAAACTCTTAGAAATAAATGTACTTATTTTACAGATTTTTATAGGTCGAACCCTGGGTCCTATTATTTTAAATTAAATACTTCATCCACTCAGAAAATTATGTTGACCCACACCAAATTGCTGTATTCGGGTTCCTTTTTGAAAGCCTTAGCTGTGGGTGGGTATGAACATTGGCGGGACACCATTGACTTAAAATCTATTTGGGGCTCCAAAGCATGGCATGTGCAAGGCACAGAAACCTTGCACCGTGCTTGCCTCATCCCGGCCCAGATTTTATTTTTAAATCATACCATCTATCAAACAACATGTTGGGGTTTGGCTACGTCCAAACAATTAAATGCCCCATCCATTCCTGTATTGTCTTCCATTCCAAACGAAAGCTTGCACTTCAATATGTTCCTTACTGATTTGCAAGTTTTGTTACAGAACAACTCGTTTAATGTCTCTACGTTTGTTCAGTCACCCTGGTTGGCTTGGCCCATGGCATCTAATGCCTGCCAACTGCGTTTTCATGACAGGGATCCTGGCTACAAACAGGATAGGCCGGACCCCAGGTTTTCTGACTCTCATACTGTTACAACGTATTCTGTTGGTAAATTGTGTAAACAGTGGTTGCAGCACTCTTCCTTAGATTCTGTTAAACAACATTTATCCCTCCTATCAGGCAACGTTGATCTGTCCGATTATCTGCTAGGGCCTCATGGTCCTCAACCTAGGAGATTCATTTATGAAACTTATAATGAACTCTGGAAGCTTTCACAAATTGAAGCTGCTTCCCGTCTTCGGAAAATAGATCAAGCAAATCTAGAAAAGGTGCTTGCTGTTGTTGACAATAGCATTAATACCCTGTCTTCCCGCATTTACACATTAGAGAATATTGTTTCATCTGTTGTTGATATTGTACAAGATGATGTTTCTGTGTTATATCATGGGCAAAATCAATTGCGTTCAGTAATGCAGTTTGCATGGACTTTGCAAACGCTAAAAATGGGTAAGGTTCCTTGGCACTTTTTGAACACCTCTGCCTTATTCTTACCTTTTAATTTGACTGAGAAACAGCAGTTCATGTCCATGAAGGATGCAACATACACTCTGTTACATATCGAAAAAATAGAGCCCTTACCATTCTCTGTGGCGGAATTGGATTCTGCAGTGTGGTTAGTACACGGGGTAATCGCATTGCCTTTTTCTTTATTTGAATTCAGTTCATGCATGAAGCATTATCCTGTGGGCCGCTTTCAGCCTTTAGGAAGTGCTTTCCTGCATGAACTTTGGTCCCTGCCTTTCATGTATAAATGTCTTAGGGACGGTAAGGAAGTTTTTCTCACGGGGGAGTCATGCGATTCTACTGTGGGTCATTCCCTTGTTTGCAAACACATTAAATTGCACGGAGCTTGTAATGTTTCGGCTCCGAATCTTGCTTGTGTTTTAAAGGGCATTCCTGCTCCTTCTATATCTCCTACTTTCACTGTGCTTGCAAATGGTAGATATCCCCTTCTAAATAATCAGGACTGCTGCGGCATGCTAGCCGGCATACCCTATATTGTAACAGTTTCCCACAGGGTTGTCTGCTGCAAAAATGTGCTTTTTCCACCTCCGCATGGCATCGTAGATAGTTCTATTTGGCCTTCCATTTCAACTTTGAAGGCAGATTTCAATAAATTGAGCAGAATAAAGGCGCTATTATTGAATCAGGAGGTTATGCTCACATCCGCCCGGGAGACATTCATTCTCCAGGTGGCGAGTACCCACAGTGAGATACAGGCCCTCTTGAACACAAACCTCCCACAGCATTTCGGTGAACTGATTCACCGTGTTTTCAATGCATCGCGCACTGAAGGACTTGTGCACTTTTTTTAAGTTGTGGGTTCTGGCCTTGTTACCTCCTTTCAAACTATCTTTGGTGTAATACCGGCTTTTATTCATTCCATTTTTTCCAGCGTCTTTGGGGGCTTTCCGTTGATCCTCGCCTTGGCGGCTGGTGTATTGCTTTTGGTCTGTTTGCTACTCAATGGCTGCACTTCATGGGGCCCTCCTCGACCACAGTAGTCTTCGGATGCTCCGTGAGTGCATCCTCGCCGGCTTCGGGGTCCTGCCATTGGCGACACTTGGTGTGTCCTATAGACTTTCCTTTCGCTTTGCATATTTCACTTGCGTGCAACCTGTGATGTCTTGCCTCCGATGTCCTTTCTCTTGGTCCTTGGATTATTGCCTCTCCAATACGTCTCTGTCTCACCCGGATTTTGTCCAGTTGATGGGTCCCTTAGAGGCCCATGAGCGGGACTGTTCCGGTGCTGGCTACATGGCGCGTGCGGCTGCACTTGGCATTTTGGCACGATGGGATGTCTGGGCGGCTGCTCAGACTCTCCTACAACAAAGTTATATTGAGTATCACGCAAGTTGTCCCGCAATGCTGCTCGCTGCTCCCTCTTACGAGGACCATGAATGCAGTTTTGATTTACTGGACTGGATGGCGTCTTTTTTTTCTGATGATTCCAACGATGTCCTTTTGGATGGTGTGGCATTTTTCTGCACTTACACTCTATTGGATTAGAGTCCTTCGCATTCTGCGGACTGCCTTTCTGGATTTTTTTGTCCTGCCATGGTTTTTTTTTCCCCATTCACTGTCCTTCATTATGGACTATTCCCAAATAGACGCTTGCATTCTGCTCCATCTATTTGAACTCTGTTTTCGGTTTTTATCTCGGTCTATGGCCTGACCAGGGGAGGGTGTAGTGTGGTTTGTGGCCTCATTGCCTGCATTGCTCAGTTAGCTTAGGCCTGGCTGCCATGATGCCTTTTTTGCACATGTTCCTTTTGACTTTGTTTTCCAGACTCTACTTGTGCCCGGCTATATTAGAACTGTCTGCCTTTTTGCCTTTCACCTTTACTCCTGTTCCCTGTGGGTTTCGTCTGCACAACATGTACAAGGTCGAAAAACAACGTCCCTTGTTCTTGCTGATCTGGTCAGCCCCTCGCACTTAGACATAACACAGAATACAGCTGCACTGGAGAAATTCGTGTGCTTTTAATATGGTGAGGGCTCTCTGAAGGGGGCACTTGAAGAAATACCTTTCCAGGAAGAAGAGCTGTGCTTGTCTGATGATGTAAACCTTACATCTAGATATAGAGGTATGGGGGTCCGCATGACAAAGCCCAGAGGTCTTCTATTTTTATCATAAACTAGTTATTAGCACGGGGAGGGTGGACAGGTCATTTAGCCCTATATCCACTGTCTTTATAAAATGCTGTCCCCGTTTGTGTTCTATGGAATTGTAACCATGCTTATTATTTTATCATTATGCATTATGCTGATAGTACTGGCACGTGTACTGTATCTTAGAGCACGGTAGTTGAAATAAACATTTTAAACTATACAGTGACTCTTATTACGCACGTTGTGGACAAGTATGAGTGAGGTATGAAAGAGTGTTCTTGCTCCCGCGAGTCCTGAGAGAAAGAGACCGTGTTCTGGGTCATCTAATCATTGGTAGCATCGTTGCTAATGAGACGCTAAAGCTAGTCGGATTGGGATTGTGAGTACTAAGGTGTATGGTTGGCTCACCACTATACTCCGAGGTCCTATTATCCTGTGCATAGCTCTGTGTATGTGCAGAATCCCTACAACACTAGAGCATGAATCCACTGCCACTAAGATATACTTGTAAGCCCCATCTAATTGTAGGGGGCTGCAGTGGTCCAAATAGACACATGCGAGTGGTCTGTCTGATATCAGCATTGGTGTCTGCGCTGGACGCGCCATGGTGGAACCCTTCATCTGCTGGCAGATGTCGCAATTTAAGACAAAATTCTTCGTCTGTTTTGTTAAACCAGGCCACCAATAGCGTTGTTTCAGTAAAGAAACCGTTGCGGTAATCCCTCCGTGTGCAGAACCTAGACCCTCGTGTGCAGCTAGTATTAAGCCTAATCTGCGATCCATGTTTGGTATTACTCTATCCCCCACTCCTGGAATCTGAGCATACGGAATGTTGTTTGCATCTAACTTGTAGGAGTACTTGAGTGGAAAGCCTTTTCGTAAGGCTGTGCTGTTTTTGCGTGAAGCAATGACAGCTACCATTATCTGTCCGTCTATTCTCGTTTTCGAACGAGTGATTGCAGCAACGGCAGCAGTTCGTACTTCCCCCTTTGTGGCTTCATCAGCCAATGAATTCCCTTCAACGTGAACGCCATCACGTTGATGACTCAGAGTGTGTATCACGTGAGCTCTTGGTAAATTGTTTTTCAACTCAGCTACCTGTTCCCATAACATTTTATGCTTAATTGGGCCACCTTTTGAATCTTTAAACCCATTTTGACCCCAATAGTGAAGGTATTCGTTGTATGACTGGACACAATAAAAAGAATCGCACACACTCAGTGTGGGGAATTCTCGATCCATATTTATTAGTGCCAGTAACAGGGCTTTTAATTCTGCTAGCTGTGCTGTGCAGTCTCCTAGAGACTGTGTCTTCGTATCTCTGGGATGGAACTTGCCATCCTGCTTACGACCTTTTACAATCGCACAAGCGGCGCTGTATTGCTGTTTACTTCCTACAGCCGGCTGAGCAGATCCGTCAGTGTAAATAATGAATTCATACTGATCTAGAGGCATTATTTCATTTGGGAGAGGATATTCTTGTTCATATTGCAGAAATGCTTGTGTATTTAGACTAGGGTTGTATCTGTATTCTACATCTGTTGCAATGAGAGAATTAGCCCATTGTATCCATCTTGGATGTAAGGCTTTAGCATTAGGAACGCTTGCCTTTGTAGCAGCCTCTAAGGCTGGTACCGGAGTTACGACAATTATTTGTTTCCCCTGAGCCAGTGCTCTTTCTCTTACTACAGCGGTCTGTACTGCCGTCAGTATTTTTTCTGTAGAAGCAAAGCGCATTTTAGCGTTTGTGTACAAGTGTGATTTGTATGCTATGGGTACTGTTTCTCCTTCATGGAAGATTAGGTAAGTGTACCCGGATTGACCCGCTATAACACGGATCACCAGGTTGCGGACATTTACGCCTGTCTGCAAGTGTTTTGAAGCTATCATGTCAGCTTGTAAGGAACAAAGGATATCTGTGTGTTCCTGTGTCCAATGCCTAACTGAGAAATCAGGTCTTATTAAGTCGTAGAAAGGTTTTACTTATTCTACTTAATCTAAAATGTATTTTCTGCCAAAATTTAAAAATCCCAATATAAATTGTACGTTTTTCAGCGATTTAGAGGTTGGAGCAGCGCACACTTTTCTTAAAGGTTAGCTGCCTGGCTTTTACCTTCACTTGACAACTCATATCCCAAAAATAGGACATTGAGGTGGGCTATTATCGATTTTTTTAAATTAAATTTGTAGCCCTCCTGGGCGAACCCCAAAATTATGTTGCTCACCCTGGCCAAGTGATCCTTCAAATCATCATCCGTCAGATAAATATCATCTACATAGGACAATGCTTCTTCATCCAAATTCTGAAGTAATTCTGTTACCCTAGCGCTGAACAACCCGGGGCTATTCTTATACCCTTGGAGGAGTCGGCAATATTGACGCTGGGAACCTAGTGCTGAAAATGCTGTCAAATACCTGCTTTCAGGTGCTATATTTTTGCAGAAAAATCCATTTGAGATATCTAGTGTTTTGTATTTTTTCCGCACAATGTTATTCATTAATGCGACACTATGTGCATTCTGTACTGCAAATGTTTTAGTGCATGTGTTCAGATGTCTGTAGTCTAAAACTAGACAGTATGATTTATCGGGTTTCATAACGGGAAACAAAGGATTATTCATTGGAGAGGTTCAAATTTCAATTACACCTTGGTATTCAAGTTGATCTAGGATCTCCCTGACCTGTTTTTTCGCTTCTTGTTTTATTGGGTACTGTCTCTGTGGAGTTGGAGTAGTTTTTATTGGGATTGTATGGTGAGGTGACTCTGTATCCCACCCAACATGGTTGCGATATAATGCTGGAGCAAGGGCTACCGCCCACTCCTGCTCTGGCCTAACGGCTAGGGCGGCGGACCTCTAATCTGGGGAACTGGGTTTGAGTCTCGGCAATGACGCTGAACATCCTGTGATTCTGGGCAAATCACTTAATCTCCCCGTGCCTAACCAAAATGAATGTGTGTCCTCATGTAACGTAACTGGTGCTATGTAAAGCGGTCTGATACCTGTTTCGGGTGAAGTTCGCGCTATATAAAACTCTGCAAAAAAAAAATATGTGTATTTTAAGTAAATTGGAACGAGGTCGGAAAAAGCCGGTAAAATAACTGTTTCTCCCTTTGGGCAATCCATAACAATTTCAGGCGGCCAATCTTTCTCAGCTAAAAGGATGTCATAGCCATAAGTCAGGTTCTCCCACAAGAGCCCTTTAATTTTTCTGGGATTGTCGCACTCCATTTGGAGTGATATCTCATGTGGGACACTCACCCTTGTATCCGGTGTTTCCACAGTGATATGCTCATTCCATTCAGCTGTCACCAACTCAGCTGTCATTCAATCAGGTTCTGGCGCGATATTGTTACTTCTGCTGCGCTGTCTAACATCGTCAGAGCCCATTCCCCGTTCAGAAGTTCAGTCCTCAGAATTCCGGGCATGTCTTACTTTAAGACCTTTTTTTTAAAATTGAGGTTTTGATTTTGGCTTCTCTTCTTTCTTGGAAGTATAATCTGATGTGCATGGCATGTCTCTGAACTTTGTACGCTCTTCATGTCTGTGTTCTGACCGTCCTTCTCTCTTGGAGTTTCTTGGTGAACCCTGAAAGGAACGAGAGGAACGTGTATCAGTATCCTGATACCTGCCAGGTTTTTTAATGTTACCTCTATTCCTAAGGTTGTATCTCATTTCGGATTGCTCCTGTTGAGGAGACCCACTCCTGGATTGAGATCAATTTTCTCTAAACTTTTGTTTTTTATTGTTATTATCCCATTTCTTCTTGGAAGAATCGGGCGCTTGCTTGGTGTTATCCTTTTCAGGACCACCCATGAGTTGAGGTTTTATTGCTCTAGCTCCCAAACTATCTCTACCTAATTCAGCATAGGTGTCTTCAATAATTTTAGGTAATTCAAGTTCCTGTTGTAAAGGGGTGAAATCCCTCAGGCATTGGCGTATTGCCACTACTGCTGCCTCCCCTTTTATATTTGCTAATATTATAGCTGATACCTGGGAAAAATTACCTAGTAATTTCATCCCTAAGATCAGAGCAGGTTCTGCTCCTTACTCAGTTTGTATTTGTCTTAATACGTCTGGTATTACTGCTAATGACGGGATACCATGAGTTCTGGTATATATGGCAGCGAAAACTGTACCCCATGTGCTACAATTCTCTATCTGGGGAGCTATCCCCATTGGCAAACAGATTGTTAGCATTCTGTGTTTTTCTTGAGGGCTTGTGTATGGAAATACTGCCTCTAGATGGGTTATTTTTTGAGCTATCCAGAATGGCATTTGCTCACGTTTAGTTGGCATTTTACCCATAACTGCGTGTAGAGTTTGTGGTGAAATTTTAGTTGTAGATCCCTGAATTTGTCCTGTTTGTGTAGCCCTGAATGGCTGAAGTGTGAGTGTTCTCATCACGAACTGTGTCAGGTTTCTGTAAAGCTTTATTATTTCTTTATGAAGTGGACGCAAGTCTGCCACTGGCATTGAGTCAATGTCTGGATGTGGAGTATAAGCTGCTAGGACAGGCCAAGTGGCTCCATCTCTTCTGAGCGGACCTAGTCTTACTCTGTCTTTTGTGTAGGGAAGGGCTCCTTTAAACCAGTTTATGTACTTCTGGTAGGTGAGCGGTACTTCAATGTCCTCATACGGACAGTATTCATCTGGTGTTTCATCTTCAGTGTAAGAATGAAATGTTTTTGATTGTGCATCTGCTGGTGGGAATTTAACCCATGAATAGAATACCTCTGTTCTGTATGATTTGTGTGCCTCAATCACAAATGTGACTGTCCCACCCCTAGCTGAGACTACATAGTCTGCTAGTTTTAAAGTAAGGGCAGTTCTAACATTTTCTGAAATGTTGATTTCCCCTTCTTGTTCTTCCTCAACTCCTGCACCTGCACGTAGTGCTGGGGCAGCGTCGCCTTCTTCAGTCATTGTTGAAAAAGTTTCAAGGGAACTGAGATAAAGGTTTTATGCACAATAGGAACTGTTTGTCCTTCAAGCTTGATAAACCTACAGCCAATACATAGGATATGCCTACTCAGCTGTGGCGGATAGTTCCCTTTCCACTTCAGACGTCTCTGGGGAAATGTGAGTAGGGGTCTCTGAGAATAGCACGACTGAACTACTCAGAATTGACAGTTAAATAAGTACCAAACCAACGTTGGCGGCGCCATTTCGTGTAGTTCCTATAAACCTATATAGGATCTGCGCGTTTAGACAACATACACTGTAGGATTGGTGTCCAGACTAATTCTTGACACCCCCACCGAGTATGTTAGCCTGTATACAAGCTAGCTCATAGTGCCACTAGAAACCCCTCTCACCAAGGAAAGAATAGTTCTTGGCAACTATCGAACATGACAATCCTGATCCCTCTGGATCGTGGAAACAGTGCGATACCTTTCGCTCAGTCACTTGTGCTCACTTTGTCTTAGAGAAATACACAGAATAAACGGTGGGGACGTTTTCCAATAAGCATTTATTGAACCAGCGTCATTTTAGTGTAAAATAGGTGTGCTGAAACAACCATTAGACAGAAACAGATATAAATGATTAGAAGCTCTAATAGAGTAAAAGGATGGTAGATTTCTACCACTGTGCTAAAACAATGAATACAGGCAAGTATACAAAATACATGACAGTAGAATGCTTACTCCTACGATGCGACCCTAACTAGATGTACCTAAGTGTACCTAGCGTGTACCTAGGTGTAAAGCCAAGAATCACTCTAGGATGAAGTCAACCCCATTACCTGAAGTGAGAGACTGTGGGACCCTGTCTTGGTCTCGAGATGGACACCCCACAAGGGATGTCAGACCACTGCGAGCTGGAGTGTCTTCGTGCATGAACCTCAGCGTCTTTTGTCAGTGTGTCAGCATGGAAGTCCTTTTTCTCCTCCGACTACCTCAGCAAGATATGGTGTTTATATACCCAAAGTGGTACCCTCAGGGGTTCTACCTTGCTGTGTCATGTCGGGATGACGGAAGGAATGACCCTTGTACATAGGTATTATGCAGGAGATGGTAGTCCTGCTGATTTTCCAAGAATCCTCATGCATAATGGCTGAGGCTAGTGTTCAGGGAAAACCCCACGTCCTGTAAGCAGTATCACAACTAGGTAAAAGGTCAGTTCCAAGAACCGTTATGTAGTGTAATGGTAGGGGAGAATATAGGTGAAAGGTTAGGTGACTACCTGAGCCTATATTGGGGTACCTATATGAAACATAACGTTCCCTCATCCGGCTTACCATTCCTTCCATCATTGTTTTTACCTAGTTCCCACCTGGGGTGCCCTATGTGAGTACCCTTTGCCTTATTTATACTTTTATTGATATGCACATTGTGTCATTCTCCGAAGATTATATCAGGTACGGTGTCAAAGAGTACTCAGTTTGACACACCGTCTTTAATTTCCCAGCATGGAGCAGTCATTCCATGTTTCTGTTTCCCAGATGTCTCCACAATCTGTTGGTCCTGGTGAGACCCCACATTACAAAGGGGGTCGAAACGTCGTCGACACATACAAACGAAACAGCTATCCCACTCCTTTGATTGATACAAGGGCTTGGCTCTATCTGATAATTTTTCTATGTGGTCGTTTGTTATCATTTTGGAAACGTCTAATATTTATTTTCTGTACTGTCTGTAAAAATGTAATGTCCCTTATTGTTCTTTTTTGGTTTTCGGACACAATGCATATCATGCACTTGTATTTTAGACAAATACAGATAATTTTCAACACAATCAATGTAGGACTACTTCTTTTTCCTTTCTGCATCCTTGAACAGTACAATTGTATTCTGCTATTGAGCTTTTCTCTACATTGTGTATCCATATGTATTCTAATAAGAACCGCTGTTCCAATGATATAACTTTCCAAAAGTGGCATTTTCAGAACTGTGACTTAAAATCCAATTTTCTATTAATGAGGGCTTTAAATTCCAATTCTTTAGACACCAAACTTGATATTCCTACCTGCGTCCAATTGAAAGTTATCACTTATTAAATGTAATAAGTTAACCCTATTGCACAGGTAGGCCTTGCAGTAGTAAAAATCGAATTTAAGTGATTTTCACTACCAGGATATGTTAAAGTTAAAGGAGATATCTGACTTTTTAACCCCTTCGCTGCTAGGCCTTTCCCCCCTGTGCTAAGCCCTTTTTGGCTATTTGGGGTAGTTCGCGCTTAGGCCCCTGTAACTTTTTGACCACATAAGGTATCCACGCCAAATTTGCGTCCTTTTTTTCCAACATCATGGGGATTCTAAAGGTACCCAGGGTTTGTGGATTCCCCTGGAGGGGACCCAGAAATTAGCCAAAATACAGCTAAATGTTTTTTTGGGGGAAAATGGGAAAAAGGGCTCCAGATGAAAGCATCTGTTTTTTTCCTGCAAATGGTATCTAAAAGGGGTTGTGGTGCTGAAATCACCATCTTCCACGATTTCAGGGACAAGCAGACTTTTGTCAGAAAAACAAATTTGTTTACACAGTTTTGGCATTTTTCTGGGACATAGCCTATTTCTGCTATTTTTTGTGCTTTCAACCTCATTCCAGTTAATGGTAGAAATGGGTATGAAAGCAATAATGGATCCTGGAAAGCTATCATTTTAATAAAGTAGACAAAATTCTGAATTCAGCGAGGGGTCATTTGTGTAGATCCTTCAAGGTTTCTTCATAGAAACTAACAGTTAAATATAGGAAAAATTGAAAATTAGTTGAAAAAAACAGCCATTTGTGTCAACGTTTTCACCTGTAACTTCTTCTAATTATGACAGCTGTTTGAAAACAATAAACCGTTACATTTGCTGGACCTTTCTGGTTGTGGGGATATATAGGACTTGTAGGTTCACCAAGAACCCGACGAACCCAGAGCCAATAACTGAGCAGCGTCTTGCAATGTTTTTTTATTATGTACCGGGTATATAGCAATTATATTGGGAAAATGTATACATGGAAAAATAGGTATGAAAGACACCTATGTATTTATGAAATCGGAACAAAATGTAGAGTTTAGAAACAGTAGATATTTGCACATTTCCGAAATTGGGAGTACCCATACTAGCATGAGAATTATAGGTCATTTTTCAAAATGACTTCTTTTTTACACATTGTCTTTCATTTGGAAGGCAGAAATGCATCGAAAGTCAATAGATAATAACAGTTGCTCTACAATTCTGTGTTACCCTAAGTCTCCTGATAAAAATGGTACCTCACTTGTGTGGGTAGGCCTTGTGTCCACGACAGGAAACGGCTCAAAACGCAACGTGGACACACCACATTTTCACAATGAAAAATGACCCTTTTTTTGCAAAGTGCCTAGCTGTAGTTTTTGAACCCTAGCTCTGCCTGCACCTAGGTAAACCTAGCAAACCTATACATTTTTGAAAACTAGACACCCAGGGGAATCCAGGATGGGGTGACTTGACTGGCTCTCACCAGGTTCTGTTACCCAGAATCCCTTGCAAACCTAAAAAATTGTCAAAAGAAACACATTTTCCTCACATTTCTGTGGTGGAAAGTTCTGGAATCTGCGTAGATCCACAAAATTCCACCCACCCAGCGTTCCCCAAAGTCTTCCGAGAAAAATGGTACCTCACTTGTGTGGGTAGGCCTAGTGCCCGCAACAGCAAACGGCCCAAAACGCCACGTGGACACACCACATTTTCACAGTGAAAATTGACCCTTTTTTTGCAAAGTGCCTAGCTGTAGTTTTTTAACCCTAGCTCTGCCGGCACCTAGGGAAATGTTAGAACTGGGGGTCTCTAGTTGGCAATGGTATACACCTTTGACCAAATAGGGACCCTTGCTTCTAGTCAGGGTAAGGGGGATACACTACTAAAATAACCCCTGCTCACCCCCTTGGTAGCTTGGCACGAGCAGACAGGCTTATCTCAGAGGCAGTGTGTTAAGCATTTGTGAACACATACAGTAATACAGTGAAAACACTACAAATGGACACTACACAGGTTTTATAAAAATAAGTATTCTTTATATAGATTTAACACAAGACCACAAACGACAAAAATCCACAATACTGTACTAAAAATAGACTTAAAGATGGTAGAAGTAACTCAGTTCAGGTTGATGGTAAATGCGACACGTTTCTCTCAAAAGTTCCTGGGATGCGTAACGCAAAACAAACAAAGGGTCCGCAGAGAGGACGATGCGGCGAGCAAGCGCCTCGATGCGGTGCGACGATCCGGTGCGATGCGATGAAGGTGCGCCCTTGATGCGATGCGACGATGTGAAGACGATGCGTGCACGCCCGACGGCCGTGCGGCGAACTCTGTATCTTTGGAGCAGCAACAGGCCCTGCGACACGCTTCTGCGGTGATGCGACGGCAGACAGCTGCGACGGCGACACGCTTCTCGGGGGATGCGACGGCGACCCTTGCAGTGGCGACACGCTTCCCTGTTGATGTGACGGCAGGCAGTTGCGACGGCGACACGCTTCTCCGGTGATGCGACGGCAGACAGCTGCGACGAAGGCACGCTTCTCTGGTGATGCGGCGGCGGCCTCTGCGGCGGAGACACGCTTCTCCTGCGATTCGACGGCAGCAGCTTCGTCAGCGACACGCTTCTTCTCGTTGCGTCGCGCTTCCAGCTCCCAGCGACACGCAGGCTTCTGCAGACAGAATCCCCAGCAAGGGAATTCAGGAGGGAGCTGGTGGTGAAGTCTTGTAGCCCTGAGACTTCAGCAGGAGGCAAGCTCTAGTTCAAGCCCTTGGAGTAATATTCTGCAAGATGATGAAAGTTCTTTAAAAGTTCCTTCTCCTCTCCTTGGCACTGAAGACACCACTGTAGGCCAACCCAGCAACACAGCACACTGGCAGGGGGCAGTCCAACTCCTACAGCTTCCTTTGGTTCTTCTCCTTGGCAGAGGTTTGTCTTGTTGTTCCAGAAGTGATCTAAAGTTCTGGGGTCAGGGCCCCAATATTTATACCAGAAAATCCTTTGTCCTCTGAAGACAGAGGGTCCTTTGCCTAGTCCAAACCAGTTCTGGTCAGTCCTGTTGCACTTTGTGTACAGGACTCCTTCTTTCCTTTCACTGTGTAGGCCAGGGACATCAGACGCACCACAGGAGGTGGAGCCAGCATTGTGGAGGGAAGGCACAGCCCTATTCAGGTCCCAGGTGCAACTCCTCCCACCCATCTACATGCAGATCTCTCTATTCAGCCCTGTGCTGACTCACCCTGTCTCCTGGAATCCCCCCAGCCCCTGTCACTCACAAACCAGACAGAGAATACACAACCTAGCAGAGGCAGGCTAGATGGCTTAGGCAAGAAAATACCTACTTTCTAAAAGTGGTATTTTCAAACGCAGAATGTTAAAACCAACTTCACTAAAAGATGTATTTTATCATTCTGAGTTCAGGCATACTAAATTCGTTTTCCTACCATGTTCCCTGGGTCAGTTAGGATTATAGGATGTTATAATCAAACTGCCCATTCTGGCCTATGGGGAATAGGTAGCCTTGCAATAGTGAAAAACGAAAATGGCTGAAATTCAGTATTAGGACATGCCACACACACCAGGGCATGTCCTACCTTATACTTATAATGCACCCTGCCCTTGGGCCTACCTTAGGGGTGTCTGATATGAAGATAAGGGAAGGTTTAGGGACTGGCAAGTGGGTGCACTTGCCAAGTCGACATGGCAGTCACAGACTGCACACAGGCTCTGCAATGGCAGGCCTGAGACACACTTTACAAGCTGCTTCTGTGGGTGGCACAACCAGTGCTGCAAGCCCACCAGCAGCATTTGATTTACAGGCCCTGGGCACACCTGGTGCACTATACTAGGGTCTGACAAGTAAATCAAATGATCCAATCATGGAGTCACTAATCAATACATCAATTTACAATAGGGAGAGCATATGCACTTTAGCACTGATCAGCAGTGGTAAAGTGCCCAGAGTCATAAAACCAACAAAAACAGGTCAGAGAAAATACAGGAGGAAGGCAAAAAGTTCAGGGATGACCCTGCAAAAAGGGCCAAGTCCAACAGGAAACCTAGCAAACCTATACATTTTTGAACACTAGACACCCAGGGGAATCCAGGATGGGGTGACTTGACTGGCTCTCACCAGGTTCTGTTACCCAGAATCCCTTGCAAACCTAAACATTTGTCCATAAAAACACATTTTCCTCAGTTTTCTGTGGTGAAAAGTTCTGGAATCTGCGTGGATCCACAAAATTCCACCCACCCCGCGTTCCCCAAAGTCTTCCGAGAAAAATGTTACCTCACTTGTGTGGGTAGGCCTAGTGCCCGCGACAGGAAACGGCCCAAAACGCAAGGTGGCCACACCACATTTTCACAGTGAAAAATGACCCTTTTTTTGCAAAGTGCCTAGCTGTAGTTTTTTAACCCAAGCTCTGCCAGCACCTAGAGAAACCTAGCAAACCTATACATTTTTAAAAACTAGACACCCAGGGGAATCCAGGATGGGGTGACTTGACTGGCTCTCACCAGGTCTGTTACCCAGAATCCCTTGCAAACCTAACAAATTGTAAAAAAAAACACATTTTCCTCACATTTCTGTGGTGGAAAGTTCTGGACTCTGCGTGGATCCACAAAATTCCACCCATCCCGCGTTCCCCAAAGTCTTCTGAGAAAAATGGTACCTCACTTGTGTGGGTAGGCCTAGTGCCCGCGACAGGAAACGGCCCAAAACGCAAGGTGGACACACCACATTTTCACAGTGAAAAATTACCCTTTTTTTGCAAAGTGCCTAGCTGTAGTTTTTGAACCCTAGCTCTGCCGGCACCCAGGGAAACCTAGCAAACCTATACATTTGTGAAAACTAGACACCCAGGGGAATCCAGGATGGGGTGACTTGACTGGCTCTTGCCAGGTTCTGTTACCCAGAATCCCTTGCAAACCTAAAAAATTGTCAAAAGATACACATTTTCCTCACATTTCTGTGGTGAAAAGTTCTGGAATCTGCGTGGATCCACAAAATTCCACCCACCCGCGATCCCCAAAGTCTTCTGAGAAAAATGGTACCTCACTTGTGTGGGTAGGCCTAGTGCCCGCGACAGGAAACGGCCCAAAACGCAAGGTGGACACACCACATTTTCACAGCGAAAAATGACCCTTTTTTTGCAAAGTGCCTAGCTGTAGTTTTTGAACCCTAGCTCTGCCGGCACCTAAGGAAACCTAGCAAACCTGTACATTTTTGAAAACTAGACACCCAGGCAAATCCAGGATGGGGTACCTTGACTGGATCTCACCAGGTTCTGTTACCCAGAATCCCTTGCAAACCTAAAAAATTGTCCAAAAAAACACATTTTCCTCACTTTTCTGTGGTGGAAAGTTCTGGAATCTGCGTGGATCCACAAAATTCCACCCACCCCGCGTTCCCCAAAGTCTTCCAAGAAATATGGTACCTCACTTGTGTGGGTAGGCCTAGTGCCAGCGACAGGAAACGGCCCAAAACGCAAGGTGGACACACCACATTTTCACAGTGAAAAATGACCCTTTTTTTGCAAAGTGCCTAGCTGTAGTTTTTTAACCCTAGCTCTGCCGGCACCTAGGGAAACCTAGCAAACCTATACATTTTTGAGAACTAGACACCCAGGGAAATCCAGGATGGGGTGACTTGACTAGCTCTCACCAGGTTCTGTTACCCAGAATCCCTTGAAAACATAAATAATTGTCAAAACAAATAGATTTTCCTCACATTTCTGTGGTGGAAAGTTCTGGAATGTGTGTGGATCCACAAAATTCTGCCCACCCCGCGTTTCCCAAAGTCTTCCGAGAAAAATGGTACCTCACTTGTGTGGGTAGGCCTAGTGCCCGCGACAGGAAACGGCCCAAAACTCAAGGTGGACACACCACATTTTCACAGTGAAAAATGACCCTTTTTTTGCAAAGTGCCTAGCTGTAGTTTTTGAACCCTAGCTCTGCCGGCACCTAGGGAAACCTAGCAAACCTATACATTTTTGAAAACTAGACACCCAGGGGATGCTAGGGAGGTATGGCATGCGTGGATCCCCCAACGTTTTCTTACCCAGAATCCCCTGCAAACCTCATATCTAGCTGAAGAAAATCACTTGTTTCATACATTTTTGTGTGGGAAAGTTGTGGCATCACCGGGCTGACACAAATTTCCTACCACCCAGCGTTCCCCCGGGTCTCTCGATAAAAATGGTGCCTCACTCGTGTGGGAGGCCCAAGTACCTGCGACAGGTAAGAGCCCAAAACTTATTGAGGCGACATCAAAATTGCATATCACAAAACAACCTGGTTTTGCAAGCGGGGTCAACTGGGTTTTTTGCCCCGTGCTCGGTGGCCAGCTAGGGAAACCTACAAAACCCACACATTTCTGAAAACCAGCCACCCGGGGGATTCTAGGGAGGTATGGCTTGCATGGATCCCCCAACGTTTTCTTACCCAGAATCCCCTGCAAACCTCAAATTTAGCTGAAAAAATAACTTTTTCCACACATTTTTGTGTGGGAAAGTTGTGGCATCACCGGGCTGACACAAATTTCCTACCACCCAGTGTTCCCCCAGGTCTCCCGATAAAAATGGTGCCTCACTTGTGTGGGAGGCCCAAGTACCCGTGACAGGCAAGGGCCCAAAACGTATTGAGGCGACATCAAAATTGCCTATCACAAAACGACCTGGTTTTGCAAGGGGAGTCACCTGGGTTTTTGGCCCTGTGCTCGTCGGCCAGCTATAGAAACCTACCAAACCCACACATTTCTGAAAACTAGACACCCGGAGGATTCCAGGGAGGTATGGCTTGCGTGGATCCCCCAACGTTTTCTTACCCAGAATCCCCTGCAAACCTCAAATTTAGCTGGAAAAAAATCACTTTTTCCACACATTTTTGTGTGGGAAAGTTGTGGCATCATCGGGCTGACACAAATTTCCTACCACCCAGTGTTCCCCCAGGTCTCCCGATAAAAATGGTGCCTCACTTGTGTGGGAGGCCCAAGTACCCGTGACAGGCAAGGGCCCAAAACGTATTGAGGCGACATCAAAATTGCCTATCACAAAACGACCTGGTTTTGCAAGGGGGGTCACCTGGGTTTTTGGCCCCGTGCTTGGCGGCCAGCTAGGGAAACCTACCAAACCCACACATTTCTGAAAACTAGACACCCGGAGGATTCCAGGGAGGTATGGCTTGCGTGGATCCCCCAACGTTTTCTTACCCAGAATCCCCTGCAAACCTCAAATTTAGCTGAAAAAATCACTTTTTCCACACATTTTTGTGTGGGAAAGTTGTGGCATCATCGGGCTGACACAAATTTCCTACCACCCAGTGTTCCCCCAGGTCTCCCGATAAAAATGGTGCCTCACTCGTGTGGGAGGCCCAAGTACCCGCGACAGGCAAGGGCCCAAAACATATTGAAGCGACATCAAAATTGCCTATCACAAAACGACCTGGTTTTGCAAGGGGGGTCACCTGGGTTATGGCCCCGTGTTCGGCGGCCAGCTAGGGAAACCTACCAAACCCACACATTTCTGAAAACTAGACACCCGGAGGATTCCAGGGAGGTATGGATTGCGTGGATCCCCCAACGTTTTCTTACCCAGAATCCCCTGCAAACCTCAAATTTAGCTGAAAAAATCACTTTTTCCACACATTTTTGTGTGGGAAAGTTGTGGCATCATCGGGCTGACACAAATTTCCTACCACCCAGTGTTCCCCCAGGTCTCCCGATAAAAATGGTGCCTCACTCGTGTGGGAGGCCCAAGTACCCGTGACAGGCAAGGGCCCAAAACGTATTGAGGCGACATCAAAATTTCCTATCACAAAACGACCTGGTTTTGCAAGGGGGGTCACCTGGGTTTTTGGCCCCGTGCTCGGCGGCCAGCTAGGGAAACCTACCAAACCCACACAATTCTGAATACTAGACACCCGGAGGATTCCAGGGAGGTATGGCTTGCGTGGATCCCCCAACATTTTCTTACCCAGAATCCCCTGCAAACCTCAAATTTAGCTGAAAAAATCACTTTTTCCACACATTTTTGTGTGGGAAAGTTGTGGCATCACCAGGCTGACACAAATTTCCTACCACTCAGTGTTCCCCCAGGTCCCCCGATACAAATGGTGCCTCACTCGTGTGGGAGGCCCAAGTACCCGCAACAGGCAAGGGCCCAAAACTTATTGAGGCGACATCAAAATTGCCTATCACAAAACGACCTGGTTTTGCAAGGGGGGTCACCTGGGTTTTTGGCCCCGTGCTTGGCGGCCAGCTAGGGAAACCTACCAAACCCACACATTTCTGAAAACTAAACACCCGGGGGATTCCAGGGAGGTATGGCTTGCGTGGATCCCCCAACGTTTTCTTACCCAGAATCCCCTGCAAACCTCAAATTTAGCTGAAAAAATCACTTTTTCCATACATTTTTGTGTGGGAAAATTGTGGCATCACCGGGATGACACAAAGTTCCTACCACCCAGTGTTCCCCCAGGTCTCCCAATAAAAATGGTGCCTCACTCGTGTGGGAGGCCCAAGTACCCGTGACAGGCAAGGGCCCAAAACGTATTGAGGCGACATCAAAATTGCCTATCACAAAACGACCTGGTTTTGCAAGGGGGATCACCTGGGTTTTTGGCCCCGTGCTTGGCGACCAGCTAGGGAAACCTACCAAACCCACACATTTCTGAAAACTAGACACACGGAGGATTCCAGGGAGGTATGGCTTGCGTGGATCCCCCAACGTTTTCTTACCCAGAATCCCCTGCAAACCTCAAATTTAGCTGAAAAAAAAATCACTTTTTCCACACATTTTTGTGTGGGAAAGTTGTGGCATCATCGGGCTGACACAAATTTCCTACCACCCAGTGTTCCCCCAGGTCTCCCGATAAAAATGGTGCCTCACTCGTGTGGGAGGCCCAAGTACCCGTGACAGGCAAGGGCCCAAAACGTATTGAGGCGACATCAAAATTGCCTATCACAAAACGACCTGGTTTTGCAAAGGGGGTCACCTGGGTTTTTGGCCCCGTGCTCGGCGGCCAGCTAGGGAAACCTACCGAACTCACACAATTCTGAAAACTAGACACCCGGAGGATTCCAGGGAGGTATGGCTTGCGTGGATCCCCCAACATTTTCTTACTTAGAATCCCCTGCAAACCTCAAATTTAGCTGAAAAAAATCACTTTTTCCACACATTTTTGTGTGGGAAAGTTGTGGCATCACCAGGCTGAAACAAATTTCCTACCACTCAGTGTTCCCCCAGGTCCCCCAATAAAAATGGTGCCTCACTCGTGTGGGAGGCCCAAGTACCCGCAACAAGCAAGGGCCCAAAACTTATTGAGGCGACATCAAAATTGCCTATCACAAAACGACCTGGTTTTGCAAGGGAGTCACCTGGGTTTTGGCCCCGTGCTTGGCGGCCAGCTAGGGAAACCTACCAAACCCACACATTTCTGAAAACTAAACACCCGGGGGATTCCAGGGAGGTATGGCTTGCGTGGATCCCCCAACGTTTTCTTACCCAGAATCCCCTGCAAACCTCAACTTTAGCTGAAAAAATCACTTTTTCCATTCATTTTTGTGTGGGAAAGTTGTGGCATCACCGGGATGACACAAATTTCCTACCACCCAGTGTTCCCCCAGGTCTCCCGATAAAAATGGTGCCTCACTCGTGTGGGAGGCCCAAGTACCCGCGACAGGCAAGGGCCCAAAACGTATTGAGGCGACATCAAAATTGCCTATCACAAAGCGACCTGGTTTTGCAAGGGGTCACCTGGGTTTTGGCCCCGTGCTCGGCGGCCAGCTAGGAAACCTACCAAACCACACATTTCTGAAAACTAGACACCCGGAGGATTCCAGGGAGGTATGGCTTGCATGGATCCCCCAACGTGTTCTTACCCAGAATCCCCTGCAAACCTCAAATTTAGCTGAACAAATCACTTTTTCCACACATTTTTTTGTGGGAAAGTTGTGGCATCATCGGGCTGACACAAATTTCCTACCACCCAGTGTTCCCCCAGGTCTCCCTATAAAAATGGTGCCTCACTCGTGTGGGAGGCCCAAGTACCCGCGACAGGCAAGGGCCCAAAACGTATTGAGGCGACATCAAAATTGCCTATCACAAAATGTTTTGGGCCCTTGCCTGTCGCGGGTACTTGGGCCTCCCACACGAGTGAGGCACCATTTTCATCGGGAGACCTGGGGGAACACTAGGTGGTAGGAAATTTGTGTCAGCCAGTGATGCCACAACTTTCCCACACAAAATGTGTGGAAAAAGTGATTTTTCAGCTACATTTGAGGTTTGCAGAGGATTCTGGGTAAGAAACGTTGGGGGATCCACGCAAGCCATACCTCCTGGAATCCCGGGTGTTTAGTTTTCAGAAATGTGTGGGTTTGGTAGGTTTCCTAGCTGGTCGCCGAGCACGGTGCCAAAACCCAGGTGACCCCTTGCAAAACCAGGTCGTTTTGTGATAGGCAATTTTGATGTCGCCTCAATACGTTTTGGGCCCTTGCCTGTCGCGGTACTTGGGCCTCCCACACGAGTGAGGCACCATTTGTATCGGGAGACCTGGAGGAACACTGAGTGGTAGGAAATTTGTGTCAGTCCGGTGATGCCACAACTTACCACACAAAAATGTGTGGAAAAAGTGATTTTTTCAGCTAAATTTGAGGTTTGCAGGGATTCTGGGTAAGAAAACGTTGGAGGATCCACGCAAGCCATACCTCCCTGGATTCCCCGGTGTCTGGTTTTCAGAAATGTGGGTTTGGTCAGTTTCCTAGCTGGCCGCGAGCACGGGCCAAAACTCAGGTGATCCCCCTGCAAAAACAGGTTGTTTTGTGATAGGTAATTTTGAAGTCGCCTCAATAGGTTTTGGGCCCTTGCCTGTCGCGGGTACTTGACCCACCCACACAAGTGAGGTACCATTTTTCTCGGAAGACTTTGGGGAATGCGGGCTAAGTCGAGTTTTGTTGATCCACACAGATTTCAGAACTTTCCACCACAGAAATGTGAGGAAAATGTGTTTTTTTTTTTTACAAGTTTTGAGGTTTGCAAGGGATTCTGGGTAATAGAACCTGGTGAGAGCCAGACAAGTCACCCCATCCTGGATTCCCCTGGGTGTCTAGTTTTAAAAAATGTATAGGTTTGCTAGGTTTCCCTAGGTGCCGGAAGAGCCAGGGTTCGAAATCTACAGCTAGGCACTTTGCAAAAAAAGGATCAGTTTTCACTGTGAAAATGTGGTGTCCACGTTGCGTTTTGGGCCGTTTCCTGTCGCGGGCACGAGGCCTACCCACACAAGTGAGGTACCATTTTTCTCGGAAGACTTTTGGGAATGCGGATGGGTGGAATTTTGTGGATCCACGCAGATTCCAAAACTTTCCACCACAAAAATGTGAGGAAAATGTGTTTTTTTGACAAAGTTTAAGGTTTGCAAGGGATTCTGGGTAACAGAACCTGGTGAGAGCCAGACAAGTCACCCCATTCTGTATTCCCCTGGGTGTCTAGTTTTCAAAAATGTACAGGTTTGCTAGGTTTCTCTATGTGCCGGCTGCGCTAGGGCCCAAAATCCACAGGTAGGCACATTGATAAAAATAAGTCTGTGCCTTGTGGGCTTTCTGACACCCTGGGGGGGAATCGGGGGGGGGGAGTTTACCCTGATATGGCCCCAAGGGGTGCAGAAAGACTGTGGCTATTTTTTTGGGGGGTGGCGGCATTGGTATGCCCATTCTGGGCAGCCCCCACCCCCACGCATAAAAAAAGCCAGCGTAATCGCTGGTGCCTAGTGGGCTTTCTGCCCCCCCCTGGGGGGCAGATCAGGGGCCACTGCCCCCATCTGCCCCCATGGGGGGGCAGAAAGATTAGAATTTCTCTGGGGGGGTGGGGGTATTGTCATGCCCATTTTGGGCAGCCCCCACCCCTACACTGGTTTCTAGTGGGCTTTCTGCCCCCGGGGGGCAGAAAGACTGCCATTTTTTTTGGGGGGGTGGGGGCATTGACATGTTGATTTTGGGCAGCCCCCACCCTAATTTCAATTGCCCAAAATAAATCCCTGGCGTCTAGTGAACTTTTTGCCCCCCCGGCGGGGCAGATTGGGGGCTACTGCCCCCATCTGCTGCCAGGGGGGGCAGAAAGGCTGTAATTCTGGTGGGGTGGGGGCATTGGCATGCCTGTTTTGTGCAGCCCCCACCCTAGGTATAATTGCGGGGAAAAAATCCCTGGCGCTAGTGGGCTTTCTGCCCCTCCGGGGGCAGATTGGGGGCTACTGCCCCCATCTGCCCCCCAGGGGGGGCAGAAAGATCGTAAAATTTTTTGGGGGGGTGGGGGCATTACCATGCCCGTTTTGGGCAGCCCCCACCCTAATTTCATTTGCCTAAAAGAAATCCTGGCGTCTAGTGGGCTTTTTGCCCCCGAGGTAAGAAAGGCTGTAATTTTGGTGAGGGGGTGGGGAATTGGCATGCCCGTTTTGGGCAGCCCCTACCCTAAGTAAATTTTTGAGAAAAATCCCTGGCGCTAGTGGGCTTTCTGCCCCAGGGGGCAGAAAGACTGGCATGCCCAAAACACAATGGGGGAGCAAAGGCCCTTGCCCAAGGGGCCGCTCCCCCTCCCTGGCGCTAGTGGGTGGATCCCTGCTTGGGGATCGCCCTCCTTGGGTGATCCCAAAGCAGGGATCCACTAAGGACGAGTACCATTGGAAAGGGAGATTCTCCCTTTCCAGCGATACCTCTCCCAAGTGTTTCGGTGCTCGGGGGGCTGAGATAGCCCCACGAGCACTGAAACACTGAAACTCAGTTTCAGTTTCGTTTTCAATGTAATGACGACAGCGCGCCATGCGCGCGATCGTCATTACTTTGAAAACCAGGGATTTGCCTCGGGAGGTTGGGGAAGATCTTCCCCACCTCCCGAGGCACAAAAAAAAAATGGAAATCCCTCTGCTGTTTACAGCAGAGGGATTTCCTGCCCCTGTCCTCATGACGGAATGGTTCCGCCATGAGCACAGGAGCACCGGTGCTCATGACGGAACCATTCCGTCATGAGCACCGAAAGGGTTAAATACATTGCACCCTTCCCTGTGGGCTGTTTAGGGCCTAACCTAGGGTTGACTTATATGTTTTAAAAAGGAAAATCTAGGCCAAGCAAAGATTTTATTTTGCCAGGTCGAAATGACAGTTTAGACTGCCCACAGAGGCTGCAATGGCAAGCCTGAGACCTGTTTTAAAGGGCTACTTAAGTGGGTGGAACAAACAGTGTTGCCGGCCCGCTAGTAGCATGTAATTTACAGGCCCTAGGAACATGCAGTACCACTTACTAGGGACTTCTAAGTAAATTAAGTGTGTCCATTGGGTGTAAGCCAATTTTACCATGTCAAAAGGAAAGAGCACAAGCACTTTAGTATTGGTTATCAGTGGTAAAGTGCATGGAGTCCTGAAAGCCAACAAAAATGGGTTCAGAAATCAAGAGGTTGAAAGCAAAAAATGCTGACCCTGTGGAAAGGCCAAGTCCAACCCGTATGATGCGGCTAATTATCGCCCACTTACCTTGTTGTCAGCCCTTGCTAAAATGGTAGAGAGAACCATTGCTTACCAGCTCAGAGGCTTCTTGGAATCTAACACCATCCTACATGACATACATGTGGGCTTCTTCCCGCATATAGGCCCTGACTTTGCTTTTATTGCAGTTGAAGATGATTTGTTTAAAGCCGATGATAACAATTCTAACTTGGTCTTGATACAATTAGACTTATCAGCAGCTTTTGACACAGTGGGCCATGACTTGCTGCTAAACACCCTTAAGAATTCTGATATCACAAGTACAGTTTTGAATGGTTCTCCTGTTTTCTCAAAAATCATACGCAAAGGGTGATGATCAATCAATTTCCCTACGATCCCTGTGACTGCAGCTGTCCCACAAAGTTCAATCCTCTCCCGCTATTTTGTAATATTTATATCAGCCTCTCATTAAATATTTAACAAAATATGACTGTACTGTTTACTCCTTTGTGGATGACACACAACTTATCTTCAAAACAATAGGACCAGCTAAAAACTTAGTACATCTGCCAATATACCTGCAAATTATGAAATGCTAAATAGACCTTAAATGGCTGAAAATGAATAGGGACAAAACAGAGGTTCTACACCGAATTTATGGGACTCAATCCTTTGGCTAAAGAATATAGGCACATGGCCTATCCCAAAAACCACGTGAAGAGCCTTGGTTTCAAAATTGAAGTCAGGTTAAAACTTGAAGTACAAATCTCAGGGACAGTGGCCACATGTCTCTTTTTGTTAAAAAACAAAATCTTAAACCGATCATTTGACTTATCACAGAAGCTGCCAGAAAATCAATGGTTGGTGCCATGATAGGTGCTCTTTTAGACTATTGTAATGGCCTTTATTTGGGCATCGAAAAAGGCCAACTGAGACATATGCAAATGGTCCAAGATTAAGCAGCTCGTTGTGTCTGCCAGTCCCCTCGTTTTATGAACGCTGGTCCTTTGCTGCTAATACTACTTTGACTTCCTATCCAAAAATACGTTTTTATTTAAATCTTTTTGTATAGCACGCAAGTGCCTCTTTGGTCAAGCCCCTGATTTTCTCAAAGCAAGACTGACCCCATACACAGCAACTAGGACATCAAATTTTCTTCAGGTTCCATGTTTTAGAAAATTCTTTGTAAGCGGGAGGGCTTTAGAATCACTTGGACCTCGTCTTTGGTATCAGCTACCCCTAGAGTTTAGGCAGATGCACTCACATTTGTCCTTACATAAAAAGTGTAAAACCTCTTCTTTTAGCTCTTCCTTCCTATTTACATTCATTAAGCTTCTCGCATCAAGAGACATTCTAGTTTTTGTGCACTTAATAAATTCTCTGTAAAATAGCATAACATAATATGTAAACAAGTCTGATAAAGAAGACCGAAGTTGTCATGAAGTCAGAGGAGAGAGCCTTTATTATTTTAAAAACTACACTTGGGGCTCATTACAACATCAGTGGTCTGTCCACCAGACTGCCAATGCCACAACGGTAGAACACCTCAAAGGTTGCGGTGTTCAGACCGCCGTATTCTGAGGGGACCACCGGGCCGGCGGTCCTTAGTTGGCGGTCCCACTGCAGCGGCATGGCTCGGCCATTGAGATGGGCTACACCAGATGCCGCCACAGTGCAGTGCCTTCTGCACGTCCGTGCACTGAGTGCCATGCACTATGTCATGCATGGCGCACAGTGCACATACGACAGTACATGCAGAGGGGTGCACAGCATGTGCCCCATGCACTACACCTGTGGGCAAAATCACCCAGAGGCCCTGTTTGGGGCCCCTTTCTGCCATCCTTTTCATGGCGGGGTTCCCGCTATGAAAAGGTTGTGGAAAAGGGAATTTGTAATCCCAACGGTGGTGCCTGCCTCTGCACCGCCGCCATCCTCAGCCGCCTTTGTCTCCGCTACACCGTCGGGATCCAAGATCCTGGCGGTGTCGGCGGTGTAGAAGCGAGTTGGTGGCGGTCTGACCATCAAACCTGTAATCTGGCTGCCGAACCGCCCACGGGTATGGCCTTCCTGGGATCGCTGTACTCATAATAAGGCCCTTGGTCTGGATCCATATCTGGATTGGGTATTCAGTATTTATGAGCGTAAATTACTGCCATTGTACACCACAATGTAGTGTTTCAGAATGGGGCTTTTTCCAGCAGTTTTAAATTGTGCCCTTTTGTCAACAATTCAATACAAACCACTTTGCACTTTATTTGATGTTCTTTTTTTTAGCAATTTCTAAAGACAGGGCCAATTTTAGTACTTCGTTTCATTATTACCCTATGGAAATTTACTAGTTGCTGAGCAGCTTTTTTTTAACATCTGTAGACGTTGCGGGCCAATGGCGCCTGTTGCCAGTCGGGCTTTTTATCTATGTCTGTTAAGTCAAGCTCAGCAATATTACATTAAATATTGCAGCATTTTTGTGTAACTGTTGTTATTGTGTTTTTGTAGCCTATTATTACACAAATAAACTCATTTGATGTTGATGAGCAAACTCATGTACATCCCCTACTCATTTTGAATACTCTGGGGTATATTCACAAGAACGTGTGATAATTACCGCAAGAGTAGCGCAACGCAACTTTCAGCATCGCAGCCTATCGCGGGAAAATAACCCCGTGACAATGTGGAATTCACAACACGGCGGTAGCATGCGAAAGTTGGCCGACACCGCGGCCAATGCTCGCGATACAACTACCTCGACGGAGATAAAAACACAAACCACAACGCGAGAAAAGCTGCGATGGGCCAAAGCGCGATAAGAAAACAGTGACAACCAGCGCGAGGGCAGCAATACTCACGCGCAATGCGGGAAAAAGCACAAGAACAGCATACGGAAAATGCCACAGAACAAAATACATCAACAGCGTTGTACCACGGATGCACCCTGGCCAACTGCAGAGGACAACATGCACACCACAACATCCAAGCACCGTGGAAGAACAGAACCTACAGGCACACCGCATGAAAGAGACCAGTGGCAGACAAATCAGAGCGCAGGAGCGACACATCCACCGTGCAGCATACGCACATAAGCAGAAGTGCACCTAGACATTGACAACATCCCGGTACAAACAGCAACACCTCCACAACTGAACACAGGACACAACTGGTTCGGAAAATGTGCACAACCTGCCAAATCACATCTGAAACCCCAGGGATATGTAACATGACAATGTACAATTCCAACCTGTAACCTGCAAATATGTTTTATTCACACATGCAGTGCAATTGGACATCTACTACTGTCCCATGAATGCCACGGACGATCACAATGTGACGTGCTCATGAGAAGTAAGTGTCAATGATGGAGTCCCTACGGGCCATTCCTGCCGCAGCTGCAGTGGGATGTGGGCCACCTGCCCCATCACCACCATCATCGTCCGGTACCTCTGGAACTGGTATCCATGGGGCCCTGGTGCAAACACAGATGTTGTGCAACACACAACATGCAACGATCATCTTGCACACGACGTCCGGGCTGTACAGGAGCTTCCCACCAGTGCCGTCCAGGCACCTGAAACGTGACTTCAACACGCCAAATGTGCGTTCAACGATGCCCCTGGTGCATATGTGGGCCGCATTGTACTGCCTCTGGGCGGGTGTGTTCGGGTCCCAGAGGGGTGTCATCATCCAAGGGCAGAGTGCATATCCTTGATCACCTGTGACAGTGCAGGGAGAAAAGAGTCAATACTTGGTTCAGCAGGATGTGATGGCAGGCCCACCAATTCAGTGACACCTGTGCTGGCTGTGTGTGGGGTGAGTGTAAGCCAGCCCTCAGGGAGTAGCTGGTGCTGGCAACTACACCAACAGTCATCAGGCACACAGACATGCAATGTCAGAACTACAAGGGGGGATGACTCGAGTCGCACAGGGTTAGTCGCCCCGGATGCACAGCGGCCGACACGGGCCCACCGCCATGGGACGCTGACATGCGGGAGACTGGGGTAGGGTCATGAGGGCAGAGCAGTGCCTCACATGTGTCATGGCTGCATTCCGCATTGCCACATGTTCAGCTGTTGTGTGGCTGTGGTGCCATGTGAAGTCTGTATTGGGTGCAGGGGTAGCCCAGGATGACCATGGAGTGGTGTAGTCGTGTCTGGTAGGTGGTCGTGTAGTTTGACATGTCGGATGTGGTTTGGTCATGTGTGCATCCCCACAGTTGTGCTTTGTGCGTTGGTGGCTGTGGGATGTGTGGTGTGTTGATTTGGTACTTACCAACGAGCAGTCCCATTCCATATGTGCCATCCTGGAAGCGCTGGTTGATGATGGACTGTCGGAAGATGAAGGAATCATGCACACTGCCTGGGTAGTTGGCGACGACATTGGTGAAGAGTCCCCGGTGGTCCACTATTGCCTGCACATTGATGGAATGCGTGTGCTTCCTGTTGCGGTAGTGGTGTGCAGTATCCGCAGGGGGCACAAGTGGGACATGTGTGCAGTCGATTGCCCCCAACACGGCCGGGAATCCGGCTATGGCGTAGAAGCCTTGCTTAGTCTCCAGCTGTTGCTGCGCAGTGTTGGGGAAGTGAAGGTACTGGGGTATGAAGCTGAGGATGGCATCCAGGACAGGTGTGATGAACTTTGATAGGGCTGGCTGTGAGACCCCTCCGACTCTGGCAGTTGTTGGTTGGAAGGTACCAGAGGCCAACAGGTGCAGCACTGCCAGCAGCTTTGTCTGCGGAGGGATGTTTGCTCTCCGCATGTGTTGGGACCGTCAGCCTGTGGGCGATGTGGGTCATGATGCGTAGGATGGTTGTCCTTTTGAGCCTGTCATGGGCAATGACTTCCGCGGGCGTTAGGTCTGTGAGAGTGGTGCGTTTTCGGTAGGTCCGCTGTCTTACTCTATGCTGCCTCTGTGGTGGTCCGGGGGGGGGGGGCGGGTCCGGGTCCTGGGGGTGGTGGCGGTGGGTGTTGTGGCCCTGTTGGGGCTCCGAGCTGCATGATGAGTAGCTCCATGGCGTCGTTTGTTCTTCGGGTATGGCTGTGTGCGGGGCTCCGTTGCCTACTGCAGATAGACATCCGTCTTTACACCTGCTTGAGGCAGGTGTTAAATACCTGCGGCTACCGCGGCTTATCGCCTGTTTTTGGTTCGCTTCGCAGTTCTGTCAGTTCGTTGTGAAAGTGGTGTTGTTGTTTTTTCGTGTGTTTTTGCACGGGAACGCCTACTCTGCATCTCATTAGGGTTAGTTGGTGGTGTCCGCCGTGGTGTTAGATTTTGGGGCAGTTATCGCGGGAATACTGGCGTTGTCTGCAGTTTGCACCAGCTTGTGAATGGGGTGTTAAATCTATCTCCACTTTTGTTGCATTAAGGTGGAGATAAATCGGAGTTGAATCCTTGTGAATATGCCCCTCTATTTTCTAATCGCCTTCTCTTTGAAAAATATCTGATTGAAATTCAAGAATATCAAACATCGTTTACAACTGTGATACAAACCATAATAAAAATAGTTTGTTTTAGAGAGTACGTTGACCAGCAGCATGTTGAACAGCTGGCGTCCTACTTTGGCCATTTTTGTCTGAATTTAATGATTCAGTTTAGCTTCCTGTTTGAGTAATGTTATTGCTACAGAAGACATTTAGACTTTCTTCTTGTCCTGTTAACTCCTGTTCTCGTTTTCTATTCCCCTATTACTGAACAGGTGGGAAGCCGAATGGTCATCATCGCTGCAGGAATACTCCTGGTTCTGGTGGGCGTATTTAGCAAGGTGGGGGCTGTGTTTGCCACCATCCCAACACCTGTGATTGGAGGACTTTTCATGGTGATGTTCGGGGTCCTCACTGCAGTCGGAATTTCCAACTTGCAGGTAACCAAATGTGTTTAACTTTTTAAGACCAACCTAATTACAGTGGCTCGTTTCCTGTGCCTTCGCACGTGTGAGTAGTTCATGTACGCGTGTTACATGTCCCCTTTCTGCTGTTGTCAGTTTACCATGTCTCCTTTTCAATAAATCTTTGCCTTTGTGATTTTTGGGTATGTCTCTGCATGTTGCTTCTATTGCGAATGTGTATCGCCTTGAACCTTTGTGTTTTTTAGGCTGTGACTGCATCTTGGTGAGTTTGAATATGTTTGCTTCTTTGTTGTTATTTGTTTAAGTGTGCATATACTTCTTTGTCTCACGGACGTTACTCTTGTGTGGGACTTCATACTTCCAGTTTGAAAGCTCAATGTGAGTTTTGTGGTAATGTTGGACGTTACTATATCACTTTGCACAGCTTGCGTGTGTTCCCGGGTTTTTTAATTTGTGTGGCCAAAACAGTATGCAAAGTGGAAAACTATGGGGTTTTACCAGTCACAGAGGCAGATACAGCACCTTTCACCGATTTTCCTGCTACTGCTACCTGTGGGAAAAACTACTACCATAGGGTAAAGGTATTAACCACAGTAATTTTTTGTGTTCAATGTTAGTGGTACCTCTTAGAGTTGGGTTTGTTGTGAATATATAATCTGTATTTACTCGGATATTTCTATGTGTAAGTAGGTTTTAACTAGTATGTGCAAATATGCTTTGATGCCCTTGGATCTGTACTGGGTAATAACAGGTCTGAGGTAATAATAATAATAATAATAATACAGCCATTTATAAAGCGCAAATAGCTGCCTCCCAAATGAGGCGTCCCGGCGCTGTAACAAACAAGTGACAGCGAAATAAAAGGTCAGACAACCAGCCACCCACCGGAATTAATCCAAGTTAAAAGGCCAAGTCTTAACTGCCTTCCTGAATAGACATTCTGATTCAATTTGCCGCAAAGCAAGCAGCAAAGAATTACATAGCTTAGCCACTCTCACCACAAAGGATCTGCCACCCCATCGCTCCTTCCTAACTCGTGGGATGACAAGCAGATTCTGATTATTGGATCGCAATAGGCGAGTCTGTTTGTAAGCACATAATCGTTGTTTCAGATATCTGGGACAGAGTCCATGGAACGACCGAAAAACTAAGGTTAAGGCCTTAAATTTAATTCTGTTGGCCACCGGTAGCCAGTGAAGTTCCTTAATGTGCGGAGAGATATGTTGACGCATAGGTACGCGTCTAATCAATCTCGCAGCCGCATTTTGAACCAATTGTAGTCTCTTAACCATGTAAGCAGGTAGGCCCAGATAGAGGCCATTTGCATAGTCCAGTCTGGACGTCACAGTTGCATGAACTACGGTTCGACGACAATTTTCTGGTAGCAAGTATAGAAATTCCCTCATGTACCTCAATTTTCCAAAGCAGGAGGATGTTACTTGCTGTATTTGAGAGGAGAAGGACAGATCTGCCTCCCATTGTACTCCTAGATTTTTAGCAGTGCCTGCTGGGGTGGGTGGTAACCCCATTTCCTGTGGCCACCACAAGTCCGAGTCTGGAGGCTTGTTGGTCCCAAAGAACATCACTTCTGTCTTTCCAGCATTTAATTTTAATTTATTGTTATTCATCCAAACTGCAACATCCTTGAGGCAACTCTTGAAGCTCTTAAAGGAATCAGCCGACTGGTCTTTAAAAGGGAACACCAGCTGGGTGTCATCGGCATAAGATATTGCCTTGACCCCCCAGTTAGCAATGAGTGAAAACAGGGGTGCCAAATAGATGTTGATGTAGTTGTGCAGCACATAGCGCTGCCATCGCAAAACTTCAAATTTAATGAATCCTCTTTATGCTAAATAATTCACTGGCAAGGCAAGAAGAATCATAACATAGGGAACGAAAATGGAAAACAGACTGCAAACAGGATAGGGATTAAGAAAAGAAATGACCACAGGAAAGCTTCTGCTTTCTAAAAAAAACCTAAAGACGCTATTTATAGGTTTCAAATAAAGAGAGACATGTATTAAAATTGGCCATGTGTAATGCATATTACAGCTGTATTGTGTTGTTTCAACACAAAAACCTTGCACAGCATGATTTTTACTTTGCGTCATGTGTCGATGGCGTCATCAGCCGCACACACCAATAATGCAGAACGCAGCACTCTTCAGTGGTACCATTGTCATCATCATCCCGTAACCTCCCCCACTACCTTGATTCCACCATAACCCTGAAGTCAGGTGTTAGGGATCTGAGTCTCTCTTATCAGACAGGTCACGTGGTCCGGATACATAGGGTATCTTCTTCACTGCTGCCTGGGAATGTTGCCTCTTCATCTGGGATTATGCCTCTCTTTCTGGATTTGGTGAGCTGATGCCTTCCCCATCTTTGACCAGGGACACTCATCGTTGGCTGACTTCTGACCAACTCCAGTATTGCGCATCCCCCGGGGCGGGCCATGGCTCCAACAGGTGGTGATTTATTTTCCTCCACCCATTCCCAGGCACTCTTGGGGTTTCAAAAGAGAATGATTTCCCAGCATGTAAGACTTTGAATTAACCAAACTTTAATGTACGTGCACAACCTCGTGTTAAAAAAAAAAAGAGCGTAAATGGTTTTAGCTATTTGATGTGCTCCCGGGGTATCGCTCTCCGGTCTGGAGCATAGAGTAAACAAATCAATGTAGTAGCGCACCCGAGAATGGGGTGAGTCCCCCTGGGCACAATATGGACCCTACGTAGGGTTTTTCACATAAAGTAGTTCAAAAAAGAAGAAAATAATCCAGAATTAGTTGAACATCACATATATATTCTCTTTGTTGCATGAATGTTTAGTTTCAATCCATAACAGTGACAATTATTAGATAATGATTGTCCTCCTTTAATTTATGCGTCCCAATGCATTTCGGGCGTCTCGCCCTTCATCAGGGAACAGTTCTATAGTATAAAGGAAAGAAAATACAATGAGGAAACCTTCCTGAATTCAAGTATAACAAAGAAATAACAGTAAGACATACTACATTTAGGTAAGACCTGAAGTGATGTATGGTGATCACATACACAAGTGGTGAGAACAATTGTGATCCTCAATATAGAATAGAAGCTAAAGTACCATAATCACGGAGGGTTAAATGGTCGTCATGTGAAGTTAAGAAGAAAGTTAGAAAAATATAGTGAAAGAAAATACAAACGAGTGGTATGAACCGTGCGGCATTCTTAGTGATGGGTGTGACCGAAATATCAGAACGGCGTGTAGTGAACTTCAGAAAAGACGCAAAAACGCGTTTGTATAACAACATGCATGAAATATATCGTGTGGAGCGTGACACTCCATCGTTACTCAAGGATTCACAGCGGTGGTAAAATTCATGAGTACATTCAAACCAGTGATGGAAACTCATGAATATACATAGATGATGCGAACAAAGTCAAGCAAACCCAAATATCAGAAACCGGTTAGTAGAAATCAGCTAATTAAAGACCAACGAATGTCTCCACACACACACCAGGCCAGACGTGTCTAGCGGTCGGCATGTTTTAGTGCTCAGTTACTTACTCGTGAAGCTTGCATAGGTAGACTCGCTGCGTACGAAGTGAGTTCACAATAGTGGCTTGCTTCCAATGTGTAAAAAGTGAGCGCGGTGAACGCAACTAAAAACAAAGCTAGTACGTTCCGTTTCGTCTCAGGGTGTGACCATAGAAAAAGGACTCATGGAGGTATATTAAGGTGGAATCAATGGTGGCGGCCATATTGAAGTTAGTAAACGAAGTGTAAACAAAAATTGAGGACCCCAAAATAAAGGAAATGGATGGAAAATTCATAATGATAGATAGAGATATCAAAGATTAGTAAATGTAGATTTACAGGAAGAAGATGCATGGCAAAATGACCATTCTGTATGTTATCACGTGCTGTACAAATGTGAATCACAATGCTGTTATAAACATCACAATTAATTCAATGAGATAACTGTCCAATCAATCAACGGTTACAAATAACATTGAAATTCCATTCTATCATTCATCCCGTGCGGTTTTAATGCGTCAAGGTGTTTAATCCAGAAGTTCTCTCTTTGCAACAAGTAGTTATTATTGTCTCTCACCTCCATCCTGACTATGACTTCTAAAACCAGGAATTTCAATTGACTAATGTTGTGATTATTGTGAGAAGTTGGCCTGGTATATGCTGTCCACTAATTATAGTGGGCACCTTGCACCAGTCCAAACAATCCCTTATTGGAGATAGGTTAAAGGCAACCTTTATTGAAAGCTATCCTAGTGGTAGCTATGGAGAGCAGCCTTCAGGCTAAGTCTTGAAGGAATGTAAAGCAGCTTGTTTTACCAGTCTATAATCTCTTGAGTGACCAAATGAACGAGGACCACACCAGGTATATATTCAAAATATATGTATTTAGTCTTAAACACACCCCTCTAGTCTCTTTATGAGGCTAGAGTTCGAAATACATAAGTTACAAGTCAGTTATCAACAGTAATAGCACAAATACACGTTTGAGCCCTAGGGGCGTACCAAACCATATACCAATAAAGTGGTATAAGAACCACGACTGAGCTAGACACAAGGCCTAGAGCCTGTAGAAGTGCTTGGCCCTCAAGGAACCACCCAAGGTAGTGACACAGGGGACCCACGGGGGACGCGTGCAGTGTGAGAACACAGCCGCGAGCCGCCGTTGACTTCTATGGGGAATGTCGCGGTTGGAGTTTTAAAGAAAAGGGACACTTAGAGGAGGACTTGGAGCAAACCCCTTTAGAACTAGGTTGTTCTAGAGTCTATACCCACGGGAGCACCGGAGTACTCGAGTTACCTCACCCAGGGAGCCGGGTGCATAGGTGTCTTTCGGGGTCGGGTTTCGTCGTCGTTTTCAATGGCGATCTGCTGCAAAGTGCTGCTGGCGACCAAGTCAAAAGTGTCCGGGTGGATCCAAGGGTGGATCGAAGATCTAAAGAACCTGAAAGCAGAGGGGACAGAGTCTGGGTCACTAGCCAGTGACCAGGAAGGCGATGAGCAGATGCCCACCGATGTCGGGTGCTTCAGGTAGGTTGATGGTCGTCTTGACTCTTCAGCCACGAGGTCCAGGAGGCGTCGACGATGACCAGGAGCTGGATTCGAGCTGTCCCATGACGTTTGTCGATTGCAGGGGTTTTGGCGACCGGATTGGACCCAACAAGCCTTGGCAAAGCCAAGTCTCGTGGAAATAGAAGAAGGACGGTGGTACAGACCAGCAAGGTCTGAGGGACTCACCCCGCGAAGGTAAGTCAGGGCACGTCTGGAGCAATCAGAGAAGCCCAAGGAAAAGAAGATTTGCCTTCGGGAGGGCCCACTAGCCAACGGACTAGCGACCACGAAGGAGCCTCGAGTGGACGCACTTGGAGCTGGCTCACAGGACACTCGTGGAGTGGAGGCCAGTGATCTTCAGTGCAGTTGGTGCTGGAGGCGGGGGCTACTCGAAGCCCAAAGCACAACTTCGTGAGAGACACAGAAGAGGATGCACTTGCAAAAGTACTCAGTGTCCAGGGGTCACAGTTCCACGTTACCCACGACAGCTACGGGCCTCAGCTTGCTGGGGACTCAGGGCAGCCTCGGGGAAGTCTGGAAATCTACCTCTGGTGATGCAAAGACTTCAGCGTCCGGTGGGAGCTTCAGCGATGCAGACCGGACAATTGCTTCTTAGGTGCCTGCCAAGCAGGGGAGTCACTCCTTGACCCCAAGGGAGATTCTTCAGTCCTCTAATCTTGAAGTAGAGCGTCGAAGGTCCAGGATTCTGTTTCAGAGTTTCGTCCAGGTAAATCTAAAGTCCTAAGGACTGGGGTCCCATACTTATACCAAGTTAGGGGGTTGGACAATCTCTGGGGACCCACCTAGGGGATGGTCAGGGCAGAGGGGTGGTTACACCCCTTTCCCTTTGTCCAGTTTCGCGTCAGAGCAGGGGCTGGAAGCCCCTGAGACGGTTTGAACTGGGGTATGCACAGGAACACCAAATGTGCCCCCAGTGCAGGACTTCAAAGCACCAGAGAGTGCTCCCGCCCAGCCCCAATACACATTATCCTGTCTGGGGAGGTGGTTACACCTCCCTGGGACAGGAAACCTATTGTCCAGGCCTCCCCTGCCGGAGTTTCAGTCAGCAGCAGGAGGCCAGACCTGTGTCTGTGGCAGCGGCATCCATTTTGTGATGCCAGCGCTCTGGAAAGAAGTTACCGGGCATGCCGGTGGGTACATGTCTCTCCCTCTAGAAGGGTGGAATGCTACCCCCGCCGCCAGAACTGGTGGGGGGGTAGTATTCCAAGATGTTTGACACCAAACACGACATGTTTTGGGGCAGCCAGTCCAAAGTTAGCATTCTACTGCGAGGATATAATGCACTTAAGAGTATATGGTCAGGTACTTCCACTTAGAACCTGGCCTCCACCCACAAGGTGGCCCAGGTACACAACCTGACTCTGCCCTATCTGGCACTTTGTGGCCTTGATAGTTAGGCCTGCTTTCTGCAGGGCCTGCAAAACATTTCTGATGTGGACCAGGTGATCCTCCCAGGTGGAGCTAAAGACAGCAATATCATCTAGATATGCTGCACTATAGGCTTCCAGACCTGTAAGGACTGTATTCACCAACCTCTGAAAAGTGGCAGGTGCATTCTTCAAACCAAAGGGCATTACCACAAATTGATAATGCCCACTAGGGGTTGAGAATGCTGTTTTTGGCTTTGCATCATCAGCTAGCCTGATCTGCCAGTAGCCAGCTGTTAGGTCAAATGTGCTTAGATATTTGGCTGATGCCAAAGTGTCTATTAGCTCATCTGCCCTGGGTATTGGATGGGCATCAGTCCTAGTGACTGCATTGAGACCCCTGTAGTCCACACAAAACCTCATCTCTCTTTTCCTACCACTGGTGTGAGGTTTTGGCACAAGGACCACTGGACTAGCCCAAGGGCTATCTGAGGGTTCAATAACTCCCAAATCCAACATCTTCTGGACTTCTGTCCTGATACAGTCCCTGACATGGTCAGGTTGCCTATAAATCTTATTTTTAATAGGCAGACTGTCCCCAGTGTCCACTTCATGAGTGCACCAGGTGGTCTGACTTGGAGTCAGAGAGAATATTTGCCTGAACTGATTGAGCACCTGTCTGCAATCAGTTTGTTGCTGGGCAGTGAGGCTGCCTGCCAAGGCTACACCATCCACTGACCCATCATCAGGGTTCTGTGAGAGCAGGTCAGGGAGTGGGTCACTCTCTTCCTCCTGTCCCTCATCAGTAGCCATGAGCAAGCCCATGTCTGCCCTGTCCACATATGGTTTTAATCTGTTGACATGGAGAACCCTGTGGGGACTCCTGGGTGTTCCTAGGTCTACTAAGTAGGTAACCTCACCCTTCTGTTCAACAATGGTATGGGGTCCACTCCATTTGTCTTGGAGAGCTGCTGGGGCCACTGGCTCCTGCTGGACAACGGTGAGACCGCAGCCCTCATCCTGCTGGACCTCTCCGCCGCCTTCGACACTGTCTGCCACCGCACTCTACGCGCACGCCTCCACGACGCAGGGATCCGAGACAAGGCCCTGGAATGGACCACCTCCTTCCTCGCCGGCAGAACCCAGAGAGTCCGCCTCCCACCATTCCGATCCGAAGCCTCCGAGATCATCTGCGGCGTACCCCAGGGATCATCCCTCAGCCCAACACTGTTCAACATCTACATGGCCCCGCTCGCACGCATCGCCAGACAGCACGACCTCAACATAATCTCCTACGCCGACGACACTCAACTGATCCTCTCCCTCACCAAGGACCCCTCGCCGCCAAATCCAACCTCCATGAAGGAATGAAGGCCGTCGCCGATTGGATGAAGATCAGCCGACTAAAACTGAACACGGACAAGACAGAGGTCCTCATCTTCGGCTCCAACCCCTCAGCCTGGGACGACTCCTGGTGGCCAACGACACTGGGAGCAGCCCCGACACCCACCGACCACGCACGCAACCTGGGAGTCATCCTCGACTCAACGCTCTCCATGGCCAAGCAAGTCAACGCAGTCTCCTCCTCCTGCTTCAACACCCTCCGCATGCTTCGCAAGATCTACAGGTGGATCCCGACAGATACAAGAAGAACAGTCACCCAGGCCCTCGTCAGTAGCAGACTTGACTATGGGAACGCCCTCTACGCGGGAGCCCGGCCAAGCTCATCAAGCGACTGCAACGCATACAAAATGCCTCTGCACGCCTGATCCTCGATGTACCACGCCACAGCCACATCACCCCCCACCTGAGGAACCTGCACTGGCTCCCCGTCGACAGGAGAATCTCCTTCAAACTCCTCATCCACGCACACAAGGCACTCCACAAGAATGGCCCAGCCTACCTCAACAGACGACTCTTCTTCTACGTCCCCAACCGCCAGCTCCGCTCCGCCGACCTCTCCCTCACCACCGTCCCTCGCATTCGAAGAACAACCACCGGCAGCAGATCCTTCTCCCACCTCGCCGCCAAGACCTGGAACACCCTTCCACTAAGCCTACGACAGACCCAAGACCTGCTGACCTTCAGGAGGCTACTCAAGACCTGGTTGTACGACCAGTAGCAGCACCCACCCCCCCCCTTTTTTTCTCCCCAGCGCCTTGAGACCCTCGCGGGTAAGTAGTGCGCTCTACAAATTCTGTGATTGATTGATTGATTGGCTCCAACACCCACACCTTCTGTCCTGGCTGGTAAACAGTCAGTACAGCCTTTTGGTCATGCCAGGCTTTTTGCAGTTCCTGGCTAGCCTCAAGGTTTTTAGTTGCCTTTTTCATGTATTCAGCCATCCTGGAGCGGAGACCAAGTACATAGTCCACTATGTCTTGCTTTGGGGAGCTTGAGAGGTAACTCCCATCCTTCCTTTACCAAGCACAATGGACCCCTGACAGGGTGACCAAACAAAAGTTCAAAAGGGCTGTAGCCAACCCCTTTTGAGGCACCTCCCTGTATGCAAATAAAAGGCAGGGCAAGAGTATGTCCCATCTTCGCCTAAGCTTCTCTGGGAGCCCTTTAATCATGCCCTTCAAGGTTTTGTTGAATCTCTCAACTAAACCATTGCATTGTGGGTGATAGGGTGTGGTGAACTTGTAAGTCACTCCACACTCCTTCCACATTGCTTTCAAGTATCCAGACATAAAGTTTGCACACCTGTCTGATACAACCTCCTTAGGGAAGCCCACCCTTGAGAAAATTCCCAGGAGGGCCCTTGCCACCACAGGTGCTGTAGTGGTCCTAAGGGGAATAGCCTCTGGGCACCTGGTGGCATGATCCACTACCACCAGGATAAACCTGTGCCCAGATGCTGTTTGGGGATCCATGGGACCAACAATGTCAATCCCCACCCTTTCAAAGGGAACCCCCACCACAGGTAGTGGTATCAGGGGGGCCTTTGTAGTGCCACCTGCCTTGCCACTGGCCTGGCAGGTTACACAGGAGCGACAAAACTCCTTGGTGTCTTCAGACATGTGGGGCCAGTGAAAGTGAGGGACAATTCTGTCCCAAGTCTTGTTCTGGCCCAGGTGACCTGCTAAGTGAATGTAATGGGCTAGGGTCAATAGGAAGCCCCTGAACTTCAGAGGTATAACCAACCTCCTGGTGGCACCAGGCTTGGGGTCTCTACACTCTGAGTACAAGAGTCCATCATCCCAATACACTGTATGGGGACCACTAGCTTTCCCAGCAGCCTCAGCAGCAGCTTGCTGTCTGAGGGGTTCAAGAGAGGGGCAGCTCTGCTGCTCCTGGCTCAGATCTGCCCTGGAAGGGCCCCTGTCCCCAAGAACTCAACCTGATCAGGTTCAAGCTCCTCTGGGACAGTTCTTTCCTCAGGACTGAGATCATCTCCTGAAGAGACTGATCTTCCTTCTGAGCCAAGGGGAAGGCACTGCCTTTACCCTACTACTCCTCCTCTTGGATGGCACTTGGTCCTTTTTTCCAGGATCCAAGGCCTGTTCAGTGTTAGACATTTTGCTCTGTGACCTGGTCACAGCAAACACATCTGCAGGGATGCCCAGCATTTCTGCATGGGTCCTGAGCTCCACTTCTGCCCAAGCTGAAGTTTCTAGATCATTGCCAAGCAAGCATTCAACTGGTAGGTCTGCACTTACCACAACCTTCTTAAGGCCAGTTACCCCTCCCCAGGAGAAGTTAACAACTGCCAGAGTATGGTCTGTTCTGACATTGCTAGCATTGGTCACTTGGTACATTTCACCAAGTATAATCTGCCCAGGATTCACAAGGTCTTGTGTCACCATGGTGACACTTGCCCCTGTGTCCCTAAATGCCAAAGCCTCTTTTCCATTTATTAAGGGCTGTTGTCTGTACTTGCCCAGATTACTGGGACTCACAGAGGAGGTCACATCCATGCCTCCATCACAGACTAGGACAGCCTGAGTGAGTTCTCTGACTAGGTCAGAGCTCATCTCCTTACCCAGAGTCAACCCTACTAAACCCTTGGCCTGTGTACTCCCACCACCAACTGTAACTGCACTAGGGGGAACAGGTGCCTTAGGGGCATTGGTGGGGGCTGGAATAGAGTCTTTGGACTTGGTGCAATCACTGGTCCAGTGTGTCTTTTGCTTACAGACTTTGCACCATGGTTTCTTTTGGCCTTTCCCTTTGTTAGACTGGGAATCCCCACCTGAAGAACATTTTTGGGGGCCTTGTGAAGACTTCTGGTCTTTACCCTTCTCCCCACCCTTATCAGAGTTTTTAGAATCTTGCTTCTTAGGGTCACCACCTTGGTTCTGTACCTTCTGCCTCACCCTGGTTCTGACCCATTTGTCTGGCTTCTTTCCCAATTCTTCGGGAGAGGTCAGATCAGAGTCCCCCAGGTACTGATGCAACAGCTGATTTTGACAGTTATTAAGAATCTGCTCCCTCATGATAAGATTGTACAATCCTGTGAAGTCACATACCTTACTGCCCAATAACCAACCTTCCAGAGCCTTGGCAGAACAATCCACATAGTCCACCCAGTCTTGAGTCTGGGCTTTTGGGTATCTCTGAACTTTAACCTGTATTGTTCAGTTGTTAGGCCAAACCCATCAATCAGAGCACTCTTCAAGACTTTGTAATTGTCAGCATCCTCTTCTCTAACAATGAGGAGCTTGTCTCTACCTTTGTCTGCAAAGGAGAGCCACAAGATTGCTGCCCACTGCTCCTGAGGGACCCTCTGTACTTTACAGGCCCTCTCCAGTGCAGTTATCCATTTGTGGATGTCATCCCCACTCTGGTAGGGAGGGACAATCTTGCTCAGGTTTCTATGGTCATAAGACCTTTCCCTATCTCTGGGGAAACTGCTGCCACCATGGGACTCTAGTCCCAACTTTTTCTCTCTCTATAGAGATCTAGGGACTCCCTGTCTATAGCCAACTGCTGTTTTCTGAGCTCAAGCTGGGCTTGCTCATACTGAATCAGTCTGTTTCTCCTCTCATGAGAGGATTCTCTCCTGTGAGAAGAGACAGAGGTCCCTATTGAGGTGTCAGAGTGGTTAGACTCCTGAGAAGGAGATCTAGTCCTTCTGGGCACACTCACAACCCTTCCTGCTGGGACAAAGGTGAGGTCATTCTGACCCTCCTCTTCTTCCACAGGAATGGCTGGGTTTTCCAGGTCAAGGTCATTGTCACCTTCCTGGCCAGTTTCAGAGGGGGGGGCCTGGGGGATTTCACCCCTGGTCCCCTCCTCATCTTCTGCCCCACCCTCTCTGTCTACCCCTTCAGGCCCTATGGGTCTTTTGAGATCATCTGACAGAAGCACCTCTCTGAGGTGTTGGGTGCTGGCACTTTTGCCTGTCTTCAACTTCCTAGTATTGCACAATGCTCTCAATTCCAAGAATGGGAGATTATCATACTTGGAGGGAAGAAGCCCACTGGCTTCTGGCAAGGACTCACTGGGTCCTGGCTTTGAAGACATTACTAGTGAGGTGTGGTGTATGCACTACCTACTCTAGTGTGGCCTACTAAACTCTCTTGAGTTGTAGAAAGGGTGTGCTATCCCTTAACACACAACTCTAAGTTCAGTAGAACTTACTGTATACTAAGCTTGATTTATATGTACCTAAGGTAACCTTAGTGGTTTTCAGTTGATCAATTCAATTGAGATTATCTGGTAAAACAATAGCAAGCTGGAATCCCACACGCTGCACACCAATGTGAGAAGTTGGCCTGGTATATGCTGTCCACTAATTATAGTGGGCACCTTGCACCAGTCCAAACAATCCCTTATTGGAGATAGGTTAAAGACAACCTTTATTGAAAGCTATCCTAGTGGTAGCTATGGAGAGCAGCCTTCAGGCTAAGTCTTGAAGGAATGTAAAGCAGCTTGTTTTACCAGTCTATAATCTCTTGAGTGACCAAATGAACGAGGACCACACCAGGTATATATTCAAAATATATGTATTTAGTCTTAAACACACCCCTCTAGTCTCTTTATGAGGCTAGAGTTCGAAGTACATAAGTTACAAGTAAGTTATCAACAGTAATAGCACAAATACACGTTTGAGCCCTAGGGGCGTACCAAACCATATACCAATAAAGTGGTATAAGAACCACGACTGAGCTAGACACAAGGCCTAGAGCCTGTAGAAGTGCTTGGCCCTCAAGGAACCACCCAAGGTAGTGACACAGGGGACCCACGGGGGACGCGTGCAGTGTGAGAACACAGCCGCGAGCCGCCGTTGACTTCTATGGGGAATGTCGCGGTTGGAGTTTTAAAGAAAAGGGACACTTAGAGGAGGACTTGGAGCCAACCCCTTTAGAACTAGGTTGTTCTAGAGTCTATACCCACGGGAGCACCGGAGTACTCGAGTTACCTCACCCAGGGGAGCCGGGTGCATAGGTGTCTTTCGGGGTCGGGTTTCGTCGTCGTTTTCAATGGCGATCTGCTGCAAAGTGCTGCTGGCGACCAAGTCGAAAGTGTCCGGGTGGATCCAAGGGTGGATCGAAGATCTAAAGAACCTGAAAGCAGAGGGGACAGAGTCTGGGTCACTAGCCAGTGACCAGGAAGGCGATGAGCAGATGCCCACCAATGTCGGGTGCTTCAGGTAGGTTGATGGTCGTCTTGACTCTTCAGCCACGAGGTCCAAGAGGCGTCGACGACAACCAGGAGCTGGATTCGAGATGTCCCACGACGTCTGTCGATTGCAGGGGTGTCAGCGACCGGATTGGACCCAACAAGCCTTGGCAACGGCAAGTCTTGTGGAAATAGAAGAAGGACGGTGGTACAGACCAGCAAGGTCTGAGGGACTCACCCAGCGAGGGTAAGTTAGGGCACGTCTGGAGCAACCAGGGAAGTCCAAGGAAAAGAAGAGTTGCCTTCGGGAGGGCCCACTAGCCAACGGACTAGCGACCGCGAAGGAGCCTCGAGTGGACGCACTTGGAGCTGGCTCACAGGACACTCATGGAGTGGAGGCCAGTGATCTTCGGTGCAGTCAGTGCTAGAGGCGGGGGCTACTCGGAGCCCAAAGCACAACTTCGTGGGAGACCCAGAAGAGGATGCACTTGCAAAAGTACTTGGTGTCCAGGGGTCACGGTTCCACATTACCCACGACAGCTACGGGCCTCAGCTTTGCTGGGGACTCAGGGCAGCCTCGGGGAAGTCTGGAAATCTACCTCTGGTGATGCAAAGACTTCGGCGTCCGGCGGGAGCTTCAGCGATGCAGACCAGACAATTGCTTCTTAGGTGCCTGCCAAGCAGGGGAGTCACTCCTTGACCCCAAGGGAGATTCTTCAGTCCTCTAATCTTGAAGTAGAGCGTCGAAGGTCCAGGATTCTGTATCAGAGTTTCGTCCAGGTAAATCTAAAGTCCTAAGGACTGGGGTCCCATACTTATACCAAGTTAGGGGGTTGGACATACTCTGGGGACCCACCTAGGGGAGGGTCAGGGCAGAGGGGTGGTTACACCCCTTTCCCTTTGTCCAGTTTCACGCCAGAGCAGGGGCTGGAAGCCCCTGAGCCGGTTTGAACTGGGGTATGCACAGGGACACCAAATGTGCCCCCAGTGCAGGACTTCAAAGCACCAGAGTGCTCCCGCCCAGCCCCAATACACATTATCCTGTCTGGGGAGGTGGTTACACCTCCCTGGGACAGGAAACCTATTGTCCAGGCCTCCCCTGCCGGAGTTTCAGTCAGCAGCAGGAGGCCAGACCCGTGTCTGTGGCAGCGGCATCCATTTTGTGATGCCAGGGCTCTGGAAAGAAGTTACCGGGCATGCCGGTGGGTACATGTCTCTCCCTCTAGAAGGGTGGAATGCTACCCCCGCCGCCAGAACTGGCGGGGGGTAGTATTCCAAGATGTTTGACACCAAACACAATCAATCAATCAATCACGGCATTTATAGAGCGCGCTACTCACCCGGGAGGGTCTCAAGGCGCTGGGGGAGGGGGTAAGTTACTGCTCGAACAGCCAGGTCTTGAGCTGCTTCCTGAAGGAGAGATGGTCCTGGGTTCGCCGAAGGTGAGTGGGGAGGGAGTTCCAGGTCTTGGCTGCCAGGTAGGAGAAGGATCTTCCTCCGGCGGTGGCTCTGCGGATGCGTGGTACGGTGGCGAGGGCGTGGCTGGTTGATCGTAGCTGGCGGGTGGGCGTGTAGAAGGTCATGCGGTCGTTGAGGTACTTGGGGCCCAGGTCGTGGAGGGCCTTGTGTGCGTGGGTGAGGAGTCTGAACGTGATTCTCTTGCTGACGGGGAGCCAGTGCAGGTCTTTCAGGTGTCCGGTGATGTGGCTGTGTCGGGGGATGTCCAGGATGAGTCGTGCGGAGGCGTTCTGGATGCGCTGGAGTCTTTTTGAAGTTTGGCTGTGGTTCCGGCGTAGAGGGTGTTCCCATAGTCCAGTCGGCTGGTGACGAGTGCCTGGGTGACGGTCTTCCTGGTTTCAGTGGGGATCCATCTGAAGATCTTGCGGAGCATGCGCAGGGTGTTGAAGCACGAAGATGAGACGGCGTTGACTTGTCTGGTCATCGACAGGGAGGAGTCCAGGATGAAGCCCAGGTTGCGTGCGTGGTCCGTTGGCTTGGGCGCGGTGCCCAGGGCCGGGGGCCACCAAGAGTCGTCCCAGGCGGAGGGTGATGAGCCCAGGATGAGGACTTCCGTCTTGTCTGAGTTCAGTTTAAGGTGGCTGTTTCTCATCCAGTCGGCGACGTCTCTCATCCCGTCGTGTAGGTTGGCTCTGGCGGTGGTGGGGTCGTTGGTGATGGAGAGGATCAGCTGGGTGTCGTCGGCGTAGGAGATGATGTTGAGGTTGTGTTGGCGTGCGATGGCTGCGAGGGGCTCATGTAGACGTTGAAGAGGGTTGGACTGAGTGAAGATCCTTGTGGAACGCCGCAGATGACTTCGGTGGCCTCGGATCTGAACGGGGGAGGCGGACTCTCTGGGTTCTTCCGGCGAGGAACGAGATGATCCATTCCAGTGCTTTCTCTCGGATTCCGATGTTGCTGAGGCGCTTCACTAGGGTGCGGTGGCAGACGGTGTCGAACGCCGCGGAGAGGTCCAAGAGGATGAGGGCTGCTGTTTCCCCGTTGTCGGTTAGGGTTCTGATGTCGTCGGTGGCTGCGATAAGGGCGGTCTCGGTGCTGTGGTTGGCCCGAAACCCGGATTGCGAGGGGTCGAGGATCCATTCGTCTCGAGGAAGGCGGCAAGCTGTCTGTTGACGGTCTTCTCGATGACTTTGGCCGGAAACGGAAGGAGCGAGATGGGACGGTAGTTCTTGAGGTCGGTGGGGTCCGCCGTTGGTTTCTTCAGGAGGGCGGTAAGCTCGGCGTGCTTCCAGCTCTCCGGGAAGGTGGCGGTGTGGAAGGAGGAGTTGATGATGTCCCGGAGATGGGGTGCGATGGTGGCGTCGGCTTTGTTGAAGACGTGGTGTGGGCAGGGGTCGGTTGGTGATCCGGAGTGGATGGAGTTCATCGTGCGGGTGGTGTCTTCGGTGCTGATCGGGGTCCAGTTGCAGAGGGTGGTGGTGGCGGGCGTTGGTTCGGCGGTAGGGTGCGTGGTCTGTGCGTCGAAGCTGTTATGTATGTCGGTGATCTTGCGGTGGAAGAACGCGGCGAGTGAGTTGCAGAGGTCTTGCGAGGGGTGATGTCGTTGTTTCCGGCGCTGGGGTTGGAGAACTCTTTGACGATGCTGAAAAGTTCCTTGCTGTCGTGGGCGTTGTTGTCCAGTCGTTCTTTGAGTGCCGACTTCTTGGTGGCACGGATCAGCTGGTGGTGTTTGCGGGTGGCGTGCTTGAGGGCGGTCCTGTTGTCTGTGGTCTGGTCGAGTCGCCAGGCTTTCTCGAGAGTGCGGCAGTTCTTCTTGGATTCCTTGAGTTCGTTGGTGAACCAAGGGGTTTTCTTGCTTCCGGGTCTGCTGGGAGGGTTTTTAGTGGTGCGAGGTCGTCGGCGCAGGCGGTCAGCCACTTGGCGAGGTTGCTGGCTGCTTCGTTTGGGTCCGTTGTGTTGGTGGGTGTGTTCTGGCTGAGGGAGGCGGTGAGCTGCTCGGCGGTGATCTTGCTCCAGCTCCGGCGGGGAGCCTGTTGCGGGTGGTGGTGGGTCGCAGTCTTTCTGAAGCTGAAGTGGACGCAGCTGTGGTCGGTCCAGTGGAGTCCGGTGGCGTGGCTGAAGGAGATGTGCTTGCTGGAAGAGAAGACGGGGTCAAGCGTGTGGCCGGCGTAGTGGGTGGGCGTGTTCACCAGTTGCTTGAGTCCGAGGTTGGCGAGGTTGTCCAGCAGGGCGGTGGTGTTTCTGTCGTTGTTGTTCTCCAGGTGGAAGTTGAGGTCCCCTAGGAGGATGTAGTCGGCGGAGGGCATGGCGTGCAGGCTGATGAAGTCTGCGATGTCTTCGCTGAATAGTGTGCGTGGTCCCGGGGGTCTGTAGATGAGGGTGCCTCGGAGGGTGGTCTTGGGGTCAGTGTGTATCTGGAAGTGTAGGTGTTCGGCGGCGGTGAAGGTCTCGTCGGAGTTAGTCGAGATGCGGATGGTGTTCTTGTGTACGATGGCGATGCCTCCTCCCGTCTGGTTGACGCGGTCCTTCCGGGTGATCTTGTATCCGTCCGGGATGGCTATGGCGATGTCGGGCGCTGAGGAGGCGTTCATCCAGGTTTCGGTGAGGAAGGCGACGTCCGGTGCTGTTGCGTCGAGCAGGTCCCAGAGTTCCACGGCGTGCCTGTGGACGGAGCGGGTGTTCAACAGGATGCATTTCAGGTGGTTGCTGCTGGTGCTCGACTTGGCGGAGGTGGTGCACGTCCGGGGGCAGGTGAATCGGCAGGCTTGGCAGGTGAAGGGTCCGTGGGTGCGTCTCGGTGAGGCTCGGTAGCAGGCAGGGTTCCGGCCGGCATTGAGTGCGGTGAGGGTGGCGGCGTCGTAGGTCCGTCGAGTAGTGTTGCATCGGTGGGATCCAGGGGTCCTGGCGCTGGGCGCGGGCCAGGCGCGGACGGGCGCAGACGGGCTTACCTTTGGCGCACCTTCGGCGCTCCGTCGGTGCTCCCGCTGCGCGCGGCCGCTGCGCGGTCGCTCAGGGGGCGTCATAAGTAAGGAGCCTGGAGGGAGGAGCAGCTGGGTGGCGGGAGCGGGCGGCGAATGGAATCACGGGGGCGGGGCCGCAGGGAGGCAGTGGCGGGAAGTCCCAGGAGCAGCGGGAAAGTCCCAGGAGCAGCGGGAAAGTCCCAGGAGCAGCAGGCAGCGGGAAAGTCCCAGGAGCAGCGGGCAGCGAGCGAAGGAATCTCCAGGCAGGAGGCGGCAAGGCAGGCAGGAGCGGCAGCAGTGAGTGGGGCGACCAAGCCCTGTGGAGGGCTGAGCGGTCACACGACATGTTTTGGGGCAGCCAGTCCAAAGTTAGCATTCTACCGCGAGGATATAATGTACTTAAGAGTATATGGTCAGGCTGCACTACAAACAGCATCAGAGAAGGGTCTCCGACCGCTGCAGAGGGGCCCTGCTCATGCAGGGGCACCCTCTCACATAAGAACCAAGCACTCTGCCTTCAGGATTGATAAGGCCTGCCATAGGAGTGACTTATAGGTTTCTATGTGTGCATATGCAGTGATATAGGTAACCTATATCACAGTAAGGGGTGACTGCACCACCTTACCCAGGCTGCAGTAGCAGACCTGTGGTGTCATTTTGGCTGGCCTTCCAGGGGTGGCATAATACATGCTTCAGCCCCTGGCAGGCCTCTGAGGTACCTATGTCCTGGGTACATAGTATACCATATACTAGGGACTTATAAGGGCACTCCAGATTCCAATCAGAGATGTGCCTAAGGCACATGGAAACCATTTTAGAGAGGAAGCAGCTAGGCTGGGGTTCTGATTAGCAGGGCCCCAGCCAGACTAAAGTCAAAAAACAGTGAAGCATCAGCAAAAAGTGGGGGTACCCATGTGAAGCAGATCCTACTCTCCTACAATTATGTTCAATAAAATGACTAGTCACAACAGACTTCATATTTTTAGTTCTGATGTTACTTTTGTGTTCGTTGATCCTTATTTTAACTTTTCTCTCAGTCTTTCCGACATATACCTTGCCACACAGGCATTTCAGTAGGTAAATCACATTCATGGTGTCGCAGGTAGCTGTGACTTTCAAATTAATTTTAGTACCCTTCCTCGGATGTGTTGTGGTGGAACCTTGGATCACATTATGGCAGTTGTTACAATTATAACATGGAATCGCCCCTTTGGATTTGGATTGTTGGTAATTTTCTCTGTGGGTTGTCAGGATTTCTCCTAAGTTCTTCCCTCTTTTGTAGGCAAAGATCGAATTCTCCGTGAACAATTGGTTGAAATCAGGCTCCAGTGTTAAAATGGACCAGTGTTGTTTAATTATCTTCTTGAATGCACTACTCATAGTGGAAAATTTGGATACAATTACCATACGGTTTTGTGTGGTTTTGATCTTAATCAAAAGTAATTCCCTGCGAGTTTTTTGTTGGCAGCGAAGTTTCGCTTGATCAAGAACCGGCTTGGGGTAACCACGTTGCGCGAATCTTTGTACCATGTCTTCCATCCGTTCTGTCGATGTTGCAGGGTTGGATACTATTCTTTTGACTATGAGTAATTGCGAATATGGTAAAGGACATTTAAGAGATTGTTGGTAAACGCTATTGTAGTGAAGTGTATTATTTCTGTCCGTCTTTTTTCTAACAATGTCAGTTTCTAGACTATATTGGGTTTTTCTGATTTCAACGTCCAAAAAAGTAATACGATGTTCTTGTATTTCAAACGTAAATTGAATCCTTTCGTTGATTTGGTTCAGCTCACTTAAAGCGTTTGACAATTCTAAGTGTGACCCATTCCACAAGATGAAAATGTCATCTATATATCTCAGGAATAATTTGATGTGTGTTTTCCAGGTAGGTGTAGATAAAATATTGTCCTCCTCGAACTTACTCATGGAGAGATTCGCATAGGCTGGTGCTGCGCAATTGCCCATTGAAGTACCCGTTAGTTAAAGTAGCTTTGATATAGTGTAAAATGTAGTAGTTCCATGAGAAAGAGTTGTAGATCCAAATTCAAGTCAGTCCGGAGTAATGCGTGTTCAATGGCTTCGATTCCAAGTTGATAGGGAATCGATGTGTATAAGGACTTGACCTCGACCTTACATAATAGAATGGATTCATCTTCTGTAAAAGAAATTTAATGGATTTTGGTCAGAAAGTCAGTGGTATCCCTGATGGAAGTTCTCATTTTTACCACGCTTGGTTGTAAATATCGATCAAGAAATTGTCCTATGGGTTCATGCATGCTGCCTCTCGTTGACACAATCGGTCGGAATGGTGGGTTATGTAAGGCTTTGTGTATTTTCGGTAGCATGTATATGGATGAACTTTTAGGATTGTTGTGTATCAGGAATCTCTTGACTTTTTCATTGATGACGCCATTCTCTAGAGCCTTGTTCACTATGTTTTTCAGCAATATTAGAAAATGTTCAGTGGGATTAGTGTCTAGTTTTACGTAGGTAAGTTCATCAGAGATGTGTGCCTCTACTTCTGTCTCATAGTGAATCATGTTCATAACAACGAGTGCACCTCCTTTGTCAGCTTTTTGACATGTGATGTTGGGATTACTGGCAATTTTTTTCAATATTCCAAATTCTTCGTTTGATAAATTTCTTTGTTTGGGTTTTTTCAAAAATGTAGTTTGAGTATATCTTGTTTAACAAGATTTTCAAAGATATCCAAACTTTTATGGCTAACAGGTGCCATGTAGGAGCTCTTAGGCTTTAAACCACGTAGCAGTTCTTCCTCATTGCTGTGGCATTCTTCAAGAACATTTTCAAAGAAGTGTCTCAATCGTAAATTACGCATGAGTTTAAACAAGCTAATCTCAAGTTCAAGAAAATTGGTATGCGTTCTTTGGACAAAAGGGGTTCCTTTCTGTAGCGTGTTTATTTCAATGTTGTTAAAGTGATAGTCTGAGATGTTTATCACTAGGTTTCTTTCAGTGATGTTTTCTTCCCCTTGTCCTTCTTCCCTGTGATCGAAGTGCTTCGTGTTTGTGGATGCTCTTTTTCTTTGGCCCCACCGGGCTCGTCTTTGTCTCCTTGGCCTGACTCTAAAAAAGAGACACCAGAAGTTTGGGGTAATTCAAGAGGTGGTTGTATTGATGTTTCTGGTTTTCTGCGTGGTTGGTTCGAAGTATTTGAAACGTCACTTTCTGAGGACGACGTTTCTGTATTTTGTGAGTAAGGTTTGTTTTGTCTTCGTCTGGCATATACCTCCGCCCAACTGTACACCTGTCCCAACTTGTAGTCTACGATATCTCTTCGGAATTTCCGAATCTTACTCTCATTGATCTCTTGAGAGTGTTTTGTTAGTTGGACATTAATGTCTTCTAATACTTTCGACCATTCGTCAGTGGTCATCGAATTGGTAAGCTCAGTTTTCACATTAGTTATTTCTTTTGAAAGCTCTTCCAAAATATTTGATAACTCCTCGATAATTGAAAGAATCAGGTCAAGTGAACATTTGTTCAATATTGCATACCAACGGTCTTTGAATTGAATTTTTGAACGTTCTTGCAAAGAGATGGTTTCAAGGGGATCCTCAAACCTCTTGGTATGCGTTGTACACGGTGATATTTGATTAAAGTGCTGGCATGCAGCCGTTAATTGATTTCCCGTTTTGATAGATATAGCAATTGTTTAATGTTTTGTTCTTTATTGCGACTTGTGGATAAATGAGTGGTTTCCTCATGTATTAGAGCATAAATTCTAGTTGCTTCATCATTCGCGAATGCGAAGGTATCTGCACGTAAATCAGTGAGGTTTGAAATCTCATCATAAGCCATGATGGCGGTGATTGGGTGTGCTGCGTGCGGGGATCTGAATGCGATAAATACCAAATTTTAATGTATGCACACAACCTCGTGTTAAAAAAAAAATGAGCGTAAATGGTTTTAGCTATTTGACGTGCTCCCGGGGTATCGCTCTCCGGTCTGGAGCGTAGAGTAAACAAATCAATGTAGTAGCCACCCGAGAATGGAGTGAGTCCCCCTGGGCACAATCTGGACCCTACGTAGGGTTTTTCACGTTAAGTAGTTCAAAAAAGAAGAAAATAATCCAGAATTAGTTGAATATTCCATATATATTCTCTTTGTTGCATGAATTTTTAGTTTCAATTCATAACAGTGACAATTATTAGATAATGATTGTCCTCCTTTAATTTATGCGTCCCAATGCATTTCGGGCATCTCGCCCTTCATCAGGGAACAGTTCTATAGTATAAAGAAAAGAAAATACAATGAGGAAACCTTCCTGAATTCAAGTATAACAAAGAAACAACAGTAAGACATATTACACTTAGGTAAGACCTGAAGTGATGTATGGTGATCACATACACAAGTGGTGAGAACAATCGTGATCCTCAATATAGAATAGAAGCTAAAGTACCATAATCACGGAGGGTTAAATGGTCGTCATGTGAAGTTAAGAAGAAAGTTAGAAAAATATGGTGAAAGAAAATACAAACGAGTGGTATGAACCGTGCAGCATTCTTAGTGATGGGTGTGACCGAAATATCAGAACTGCGTGTAGGGAACTTCAGAAAAGACGCAAAAACGCGTTTGTATAACAACATGCATGAAATATATCGCGTGGAGCGTGACACTCCATCGTTACTCAAGGATTCACACCGGTGGTAAAATTCATGAGTACATTCAAACCCGTGATGGAAACTCGTGAATATACATAGATGATGCGAACAAAGTCAAGCAAACCCAAATATCAGATACCGGTTAGTAGAAATCAGCGAATTAAAGACCAACGAATGTCTCCACACACACCGGCCAGACGTGTCTAGCGGTCGGCATGTTTTAGTTCTCAGTTACTTACTCGTGAAGCTTGCATAGGTAGACTCGCTGCGTACGAAGTGAGTTCACGATACTGGCTTGCTTCCAATGTGTAAAAAGTGAGCGCGGTGAACGCAACTAAAAACGGAGCTAGTACGTTCCGTGGCGTCTCAGGGTGTGACCATAGAGAAAGGACTTATGCAGGTATATTAAGGTGGAATCAATGGTGGCGGACATATTGAAGTTAGTAAACGAAGTGTAAACAAAAATTGAGGACCCCAAAATAAAGGAAATGGATCGAAAATTCTTAATGATAGATAGAGATATCAAAGATTAGTAAATGTAGATTTACAGGAAGAAGATGCATGGCAAAATGACCATTTTGTATGTTATCACGTGCTGTACAAATGTGAATCACAATGCTGTTATAAACATCACGATTAATTCAATGAGATAACTGTCCAATCAATCAACGGTTACAAATAATATTGAAATTCCATTCTATCATTCATCCCGTGTGGTTTTAATGCGTCAAGGTGTTTAATCCAGAAGTTCTCTCTTTGCAACAAGTAGTTATTATTGTCTCTCCCCTCCATCCTGACTATGACTTCTAAAACCAGGAATTTCAATTGACTAATGTTGTGATTATGTTCAATAAAATGACCAGTCACAACGGACTTCATATTTTTAGTTCTGATGTTACTTTTGTGTTCGTTAATCCTGATTTTAACTTTTCTCTCCGTCTTTCCGACACATACCTTGCCACACGGGCATTTCAGTAGGTAAATCACATTCATGGTGTCGCAGGTAGCTGTGACTTTCAAATTAATTTTAGTACCCTTCCTCGGATGTGTCATGGTGGAACCTTGGATCACATTATGGCAGTTGTTACAATTATAACATCGAATCGTCCCTTTGGATTTGGATTGTTGGTAATTTTCTCTGTGGGTTGTCAGGATTTCTCCTAAGTTCTTCCCTCTTTTGTAGGCAAAGATCGAATTCTCCGTGAACAATTGGTTGAAATCAGGCTCCAGTGTTAAAATGGACCAGTGTTGTTTTTAATTATCTTCTTACCGGCTCCTCTTTGTTTCCTATCTATGTAGCAGATATCCCTGACTACTTGACGAAAGTGAGGTCTTTCTCGCCAAAGTTGAGACAAGCAGAAATACTGTATCTATTCTATGCGGAGATACGAATATGGACCTAATAATAGTGGGATTGCAGAGGTTGCTGGGGGCTTTTGTAGACTACTGTTTAGAGAATGGTCTGGTAATTAATATGACAAAAACTAAAGCAATGCCTTTTGTGTTAAAACGTTCCAAAAATCTAAAGCATAAATTGTTGTTAAATGTCCGAAGTGTTGAGTTTGTGCAAGAGTATCAATATTTAGGCATGCCTTCCAGCTGGAACCTCAATTTTAAAAACCACTTTAGATTGCAGGAACAGAGCAGTAAAGCAGTGGCTGGTGCAATGGGTAGGGATGGATAGGAACACAACTCGGTGGAGGTGTTGAGAGAGAGACATACAACCTGAAAATTTCGAATGCATTGCTGTATAGGTCAGAAATATTGGAAGAGAAAGAGATTCAACCTTTGGAAGTAATTTAGATGAATATGTGGAAGTAGTGGTTAAGTCTCCCAAGGGGGTCTGTGAACTCAGCACTACGCTTAGAGTTGAGTTTCATAAATATAAAATACAAATACTATCAGAGACTCCTAAACTATTGGAAGAGAATTGCAGAAGTAGCGAATAGTACGGATAGGTTTATATTGAAGTCTTATTTTGAGAGGGGATCCACAACGCATTGGATGGTGATCTTGAGGAAAATCATTAAACATGTGGATGTAAAGGGGAGATTAGATCAAGTTTCTTGGCCAAAAGCTGATAGGTAGAAAATAATTAAAAATGTGGTTAAAGAAGCAGCCATAATGAGTGACTTCATAGATTGCAGCCAGCGTCCCTAACTTGCACATTTGATGGACTTGGGTTTAGGTAAAATGCAGAAATATTTGAAAGGTATAAAAGCAAGTGGGACTAGAAGATGGATGATGAAGTTAAGACTGGGACAGGTGCCTCAATCCATAGTTTGGACGATATCCAAAAATGCTCCAATATATATATATTCAGCAGAGTTTGCCAGAAATTGCCCATTTTGCACTGCTGGAACGTGGTCACTGAGTCACTTACAGTGTTTTTTGCACAGAGAAGGAATATATTACTACCAGTTTTTAAAGCTCTGAGGATTAGGACCCTAGCCTCATTGCATAGCATAGTGATGAACTGTGAAAATATAAAGCTGTGTTGCAGACTAGGTCAATTTTTAGATAAAATAATGTATAGGCTTATAGCTGTGGACCGAGATGGTGGTGGTATGAATCGATGTTAAGAGGCAACTAAAAATGTACAAGTTATCGAGGTACCATTAATGCACTTAAAGTTTGGATTTGCTATGTCATGTTTATGGACCACTAATGCACTTTATAGCTAAGAGCCTTTTGGTTTGCTCTCTTATGCACACTATATATCGTTTGGAATTCCTTGTGTTTGGAATCGTTATGGTATGTTGATAGATCACTAATGCACCTTAATTTATTTGATTTTTGTCAGTTAACTTATGTATCTCTCCGAGGTATGTTAGTATGTTTTAGGTAAAAATGTAAAGAAAAAAATTACTTTTATGTTGCCATGAAATTGGGATATTTGAGGTGGATTGTTAGTAGTTTGTGTTGAGCAGGCTATGGAGAAAAGTCAAGGAAGTATTGTTATTTCTGTTTTTCATTTAAAGTGGATGAATGTACGGATATTGTAAATTAGGTTTTTGTATTTTTTTTTAAAAAAAGGTTTGTTTTACCATGGCAGCATAAAATCAAACGTAATAAATTAAACGTGAAACGTACTTACGTATTGCCACAAGGGTGAGGTCCCAGTTGGTCTCGGCAGGCAAAACGGGAAAGGAAAAGCCCAGAGGCCGCAGGGTCGCCACGGCTCCAGCACACTCTAGCCTAGCGCAGTCAGGTCATGCAGACAGGCCTTGGTGTTTCCAGCAGGTTCACTGGCAATGTATTGCTGCCTCAGCCCTCACAGATCCAGCACAGCGCAATGCAGCCTCTCCACTAGTGCGTTTTCTCGCCAAGTTCTCCAGGGGCTCCAAGCAGCTACAATGTCCTTTCCTGCACCGACTCCACACAGTCTCGGGTCTTCTGCGGGGCTCTCACCTCCACTCCACTAGTTAGATCTACAACGACACATTCAATTCATAGTGGACGCCGTACCAGGCCACCAGTCACTCCTGTGCACCACCTCCTTCAGGGCATAGAGGCGGCGCACAGCTCCTGGGTGTCAGAGTCGGTCTGAAATTAGGTGAACTGGGTTGCAGGATTGGAGTGGAGCCGCTAGTGTACGATTATGTAGGATTAAGTAGTAGGCAATTACACGGAGCTCTAAGAGTGTGTGGCTGGAAGTTAAATGTAGAAATCATCTGGAAGACGACCTGTTAAAGGGACAGTGCCCAGAGAAGATCATAGTCTGGGATCTAGGAGAGTCAAGAGCACCGTAGAACCAATGAAGCAGAAGACATTAATAGGAAGAAAATGAAAAGGGGTCACTGATCAGAAGTTGAAAATCCTCATCCATGAGATAAACAAACACAAGGAGAAACTTTGTCAATTCAAGAATTGCACCTAAGAAGAAAGTGGCACCGTGGAATTAGATACGGGCAAAAGATAACCCAGTGGCATCCACCAAAATGACTGTTGACCAAAGAAATGCTGGGGAAAATGCGCAGTCTGGAGAAAGATCTGGCAGCAGTTGATAAGTCCATTCTCACATGTCAACAAGCAACCTTAATGAGAAGGTGAATGCTCAAGCCCATGTTCAACTATTACAAAGCTGTCACACACACAATGCAGCACATAGCATTGCGTGAGAGGGGGAGAGCAGGAAATTGCCATATCTACTAATATATGGTTGTCCTGCTCGCTTCCCTAGCTCTGGCACAAAATCAGAACTGCCTAGGACCATACACATCTTTGCATCATAGCAAAGGTGTCTGCATGATTTCCTGCATTGGTTTTATATTGGAAGTGTACCCTTCCAGTAAAAAACACTGAGCTTAGATAAACTTTAAAACTTTTCCCAGACTTAAATGTCTGTACAGTGCAACACACATATAAAGTTAGGAAAGTTTAGAGAAATGAAAACATTTCTTCTTTTTAACACCAGCTAAAAAAAAATTGTAAATAGTAGATAGGGGGTGGTATGCTAATAAGCATGTCACCAGCTGGACACTTGCCTCTGCTTGTTTATAGCGGCTGTGTGATGTCATCTCCTTTCCACTGGCATGTGGAATGTTGTATATGTAATTGGAACCAGGTGATGTCACATAGTGATGTATTGAGGGTTGAGGACGGATAACAGTTGATTTCTTTACTGGCTATGATGGGTGAGATCTTCTGCTGGAAATAAAACTATATCTTTCATCTACTTTGTTCTGCGGAAGGTTTATTCTTTGAAATGCGACACTGGCGTAGTCGGCAGGTGAAGAAGATTTCAATACAAGGTGCCTTCACTGGAGTTAACTGCTAGGCGGGGCAACTTCCCAGTGAGAAATATCCGTTCTTAAGGAATTTGACTTTCAAACTTCATTGTTCCTGTTTCAGTTATTATGGGCCTCGCATGATAATTCATAAGGTTGACTGTGTCCACAGGAAGAGCGGATCACACCTGTGTGAGCGCATGGAACTGTTAGCTCGGGAGTTTAAGAGGTGCGGGGACTGGCTGAGAGCCTGAGAGATCATTATTACGGTACTTGAAATTTATTTAAAGTTATGGCTGCGTGTTATTGTATAAAGGCACTTACAAAACCTGGTTCGAGCGCATAAAACTGTTGTGCTAGGTGTCACGCGACGCTGTGAGTAGCTCTCGTGAGGCGTTCACATTCCGTGGTCTCGAGTTCCTGCGTTCTCGCGCTCGTGTGTCCACTGGCAAGGCTGTTTGAGTGCAGCGGGAGAGTACAGACGGATTTACCCTCCGTATTCAGCCCTCCGCATTCAGCCCTCTTGGTGCTTTCTTCATATTGTTCGCGCTGGTGTTCTGGCGTATCCTACATGGACCGCTGCTTCTCATTGGTCCATGGATCTGCTTGGTGATTGGTTGGTGTAACTGAGTCCCGGTTGGCTCAGTGTCTTTCTCTCTCAACGTGTGCTTGTCTGTCAGTGATGCACACACTGTTACTTTAATAATAATTTAAAGGCAAACAAGCATTTAAAGGACCATCATTTCATTTTCTTCTCCAGTTGCGTGTCTATCCAGTGACTCGCACACTTTTTTTGCTGCGAGTCATACTTGTTGTACAGTGGCATGCACACTTTCTTTGCGTGCAAATTTCATGTGACACTCTGTTCCCACCAGCTATTTCTGCAATCCACTGTTGCATGTCTGTTCAGTGATGTGCACACTTACTTTGGAGTCACAGTGGCTTTGATAATTGGGGTTAAAGCTCATCCTTACTGGCGCACCCCAAGTCTAAAAGGAAGATCATCCTGGAGTGATTCTGAAGTCATCTGATGACTTCAGCCAGGCTATTCCTGCAATTAACTGGGGATGTCACCCGAAGCCATCCTGAAGTATGCCTATAGGGCAGATTATTTAAATGGGATGACTCCTCGAGTCATCAGAGAAACTACTCCAGGATTAGTTCCCGATTACTTCAGTAGAAAAGATGTGATGAGCTTGTACTGCTGCCGGATGATCCCATGCTGATTACAGGATTAGGGTGTATTACTCCAGGATGGGTTCCTGATTACTTCAATGGAAAACATGTGATGATCATTGACTACTGCAGGATGGCCCCGTGATGATTTCAGGATTAGGCTGGATTACTCCAGGATGGGTTCCTGATTACTTCAGTGGAAAACATGTGATGATCTTGTACTACTCCAGGATGATCTCATGATGATTTCAGGATTAGGCTGGATTACTCCAGGATGCTCCTATGAGTATTTCAGGATGGGGCTGTATTATTACAGAATCATCTTGTGATGACTTCAGAATGAGGCTGCATTACTCAAGGATGATCCAAGGATAACTTTATAATGAGACTGGGACCGTATTAGTCGACAAGTTCATGATGAGGATGCATTACCCTAGGATGGGTTCTGGCTGTATTACTGCATGGCGGTTTCAATATGCAGATTTATTACTCTAGAATGACCTCGAGTAGTAATACTTGTTTGACATACACTGGATGTTAAGAAATACACCGTTTTATTAGTTCGTTGGCAGAGCAAAATATTGCTACAAAAACAAGCGTTGGCAGAGCCAATAGGTCTTGCCTTTTTAACCAAGTGGCTTGCCAATGTCTTCTGCCGATGGTCTGCAGTATTGGTTAATATAAACAAACATTGGCAAAGCCAAAAAAGTCTGGCCTTTGCAAGAGTTATTGCCTTTGCCAATGTTTTAGCCATATTGTACACCAGTGTGTCTGCTGTTCAGCATGGCTAAAGGTTAGTGGGGTAAAGGAGAGTGGTGTGTCAAAAAGTGGAGTGTGATAAAGTGGTGTAGATTATAGCTGCAGAGTGCCATGGAGTGGCGTAGAATGGAGTGGTGTTGGGAGTGTTGCGTAGAGTGGTGTAGAGCAGAGTAGATTGCTGTGGAGTGGCACAAAGTTGCGTATTGTAGGACGGTGGAGTGGCAGAGTGGAGTACAGTGTTGTAGAGTCGAGTGTCAGAGTGGAATGGTAGAGAGGAGCGGAGTAGTGTGTCGTAGAATAGAGCGGAGTAAAGTAGCATGGAAGGAGTTATGTAGAGTGTTGAGTAGTGTAGGGTGGCATAGCGTGGCATAGCGTGGAGTAGAGTGTTGTAGAGTGGAGTGGCATAGAGTTTAATGGAGTAGAGCATCAAAGAGTTGAGTATCATAGCGTATATCATCAAAGAGTGAAGTAGCCTAGAGTGAAGTGGTGTAGAGTAGATTGGCATGGAGTGCACTGGTTTTGAGTAAACTAGTGTAGAGTGCATTGACGCAAAGTAGAAAGATGTAGAGTGCAGAGTAGATTGTAGTGGCGTAAAGTAGATTGTTTCAGAGTGGCGTGGAGAGGTGCAGGGTAGATTGCAGCGATGTAGAGCAGAGTGGCATAAAGTGAAGTGGCGTAGAGTGCAGTGGTGCAGAACAGATTAAAGTGGCATGGAGGGATGCAGAGTGCAGTGGTGCAGAGTGCAGTACAGTTGAGTGGTGCAGAGTAGAGTGCAGTGACAAGTGCAAATTGCAGTGGCCTAAAAAGCAGGTGTGTAGAGTGGCGTAGCGTGCAGTGACTGAGTGCAGAGTAGCGTGGCATTGAGTTCAGTGGCGGAGAGTGCAGTCTTGCAGAGCATCAGAGTGCAGTGGTGTGGAGTGCAGCAGCGCAGAGTAGAATAGTGGTGCAGAATAGAGTGATGCAGCTTAAAGTGCAGTGTTGCAGAGTAGACTGTCGTAGAGTGCAGTGGTATATAATAGAGTGGCGTAGAATACATTGGCATGAAGTGCAGTGGCCTTAAGTGGTGAGTAGAGGGGCACTGAGAGCAGTGGTAGAAGAGTGGTGGTGTCAGAGTAGAAGGGCAGGGTGGTGTTGAGTGGTGGCGCAGAGTGGTGTTGTCGAACAGAGTGGCGAAGCGTAGAGTGTTGTGGAGGGGGAGAGTGTGGACAGTCAGAGAGTAGAGTGGCGCGGAGTGGCAAAGAGTTGTAAAGCAAACTCAGTCTACCATCCTTCTGAGATTGGTAAATGGAGAAAGATGAAAGAGTGTAATACTAACATCTGTAAGATATAGCGCTTAAAAGAAGGAAGTATAGTATAAAAATGATTTATACTTGGGTGCTAGCAAAGATTTAATTTAAGGAATCACCATATGGTACCGTACTTTACTGCAGCATCATTTGCAATGAGAACAGTGTCCTTGACACTAATAGGACTCCCTGCCACCAAATGTGATTTCAATACAAGGCAAGGAGCCTACCTCACTCACAGCTCAATTTTAAGTCTGGCATTAGCCAAGACCAGAGTTCTCCAAAGTCAATCCTGGAAGGCTGGATCCATGCTATATTTTTATTTAGCATATCCCCATTTAGATATATGTATTGATCTTAAAAATCTGGCATTGATCCAGCCCTCCGGACCGACTTTGGAGACCCCTGGCCAAGACCTTTAGAATGTATTAACATATATTATACACACACATACACATACTTATCTACAGAGGCTTTCAGCCAACCCTCTTCATCAATTGGTCTGTTATTGTGTCATTCACATTTTTCATCCATCCACTGCAGCATACAGCTTGGGGCAGGACAGTGGGCCAGCCCTCTACAGACATTAGCTAACTTTACTGCGAGTGATGGCATTCTTCCCCTTCACAAGAAGTAAATCCACACAAAGTAGTGCCCTTAAGAGCTGATAACTACTATGGCAGAGCGTTCTTTTTAGATCAAAAACATATCTGCTTTTAGACAAAAACATTTTTAACATTGATGCGTGGCTGACAGGTTCCCCATAAATAAAGTTTTGCAAAAAACGTGAGAAAAAACAACAACAAAGCCAAAAGGCCTATTAGCTTTGCCATTGTTTGTATCATATTCTAAAACATTCACACCCAGTCAAGATCTCAAAACATACTCAAACAGCTAAATAGATGTCAATATTTAAAGATCAAAATGAGGGTGACGCAAGTATACAACTGGAAACATCATCAGCATGTCAAACAGTTGAGGGGGAGTTGGGCAGTGATGGCAGGTCTGGCAAGCAATTTTTTGTGTAAATTTCAAGAAATGGCGCCAGTGAAAGACCACACGAGATTCTGCCTGGCCTGTCACTTTGTGACCATTGCCGAGCAGTAGGGTCTTCATAAGAGTGATTCTACGTTTTGTGGTCTATCAGACCCCCCAGGATATTGCGGCATGGATTAGCAAATTTAGCGGCACAAAGATGGAAATTTAGCGGCACAAATATGGAAATTTAGCGGCATTTTTGCGGCACTTTATTTTACTCATAATCATTCATTTTCAGCCTTAAATCAATGGAAACTGTTTTAGCGGAGTATTCCACTTTGAATAGGCAACCTGGGATATGGAACAGAGGAAGCAGCCCACAGGTGAAGGCTGTTATCCCTTGGAAATGCAATCCTCCATTTGCTTTAGTATAGGTTCTGAGAAGCCCATCAAAGATGGCCTGGTAGCATCCCATAGGAAATGGCATTCTAGAACCTACCTTAGTGTATGCTCTGGGGGTCCAGATTGGAGGGACAGGGAGATACCCAAAGAAATTGAAATTATGCAACCAGTCACAGTATATGACCTGTGGAATCCACTTAGGAGCAGCAGAGGAGAAACTCATAATAAAGGCACTATACAACCGTGTAATACTTCAAGGCAAATCGCGAAATCCTGGAGGGTCTGGCTAGGGCTCCGACCGTTTATGTTTTCTCGGGTGCTATTTTATGAATAATTCACGAATTCCGCGGGACGCCAGAAGGAACTCTCCGGTGGTAGCAGTTATCACACCTTTTGACACATGGCGGGACCGGTGTTTGGCACATCCTTAACCCTTTTCTCGCCTGAGAGTCTGAGGGCGGCTGGACACCGCTTTCGTGGACAGGCCATGGCCCGTTGAACAGGTCCGAGAAGACCCACTGTGAGAAAAATAACTGACTTTATTAGTATGCAAAACTTTTGAAATCCTACCGCTGCCCATTTATTTTAAAGCTCGTAATGTTTCTGGTTTCTTCTTCCCACATCCCAAAGCTTACTTCCTGATTTGCAGAAGGGAAGAATATTTGTAAAAAATCCTGTAACGTTTGCCTCAATTTGTAACAAGCTAATATACAGAATTTAGCACACAATCCCTGGTAACCCCTAGTTTTACTGCAGAATAATTAAAGACATGTTAACTCTGCCCAGGAACAATATTTCTATTAAGCAGAGGTGAGCGAGCCAATAAATTACCACGAGCCGAGCTAAGGGTCAGGCTTGGCTCGAAGAGTCCATGCACGAGCCGAGCCTTGAAAATGTTTGGCATGTAAAAATATATTCTCAATCAATCAAATATAGTTCGTTTTGGGACAAAGCCTATAAAACCATATAAGTAAAATAAAAAAAAAAAAAACACACACATGCTAGCCCTAAATAAATATGGCACTTAAAAGTCGACCTTTAAATTAATGTTATATAAATAAATTAAGATTATAATTTTAACATATCAATGAAACGGGAAAGGAGTAGGTACGGGGCACTCCTAATATTTTAAATGGGATTAATCAGGGTCTCCGCGATAGGTCAGAGGCGCTGGCGATACCCCACAGGTCTGCACCACACAGAGTTGCTCTTTGCCCTTGTGCTTTATATGCCTTCAAGGCCGCTTGGATCAGGTCCTTTATTTATATTGGATCAGGATCCTGCAGAGTAGAGAGTGCTCCCGGTTCGCTGGGCCATCAGATGTCTTGAGTAGATCAGATGCTGCCTCCACCTCATAGAAGTGTATGGACAGCAGGTGACCTGATTGAGGGGAGAAGAGTTTAATGGGGAGTTGTTCTCGATGCCCCTGTGGGGGCGGAACATCATCAACTATGGGAACAGGTCCAGGGGTTGTACATTGCCGATTTCGCGGGCACGTTTGTAAAAATTGCAGCATTTTTACAAAAGTGCCGATTTCGCGGCCACTTTTGTAAAAATCGCGGCATTTTTACAAAAGTGCCGATTTCGCGGCAAACCGCGAAATCGCGAAATCCTGGAGGGTCTGGTCTATGCTGGCAGGGTGAGGGAGGCAAGTTGAAATTGTTTTCAATTGCTGTGTTCACTGTCTGGAGAATACTGCATGCTGTGGTTTGCCTGGAGTCTGAGTGAAAACTGGGATGGACAGATAAATACTGAACAAGCAGTTCTGGGTGATACCAGTACTGCACAACAATTTAAAAGGCATCTCCACAGTGAATAAGCTATCTTTGTACTAATGTACCAGACCTAGATTACAATGTGCAAAGACTTTCTGAAATAAAGGTGTAGGGAACAACAGCTGAGACAGAGGTGGAAACCATGAAAGGTAGTTGCAAGATTGAATAAGAACTGAAAATGCAATTGGTCTCACATTTGTTTGAGTTAGAGCTAGTGGCATTGTAAATGGCAATATCTTTTACCTATGTGTTATGGAATGTATGTATGTGGTGTGTAGTGTAATTATGTGTGTTGGATTGGATTAGTTAGTTGTGAAATTGTGTGACATGGAATTGTGTGATGTGGCATTGATTGGATTTGTGTAGTGGAATTATGTGGCATGGTGTGCTGTGGAATTATATGGATAGTAAAAGTGGTACTGAGTTTACTGGAATTATATAGAGTGGCATTGTGTTATGGAGTTTATGTGGAATGGTATTTTGTGTTGTGGAGTGGTATGTAGTGGAGTTTAATTATATGGTGTTGATTAGATGTATGTGGTGTGTTGTGTAATTGTGTGTTGTTGAGTTGTATTATGTGGTTCAGTGTCAAATCATGTGGTGTGAATTGCAAGTGTGTGGAGTTGAATTGTGTGGTGTGGAACTGTGTGGAAAGCTTTACCTGTTTGGTGACGAAAAAGGAACTAGGTAGAAGCTAATCTTCAGATGGGTGTTAAAAAAAGAGAAAGAGTTGGAGCTATTGGCGTTGTAAGTGTCTCTTACCTGTGTGTTCTGGATTGAAGTGGATGTATGTGGTGTGTAGTCTAATTATGTGGGTTGGATTTGTTAGTTGTGACATGGAATTGTGTGGTGTAGAGTGGATTTGTGTAGTGGAATTATGTGGCATGTTGTGCAGTTGAATTATGTGGATAGTAATTGTGTGTTTGAGTGTACTGGAATTATGTGGAGTGGGATTGCGATTAATGGAGTGTTATTATGGTGAATGGTATTTTGCGTTGTGAAGTGCTATGTAGTGGAGTTTAATGACATGGTGTTTTGTTGAATTTTAAGGCATGATGTTGAATTAGGTGTTGTAAATTGGATATAGGTGGTGCGTAGTGGAATTGTGTTGTGGTGGAATAATGTTTGTTTTTTTGTAATTATGTGGCGTGGAATGGATTTGCGTGGAGTTGAATACTGTGGAATGGAAAAGTGTGGTACAGAGTGATTATGTTGAGTGGAATTATGTGGCATGATGTGGAGTGTTTTATGTGGATTGTTATGTGGTATAGAGTGGATTTATGTGGTGTGTATTTATGTGGTATTGAGAAGTGTGTAATTAGGTGGAGTTTAATTATGCAGTGTTTGTTGAGTGGTATTATGTGGATCGTAATTATATTGTGTGGTATGGATTGGCATTATATTGAGTGGTGTTGAGTGGTGTGGCGTTTAGTGGAGTGCAGTTGCTTGGAGTGGTGTTGCATAGAGCAGAGTGGCATTGTGTGGTTCAGTGGTAGAGAGTGTCGCAGAGGAGTGGAGTGACGTGGGGTAAAACAGGATTGGCGTGGGGCAGATTGTTTTGGATTGGTGTGGGGCAGATTGTTTTGGATTGGCGTGGGGCAGATTGTTTTGGATTGGCGTGGGGCAGATTGTTTTGGGGGGCAGATTGCTTTGGATTGGTGTGGGGCAGATTGCTTTGGATTGGTGTGGGGCAGATTGTTTGGGATTGGTGTGGGGCAGATTGTTTGGGATTGGTGTGGGGCAGATTGTTTCGGATTGGTGTGGGGCAGATTGTTTCGGATTGGTGTGGGGCAGATTGTTTCGGATTGGAGAGAGGCAGATTGTTTAGGATTGGAGAGAGGCAGATTGTTTAGGATTGGAGAGAGGCAGATTGTTTAGGCTTGGTATGGGGCAGATTGTTTGGATTGGGGCAGATTGCTTTGGATTGGGGCAGATTGCTTTGGATTGGGGCAGATTGCTTTGGATTGGGGCAGATTGCTTTGGATTGGGGCAGATTGCTTTGGATTGGGGCAGATGGCTTTGGATTGGGGCAGATGGCTTTGGATTGGGGCAGATGGCTTTGGATTGGGGCAGATGGCTTTGGATTGGGGCAGATGGCTTTGGATTGGGGGAAGATGGCTTTGGATTGGGGGAAGATGGCTTTGGATTGGGGGAAGATGGCTTTGGATTGGGGGAAGATGGCTTTGGATTGGGGGAAGATGGCTTTGGATTGGGGGAAGATGGCTTTGGATTGGGGGAAGATGGCTTTGGATTGGGGAAGATGGCTTTGGATTGGGGGAAGATGGCTTTGGATTGGGGGAAGATGGCTTTGGATTGGGGAAGATGGCTTTGGATTGGGGAAGATGGCTTTGGATTGGGAAAGATGGCTTTGGATTGGGAAAGATGGCTTTGGATTGGGAAAGATGGCTTTGGATTGGGAAAGATGGCTTTGGATTGGGGAAGATGGCTTTGGATTGGGGAAGATGGCTTTGGATTGGGGAAGATGGCTTTGGATTGGGGAAGATGGCTTTGGATTGGGGAAGATGGCTTTGGATTGGGGAAGATGGCTTTGGATTGGGGCAGATGGCTTTGGATTGGGGCAGATGGCTTTGGATTGGGGCAGATGGCTTTGGATTGGGGGAAGATGGCTTTGGATTGGGGGAAGATGGCTTTGGATTGGGGGAAGATGGCTTTGGATTGGGGGAAGATGGCTTTGGATTGGGGAAGATGGCTTTGGATTGGGGGAAGATGGCTTTGGATTGGGGAAGATGGCTTTGGATTGGGGAAGATGGCTTTGGATTGGGGGAAGATGGCTTTGGATTGGGGGAAGATGGCTTTGGATTGGGGAAGATGGCTTTGGATTGGGGGAAGATGGCTTTGGATTGGGGAAGATGGCTTTGGATTGGGGGAAGATGGCTTTGGATTGGGGGAAGATGGCTTTGGATTGGGGGAAGATGGCTTTGGATTGGGGAAGATGGCTTTGGATTGGGGAAGATGGCTTTGGATTGGGGGAAGATGGCTTTGGATTGGGGAAGATGGCTTTGGATTGGGGGAAGATGGCTTTGGATTGGGGAAGATGGCTTTGGATTGGGGAAGATGGCTTTGGATTGGGGAAGATGGCTTTGGATTGGGGAAGATGGCTTTGGATTGGGGAAGATGGCTTTGGATTGGGGAAGATGGCTTTGGATTGGGGAAGATGGCTTTGGATTGGGGAAGATGGCTTTGGATTGGGGAAGATGGCTTTGGATTGGGGAAGATGGCTTTGGATTGGTGTGGGGCAGATTGTTTTGGATTGGTGTGGGGCAGATTGCTTTGGATTGGCGTGGTCGGAGGAGGATTGTTTGTTGGGGCAGACTGCTTTGGATTGGGGAAGATTGCTTTGGATTGGTGTGGGGCAGATTGCTTTGGATTGGTGTGGGGCAGATTACTTTGGATTGGGACAGATTGCTTTGGATTGGCGTGGGGCAGATTGCTTTGGATTGGCGTGGGGCAGATTGCTTTGGATTGAAGTGGGGCAGATTGCTTTGGATTGAAGTGGGGCAGATTGCTTTGGATTGAAGTGGGGCAGATTGCTTAAGATTGAAGTGGGGCAGATTGCTTAAGATTGAAGTGGGGCAGATTGTTTAAGATTGAAGTGGGGCAGATTGCTTAAGATTGAAGTGGGGCAGATTGCTTAAGATTGAAGTGGGGCAGATTGCTTAAGATTGAAGTGGGGCAGATTGCTTAAGATTGGTGTGGGGCAGATTGCTTAAGATTGGTGTGGGGCAGATTGCTTAAGATTGGTGTGGGGCAGATTGCTTAAGATTGGTGTGGGGCAGATTGCTTAAGATTGGTGTGGGGCAGATTGCTTCGAATTGGTGTGGGGTAGATTGCTTCGGATTGGTGTGGGGTAGATTGCTTCGGATTGGTGTGGGGTAGAATGTTTCGGGTTGGTGTGGGGTAGATTGTTTCGGGTTGGTGTGGGGTAGATTGTTTCGGGTTGGTGTGGGGTAGATTGTTTCGGATTGGTGTGGGGTAGATTGTTTCGGATTGGTGTGGGGTAGATTGTTTCGGATTGGTGTGGGGCAGATTGCTTTGGATTGGTGTGGGGTAGATTGCTTCGGATTGGGACAGATTGCTTTGGATTGGTGTGGGCAGATTGCTTTGGATTGGTGTGGGCAGATTGCTTTGGATTGGTGTGGGCAGATTGCTTTGGATTGGTGTGGGTCAGATTGCTTTGGATTGAAGTGGGGCAGATTGTTTAAGATTGGTGTGGGGCAGATTGCTTAAGATTGGTGTGGGGGAGATTGCTTTGGATTGGTGTGGGGAAGATTGCTTTGGAATGGTGTGGGCAGATTGTTTTGGATTGGTGTGGGGCAGATTGCTTTGGATTGGTGTGGGGCAGCTTGCTTTGGATTGGTGTGGGGCAGCTTGCTTTGGATTGGTGTGGGGCAGCTTGCTTTGGATTGGTGTGGGGCAGCTTGCTTTGGATTGGTGTGGGGCAGCTTGCTTCGGATTGGTGTGGGGCAGCTTGCTTCGGATTGGAGTGGGGCAGATTGCTTTGGGCTGGATTTGGCAGATTGGAGTGGGGCAGATTGCTTTGGGCTGGATTGGGCAGATTGCTTTGGGCTTGATTGGGCAGATTGGAGTGGAGCAGATTGCATTGGGGTGGATTGGGCAGATTGCTTTGGGCTGGATTGGGCAGATTGCTTTGGACTGGATTAGGCAGGTTGGAGTGGGGCAGATTTTTTGGGGCTGGATTGGGCAGATTGCTTTGGGCTGGATTGGGCAGATTGCTTTGGGCTGGACTGTGCAGATTGGAGTCCATCATCTGCTGCACAATCTGCAAAATTTAACAAAACAAATGTTTCCTCCTCAAACAGATTAAACCTTACTAAAAACGTGGCAACATGGTTGTTGTGCATTGGAAAATCCTTGGCAAAGGTCGGCTGGTCATTTTTCTATTGCTTACTGCTGTATTTAGTATTAAAACTGGTATTAAAGAGGAAAAAATTTTGCACAGGCAGTATTAGCATGTGTAAAAAATGACAAAACAATTAAGTAATATTATCACAAAATGTGCAGCAGTCCGCTGAATAATTTGCCTTTTCTTTCCACATAATTTAGTTAACCCTGTCGCCCAATTTGTTTCTACCCTGCCGCCTAATGGCAATGGCCCTGGAGGTTGTCAAGACCACCATAGAGTTTAGAAATCAAAGCATAACGCAGCGTTGGTATGCTTCTAACATAAGCGTTGTCACATTTATGAAGCTCTCGCTTTAAGTGGCGTATTGTCTAGGCATTGACCACTGGTCCTGTGTACGTGTGTGACGTATATACAGAGACACCAGTGGCGGCTCGCCGAGGCAGTGCTGCGAGGCGGTGGGTAGTAAACTCCGGCACACAGCGCAACGGAGTTATGTAAATAAATAAAGACATAAGACAATTTACATTGCGCGCGCTGCAACGCCAACTCGGCGATGCAGCGCGCGCAATGTAAATTGTTTTATTCATTTATTTATTTACTTAACTCCGTTGCGCCGTATGCCGGAGTTTACTACCCCCACCCTGCCCCTCCCCCGCCCCACTCCCTCGGCGAGCCTCCACTGAGAGCCACTCAAATTGTGAGATTCTACAGCTGCTGCGTTTTCCGTATATAATATATCATCTGCTACATAAACTGCTGATTTTAGCAAAAAAAAGTTGATTCTAGCTCCAACGGTTAAAACTTTACACTAAAAGAGGAGCAACACGTGTTTCCGCACTGTCGTAAGCCCATCACAAATATTGACTGGTAACTTTACGTTGGTTATTGCTGTATTTGGGTGTTAATCTGAAAGTAATGAGGCAAAACATTTGCACAGTGTAAACTTGTGTACAGGTGTCAAAATAATGAAGTAAAACTCAAAATAAATGTCACGCATTAAGCTACATAATTCTCGTTTTGTAGCTGCATAATTTAGTCAGCCCTGCTGCATAATTTGGAGCTTCCCTCCCGCGTAATTCAAGTGGCTCTGCCTATTTAACACATAGCACCAGAGCACTGTGCACGGCGGGGGCGATTTAAAGGTACAGGAGATGAGTAATGTAAACAAATAAGGTACAAGCTAAAAGGAACGAGCAGAAAATGTGGAGCATATCCCGTTTCTTGACCAGATTAAGTCTATAAAATCGACACAGACACGAGTCTTTTGTTCTGCTGCAGGGGCAAGATTGGAATATAAAGTGTGGGCACCAGCTAAGAGAGAAGCCGTGGAGAGAGCGAGGGTGGATATTGGCATAAGGAAAAGGGGAGACTGTGGCATAGGGTATTCAGAAGGGAGACCTTGTATGGGGCAAAAATGTCAGTGGACATTGCAAAGTTTCAGACGCCAAGAGCGACCAACATCTCGGTGACCAGTGTGAAATACCCTGCGCACAGCATTACATGAATCACAACGCTTTCTGCCTGCCGCATATTGCGGCCTTTTATTTTAGTCAAATTTAACTTGATTTGTCTAACCCCGGAAAAGGGCATTAGTTCACAAAATGTTTTCATTTACATCAAGCACGCATAGTTTTGTGAGGCGGCATTTGTTGTACGAGCTTCCCATGTGTTTAAAGAGTGATCACTTTCTCCCAGGCCCCAAATGTGAACTCGTCCATAAAAGCAGCAAAGGAAAGGTGAATGTTTCTGAAGTAAACTTCATGTGTTCACTCACGAATGACTCAAGCGCTGCACTGGTTCCATTGTTACATTGCAACAGCAGGACTGGCCTTGCACTATTACCCCGAACGAGTTCGCACCTTCACTGGGCCTTGTATGTTTTAAATGGCAGAAGAGACTTGGTCTCCTGTGTGCCCTCCATTCACAGCCCAGACATTTCCTCACCTGACATCTTGGATTCTCCTCCGTCCGCCGCAGTGACACAGAGAGCGTGCAAAGAAAAGCCAGGTTAGTAGTTCATTTCACTACCCTGACCTCTGGATTTTGACTTCGATGTATAATTGCCCACTCTCCGTTTCACTGGAGCGATGTGACGCTGAAGGAGAGTCAGCCTCTTGTCTTGCATCACCTCTTAAATAAGGCGCCTCTTTCACCGGCGACATGATTGGAGTTTCCCGCCTTTAAAACCGGAGATGAGACAGCCCAGAAGTTTGAAGATGGGAAGCCACAACTCCTTCTTCAATTGAATCAAACCACACTGGCGAGGTTCAGCAATGCGTCTCCCTTCCACCCTCCTGCAAACATAAGATCACATGTAATCAGCAGTCGGTCACTTAGCACAGCAGTTCTTCGTCTTTGTCTCTCCTTGCTACTGCCGCTTCCGGTACTCGAGGGCAACTTCCGTTTGAAAAGGGCGAAACAGAAAAAGGACATAAGTAAACCCCAGGGTAATGTTTAGCTCCGGCTTTATTTTACCACAGTACCTACAGATAGTGGCATTTCCGTTGCACAAGTGCAATGAACACTCCATTTTAATTTCTGTCCAGAATTAAACATACTCTGTTTTTTTGTTGCTTTTAAACTTGTATTTAACTCTCAACTTTATTAAAATTTTGTTCTAAAAAATGGTGTCAGAGCCACTAAAATTATGCTAAATCGTGCTGCCAGAAAACAACAAGCATTGTCAAAACCAACAGGTTTTGTCAACAAGAGAACTATTGGCATTATCCTGAGCCTGGCTTGGAGCTCAGTTTGGTAAGAAACATTTCTGAGGTGGATGGCAAGGCGAATTATGTTTGCACTGTAGAACTGCATATTACTACAAACATGATTTTTCTGTTGGAAGGACTGGCAGCAACGGAGGGTGCAAACAGCGACACAAGGGTGGTGGGAGGGGCAGGCAACCCACATTATCAATACATTAAATTAACCTGACCTTCTGTAATGTAATCCGGTGTGTATGTAAAGCGCTCCAATGCCATTGGTCTTATTTTGCGCTTTATACATGCAACATTGGAGTGGGTGGGGTGTGGGGCTGGTGGCGAACACAATGCGGGAGGGGGCAGGAACACCGGGGCAAGAAGCAACGATGGGGCAAGTAAAAAGAAAAAAAGACTCTACCAGCCCAGCTGGATACTGGTAGATGCAATGTAGCTGCTGTTGCTGGGTTGACAAGTTTGCAGTGTTTATCATGTGTAGCACACACGCTGCTTTGTCATACACATATTGGTGTTTGACAAGGATGAGATACAATGGGTAACAATGGGTTTCTGCTGTGGGATGGGGAGGTTAATGGTGGATTAATGCTCTTTACATGCTTTGCAAAGGTTTTATGTGGGGAGCCATTTTCTGCTAAAAGCCCGGAAAGCCCCCTTGAAATGACTCCTCTGAAGTCGTCTGCTTCATGTCATGAGCCATCCAAGCGCACTTCGTCAGTGAACCACTCGGTGCCACTGCACACACGGGGCAGGCAGAAAAAGAGGTATAGTCATGAAAAGTTAGGTTTTAATAGGCGACTAAGACCAAACAGCTCATCCTATCATCGCAACTTTCCTGCATAAGTACCTCAAGCATAATTTGATATCCAGCTATTAAGTGATGTGCTCAGAATCACAGGATGGGGATCTGACACTAGGACTCGAACCCGGGCCCCCAGTTTCAAAGTCTGCAGGTATGACCGCAAGGCCATACCAATGACTAGGTACGGCGATGCAAATTCCCACATTCAATCGCTACCACACATGCTTTTTCCTATTAGATCATGTATTTCATCTGAGTATGAAGCGCTGATGTTGCGAGGAGATCTGACACACTGCCTCAATTGGAAGTCCCACATTCAATGCCCTGCAGCGTCCTAAAAGCCCACAAATAATGGGATCCAACATAGCTGCCAAGGTTTCGGATTGCTGATGTGTGACATTTTCTGAATTTCAGTGCAATTATGAGTAACCCTGGGCGTAGTTCGCGAAGTAGCGCTACGCGAAGCTACGTGAAGTGCACCTCGCACTTCGCGAGCTACGCGTAGCTACGCGAACTGCGTAGTGCACTGTGCAAAATGCTGTTCGCACTGATTGCACAGTGCCGGATGCTTGTCCGCACTGTGCAATCATTGAAAACGGCATCTTGCACAGTGCGAGCTGTCTTTACTGCCGCTCGAGTAGATTTTTACTCGAGCGGCAGCTTCTCAACGCGGACTGGTAGTTTCTCATCGCGAGCGGTCGCGAGCATGCGCAACCACTCGCAATGAGAAACCTGACCTCCCCGCGTTGAGAATCTCGCCGGGAGGTTTTTTCCACGCTCGCGATCGGCAACTTGATGTTGCTGATCGCGAACGAGGAAAAAGTCTCGCCAGGATGTCATTTTGCTTGCTCGCGGTCGCCAACTTGACGTTGAGGACCGCGAGCAAGCAAAATGACCGCTACTGCGTGTTTGCACTGTGCTACGTGCAATTCGCGTAGTGCGAAGTAGCGCAAACTTCGCAAACTACGCGAGCGTAGCGTAGTGCTTTGCCCAGGCTTAATTATGAGTGACATTTCAATGACTGAGTGACACTTTCTCTCGAGCAAAATCAAGCAATGAAGATGAGGGAAACATAGAAATTTCAGAAATTACAGCCATTTAAGCAAGGAGAATCTCTAAGATCATCTTAAAAGTGCTGCAAAGCACCAGAAGTGGAAGAGCTTGACATCAGGGTTTTGAGTGGGATGAAAAAAGTGCGAATCTCTAAAAGGGGCATGCATGGCCTATGTAATTAAGCGTATGGCTTAAACACAAACTAAATTTCTCCAGTGGCAGCAACTTGCAGGAAGAATTACTTCTAAAACAATTTTATTGCCAGCTTATATCACACTCCACAACTGGGGCAGAAATGTGCATGGTGCACTCACAAGAGAACGCCCCGTCTTCAAGAAATGCGTACAAATTCCTGCAGTGTTTCAGTGGTAAAAAAGGTTCCCCCTTATCTACTATGGCCTGAAACATTTCCTATCAAAATGAGAGAATGAATGAAAATGTCCAGTTTACGGGGCTTTAAAGACACTCCTATCTACCATTTGACTCAGCTGGGACACCTATGGATACCACTGGTTGGAATTTAAAAACGTGAAGCACTATCCAGGGTAAAGCGTTGAAAGCAACACATTGTTGTCTATGTCTCAGTTTATGCACTCAAAAGCGTCATTTAAATAAACAATTGTCAAACTTCGGACCGAGAGTGCGGCAGCCAGCTCATACCAGAAAGGGTTGATAGAATGGGGTTTGTCACTCAGTCTAGCGACTGTTAAATGGCTGGTATGAACTGAGTAACGATATCACCTCAAGAAAACCATGAGGGCTACGACAGAAGCGAGAGCGTGTCCGTTATGTTGGTGAAACACAAGATGAGTGTTAAAGAGAGTCCGTTACACTCCGGTCAGTGATTCTAAAAGAGTTACAGGTCTGAGCCAGCCAGTGACATTTTGGGGGCTTTGCATAAGGTTGCCTATGATACAGCGCTACTACATGAGATCATGGTGCACAATTAAGAATGCATCATTCTTGGAATAAGTTAATATGCTGTTGTTTTTAAATAAAGCCCAGAGTCAAACATCGCTTTAAATTATGCAAAATGCAGTTCTGGCTAAAATGCATTCATTTGTAAATCCGTTTTTTAAGTAACAGATTGTAACGCTTTTATTTTCTAAATGGCAGTCTTTTTCGAAAATAGAAAGCACCACAGGCTGGAATTCCGATATGCTGCAAAGGTAATGCAGCTTTTCGAGCGTAATGGCTAAAAATGGGACCATGGGAAGTATTTCCTACATGTTTATCGAGCAATAACAATCGGGGTGGACGTAACTCAGGACATCCAATTCCCATCTCCTCGAAAAGATCAGACACTCGGTAACGTTCACTGCGAGGCGGAATCCTACCTCCAGCTCTCCCATATAAAGGATTGCATTAAAGCGCCACATTTTAAAGAGAGGCGGGCTCCCGCCTTTCAAACAAAAGCGCGGCACTTGCAGAGTACCCCAAAGTGGAGGAGAGGCAGGAAATCACACCCACCTCACTTCCACGTCTCACCCGCACCCCCACCAAACAAAATACCAACGAAACGGAGCACTTTTCTTCTTTCCCTCAGCCAGATCCATGTGCACACACTCTGGTGCAGCAGCACGTTAGTCTCTTCATTCGGCCTCAGTACAACTTGGCTTCCGCTTCTGCTCCAGCCAGTGTTAGGAACGGCTGCGACATGGTAGCCTGGATCCTACCAAAGGTAGCCCAAAGGTGGCCCATAGTGCTACTCCGAGGCAGGAGGGGCTGGGGCAATTCATGAAGGCAGGAACTCCTGCCTGGCCTCCCAAATAGAACAGCCTACGTCCACATCAGAATCAGTGTGCAAAGACTCTGGACAATTATGTTAAAATGTCCAAAAATCTTTATTCAATCAGTCCAATATTTTATATAGTTTATTTATCTGCAAATGGCGAGTACGTCTGTCCCTAAAATGTCAAGCAAGTATTATATTATGAAAAAACAGGTATCTTGAATAATACAAACCGTGTTAAAAGAAGCTTGGGTGCCTTACATATCAGGAACAAAAAACGCACAAAGCAGTTTAATACCGTCTATAATGCACCTTCCAACAAGCATTGAAAATGCAATCGGTCTCGCATTTGTTTGTGATAGAGCCAGGGCTTCAAGTGGGATTCAAAAACTGGGGGGGGTCTCTCATAGGGGCGTGGCCGATGTAATTATGGGCGTGGCTTAACACACTTAAGCTAAAACTCTGTACTTAACATAATGTGCTGCTCCACTGGTATTTTGCTGCGTCTGTCCATTCATCCAGATATATAACACAACAAGTAACATTACACCCACAACAAGCCAGGACTATTGGCTCTGTCAATGGTTGTAAACTGCATATGATAAATCAGCAACAACTATGCGTTGTATACAATATTGAATATGCTTCCGATCTTGTGGGAGAGGTTGTGGTGTAAGTCTAGAGCTGCTGACTTTAGAGCTGAGAAAGCAGGTTTGCGCCTGACTTTGGCTCAACATCCTGTGATTCAAAACATGAAAATGTCCAGGTGTAATGTAAGTGGTGCTCATATGAAGCGCTCCAAGTTTGCGTTATATAAAACTGAAAAATGAGTCTCTTTGAAGTGACATCAAAAGCAGTGATGGATGGTACTATTGCAGAGCTTAGTTTTTTTTTTTTTTTACCCTGAGGCTAAAAATGGAGAGCTTGATAGGGACCCGTCTCGGCACCTGCTTTTAAGAACTGCTGGTGCTGAGCACCGGCAGGACCCGGCCCACTTAAAGCCCTGGTTAGAGCTATTATAAATGGCAATGTCTTTTACCTATGTGTTATGGAATGAGGAGTAAAGCAGAGTGGCGCTGAGTGGAGTGGAGTCAAGCAGAGTGGTGTGGAGTAAAGCAGAGTGAAGTTGAGTAAAGCAGAGTGGAGTAAAGCAGAGTGGCGTTAAGTGGAGTGTAGTAAAGTAGAGTGACATGGAGTGGTGTGCAGTAAAGCAGAGTGATGTGGAGTAAAGCAGAGTGGCGTGGAGTAAAGCAGAGTGGAGTGGAGTGGTGTGGAGCAAAGCAGAGTGGTGTTGAGCGTAGTGGAGTGGAGTAATACCGATTGGAGTGGAGTAAAAAGAGTGGCGTTGAGTGGAGCGGTGTGGTGTGGTGTAAAGTGGAGTGGAGTAAAGCAGAGTCGAGTCGAGTAAAGCAGAGTGGTGTGGAGTAAAAACAGAGTGGCGTAGAGTAAAGCAGAGTGGAGTGGAGTAAAGCAGAGTAGCATGGAGTGGTGTAGAGTAAAGCAGAGTGATGTGGAGTAAAGCTGAGTGAAGTGGGGTAAAGTGGAGTAAAGCAGAGTGGAGTAAAGCAGAGTGGAGTGAAGTTGTGTGGAGTAAAGCAGACTTGAGTGGAGTAAAGCAGAGTAGTGTTGAGTGGAGTAAAGCAGATTGGAATGGAGTCAAGCAGAGTGGTGTGGAGTGAAGTAAAGCAGAGTGGAGTAAAGCTGAGTGGTGTGGACAGAGTGGAGTAAAGCAGAGTGTAGTGGAGTAAAGCAGATTGGCGTTGAGTGGAGTAAAGAAGAGTGATGCTGAGTAGAGGGGAGTGGAGTAAATCAGAATGTAGTATAGCAGAGTGAGTGGAGTAAAGCAGAGTGGCATGGAGTAAAGCAGAGTGGAGTAAAGCAGAGTGGTGTTGATTGGAGTGGAGTAAAGCAGAGTGGCGTTGAGTGGAGTAAAGCGGAGTGGAGTTGTGTGGAGTAAAGCAGACTGGAGTGGAGTAAAGCAGAGTGGCGTTGAGAGGAGTAAAGCAGAGTGGTGTTGAGTGGAGTAAAGCAGAGTGGCATTGAATAAAGCAGAGTTGAGTGAAGCAGAGTGATTTGGGATTTATTATCTGCATAGCACACAGACCTTTTAGCATTGAAGTCTCTGCTAATGGGTGCACTGTAGGTTTAATTGCAGAGTTGAAAAGGCAGTAATGTGTAAATGGTGTTCATTATGCAGTAAAAATAGATTCTGAAATCCTCCAAAGGGTTGAACGTCTCTAAAAATAAATAAATAAACTAAAATGTTGGACATGTTCCTGAAGCAATCAACAAATTATCCTAAAATCATCACGAACCAGTCTTTTTAATTAGAAGACTGTGGTGCTAGTCAAGTAATCCGACAGTCATTTTCAAACAATCCTAAAACCACCAGTAGCTATGCATCTTGTGAAGTAATCGGGTACTCAGTTTCAAGTCATCCTCAAATCATCAGGAACAGTCACACCTTGTGAAGTCATCAGATAATCATTTTCAAGTCATCCTGAAATCATCAGGGTTAATCGCAACTTGTGAAGTCATCAGATACTCATTTTCAAGTCATCTTCAAATCATCTGGCTCAAGTTTCTAAACCCTGCTGATGACTTTAAGAGCTTGATGACGTCTGATGATGTGAAAATGACTTCTAGAGTAGTTGGATGATAATCCAATGACTCTGGGATGGCTTCTAAAGTAATCCTGTTTGACCTGGGACACTTCCAATGTGGGCCATTATTGGTGATGTGCACGCTCATTTTGAGAGCTGCTCTCATCGTGGCATGGAGAAGGTGCTGAAAGGCTTAGGAGGAGTATGTGTTTATCAGGATGACATCCTAATCTTTGATAAGGATGAGTATAAACATGATGCACGTCTGAGAGATGTTCTCGGGAAATTGTGTGCATGTAACCTCACGATCAAGGTTGAAAAATGTAAATTTCGTTCTTACTCAATCGAGTACCTTGGTCACAAGATTACAGGGGAGGGCATCAAACCTAAGCTCGATCTTGTATCCACCATTCAGGAGATGAGCCCTCCTTCATCCAAGGAGGAATTGATTACGTTTTTGGGAATGGTAGAATACTACTCGAAATTTGTAAAGAATTTTGCTGAGCAGAGTGCGAACATGAAGCATCTCTTAAAAAAGGGTGTGAACTTTTGTTATGTTTCATATAGGTACCCCAATATAGGCTCAGGTAGTCACCTAACCTTTCACCTATATTCTCCCCTACCATTACACTACATAACGGTTCTTGGGACTGACCTTTTACCTAGTTACGGTACTGCTTACAGGACGTGGGGTTTTCACTGAAAACTAGCCTCATCCATTATGTATGAGGATTCTTTGAAACTCAGCAGGACTACCATCTCCTGCATAATAACTATGTATAAGGGTCATTCCTTCCGTCATCCTAAGTCCGACATGACACAGCAAGGTAGAACCCCTGAGGGTACCACTTTGGATATATATACACCACATCTTTGCCCAGGCAGGGAGAGGAGAAAAAGGACTTCCATGCTGACACACTGATCCGAGATGCCGAGGTTCCTGCATGCAGACACTCCAGCTCGCAGTGGTCTGACAACCCTCGCGGGGTGTTCATCTCGAGACCAAGACGGGGTCCCACAGTCTCTCACTTCAGGTAATGGGGTTGACTTTCCTAGAGGAATTCTTGGCTTTACACCTACATACATGCTAGATACTCTTAGGTACATCTAGTTAGGGTCGCATTGTAGGAGTACGCATTTTATTGTCATGTATTTTTATACCTGCCTGTATTCATCGTTTTAGCACTATGGTAGAAATCTACCATCCTTTTACTCTGTTGGTGCTTATAATCATTTATATCTGTTTCTGTCTAATGGTTGTTTCAGCACACCTATTTTACACTAGAATGACGATGGTTCAATAAATGCTTATTGAAAACGTCCCCACCGTTTATTCTGTGTATCTCTCCGAGACAAAGTGAGCACGAGTGACTGAGCGAAAAGTACTGTACTGCTTCCACGATCCCTGATGGGACAGAGTTGTCATGTTCGATAGTTGCCAAGAACGATTCTCTCCTTAGTAAGATGGGTTTCTGGTGGCACTGTAAGCTAGCTGGTATACAGCCGAACATACTCGGTGGGGGTGTCTGGAATCAGCCTAAACACCAATCCCACAGTCTATGTTGTCTAAACGCTCAGATCCTATATAGGTTTATAGGAACTGTACGACATGGCGCCGCCACTAAAAACATAATTTACCAGAAATGTGCTTTGGTGGCTAAAAAGCTGTTGGGGTAGCTTTTTGGTTTCCTTGACTGTTGCTCGTTTAAAAGTTTTCTCGAATTAATGTGCTTAGTCATGTAATCCCAATGCTCACAAATACGTATTTTCTGCAACGGCAACACTTGTCGCCTTCCTGAAACCTGCAGGAGTATGTAAATGTGTAACTTCTGAGGGGAGAGGGGTTCTGATACAGCTTCTGTGAAACATATCCCTATTTGTGACCGTCTTTGGCTTAGAATGCGCCCAGATGGCAGCTTTTAGGCGGTAGATACTTTAGGTAGGCCGATGTACGTTCACCAGATCATTCTTTCTTATTTTTGCATTTTTATGTAGCGCGAATGAAGGTATAGGCCCTGAATCCACTGTTCATGTCTCTCGAAGTTGCCAGCAAAAAAGAGTGACCGACAGAATGGTAAAACAAAAGACAGGGGAGAGGATGTGGAGTAACAGCTAGTGCCAGGACTTTAAAGCTGGGGATCTGGGTTCGAGTCTCGGTGGAAGCTCTACATCCTGTTTTTCTGGGCAAGTTTCTGTAAAGGAACTAATACTCAATGTAAAATGCTTTGATACCTTCATTTGCGCTATATAGAAATGCAAAAAATAAAAGGGACTAAAAGGAGAAGTGCTTGCAGGTTTGTGAGGTGGGGGGAGTGAAAAGATGCACTCTGTAGAGTGTTTAAACAAAGCATGTTTGGATGTGAGGGCGATATGACTGGGGTTGATTGGGAGGGAGGAAAGAGGCGACGGAGGGTGGAGGGAGTGAGAACAAAAACACAAGCACTCTGTGGAATGCTCAAAGCAACAAGATTCAAAGTCACATACATACAAAAGATAAACACGATGCCTTTGAAGAAAAACAAGCTTGGAAGTGATTGGCTCCGCGCACACTATTAATACTTATTGATCAATGGGGAGCGGCCATAAAAGAGCAGCAAAGGCTTTTTAAGGATACATCCCTTTCACAACCCATGAGTCTGTAAATTAAATTGAATGCCCTAAGGGCACAAGCAGGAAGTGGGGGAGTCATATTTCACTGCAAGTGGGGGAGTCTTATTTCACTGCTCCCATAACAAAACAGCAGTGAAGGATTTCCTTAGAACCTTCCAAACCAAACATACTGTAGCAGTTCTCATGTGCTGCAAGCTTGGAAACACTGGATAATGCACACATTAAGGTACGTAAACCACGTAAATCAAACGTTATTCAGAGATGAATGTGCTGTGATTTGATCATAGAATATGTAGTAAAAAACGTACGGTAGGTTGTTCAAATCTTAGGTTAATGTTGCTATGGAAGCAGGAGCTCAACATGACGATGTGGCTAGCATGACACAAGATTATGTAGCAACTCACAAAACCCACAAGTAACAGCGTGTCTGCTTTAAATCCCTCCTCAGGCTTACACTGCATCTGGCCCAAGAGCACACACAAGACACAACTAGGAGCCTGACCATGCGCAACCCTTCACACAGGGTCCCTGGTCCATCGTAACGTGAACAGAGCTAACTTAATCTCTTGAGCAGGGAAGCGCAAAAAAGAGTCTGGAGGTTTGTTGGCTACAACAGGGAAGGCTGTTTAAACTTTAGGATCGTCAGTAGCAGTAACAAAGCCCAGACACTCCTTGTGATAAGTACATAAAGCTGCCTCTCTCTATGAAGAGCGCTTTAAAAAGCCTAGTTAGGAACATTTCAAGGAGGGATTAAAGTTGGACCTTTTAATCTGCATTTTCTGATTAAGTAAAGTTTCGGAAAAATGAACAGCAAATGATGAAAACAGATTGGCTAGGCAAGAATGTATAAACGAGCTGCGTTAACTTTTTCACTCCAAGAACTTCAGCCTGAAAGAAGACACGCACTCACTGTGCAATGTCGAGGTGTCTAAATGTTTTACAGACCGGAGTCTTTGCAGTGTCAATGACCAGCTGTGGGGGGCCATGCTGATAAAATAAAAGCACGGAAGCGGGCGCCATGCTGAATAAAGGTGACATGATTTACAGGCCTGTTTTCAATTGTGCTCAAAATCAAAAGGCAGTGGGAGCAGCAGTGCGAACGGAGAGCCTTCCCATTCCACCGTGCAGAAACAAAAGAAATAAATAGTGCCAGAAAGAAGCCTAAATGCACACAAGTGGAAGGTTACAAGTAAGGCTTCCTGTTTACCGTTTTTACTGATTTTTACAGATAAATACAGACAGAAAAACATTTATTTTCTTATCTGTATTTATTTTTAAATGTGGATAAAAACGGAAATTGGGTGCTTTTTGATTGATTCTAAATACACTTAGCCATGACTGCCAGGCCAATTACTGTGTGGATTGATAGATAAGGGGTTAAAAAAAGGAATATTAGTAAAGAGACTTGAACAGCAATAGATATGCACAACACTGATACTAAATCTGCATATTTTCTTATAAGTGCATTGATTTATCTTCTGTGAGTGTTCATATCACTGAAACCTGGCTGGCATTCAAGCATGACTGCATATTTATAGGTTAAATAAACGTGGAAATATACCAGTTTCAGCTTTATATTTTTCACAAAACCCATAATAAATATGGATAAATACAGATAAAGTTGACAAAAAATAAATATGGATAAATACAGACGGAAATGACAAAAAAATAAATACCATAAAACCGGGAGCCCTAGTTACAAAAAATGGGGTGGTGCTCTGTGGTAGTGAACAACCGACCAAAAGGCGGGATAAATAGGAAAGATTAACCACTTGGAATCAAGGATTTTTAAAGTACACTGAAATAAACAAATGAAAACTAATGGGTGGGCTGTAACCCCACAAAGTATATACAACAGGTCTCAAAGCTCGAACTAAAAAGAAAAAGGAGCAGAACAAAATTATACTCCAACAAGTCTTGGGTGTATGCAAAGGTGTACCTTGCGCCTGCAAAAATAAAAACCTAAATGCAAAAGCAATTAAAAAGCAAGAGTGCATTAAAAAATTGTTGCTTAAATGCATGTTTCAGTAACTGAAAGTCAAGCTAAATCACTAATGTCAAACCATGTTTTTTCTCTTTGTAATTCAAATAATCAAGCAATCTTCACTAGCCAGAGGGGCTGAAACCTCCTAAGTTGTATGGAGAAATCACCAAATTGACTTATCATGACACATGAAAAACAATTCAGAGGTAGTTCTGTCCGATCTGCAGGGAATGTAGTATGCATGTTTGCCTTTGTATCTCAACAAAAATTGTCTTAAACCTGCACAGCCAATATGCATATACATACAGAACACCAAATATGATAATGAATACTAATTTCACAGACAAGATTATTATAAACTATAACACTCAACCAATAGAAACACAAATTACGTCGAGTATATATTAACATTTTAAAAAATAAATGATATTGCAACAAACACTCTCACCTGTTGCATTACTGAATGAAAAATGTTCCTGTGACTTTTGGTTCCTAACCATATGTGCTATGCTCTGTCCAAAGCAGCTTCTCAAAATGACTGTCAAATGTTCAAACTTTTGTACTTCCATGCAAAAAACACACCTTAACACATTTGATAAAAAGCTACATTCAGACATCATTTAAAGAAAAATGTTATTCCTCATATACTTAATCCTGTGTTCAACCCTGACAAATAATTACGTTATTGCTACTGTCTCCTCTTTTTAACATTTCCCTTATAGCACTGTTACAAGGTTCTCATTTCACCGATCTGCGCATCCTTTATCTCAATCACCAGAGTTCTGGATATCCACAGTCTGCCTTTTCTTCCTTATCTCCTCCATAGGGACAAGACAAATATTGGAGTGGAGGTAACTAAGACCACCAGTGGGGCTCCACAAAGTAGTAGACAAGGGTGTCACGCTAATGAGGGTGTACCCAGTGGCGTAACACAAAATGATGGCCCCCCCCTGCAGAATGTATTGAGGGGCTCCCGAGTCACCCATATCTCACAGATATTCATTGACCTTGGACTGAATAGGGCCCCTCTTCAATGATTCGGGGTCCCCTGGAGGGTTAGGGCCCCCCTGCCTCGCAGGGGCTGCAGAGGCCTATGTTACACCCCTAACCCTTTCATTTAAAATTGTTGTTCATGTTATGCACACCATTTTTTTCATTACAGCTGCAGAGTTCCTGGCAAGGAGCCTCACGCATGTTCCTCTATCTATAGGAATGGTGTGACTAATTTCGAATTGCAAACTCATGAAGGTCCAATTGTGTTTGCTTTGTTCGCCCTAAGTTGGCAGGGTATGCCCAGACGTGGGTCCCTTGCTCACTTTGCCACTGGATTCAAGCTAACCTGGCTGATGAGGGCTGTTAGCCCGAAACCGGTCCCAGGATGCTTGTTTCCGGTCCAGGGAAGACATGGCTTGGCAGTTCGGGCTGGACTGTTCCCATGAGGCACAGGGTCAAGACTGATTTGCATATAGCTGTGTCTGAACTGGGGTGGCGAAGTGAGCTAAAGAACGATGATGGATTCAACCCAGATCTGTGACTGGGGGTGAGTGTCTGAAAAGTTTCAGCGCTCCGTCCATCATTTCCTTGTGTTTGCTTTGTTCGCCCTAAGTTGGCAGGGTATGCCCAGACGTGGGTCCCTTGCTCACTTTGCCACTGGATTCAAGCTAACCTGGCTGATGAGGGCTGTTAGCCCGAAACCGGTCCCAGGATGCTTGTTTCCAGTCCAGGGAAGACATGGCTTGGTAGTTCGGGCTGGACTGTTCCCATGAGGCACAGGGTCAAGACTGATTTGCATATAGCTGTGTCTGAACTGGGGTGGCGAAGTGAGCTAAAGAACGATGATGGATTCAACCCAGATCTGTAACAGGGGGTGAGTGTCTGAAAAGTTTCAGCGCTCCGTCCATCATTTCCTTGTGTTTGCTCTGTTCGCCCTAAGTTGGCAGGGTATGCCCAGACGTGGGTCCCTTGCTCACTTTGCCACTGGATTCAAGCTAACCTGGCTGATGAGGGCTGTTAGCCCGAAACCGGTCCCAGGATGCTTGTTTCCGGTCCAGGGAAGACATGGCTTGGCAGTTCGGGCTGGACTGTTCCCATGAGGCACAGGGTCAAGACTGATTTGCATATAGCTGTGTCTGAACTGGGGTGGCGAAGTGAGCTAAAGAACGATGATGGATTCAACCCAGATCTGTGACTGGGGGTGTCTGAAAAGTTTCAGCGCTCCGTCCATCATTTCCTTTTGTTTGCTTTGTTCGCCCTAAGTTGGCAGGGTATGCCCAGACGTGGGTCCCTTGCTCACTTTGCCACTGGATTCAAGCTAACCTGGCTGATGAGGGCTGTTAGCCCGAAACCGGTCCCAGGATGCTTGTTTCCGGTCCAGGGAAGACATGGCTTGGCAGTTCGGGCTGGACTGTTCCCATGAGGCACAGGGTCAAGACTGATTTGCATATAGCTGTGTCTGAACTGGGGTGGCGAAGTGAGCTAAAGAACGATGATGGATTCAACCCAGATCTGTGACTGGGGGTGAGTGTCTGAAAAGTTTCAGCGCTCCGTCCATCATTTCCTTGTGTTTGCTTTGTTCGCCCTAAGTTGGTAGGGTATGCCCAGACATGGGTCCCTTACTCACTTTGCCACTGGATTCAAGCTAACCTGGCTGATGAGGGCTGTTAGCCCAAAACCGGTCCCAGGATGCTTGTTTCCGGTCCAGGGAAGACATGGCTTGGCAGTTCGGGCTGGACTGTTCCCATGAGGCACAGGGTCAAGACTGATTTGCATATAGCTGTGTCTGAACTGGGGTGGCGAAGTGAGCTAAAGAACGATGATGGATTCAACCCAGATCTGTGACTGGGGGTGAGTGTCTGAAAAGTTTCAGCGCTCCGTCCATCATTTCCTTGTGTTTGCTTTGTTCGCCCTAAGTTGGCAGGGTATGCCCATACGTGGGTCCCTTGCTCACTTTGCCACTGGATTCAAGATAACCTGGCTGATGAGGGCTGTTAGCCCGAAACCGGTCCCAGGATGCTTGTTTCCGGTCCAGGGAAGACATGGCTTGGCAGTTCGGGCTGGACTGTTCCCATGAGGCACTGGGTCAAGAATGATTTGCATATAGCTGTGTCTGAACTGGGGTGGCGAAGTGAGCTAAAGAACGATGATGGATTCCACCCAGATCTGTGACTGGGGGTGAGTGTCTGAAAAGTTTCAGCGCTCCGTCCATCATTTCTTTGTCTTTGCTTTGTTCGCCCTAAGTTGGCAGGGTATGCCCAGACGTGGGTCCCTTGCTCACTTTGCCACTGGATTCAAGCTAACCTGGCTGATGAGGGCTGTTAGCCCGAAACCGGTCCCGGCATGCTTGTTTCCGGTCCAGGGAAGACATGGCTTGGCAGTTCGGGCTGGACTGTTCCCATGAGGCACAGGGTCAAGACTGATTTGCATATAGCTGTGTCTGAACTGGGGTGGCGAAGTGAGCTAAAGAACGTTGATGGATTCAACCCAGATCTGTGACTGGGGGTGAGTGTCTGAAAAGTTTCAGCGCTCCGTCCATCATTTCCTTGTGTTTGCTTTGTTCGCCCTAAGTTGGCAGGGTATGCCCAGACGTGGGTCCCTTGCTCACTTTGCCACTGGATTCAAGCTAACCTGGCTGATGAGGGCTGTTAGCCCGAAACCGGTCCCAGGATGCTTGTTTCCGGTCCAGGGAAGACATGGCTTGGCAGTTCGGGCTGGACTGTTCCCATGAGGCACAGGGTCAAGACTGATTTGCATATAGCTGTGTCTGAACTGGGGTGGCGAAGTGAGCTAAAGAACGATGATGGATTCAACCCAGATCTGTGACTGGGGGTGAGTGTCTGAAAAGTTTCAGCGCTCCGTCCATCATTTCCTTGTGTTTGCCTTGGTCCAATTACAGTTACATCTCATGGACGTCTGTCCTCTCTTCCCATACCCTGGATGGTGGATTTAACAATTTCCTTGTCATCTGAATGTCACTCCCAAAGAATCTAATCAGTGCACAGTCTCTATTCAGAGCGAAGCACTCAAAAGCCTGTCACCTGCACCATCCTTCCCCTCTTAGATGCCACCCACCTTGCTTCATCCCCCCTAGCAGAGCCTAGTTGAAAGAGCACATTTCTCATAGGCACTGAGGCTGCCACCGGTAGCTCCTCCACGGACAATATTAGCCCCCCCTATTAAATTATTGTGATAGAGATACTGTTCTCCAACATGCCAGGAAGAAGGATCCCCTCTAATATCAAGGATCCATGATAAATATACATCTGTACTTTTCTACAGCAGTCCAAGAGACCTGAGGTAAATTCCTCGATGTGGAAAAACGTTGGAGAGCTAAGAAAGTGAAATACTTTATATTCTACCCAACCAAACTAAATTTTAAATGGCAAGATAGGACACACATAATCACGGATGTGAAGGAAGCTCCCAAATTCATCAAGAAACAAGACGTTCTGCAGAGCAGCACAACACCCTCCAGTTCGCCCATGAAGGGTCAACATACAGACAAGCCGACCATTAACACCAGTGATGTGGAGTGATGCTGGAGTAGAGGATACCCGAGTAACCCGGTAGGAGGTTACAGAGATGTTTGCCTCCATCTAAGGCAGAATTTTTTGATCCTTTCCTTGTGGCGGTGTCCTCAGACATTGATGGCCTGGATGACCCATCTGTCTTGCCTAGCTGAATTAGTTAGTCACTTTCTTTAAACATTATGCATTTACAGATAGTAAGTAAAATAAATGCACAGAGATAGGGGTGGCCAGCACTGTAAGCCCACATGTGTGCACCACACATAATTCATTTTGAGATGGGGTTCATGTTACAAGTTATAGGAGTTAGTTTGCTGGTAAGTTGGGGATATCAGTGTGGGTGCGAATGTGAGAGATTTGTTGCTATGTTTTTGTTCAAGGCAACGCATACATCCCGCCTTGACATTCATCAGGCATACTGGTATCTGATATCATGTCTGGCTGTTTTGTTTCCCAGTATATGACAATCAATCAATCAATCAATCACGGCATTTATAGAGCGCGCTACTCACCCGGGAGGGTCTCAAGGCGCTGGGGGAGGGGGTAAGTTACTGCTCGAACAGCCAGGTCTTGAGCTGCTTCCTGAAGGAGAGATGGTCCTGGGTTCGCCGAAGGTGAGTGGGGAGGGAGTTCCAGGTCTTGGCTGCCAGGTAGGAGAAGGATCTTCCTCCGGCGGTGGTTCTGCGGATGCGTGGTACGGTGGCAAGGGCGTGGCTGGTTGATCGTAGCTGGCGTGTGGGCGTGTAGAAGGTCATGCGGTCGTTGAGGTACTTTGGGCCCAGGTCGTGGAGGGCCTTGTGTGCGTGGGTGAGGAGTCTGAACGTGATTCTCTTGCTGACGGGGAGCCAGTGCAGGTCTTTCAGGTGCACGGTGATGTGGCTGTGTCGGGGATGTCCAGGATGAGTCGTGCGGAGGCGTTCTGGATGCGCTGGAGTCTCTTTTGAAGTTTGGCTGTGGTTCCGGCGTAGAGGGTGTTCCCATAGTCCAGTCGGCTGGTGACGAGTGCCTGGGTGACGGTCTTCCTGGTTTCAGTGGGGATCCATCTGAAGATCTTGCGGAGCATGCGCAGGGTGTTGAAGCATGAAGATGAGACGGCGTTGACTTGTCTGGTCATCGACAGGGAGGAGTCCAGGATGAAGCCCAGGTTGCGTGCGTGGTCCGTTGGCTTGGGCGCGGTGCCCAGGGCCGGGGGCCACCAGGAGTCGTCCCAGGCGGAGGGTGATGAGCCCAGGATGAGGACTTCCGTCTTGTCTGAGTTCAGTTTAAGGCGGCTGTTCCTCATCCAGTCGGCGACGTCTCTCATCCCGTCGTGTAGGTTGGCTCTGGCGGTGGTGGGGTCGTTGGTGAGGGAGAGGATCAGCTGGGTGTCGTCGGGCGTAGGAGATGATGTTGAGGTTGTGTCGGCGTGCGATGGCTGCGAGGGGGCTCATGTAGACGTTGAAGAGGGTTGGGCTGAGTGAGGATCCTTGTGGAACGCCGCAGATGACTTCGGTGGCTTCGGATCTGAACGGGGGAGGCGGACTCTCTGGGTTCTTCCGGCGAGGAACGAGATGATCCATTCCAGTGCTTTCTCTCGGATTCCGATGTTGCTGAGGCGCTTCACTAGGGTGCGGTGGCAGACGGTGTCGAACGCCGCAGAGAGGTCCAAGAGGATGAGGGCAGCTGTTTCCCCGTTGTCGGTTAGGGTTCTGATGTCGTCGGTGGCTGCGATAAGGGCGGTCTCGGTGCTGTGGTTGGCCCGAAACCCGGACTGCGAGGGGTCGAGGGATCCATTCGTCTCGAGGAAGGCGGCAAGCTGTCTGTTGACGGTCTTCTCGATGACTTTGGCCGGAAACGGAAGGAGCGAGATGGAACGGTAGTTCTTGAGGTCGGTGGGGTCCGCCGTTGGTTTCTTCAGGAGGGCGGTAAGCTCGGCGTGCTTCCAGCTCTCCGGGAAGGTGGCGGTGTGGAAGGAGGAGTTGATGATGTCCCGGAGATGGGGTGCGATGGTGGCGTCGGCTTTGTTGAAGACGTGGTGTGGGCAGGGGTCGGTTGGTGATCCGGAGTGGATGGAGTTCATCGTGCGGGTGGTGTCTTCGGTGCTGATCGGGGTCCAGTTGCAGAGGGTGGTGGTGGCGGGCGTTGGTTCGGCGGTAGGGTGCGTTGTTTGTGCGTCGAAGCTGTTGTGTATGTCGGTGATCTTGCGGTGGAAGAACGCGGAGAGTGAGTTGCAGAGGTCTTGCGAGGGGTGATGTCGTTGTTTCCGGCGCTGGGGTTGGAGAACTCTTTGACGATGCTGAAAAGTTCCTTGCTGTCATGGGCGTTGTTGTCCAGTCGTTCTTTGAGTGCCGACTTCTTGGTGGCACGGATCAGCTGGTGGTGTTTGCGGGTGGCGTGCTTGAGGGCGGTCCTGTTGTCTGTGGTCTGGTCGAGTCGCCAGGTTTTCTCGAGAGTGCGGCAGTTCTTCTTGGATTCCTTGAGTTCGTTGGTGAACCAAGGGGTTTTCTTGCTTCCGGGTCTGCTGGGAGGGTTTTTAGTGGTGCGAGGTCGTCGGCGCAGGCGGTCAGCCACTTGGCGAGGTTGCTGGCTGCTTCGCTTGGGTCCGTTGTGTTGGTGGGTGTGTTCTGGCTGAGGGAGGCGGTGAGCTGCTCGGCGGTGATCTTGCTCCAGCTCCGGCGGGGAGCCTGTTGCGGGTGGTGGTGGGTCGCAGTCTTTCTGAAGCTGAAGTGGACGCAGCTGTGGTCGGTCCAGTGGAGTCCGGTGGCGTGGCTGAAGGAGATGTGCTTGCTGGACGAGAAGACGGGGTCAAGCGTGTGGCCGGCGTAGTGGGTGGGCGTGTTCACCAGTTGCTTGAGTCCGAGGTTGGCGAGGTTGTCCAGCAGGGCGGTGGTGTTTCTGTCGTTGTTGTTCTCCAGGTGGAAGTTGAGGTCCCCTAGGAGGATGTAGTCGGCTGAGGGCATGGCGTGCGGGCTGATGAAGTCTGCGATGTCTTCGCTGAATAGTGTGCGTGGTCCCGGGGGTCTGTAGATGAGGGTGCCTCGGAGGGTGGTCTTGGGGTCAGTGTGTATCTGGAAGTGTAGGTGTTCGGCGGCGGAGAAGGTCTCGTCGGAGTTAGTCGAGATGCGGATGGTGTTCTTGTGTACGATGGCGATGCCTCCTCCCGTCTGGTTGACGCGGTCCTTCCGGGTGATCTTGTATCCATCCGGGATGGCTATGGCGATGTCGGGCGCTGAGGAGGCGTTCATCCAGGTCTCGGTGAGGAAGGCGATGTCCGGTGCTGTTGCGTCGAGCAGGTCCCAGAGTTCCACGGCGTGCCTGTGGACGGAGCGGGTGTTCAGCAGGATGCATTTCAGGTGGTTGCTGCTGTTGCTCGACTTGGCGGAGGTGGTGCACGTCCGGGGGCAGGTGAATCGGCAGGCTTGGCAGGCGAAGGGTCCGTGGGTGCGTCTCGGTGAGGCTCGGTAGCAGGCAGGGTTCCGGCCGGCATTGAGTGCGGTGAGTGTGGCGGCGTCGTAGGTCCGTCGAGTAGTGTTGCGTTGGTGGGTTCCAGGGGTTCTGGCGCTGGGCGCGGTCCAGTCGCGGACGGGCGCAGACGGGCTTGCCTTAGGCGCGCCTTCGGCGCGCCAGCGGCGCGGCCGTGCAGCGGCCGCCATTTATGGGGAGGTGGGAGGGAGGAGCAGCTGGGAGGCGGGAGGCAGGGGCAGCGAATGGGCAGTCAGGGGCGGGGCCGCAGGAACGCAGCGGCGGGAGTGGCGAGAGGCAGCGGGGGCACAGAAAGGAAAAACAGGGGGAGAGCAGACAAAATCACGGGCACAACAACATTGGGGCAGCGAGGGGCACAGAAAGGAAAAACAGGGGGAGAGCAGACAAAATCACGGGCACAACAACAGTGGGGCAGCGAGGGGCACAGAAAGGAAAAACAGGGGAGAGCAGACAAAATCACGGGCACAACAACAGTGGGGCAGCGAGGGGCACAGAAAGGAAAAACAGGGGAGAGCAGACAAAATCACGGGCACAACAACAGTGGGGCAGCGAGGGGCACAGAAAGGAAAACAGGGGGAGAGCAGGCAAAATCACGGGCACAACAACAGTGGGGCAGCGAGGGGCACAGAAAGGAAAAACAGGGGAGAGCAGACAAAATCACGGGCACAACAACAGTGGGGCAGCGAGGGGCACAGAAAGGAAAAACAGGGGAGAGCAGACAAAAACGGGCACCGGGGCCACAAGCGGAGGGCGATCTTACCTACAGGAGCAGCGGGCAGACAACACAGGCGGAGCTGTGTGGTGGGGAGCGACCTACCTGGCAAGGTCAAGGGTCGCTCTCCTCACCGTGCAGCGGCCGCCATTTATGGGGAGGTGGGAGGGAGGAGCAGCTGGGAGGCGGGAGGCAGGGGCAGCGAATGGGCAGTCAGGGGCGAAGCCGCAGGGAACGCAGCGGCGGGAGTGGCGAGAGGCAGCGGGGGCACAGAAAGGAAAAACAGGGGAGAGCAGACAAAATCACGGGCACAACAACAGTGGGGCAGCGAGGGGCACAGAAAGGAAAAACAGGGGAGAGCAGACAAAATCACGGGCACAACAACAGTGGGGCAGCGAGGGGCACAGAAAGGAAAACGGGGAGAGCAGACAAAATCACGGGCACAACAACAGTGGGGCAGCGAGGGGCACAGAAAGGAAAAACAGGGGGAGAGCAGACAAAATCACGGGCACAACAACAGTGGGGCAGCGAGGGGCACAGAAAGGAAAAACAGGGGGAGAGCAGACAAAATCACGGGCACAACAACAGTGGGGCAGCGAGGGGCACAGAAAGGAAAAACAGGGGGAGAGCAGGCAAAATCACGGGCACAACAACAGTGGGGCAGCGAGGGGCACAGAAAGGAAAAACAGGGGGAGAGCAGACAAAATCACGGGCACAACAACAGTGGGGCAGCGAGGGGCACAGAAAGGAAAAACAGGGGGAGAGCAGACAAAATCACGGGCACAACAACAGTGGGGCAGCGAGGGGCACAGAAAGGAAAAACAGGGGGAGAGCAGACAAAATCACGGGCACAACAACAGTGGGGCAGCGAGGGGCACAGAAAGGAAAAACAGGGGGAGAGCAGACAAAATCACGGGCACAACAACAGTGGGGCAGCGAGGGGCACAGAAAGGAAAAACAGGGGGAGAGCAGACAAAATCACGGGCACAACAACAGTGGGGCAGCGAGGGGCACAGAAAGGAAAAACAGGGGGAGAGCAGGCAAAATCACGGGCACAACAACAGTGGGGCAGCGAGGGGCACAGAAAGGAAAAACAGGGGAGAGCAGACAAAATCACGGGCACAACAACAGTGGGGCAGCGAGGGGCACAGAAAGGAAAAACAGGGGGAGAGCAGGCAAAATCATGGGCACAACAACAGTGGGGCAGCGAGGGGCACAGAAAGGAAAAACAGGGGGAGAGCAGACAAAATCACGGGCACAACAACAGTGGGGCAGCGAGGGGCACAGAAAGGAAAAACAGGGGGAGAGCAGACAAAATCACGGGCACAACAACAGTGGGGCAGCGAGGGGCACAGAAAGGAAAAACAGGGGGAGAGCAGACAAAATCACGGGCACAACAACAGTGGGGCAGCGAGGGGCACAGAAAGGAAAAACAGGGGGAGAGCAGACAAAATCACGGGCACAACAACAGTGGGGCAGCGAGGGGCACAGAAAGGAAAAACAGGGGAGAGCAGACAAAATCACGGGCACAACAACAGTGGGGCAGCGAGGGGCACAGAAAGGAAAAACAGGGGGAGAGCAGACAAAATCACGGGCACAACAACAGTGGGGCAGCGAGGGGCACAGAAAGGAAAAACAGGGGGAGAGCAGGCAAAATCACGGGCACAACAACAGTGGGGCAGCGAGGGGCACAGAAAGGAAAAACAGGGGGAGAGCAGACAAAATCACGGGCACAACAACAGTGGGGCAGCGAGGGGCACAGAAAGGAAAAACAGGGGGAGAGCAGACAAAAACGGGCACCGGGGCCACAAGCGGAGGGCGATCTTACCTACAGGAGCAGCTGGCAGACAACACAGGCGGAGCTGTGTGGTGGGGGAGCGACCTACCTGGCAACATGGAACTGATAGGATGTGTGGACCGTTTACAGGCTCCTTGAGAGTTGTATCTGTGGCGATAAGTTGGGGGGTGGGTAAGTGGGAGATGCATGACCTTGACCGGTTGTCGGAAGGGGCTCAAAGTTATGCTACAAGGTGCGGTGTTCTAAATATGTTTTATTACTATAACCTATGTATGTACAGTGGAGACCGCCGTCTGGTTTCTGTTGATAGTAAATTGCACTTGGAAATGCTAATAAAAAACTTTACAAATGGCTGGCTGTTGGACTTGGCCCTTTTTGCAGGGTCATCCCTGAACTTTTTGCCTTCCTCCTGTACTTTTTCTGACCTGTTTTTGTTGGTTTTATGACTCTGGGCACTTTACCACTGCTGATCAGTGCTAAAGTGCATATGCTCTCTGTTATAAATTGATGTATGGATTAGTGACTCCATGTTTGGCCTATTTGATTCACTGTCAGACCCTAGTACAGTGCACTGGTTGTGCCCAGGGCTTGTGACTCAAATGCTGCTGGTGGGCTTGCAGCACTGGTTGTGCCACCCACAGGAGCAGCTTGTAAAGTGTGTCTCAGGCCTGCCATTGCAGAGCCTGTGTGCAGTCTGGTACTGCCATGTCGACTTGGTAAGTGCACCCACTTACCAGTCCCCAAACCTTCCCTTTCCTGCATATTAGTCACCCCTAAGGTAGGCCCTAGGGCAGGGTGCATTGTATGTGTAAGGTAGGACATGCCCTGGTGTGTGTGGCTTGTCCTGATAGTGAATTACAGCCATCTTCGTTTTTCACTATTGAAAGGCTACCTGTCCCCATAGGCCAGAATGGGCAGTTTGATTATAACACCTTATAATCCTAACTGACCCAGGGGACATGGTAGAAAAACGAATTTAGTATGCCTGAACTCAGAATGATAAAATACATCTTTTAGTGAAGTTGGTTTTAACATTCGGTGTTTGAAAATACCACTTTTAGAAAGTAGGTATTTTCTTGCCTAAACCATCCAGCCTGCCTCTGCTAGCTTGTGTATTGTGTGTCTGGGTTTGTGAGTGACAGGGGCTGGGGGACTCCAGGAGACAGGGTGAGTCAGCACAGGGTTGAATAGACCTATCTGCATGTAGAGTGGTGGGAGTAGTGGCACCTGGGTCTGAATAGGGCTGTGCCTGCCTTCCACAATGCTGGCTCCACCTCCTGTGGTGTGTCTGATGACCCTGGCCCACACTGACAAAGAGAGAAGGTGTGCCCTAGCAGAATGCACCCAGAACTGGTTTGGACTAGGTACAGGACCCTCTGCCTTCAGAGGACAAAGGATTTATGGGTATAAATACTGGGGCCCTGACCCCAAGACTTTAGATCACTTCTGGAACAAACAAGACGAACCTTTGCTGAGGAGAGGAACCAGAGAAGCTGAAGGAGGAGACTATCCCTATGCTATGTGCTGTTTGAGGAATTGGCCTGCAGTGGTTGCCTGATTGCCAAAGAAAGGAGAAAGGACTTTGTGCTACTTTCATCATCTTGCAGAACATCTCCAAGGGCTTGAAGATTGAGCTTGCCTCCTGCTGAAGTCTCAGGGACACAAGACTTCACCAACCAGCTCCCCTGAATTCCCTTGCTGGGAATTTGAAGTGCCTGCTGTTGTGTTGGGCCTTCTGAGAGACTGCGTGTCGCTGGGAGCTGGAAGCGCGAATCAAGAGGGAGAAGCGTGTCGCCGCCGCAGCCGCTGTCGTCGCATCGCCAAGAAAGCGTGCCGCCGCTGTCGCCATTGCATCGCCGAAGCACCTCGCATCACCGGAGAAGAGTGTCGCCGTCGCATCAGACGCCGTCGCATCATCGGAGAAGCATGTCGCAGGCCTGTCGCAGCTCAGAAGATTCACTGAGTCACCGCACGGCAGTCGGGCGTGCACGCATCGCCCACTGAGTGTCGCATCGAGAGGAAGACACCATTTTGTTTCATTGCACCGGGTCATCATCGCGGCGCTGCGGGTCGCATCACCACAGAAGCGCAGTAAGAAACCGACGCATCACCTCCCCATGCGGTGAAGAACCGACGCATCACCTCCTCTCCGGTAAGGAACCGACGCATCACCGTCCCCTACGCAGCAGTAGGGAACCGACGCATCACCTCCCCCGGAGCAAGGAACCGACGCATCAAAGTTCTTGCGTGTAAGGAACCGACGCATCACCTTCCCTGCAACTCTTTTGTTTGTATCGCGTTACGCATCCAAAGGTGCATTGAACATTGAGTGTCGCATTTACCATCTTTATTGAACTGAACTATTTTCTACCATTGACAGTCATATTTTTCATAGTGTATTGTGGATTTTTGTCGTTTTGGGTCTTGTGTTAAGTCTATATAAAAATACTTATTTTTATAATACAACCTGTGTGGTGTCCACCTGTAGTGTTGTCACTGTGTTACTGTATGTGTTCACAAATGCTTTACACACTGCCTCTGAGATAAGCCTGCCTGCTCGTGCCAAGCTACCAAGGGGGTGAGCAGGGGTTATTTTAGTAGTGTATCCTCCTTACCCTGACTAGAAGCAAGGGTCCCTATTTGGACAAAGGTACCTACCTCTGCCAACTAGAGACCCCCAGTTCTAACACTGGCTGTTTTGTATGGTGAAAGAGTGACTGTATAGTCGTTAATTGTTAAGAGGAGGAGCTCAGTTCTGACACAAAGTCCTCGGGTTCTCTAATTCACAAAAGGCAAGAAAGGGGGTAACATAAGTAGATAAGCCTTGTATAGACCTGGTGATGCTACAGACAATGCAGCTAGACCCAAGAAACAGACGACATTTGCTGCAAAATGGGGGTTGGACAGGTTCTTTGCATCTTTTAGCTCCTGTTCCAGAGGGGTGTTTATGCTAATCTACAAAATACTTGGCATCATACTTACTGAGAAATATGCTGACTCAGAGGGTAGTTATTTAGTGATTTCAGGCACCTCCTAGATACCCAGTCACCCTGATTGATATGTAAGGCCCCAATACAGACACAACAGACTCTAACCATACACACTCGCTGAGAAGGTAGATGAACATGGGACCTAGTATGAGACTGGTCGAAGCCTGGGAGTGACTGAATTATGAGGTATGAGGTAGGAATATGGCAGGCACTGGAACTGCTGAAACTCGAGGCTATCTGACCGCTAAAACATGATGAAGATAGAGGGTATTCCTTTTATCCTATTGTCCATGATTCCCTCTCACACAGAGACTACTGGCTGGTATCACAAGCAGTGACGCGACATACACTTTCTGTCTATTCCCCAGTAAAATTGGTATTGGATATTCCCAGTAGAGGCGGGAGGGTGATATGCTTAAGGCTCCCTTCGGATGCCCTGCTCGACTGGTGTCTTGTGCTGAGATGTGAAAGGCTATCCTAGATTGCTTTACTTCAGTCTCTAAATTTCTAAAGCTTTGGGAACCATTTAAAACTTATATTAAAGAAGTGACAATATCCAAGCTAGGGAGGATACTTAAAGACCTACAGACACGCCCAGAATGAATTGAAGCTAAGCAATTAGAAGAGCAACAGGCTAAATGAAAGGCCTAGGATGTTTAGCTGAAATAAATGCACCTCTGGTCTGTTTCCGAGAAATAGCAGATCTGGGCGTTACCTGGGCGAGCATGCTCAGGCTCGAAAATATGGGGAAGGCAAAATACTTTGGCCTGACTGCTCTGCAGCGATAGGAGCCAGGACACAGTTACATGGGTTAGGAAGGGAAATGGGGGTTTGGCTATAGACAGTTGTGATGTACTGGGTGTTTTCACAGCGTTTAATGCACAGCTTTATGCCTCAAGCGGGACCACGCCTGCATCCATCTAAAATAACACCTTGAGGGGATTGTTATTGCTTAGTTAGAAGATCATCATGGACAACTAGTACATGATCAGATGTCTCTAGCGGGGAGTATTGCCACCTTCAATAATCTGGCTGGCAGCAAAGCCCCAGGAACAGACAGCCTAATGATAGAGCTTTATAAATCTATTAGTAATATTCTAGCTTTCTGCCCTACAGTGAAGCACTGAGGAGGGGATACTTCCACCACTGCTTAGGGAAACAAATATTAAAACATTGCCCAAGCCTGGCTAGGATGCTGAGAGATGCAAGTCCTACAGGCCTCTTCCTCTATTAAACATCAATAGAAAAATGCTAGCCAAGATGATTGCTAAAGAGATCATGATGCAGATGGAAGCCAAAGCGCAGCCTTGGTCTTTTTATATGCCAAGAAAGCCTTTGATTCACTGGAGTGGCCTTTTTTAATAGTGGTCCTTCGGCATGTCAGGGTGAGGACAAACATGCTGAGATCGATTTATCTGTTATACAAGGATCCTTTAGCCAGAACCACAATCCGGTTTGATATCAGACCCTCTTCCCAGTTCCAGAGAGAGTAGGCAGGGATGCCCGCTCTGTTGCTTGTGGTAGCCATGGAGCTCTTGGCCTGCTGGCCGAGAGAACGACACAGGCATCGAGGACTGGTGTTTAAGTCAGGGAAGCTATTAGCATTCATGCATGCAAATGATATCCTGTTTTGCCAGTGATGAACCTTTTTCCTAATGGTACAGGATATAGTGTAGTTTGGCGGGTTCTCAGGAATTTCCTTAAGTTGGTATAAATCTGAGATCTTTTTGCTCACTTCAACCAGTAGATAGACTACCTGATCCGGTGGTATATGGACAAGGTACGGCAGCAGTTCCAAAGAGAAAACTAAGCTAGAAGGACGATCAGCTGCACAAGTCAATGTATAGTTAGGGTGAGAGAAGAATTAACCACTACACATGCTCTCTTTCCTTACCCTCAAATGGTCAGTAATTTACCTGTTTCAGGACTCCTTGTGTGCCAGCCGAGGGAGACACTACAAGGCAGAGGTTTCTACTGGGGTGGCGAAGTGAGCTAAAGAACGATGATGGATTCAACCCAGATCTGTGACTGGGGGTGAGTGTCTGAAAAGTTTCAGCGCTCCGTCCATCATCTCCTTTTGTTTGCAGAGGTTTCTAGCTGCCATCTTCTATAACTTCCAGGTGAATATTGGTGTCGAAATGTTGTGTTACATTACAATTCTACACCATTATACACAACAGAATGCTACATCAAGAAATGCACATCCCATGGTTCCAGGTCCATAGGGAATAAACTGCCTGTAGGTGGAGTCACCAACCATGCCAAAAGCAGCAACAATCTCCTGCCATGCTGGAATTCCCTAACTTATCATTCAGTGTATGAGAGTAGTCTAGGAGTGCGCCTGTGCTATTGTGTGTGCTCGGTGTATGTCGTTTATGTGCCATTGGTATCAGAATATTGCTGCTTGGTTGTTTGTCATGCTTGTTAGGGTCTGTAGAGCAGGTCTCTGTTGCTGGTAGGAGTTAGTCTGCGCTACATAAGTATTTAATGAGCAATCAATGAATTGAAGAATTGTTAAATTTGAGTTGCATGAGCTTGTTTGTCTCTTAATGTTCTCAAAGTACGTTTAGATATATTAGGGAGTGCCTATTTATTTGCATGTGTGTAACATAATACTCTCTGTCGGAGTAACGCAATCTCTGTGGTATTTTATTTCTATATGTTCATGCTCCTGTCTGTGTATATGTGTACAGATGCAGGATTATTATTGTCAATCTATTGATAGATGGATGATTGTCGACAGCCTGTTCCTGTGCTGCGAGCAGTGTTTTGTGGTTTTCATGCTAATTGTTTCTCTGTCCCAGTTTGCAGATATGAATTCCTCAAGAAATATATTTATAGTTGGATTTGCCATCTTCTCTGGACTTACTGTCCCCAACTGGGTGAATCAAAACGCGCGGGTTATGGAGACTGGTGAGTATAAAATGGTCATAGTGAAAATTAGATTAATAATAAAAATAATGACATTATTCTTCTGTGATTTTTAAACTCAGCATCATTGTGTGGGGAAATAGTATCACCTGTTACTAGGAGCCTGGAAGCTGGCAGGCTCTAGCATGAGGCACTAGGTAAAATGGATAGCATTACTATCTTTACTATTCATCAGCTGGCGGGTATACATTTTTAGATAGCTAATCAGCCGATACCATTTGATTTCTGCTGCATCTTGGCCCTCTTTATTCGTGTTTAATTTAATCTTACAGGTTTCATTTTGTATCCGTACATCCTAAGTGAAGGTTCCCTTGAATTCTTTGTTGTACATGCGCAGTGCGAGATCTACAAAACAGTATCTCACAATTAGATACGGGAGGAACTCTTTGTAAGGAGCTAACTGGGATTTGCATCACAACATGAGAATAATAAGACTACCACTGCTATTATTAACACTACTCATATCTCCACTACAAATAATACTAATAATATAATAGGAATTTGTCTAATACTAGCACGACTACTTCTACTACTGTTACCTCTACCACTCCTGCTAATATTCATATTAATACTACTGCACTGCTAATAAAAAACAATAATAGAATAAGAATCTGCATGTCTAACAATAAAACTACTACTACTACCATTACGAACAATAATTTATTTCGCTCGCATCGAAAACTGAATTATCCTATCGTAATAGCTATTATTACCAAGCACAGGGCCCATTCTGAGCTGTCTGTACCACTTCCGGTACTGCTAATTCCGTCCGGTATTTCCGTGCCTAAATCCAGCTATTACAATTTTAACTCCTTGGAATTAAGAATAGCCTACGAGACTCGGCATTGCCATGCATTCCTTTCTGATTCCAAGAACTTTCGAACTCAGATTTTCCACCAGTTCTGAACAGGAAGTAAGGTAAGCAGAGTGGCTGTGGAGGCTCGCAGGGGCGTAACACAGGCACCTGGGGTGCAGTGGGGCCCCAACCCCCAGAGGGGCCCCTATGCTGCCAAAGCCCTATAATTATCTGCATACCTGCCAACTTGAAGAACAGCCTCACAGTGTGAGGATAGGGCGGGGCCTTGAAGGGGGCTGGGCCTCGTGCCGAGAAGTACCTACAAGGCACTTTTGGACCCCACCCCGCCTCCGAACCCCCTCCTCTCAAAAAGAAAAAGCTTGTTAAGGCTGGTGTCGACGTCCTGGGGTGTTTTCACACCCCTTAACGGATGCCGGCTGTTTATTTACAGTGGTTTTCAGCTTGCTTTCCCTGCCACCGTGTGATATCGGCTCCTCATCTGGAGACACTGTGATGGAAGCCGATATCGTGTGTCACACGGTGGGACCGTGTGAGTTGGCAGGTCTGATGTCTGTAAGATATAGAAGACTGATCGGCCCCTCTTCGCATTCTGCGGGGGTAGGGCAGGCGAGCAACGCCCAGAGGGCTCAAAGGGCTTCAGCCCCTCCACCCCTGTTGTGTGTGTCTTCCCGGGCTGAGACAGCTTCCGGGGCACACACACAGACAGTTTTTGAGCTGCTGTGGGCTGGCTGGTCTGGCGTCCCTCTTATTGCAGCCGCACCCGAGTACTTCACAGGTCTTTAAAAGACCATTTACTTGTTAACGAGGCTTTGTTGTTTGTTCACCCCTTCTTAGAGCCCAGGCATCTCTACTCTGCCTATTGCCGAAAGAATTAGCCCCCCACCCCGAAATTTTTGTTAGCCCCCCCGAAATTTGGCTCTAGTTGCGCCTCTGGGGTGGGGCGCTATTTGGGGTTATGCCACTGGTGGTCGCTATGGGAGAGGCGGAGTCTGGTCTGAGGGTCTGGTATTGGGGCGGGTGTGGGGCTGCTGTTACATGCCCCCCCTCATATTGTGAAGGGTGGCCTAGTAAGAGTAGAGTGCCAATTGTGTTAGTTCCCATTTTAACGGACATTTAATCACAGATTTTACCAACTGGTAATTGAAAAATCTAAATGCAAAGAAACGGGGTGCATATGCACAATAGCAGTGTAAATTACCTTGCAAATGTGAATTGCAAGGAACCTCCACACAATATGTCAAGAGCGTTTCAGGGAAGAATATGTCCTACATTTTAGAAATTGATTCTAGATCATAGGTTGGTGAAATTGAAAGACATTCTATACACGTTTGACAGAGGTATCCTGAATTAAGCATTTTCTGCAACATGTAAGTACCCCAGGGAGGGGGACACAATAGGTGCTAATGCTAACTGCATTTCTGTAATTTGATCCTTGGTCCCTTTGTTACATGTCAGTTTCTTACATTCTTTAAGGGCGAAGCCACACTATACAGCTCCACGATTTGAAGCGAAAGCTATGAGTGCAATAGAAGATCTATATGAATAATTCAAATCATGCAGACATGATGCTCTGAGCGACACATCAATTGATGCTCTTCCCTTTCTGTGCTTTGCAGGGATATCCCAGCTCGACCAAGTGATCCAGGTGCTTCTGTCTTCTGGCATGTTAGTGGGAGGAGTCCTCGGGTTTGTTCTAGACAACACCATTCCAGGTAACTATTGTTGTAGCAGCACTTTGGTTAATTCAAGATACACAACGCTGACCTGGAACTGATAAAATGGCGGGAAAAAAATAACCTCTCTCTGGGAGCACTGGAGAGAAAAGAAAGGACAGTACCTCTAAGATCAGTTCTTCTGCAGAGGTTGCTTATTCTATATGTTCACTAATTCTGAGTCATGTGCATGCCAAAACAAAGGTCAACCATGGTCATCATTCATTCATTGGCCATGTATTAACCATAGATAGTCTTCTTACCACTATGATTATATAACTTGTATCTACATTTATGAATGTCAGGTTAGAGGATAAACGAGAACGACAAGATTTCTAAAACAGAATCAGAAATATGCATTGCACTGGTGCAGATCCCAGATTTTTATGAATTCGCAAACATTAATATTGGTACTTTTGACATCATTTTCAGATGAGCAAAGATACATGTATATATATATAAAGATATATAGTGGATATCTGGAGGCAACAGTGGGGTACACTCACTATTCAGCACCACACAACACTCACACTCGAATAAATTATTGGTTGGTGTCCAAGTGCTTGATTTCTAAAATCGAGGCATGTTCAATCCTCTCCTGCACTTTCTCTGATCACGCACCAGTCCAATTTGAGATGAAATGTCCTATGAGACAGGCACAAGCGTTTCTCTGGAGGTTCCCCCCCTACTCTCTATTGGACCCTGTATTCACAGCTGAGATTGACACAGCAATCGAAATTTTCTTTGAAAAAATATAGGATCAGTAGAAAGTTTTACTACCATATGGAAGACTTTCAAAGTCTATATTCAGGCATAGTTATATCTAAACACGTGGGAGTGCTTCGCTCTCTGAGGGACCGTCTGTCAAAATTGGAGAGAGACATTTCAACCCTCGAGCAGTCCTTCCAAGAGTCAGGTGATGCAAATATACTAGGCAATATTAAAATAGCACTAGAAGAATTCCAGGACACGGCCGACAGGGAGGTCAAGCACCTGGGCAAATTTGCCACGGCAAGGGTTTATGGTGAGGGGGAAGTCCAGGCGCCACTCTAGCAGCCTTAATGCACCCCAAACGAGAGGTAGACGCTATAACAACAATTCAAAATGAAGAAGGGCTCCCCCTGCTTGATCACCAAGAAATAGCGGAACAGTTCCATAGATACTACTCCCACCTCAATACCTCCCAATCTCCCCCTGCTATCCGGACTATTTGGAACATATCCAAATGACTTGGCTGACGAACACTCATAGAGAATACCTTATTGCTCCTCTTACCACGGGTGAAGTCAAAGCGGCAATTAAATCTATGCACATTGGAGGTGCCCCGGGTTTGGATGGCCTCAAGGTCTCCTTTTTTAAGACTTTTCAAGACCTTCTGGTTCCTCACTTAATGTCCTTATATGAAGATATGGCTCAAGAAAAAGTGATGCCCCCTTCTATGAGAGAGGCCTTAATAATAATGCTCCTGAAACCGGGCAACGAGCTGGAGGCCTACTCTTCTTATAGGCCATTGTCGTTATTAAACGTTGACACCAAGAGCTATGCCAAAAGTTTAGCAAACCGGCTAGCACCTCTGATACCTCATGTGGTCCGCCCGGAGCAAGTAGGCTTTGTCCCGGGGCGCAACTTGACCCTAAATCTAAGATCATTATTTGGTACAATACAAAGATTAGATCCAGATTGCAATACGGCAGCAGTATTTTTGGATGCCGAAAAGGCATTTGACTCTGTGGAGTGGGCTTTCATGATGGGGGTGTTGAGGAGAATTGGAGTGGGTGAGATTTTCTGCAAACTAGTTCTGACGCTGTATAACCGCCCTATGGTTAGGATCCGGCTGGGTAAGACAGTCACAGCCCCCATTACCATATCTAGAGGGACGCAGCAGGGCTGCCCTTTGTCCCCTCTACTATATGCTCTAGTGGCTAAACCCCTGGCTTGTGCCCTGCGTGAATACCAAAGCCATAGAGTCCTGCATTTCCCAGGATATCAATTAGTCATTTCAGCTTATGCTGACGATACCTTGTTGTACGTCAGAGATCCTGCATTACATCTCAACCCCATACTGGCCGTGGTGGTACAATTCGGAAAACTGTTGGGAGTTAAAATTAATTGGAATAAATCCCTAATTTTTCCATTAACGCCCTCGACAAATATATCCAAGATAGACTCCCTCATGCAGTGGACGACAGATCCTATACGCTATCTCGGGATACAAATCCACTAGTCTTAGCCGAAAACTATGGCAAAGCCATTTCGAAGTTGGAAGATAATGTCAATAGGTGGATAAGAGTGCCTCTCTCCCTGATAGGGCGCATCACCCTGATGAAAATGGTGGTTCTCCCCAGATTTTTATTTCTTTTTTAAAATATCCCCATACTCCTCCCATGCACGGCATTCGATAAACTCCGCTCACTTTTAATTAAATTAGCTTGGGCTAGGAAACAGCCCAGGGTGAGCTGGGAGACGCTGAAGCTACTGTATTTGGCAGGAGGGTTGGGGGCGCCTGATCTTGAGTTGTACTTTAGGGTGGTGCAGGCCTCTCACGCTTATAGCTGACCACACAACTTACTGCGGACCACACGCAGAACACGGAACACGGACACGGACCACACAACTTACTGCATTTATATATAGAGAGGGATGCAGCGAAACCACTCACACTTCCGCAGACCTTGTTTAGGCCTCCCACTCGACGACACCGCATCCTGGACTCTTTAAACTCCACCACATATGCATGGCATAGGCTCCTGGACGCACAAGCGGGCACGCTCATGTACTCGCTGCTAATGCCATTAGATTGGTGCATATGGTTCCCTACGTGTCGGGAGAAAGATGTGCTCCGCTCAATGACACGTATAGGCATCCTCAAATTGGGCGACTTCTTTCAGGATGGGGAAACACGTAAATGGGATGACCTGCTCAGAGAGACGCCAGAGCTTTCGCAACTAGACCAGTGTCAATATTTACGGACGTGGCATGCATGGCACAAACTACTGGGCGACGATATGCAGGAACCCAATGCAATGCAGGCACTTACATATATTATACGAACAGATACACCCACAAAATTAATATCCAGGCTTCATTCCGCTGCGAAGGAACCTAGGAAGGCACAACTTCACAAGGCCAGGCAAAACTGGCAAAGAGATCTAGATTTGATTATTGACGACAAATGCTGGGCGTATTGTTGTGAAAGGACAAAGCCCTTAATACATTTCAAATATTTAAACATGGTATACTACACTCCAAAGAGACTATTCCGGTATGGGCTCTGGGACTCTGCCAGATGTGATAGGTGCATGGAGCAAGACACTGGGTTCTGCCATGTGGCATGGCAAAGCCCAGACATCTTGGCATTCTGGGGGAGGGTCTTTTCTGAACTGAGCACAATCATTGGGCTGCACTTAGATCCTAGCCCACTGGTTGCACTGCTGGGCTATGATAAGGAGATAGTGGGTAGTGGAAGGAAATTAGTAGCGATGGGTTTGTTGCTTGCTAGGCTTAGGGTAGCTTTGCGCTGGGCCAGAGGTCCAATACCTCTAATTAAGGAATGGCATACTGACATGTTATACTGCAACACCCAATCAGATGTATATAACGAGTTGCTCCCACCTCAGAATCGTCCCAAGGGCTTTTGGGGACTGTATCATCAATATCTAATTGGAAAGGAGTCGGGAGAACCGGAAGGGGAGACTACTGTGGTGGTTGATTAAAAGATCGCTCGCAAGTCTGGTATAATAGGATACTGTATAGTGATGAGTCGCCACTTAGGCGTCGCTGTTGTTTGACCTCTGTAATACTGCTTAGTCAACTGTGATCTGTGGCCCCCTTGAATTGAGACAATGCGCACTGTTTTCTGTACATATGATTTTAACATTCCAGGATCAACAGATAATGTCATACGGCCAGATTATACAAATGTGTTTGCCTCGCCCCGTTAATTTCTGTATGTATCCTTTTTGTTTACTCCTAACATTTATTCACATTTATACACTTATTGCGAAGAGTAACTAAGTTTGTAAATGCAATAAACAAATTATATATATGTATATATTTTATCACCAAAGTGCCCTGAAGCAACGGGAGGGCACTCAACAGCGCTCTGCCTCCGGCTGTGAAATGCAGCCTGCCTTCCTGCGCCACCTTATAGTTCTCTTGCTGACGCGTTTCAAGGTAAAAAAAACCTTCTTCTTAGGCAACAAACTTAGCAGCTGAGGCTCGCATTGTAACATTTCCGGCTTTATTCATTTAGTATATCGGCCCCCCAGTGGGCGTCTGCTCAGTGCAGTATATTCAAATGCCTGATGGGACATGGAGTCCCCAATGCGATGAAAAATATTGCCTTTGGTAAGTTCAAATGTTAGTTTGCATTAAAAAAGCTTTATTGTCCTTAGTAGGTAGTGGTGCATTAAGGCAAGCTTAATTTGCATATTGAGCGCTGTGCCAATAAAGTTCTGAATAATTCCAAAACTGCAGCCTCACCCAGTTGGTTTCACAGTCCTCTTCCAACTGGCAATGGTGCTCCTCCCCACGGGCGGGCCGCCGTGTGTAAATTTTATCACCAAAGTGCCCTGAAGCAACGGGAGGGCACTCGACAGCGCTCTGCCTCCGGCTGTGAAATGCAGCCTGCCTTCCTGCGCCACCTTATAGTTCTCTTGCCGACGCGTTTCAAGGTAAAAAAAACCCTTCTTCTTAGGCAACAAACTTAGCATCTGAGGCTCGCATTGTAACATTTCCGGCTTTATTCATTTAGTATATCCGCCCCCCAGTGGGCGTCTGCTCAGTGCAGTATATTCAAATGCCTGATGGGACATGGAGTCCCCAATGCGATGAAAAATATTGCCTTTGGTAAGTTCAAATGTTAGTTTGCATTAAAAAAGCTTTATTGTCCTTAGTAGGTAGTGGTGCATTAAGGCAAGCTTAATTTGCATATATACACACAAAAAAGAAGCAGAGAACTCTGGGTAGTTCTCAAGTTTAGGTGGAAAGCAGCTCCTGTATAGAGCACCCTCGACACCAGTGACACTCTACATTTGCTCACCTCAAATGCCTGCTTTTCTATTAAAGTCTTTAAGCAAAGGATTGGCACAGTGCTATGCACGCCGAGATAGGAAGAGACAAAGTCTTTTGCCATTTCTACAGCAAAGTTTTTAAGCATAGGACTAGCACAGTGCCATCCATGCCGAGCTGTAAAATGACAAAAGCCTTTTGACACTCAGACACAGTATTACAGTTATGAATTGATAAAATTCCAACCAAGCCAACCTGAAATGAACAAAAGCAACCCCTGACACGTGTTTCGCTCTCATTAGAGCTCTTCAGAGAGGTATAGCTTTGTCCATACACAAATGTAGAGTGTTGCTGATGTTGAGGGTGCTCTATACAGGAGCTGCTTTCCACCTAAACGTGAGAACTAGACAGAGTTATCTGCTTCTTTTTTGCATAATTTATGCATCACTCTATGCCTGAAAGGGTATTGTTTTGCTATCTATCTATATATATATATAGCCCTTGTGGTGAAATGCATTGGTGGTAGTGGTGGTGAATAAACCCAGAAATGAAAAGCTTTGGAGTGCGACATTCATTTGTTCTGCAAATTTACTGTTGGGCTGGATTCCGCCCTTCTCTATGTCTGCACCAGATGGCAGAGCACGCTGTCTAAAGGAATCAATTTGCTGATCTATATATATATATATTCACTGAAAAAACCATAGGTTTCAGGGACGTTATAGTTAGTTGGACATTTAACTCGAACAAAACCAGAGAAATTCGGCCGTTATAGTTAGTTGAGCTAACTATGACTCACGCCCCCGCAATGCACTGCTGATGACGTCACATATTACATCACTCATGACATGGTCAGTGACATCACTGATGACATTACTGATGACATCTCAAAGGACATCACTGATGACATCACTGATGAGATCATCCACGTGATAATCTGATGCACCTCCTCACACCCTAATATAACCTTTGATACACCCACTCTAAAATACAGACTGCCATTCTCGAAACCATAGACACACCAATACCAGTTACTACATACCCACTCACTGATTCATAGATCTACACACACATCTACTCCCTCATCCATACAGTCACTCATAAATGCAGTCACTCATCAATACAGCTACTATCATATGTACTCATACACCCATACAGACACTCACACACCGCCACTCACCCATAGAGTTACTCACACAGCTAGTCAATAATGCAAAGAATCAATCACACTCCCATTTACTCACCTACACAGTTATACACACACCACCTCACTTATTTATACATATACTAACACATACTTACTCTCTTATACAATCACTGACACAAGCACACACTCATCCATACAGCTACTCTCACAATCACATATAATCATTTATATACTCCAACACTCACATATACTGCCTTTCACATATGTAGTTACTCACAGATGTACCACTGAGACATCCATTCACTCACCAACACAGCTATACACACACTCACCCACCCATATAACCCCTCACAGATGCACTCTTGAACCCGTACACCCAGTGAATAACCCACTCACACATCCATGCAGGGAGTCACACACACACCCTGCCCACCCACACAGACTCTGACACACCCATTCAGGTACTCAGACAACCAATTAAAAACCGATATATAGATACTCATGTAGCTACTCACCAACCCAAGCAGCCACTTACACACCAACTGACAGACTGATACAGACATTCACACAGTTTTGTCACTAACCCATGCATTCAGTAAGACAATTTTAATCACTCACTTATAAAATCATTCACGCACCTACTAAATCATCCATTCAGACACTTATACACCCACTCATTCTTCAATCCACCTTGGCATATATATACATAAAACATATTTAAACTTTACAGAAACACACAGTCACTGGATGATGTCATCAGTGATGTCACTGACCATGTCATGAATGATGTAATATGTGACGTCATCAACAGTGCATTGCGGGGGCACGAGTTATAGTTAGCTCAACTAACTATAACGGCCGAATTTCTCTGGTTTTGTATGAGTGAAATGTCCAACTAACTATAACGTCCCTGAAACCTATGGTTTTTTAAGAGAATATATATATATATATACCAAACGATCTCTTCCCCTCTGGAATAGACAAGGGGACACAGCGGGATCTCAGCAAAATCGGTTTATTGAACAAACGGCATGACGCGTTTCGACAAGAATGCCTTTTTCAAATGCCTAACACCGGAGCTTCTCATTGCTTTTAAATTTGAAGGTGCTTCCTCGCTCCCATTGGTGGAAGCACACCTGACCAGAGTCCACGAACAAGAGCATTTGCCGCATCTCTTCCCAAACTGCAACTCCCATCATGCATCTTATTTGTTGGCAGGGAGACTGTCTCTTGTTATAGCCCCATTGATGGATATCCTCATGGTGAGTATGGGCTAATTATTCCTGGCTATGGTCAAAGTTCTTTATCATTGTCCCGGCCTGAAATTGTACAATTATAATCCGTTTCCTGGCTCCCTACGTCCTGCCGCAAAACCAAATTAGGAGCATACCCGGAGACGCCAATTCAGTGATTACGTCTCTCCGTGCAGTCATGGACTGTTTTACAGCAGTACCTTGCTCCACTTCAGTTTGTGGCGGTCCCGAAGCTTCCAATACCTCGGAAATACAAACTTGCCTTTGCCAATGTTGCCTCGGGACTCTTTCAGGACGGGTCCCCTGCGTGTCAATTGGCTACACGCAAATATACCAAACGATCTCTTCCCCTCTGGAAGGAGCAAGGGGACACAGCGGGATCTCAGCAAAATTGGTTTATTGAACAAACGGCATGACGCGTTTCGACAACAATGCCTTTTTCAAATGCCTAACACCGGAGCTTCTCATTGCTTTTAAATTTGAAGGTGCTTCCTCGCTCCCATTGGTGGAAGCACACCTGACCAGAGTCCACGAACAAGAGCATTTGCCGCATCTCTTCCCAAACTGCAACTCCCATCATGAATCTTATTTGTTGGCAGGGAGAATGTCTCTTTTTATAGCCCCATTGATGGATATCCTCATGGTGAGTATGGGCTAATTATTCCTGGCTATGTTCAAAGTTCTTTATTATTGTCCCGGCCTGAAATTGTACAATTATAATCTGTTTCCTGGCTCCCTACGTCCTGCCGCAAAACCAAATTAGGAGCATACCCGGAGACGCCAATTCAGTGATTACATCTCACCGTGCAGTCACGGACTGTTTTACAGCAGTACCTTGCTCCACTTCAGTTTGTGGCGGTCCCGATGCTTCCAATACCTGGGAAATACAAACTTGCCTTTGCCAATGTTGCCTCGGGACTCTTTCAGGACGGGTCCCCTGCATGTCAATTGGCTACACGCAAATATACCAAACAATCTCTTCCCATCTGGAATAGACAAGGGGACACAGCAGGATCTCAGCAAAATCGGTTTATTGCACAAACGGCATGACGCGTTTTGACAAGAATGCCTTTTTCAAATGCCTAGCACCGGAGCTTCTCATTGCTTTAAAATTTGAAGGTGCTTCCTCGCTCCCATTGGTGGAAGCACACCTGACCAGAGTCCGCGAACAAGAGCATTTGCCGCATCTCTTCCCAAACTGCAACTCCCATAATGCATCTTATTGGTTGGCAGGGAGAATGTCTCTTGTTATAGCCCCATTGATGGATAGCCTCATGGTGAGTATGGGCTAATTATTCCGTACGTGCAACTCGTTTCAATAAACGTAGTTATTTTCCTCTCCTGCGAGTGCTGTCTCTTCTCTGGAAGAGTTCTGAGCTGGATACATATCAATGTATATATATATATATATTCACTGAAAAAACCATAGGTTTCAGGGACATTATAGTTAGAAATTATCATTTAAAAAACCTTTGAAATTCACTGAAAAAACCATAGGTTTCAGGGACGTTATAGTTAGAAATTAGCATTTAAAAAACCTTTGAAATTCACTGAAAAAACCATAGGTTTCAGGGACGTTATAGTTAGTTGGACATTTCACTCGTACAAAACCAGAGAAATTCGGCCGTTATAGTTAGTTGAGCTAACTATAACTCGCGCCCCTGCAATGCACTGCTGATGACGCCAAATATTACATCACTCATGACATGGTCAGTGACATTACTGATGACATCACTGATGACATCTCAAATGACATCACTGATGACATCATCCAGTGATTGAGTGTTTCTAAAGAGTTTAAATATGTTTTATACATATATATGCCAAGGTGTATTGAAGAATGAGTGGGTATATGAGTGTCTGAATGGATGATTTAATAGGTGCATGTCTGACTGTATAAGTGAGTGATTAAACGTGTCTTACTAATATATGGGTGACTGACTAATCTGTATGAATGTCTGTATCAGTCTGTCACTTGGTGTGTAAGTGGCTGCTTGGGTTGGTGAGTAGCTACATGAGTATCTATATATCGGTTTTTAATTGGTTGTCTGAGTACCTGAATGGGTGTGTCAGAGTCTGTGTGGGTGGGCAGGGTGTGTGTGTGACTCCCTGCATGGATGTGTGAGTGGGTGATTCACTGGGTGTACGGGTTCAAGAGTGCATCTGTGAGGGGCTATATGGGTGAGTGAGTGTGTGTATAGGTGTGTTGGTGAGTGAATGGATGTCTCAGTGGTACATCTGTGAGTAACTACATATGTGAAAGGCAGTATATGTGAGCGTTGGAGTATATAAATGATTATATGTGAGAGTGAGTGATTGTGAGAGTAGCTGTATGGATGAGTGTGTGCTTCTGTCAGTGATTGTATAAGAGAGTAAGTATGTGTTAGTATATGTATAAATAAGTGAAGTGGTGTGTGTATAACTGTGTAGGTGAGTAAATGGGAGTGTGATTGATTCTTTGCATTATTGACTAGCTGTGTGAGTAACTCTATGGGTGAGTGGCGGTGTGTGAGTTTCTGTATAGGTGTATGAGTACATATGATAGTAGCTGTATTGATGAGTGACTGTATTTATGAGTGACTGTATGGATGAGGGAGTAGATGTGTGTGTAGACCTATGTATCAGTGAGTGGGTATGTAGTAACTGGTATTGGTGTGTCTATGGTTTCGAGAATGGCAGTCTGTATTTTAGAGTGGGTGTATCAAAGGTTATATTAGGGTGTGAGGAGGTGCATCAGATTATCACGTGGATGATCTCATCAGTGATGTCATCAGTGATGTTATTTGAGATGTCATCAGTGATGTCACTGACCATGTCATGAGTGATGTAATATGTGACGTCATCAGCAGTACATTGCGGGGGCGCGAGTTATAGTTAGCTCAGCTAACTATAACGGCCGAATTTCTCTGGTTTTGTACGAGTGAAATGTCCAACTAACTATAACGTCCCTGAAACCTATGGTTTTTTCAGTGAATTTCAAAGGTTTTTTAAATGCTAATTTCTAACTATAACGTCCCTGAAACCTATGGTTTTTTCAGTGAATTTGTAAGGTTTTTTAAATGCTAATTCCTAACTATAACGCCCCTGAAAACTATGCTTTTTTCAGTGAAGTTTGCAAAGGTTTTTTAAATGCTAATTTCTAACTATTCCTACTGAGGTAGGACATGTGCAGAAAGAGGAAGAAAATCGGAGAAAGAAGCAAGAGAAATGCAGAAAGATGCAACAGAAGTCCAGAAAGACGAAGAAAGGTGCAGAAAGAAGCAAGAGATATGCAGAAAGAACCAACAGAGGTGCAGAAAGAGGCAAGAGAGGTGCACAAACAGGTAGGAAAGGTGCAGAAACGGAACAAGGGTGCAAAAAGAGGCAAGAGAGGTGCAGAAAGAAGCAAGTGAGCTGCAGAAGAAAGAGGCAAGAGAACTGCAGAAAGAGGCAAGAGAGTTGCAGAAACAGGCAAAAGGGGTGCATAAAGAGGGAACAGGTGTGCAGACAGAGGCAAGAGAGGTGCAGAAAGACGGAAGAGGGGTACAGAAAGAGGCAAGAGGGATGCAGAAATTTGCAAAAAAGGTGCAGATAGAAGCAAGAGCAGTGCAGAAAGAACCAACAGAGGTGCAAAAAGAGGCAAGAGGGGTGCAGAAAAAAGTAGGAGAGGTGCACAAAAAGGCAAGACAAGTACAAAAAGAGGCAGGATGAGTGCAGAAAGAAGGAAGAGAAGTGCAAAAAGAAGCAACAGAGGTGCTGAAAGAGGCGCAAATGGTGCAGAAAGAGCAAGAGAAGTGCAGAAAGAAGCAACAGAGGTACAGAAAGAGACAAGAAAGGTACAGAAACAGGCAGGAAAGGTACAGAAAGAGGGAACAGGGGTACAGAAAGACGCAAGAGAGGTGCAGAAAGAGAAAAAAGGGGTGCAAAAAGAGGCAAGAGGAGTGCAGAAAGAGGCAAGAGAATTGCTGAAAGAAGCAACCGAGGTGTGCAAAGAAGCAAGAGAAGTGCAGAAAGAGGCAAGTGAGGTGCAGAAAGAGGCAAGAGAGGTGCAGAAAATGGCAATAAAATAACAGAAAGAGGCAAGAGGGATGCAAAAAAGGAAAGAAGGGTGCAGAAAGAAGCAAGAGAGGTGCAGAAAGAAGCAAGAGAAGTGCAGAAAGAAGCAAGAGAGGTGCAGAAAGAGGGAAGACGAGTGCAGAAAGAGACAACAGGGATGCAGAAAGACACAAGAGAACTGCAGAAACATGCAAGAGAAGTGCAGAAAGAGGCAAGCGAATTGCTAAAAAAAAGCAACAGAGGTGTGGAAAGAAGCAAGAGAAGTGCATAAAGAGCCAAGTGAGGTACAGAAAGAGGCAAGAGAGGTGCAGAAAGAAGCAAGTGAGGTGCAAAAAGAGGGAACAGGGGTGCAGAAAGACGCAAGAGAAGTACAGAAACAGGCAGGAAAGGTGCAGAAAGAGGCAAGAGAGATGCAGAAACAGGCAGGAAAGGTGCAGAAAGAGGGAACAGGGGTGCAGAAAGACACAAGAGAGGTGCAGAAAGAGAAAAAAGGGGTGCAAAAATAGGCAAGAGGGGTGCAGAAAGAAGCAAGTGAGGTGAAGAAAGAGGCAACAGAGGTGCAGAAAGACGCAAGAGGTGTAGAAACAAGCAAGAGAAGTGCAGAAAGAGGCAAGAGAATTGCTGAAAGAAGCAACAGAGGTGTGGAAAGAAGCAAGAGAAGTGCAGAAAGAGGCAAGTGAGGTGCAGAAAGAGGCAAGAGAGGTGCAGAAAATGTCAAGAGAACAGCAGAAAGAGGCAAGAGGGATGCAAAAAAGGGAAGAAGGGTACAGAAAGGAGCAAGAGAGGTGCAGAAAGAAGCAAGAGAAGTGCAGAAAGAAGCAAGAGTGGTGCAGAAAGAGAGAAGACGAGTGCAGAAAGAGACAACAGGGGTGCAGAAAGAGACAACAGGGGTGCAGAAAGAGACAACAGGGGTGCAGAAAGAAGCAAGAGAGGTGCAGAAATAGGCAATAGAAGTGCAGAAAGAGGCAGGTGAGGTGCAGAAGGAGGCAAGAGAACTGCATAAAGAGGCAAGAGAGTTGCAGAAACAGGCAAAAGGGGTACAGAAAGAGGGAACAGGTGTGCAGACAGAGGCAAGAGAGGTGCAGAAAGAGGCAAGAGAGGTGCAGAAAGAGGGAAGAGGGGTATAGAAAGAGGCAAGAGGTGCAGAAAGAGAAAAGAGGGGTGCAGAAAGAGGCAACAGATCTGCAGGAAAAAACTGCCCTGTTCTACACTCCGGTCTCTCCATGCTCTGCTTCAGGCCCCCTCCCCCCCCTGTTCTTGTGCTCCAAGCTCTCCGTACACACTGTGCCGAATGATTTAACTGTTTTAAGCACATTTACATTGGGCCCAGCCACCGTCCTCACTGCCCTCGTTGACTATGCAAGCACCTATTCACTGTCCTGCTGTGTGTTCACCCTCACTGTACCGACACAACCTGAGTGCCCCTCAATGACCAACTAGTGACCAACTGGAGGTTTGCCCCCTCACTTCCAAGCCACTTCAAAACTACTGCCCTGCTCCACGCTCACCCATCACAGCCTTGTTTCATACTCTGACCCCTCACTGCCATGTTCGAGACTATGCCCCTCACTGCCCTGCTGCACACTCACCCCTTACAACTGAACTCCACACTCACAACCTCACTACTGCCCCTCTTGAGTCTAAGCCCTCCTTGCTCCCCTGGTCCAGGCTCTGCCTCTGACTGACTTGCCCCATACTCAGCCCAGTCACTGTCCTGTGCCATTTTCAGCCCCCCCCCACTTTCCTGCTCTTCAGTCTGAGCATTCCTTGCTCCTGGTCCAGCCTCAGAGCCCTCACTGCCTTCTCACTGTCCGGCTCCATACTCAGCCCCTCACAGCTCAGCTCAGCTCCACACTTAACTCTTCACTGTCCCTCCTCAATATGAGCCTTCCTCGCCCCCTGGTCCAGTCTCAGCCCCTCCTGCCCTGCTCCGATCTCAGCACTCGCACTGCCCCGCTCTATACTCAGCCCCCTCACATCCATGCACCATACTCAGCTCCATCAATGCCACGCTCCAAACTCACCCCCACACTGTGGTTCCATTTTGTGGAACACCTTCAACCAATCCCGGGTTTGAGGCCACCTGTGCATTGCATTCTGGGATTTGTAGTCTTACTTTTAACAGGGTAAGCACTGCCTCAAAAATCCCAGCGTGGACATTGACGTTGGCCTAAAAAGTCACGACTCACTACCGGATGACGGTATCGGGTATGACACTAGGATAGTGGTTAGTTCTTTTTTTTTTACAGAGTTTTATATAGCGCGATCTTGACCCGAAAGTATCGGGTATCAGAGCGCTTTACACGAGCACAAGTTGCGTTACATCATGAGGACACATTCATTTTTGTTAGGCACGAACAGCCTATTATTATGACAACAGGGAAGGTGGGAGGGTATCGGCGGGTCTTTCCCACTAAAAACAAAAGAAGGACTTCAGCGACGGAGCGATGGGACCAAAACTATCTGAAAATAAAGTTTCCCTTCCAGAAAGGTTAGCGTGGACAGCAGTGAGTCGAAGCCCTGGTTCCCATACAAGTAACAGTCACACTATGAACTCACTCCCTTCCATGTCTGCACATCCGAGAGGCGTGCTACAAACCGAACAATGTGTGCACAGCGGAAGCCGCGCCATGGACTGTATTGTGTACACAACACCGTATATTTGCAACCAGAGCTACGCTAATGCGACTGCTCCTGTCTTCCAGCACAATAAAACCCAGTACTGCTTAAAGGAGCCGCGAGCTATGTTCTTATGCATAGCGCTTCCTATCGCAGAGGTGCTGTTTTGTGTGTAAATAAATAGCAGGTGTTACTGAGACCGAGCACAATGGTGCTCAGTTTAGGCACCTCAGAAGGATGAAAGGCTGAGCCGGCTCTGCCCAGCGCTGGGCCTATGAACTGTAAGCTACATACAGATCTGGTATGTATAAGCAAGCGCTTCACTCGCTGTGCTGTTTTATTTCCCGGTCAAGAAAGTCTCCTTCCGAATACCAGAACCCGGACAAAGAGGGATGGGGTGCCTAGAAGCCACCGAAGAGTTTCCAGCAGCACCCTTTTATTACCTTGTTCCAGTCAGCAAAAAGAATTACGGCATCATGGCCCGTGTGTGGCGGGTTTTGGGCTGAGTACTGACGGCTGTGCCCTCACTGCTATCATTTCCTCACGGCGCAGCACATATCGGGGTTAGTCGCATACCCCTCAAGAAAGGCCTGACGTGGCTCCCCAGCATCAGCATTGGATGCCGCAATGACCGGTTCCTGCTAGGGCGGAGTGCTTTGCTTAGAAAGCAATAAACAAAACCAATCTGCAGAGTCCTCTCGTGCAGTTTAAGCGAGGGGGGGGAGGTCCATTCTGGGTCTATGGAAAAATGCATTATTAGCAGCATGCAGCTTACAAGTATAGCCCCTTATGTTTTGATAATCAAATTTCCGCCGGGCGCCTAATACTCTGCTACGATATACTCATCTGCTCCCCAGGGGTTTCCAAGGGCGTCCTCTTGTCGGCGCGTCTCCCCGAGTCTCCGGCTAGAGGGGCAGCCGCATCCTCCAGCTGAGCACGGCACGTCGCAGGGGTCCCAGTCAGCTGCGATGACTGCAGGGCGCCGGCTCCAGCACCGCACAGGAGCCGCGGCAGCCCAAACACACAGCCGTGTAAACAGCCGCCGCTGCCCCTTGTTCTGCAGGCTCTGAGCAGCGGGGTACAGCTGAGCACTCCCGGGGCCGACCCAGTTCAAAACAAGAGACCGCATATGATCACGGACCTAGGGCGCCTCACACCAACAGCGTTTATCGCCCCAGGCACACTCCGACGTCCCGACTGCGTTTTTCCTGCAGTCCGCACCTCCGCCACTCCATGCTTGCGTCCATGGGCAGAACTCAGCACACGTCGTCAACGATCTACGCAGCCATCCCCCTTTTCTGCTTTCAGTACATGCATCTTCAAGTAGAAGCACTCCATAAATAATATCTTCATTACTTTGCAAACTAACCCGAACTGCTGCTGTTGGTGGCAGTTACATTGATTTTCACTCGATGCGAGGCACAAGATGGCTGCCAACACTTCCTGGTTTGAAGTGTTGGCAGCCAATTAGAGCCAAGCTCGTGCTCGGGGGTTAGGCTCCGCCCAGATATCAAATGTTTTCTTTTTTTAAATTTCTCAGGAACTACTGAATGGATTTACACCATTTAAAAAAAAGGGGCTCTTTCTGAACCAAGACCTACCTTTTTGCCAAATTTGGTGTAATTCCGTTCAGCAGTTCGGGCTGTAGCTTTGTCTAAAGTTTCCTATGGAAATTAACATGGGGAAAAAGCGTTTTGGGACCCCCCTTTTTTCTCAGCCCCGCTTGACGAATCACCCCAAAACTTTCAAGACAGGAGCTGATCAGAGCACCCGAATAGTTTTGAAAATTTTGCGAAGATTCGTCAACCGGCGACAAAGTTATTGGGAAAAGAAAAAACGCTTTTCCTATGGAAACTAGGTCCTAACTATAACTACCTACTGGTGACCGCCAGTTGGTATATATATATATATATATATATATATATATATATATATATATATATATATATATATATATATATATATATATATATATATATATATATATATATATATATATATATATATATATATATATATACAACAGACGATCCCTGCAATCCTGGCAGGAAAAAGCGAGCCACTCCGGTATTGAGGTTGCAAATATTACGGGTTTATTTTCTGCAACAAAGACGCGTTTCGATCTCTGGCGAGATCTTGGTCACATGACCTCTTGCCAGTTCCACGTATATTTAAAGACATAGTGATGTGCACGACGCAGCGTGCAGTGAGACAACATAAAGAAAATACTTTGGTGAGTTCTAATGTTATTTAAATTAAATAAACATTGTTGATGTCACAAATGCTTTTGAATTAGAAAAAATATAATTGTAAACCATTGTATACATTGTGATGAACAATTCATAATTCAGACAGCAGCCTTGTAGTTTTTGTTATGCTCCTGAAGACTATCTCATGGGTATAGTACCCTTAAGTTGGGAAGGTCTGAAAAATACTTGTCTCAGGTATAGTACCCTGTCGTTAGACACAGCAGTGAGTTTCTAAACAGACCTCCTTGCAATGGCCGTCTGGTTCTAATATTTAAGATGGTGGGAGTGTGGGAGACTGGTGTGTAACATAGCTAATCGTGAGGGAGACTCTCTAGGATGGGGTTCACTTACATGTCGTGCATGCTGTACTTAGACTCCTCCCCCGACTAGGTAAACCTACATCCTTAAGCCCTGTCTATATACTATCATAAAATGTGTGGAGTTATGCCAAAGTATTCGTACGGTGCAGTTAACGATGATATCTCTAACGTGACCAAGGTTCTGTAGAGATGACAGTTCCGAGGAACATGCTGGATCTCTTGTGCTCTTAGCAATATCTTGGTGGCTATCCTCCTTTTATGTTATTTGATCAATCTGTTAAAAATATAAAAGACAGAGACTGTTAGTGTCATTGTAGCGGTTCCCCTATACTCATAACATCATATCCTACAATACATTGCTAGGCATTATAACTTCAGCATCTGACATTGGCATAGACAGTTATATGATATATGCATGCTGTACTTCAACGCAACATTTATCAACAGAGCATATAACAGTGAAAAATATGAACTCAACAATACAAAATAAAATTAGCAAAAAAGTGAAATTAAATTTTTTTTAGAGACTATATAGTCTAGCTGAATGGGAACTGTTGGATTGGTTGACGGGAAGCGTCAATATATCATAGATGCACGTATAATTCCTCATCATTGTTTATACCTGTGGGGAACATGCTACCGGCCAAAAGGATCAGTCTGGACTCAAGTCTGCGCAGTGCTAAAACTCGGTTTCCTCCTCTGGGGTGTTTGGGGATTGTTGCTAGACCAAAGTATTTGCCTTTGGTCCAGTCGCCCTCATGTGCCTCATTAAAATGTCTGGATGTACTGTAACTGAAGTCGCGGTTGATTACCGCTCTCCAGTGCTCCAAGATTCTTTTCTTGACTGGGAATGTTGTTGAACCGACATACCATTTCCCACATGGACAGGTGATGGCATAGACCACGAAGTCCGTCCCACATGTTATCGGTTTAGTTATTTTCCATTTTCATTTTGATCTCTGTAATGTCACTTCCCTCACATTCTCACTGTGGCTACAGGCTTTGCATTTACTGCACTTGTAGAAGCCTCCCCTTTGTTCTAGCCAGGTCTTTTTGTTGCTTTGTAAGTGACTATTGACTAGGATGTCCTTAAGGGACAAGCTTTTCCTGAAGGTGACAGCTGGTGAATGACCTAGCTTTTTCTCGAGTAATGGATCTTGTGTCAGGATATGCCACCTTTTCTTAAGGACATTTCTCAATTCATCTGCCTGTGTACTGTATGTGGTTATGAACCTGACTGGTGTTCCTGCATCATCTGGTTTGTCGTGAATCTTAGGTGGTTGAAATAAGGCGTCATTGCGGCTGACGGTGTCAGCTTTGAAGATACCCCTTCGAAGCATTTTGGTCGGGTACCATCTGTTCTTGAACCTCTTAACCATATCCTGTTTGTTTTTCTCATAGGAGGTTTCTGTGCTCCAATTGCGCTTAGCTCTAAGGAACTCGCTATAGGGGACGCTCCACCTGAAATTAGGGGGGTGGCAACTTGCTGAGTGGAGGATGGAATTCCCTGCAGTGTTTTTCCTGTATAAGTCTGTTGTGATTTTGCCTTCACAAATGGTTAACCTGATGTCAAGGAAGTCAATACTTTGCTGACTGTGTTGCATTGTGAACTTCAAATTGATGGTGTTACAATTCAAACGTTCAACAAATTTAAGAAGATCACATTCATTGCCCTCCCACACAAAGAAAACATCGTCGATAAACCTTAGCCACAGTCCAATGTTATTGGACCATGGTTCCATCTCTTCACTCCATAGTACCTGCTTCTCCCACCAGCCTACCACAAGGTTGGCATAGCTGGGGGCGAAGCAGGTACCCATAGAAGTACCCTGTAGTTGTTTGTACCACCTCCCATCAAACATGAATACATTTTCTGTCAAGCATATTTCGATCATCTGTAAGATCATGCGTGTATGTTCTAGAAATTCAATGTTCCTTGCTTTTAGGAAGTGTTGGCATGCTCTGAGGCCATCTGCGTGTCTAATGCTCGTGTAGAGACTTTCAACGTCTAAGCAGACCATCCAGTACTCTCTCTCCCAATGTAGGTTTTGAATTTTCTGTAGAAAATCCTTGGTGTCCCTAAGGTAGGAATTCAGATCTTTTACATATGGGAAAAGGAAATGGTCTACAAATACAGATGTTTTCTCCAGTAGGCTGTTTTTCGATGACACAATGGGGTGACCGGGAGGGTTGTCAGGGTCTTTATGTACCTTTGGTAAAAGGTAAAAGGTGGGTGTGGTGGGTGTTTCATTTAATAGAAACTGTCTCTCGTCCCAGCTCAGGAGTTTGTTGTCAAACCACTCTTTCAGATTCTCATGATATCTGGTCTGTAAGGTGTTTAGGGATGTTTTGTCTACCCTTTCGTAACAAGTCGTGTTACTGAGCTGTCTCAGGGCTTCCTGTACATACTTTTCCCTGTCCATCACCACAATGTTCCCCCTTATCTGATGATTTGATGACAATATTATCATCTTTTTGTAGATTGGAGACTGCCTCCCATTGCTCTTTACTGATGTTTCTCATCTTGGGGCTCGTACCTGTAAGTTTAAGCAGATCATTGCCCACTGTCTCGTGGAACAGATCAATGTTATCTTTCGGTGTTTGTGGCACATACTTTGATGGTGCTCTAAATTTAGTAAGGCTAGATGCCCCTATGTCTATGCCCAATGTGTGTAGAGCAGTGTCATTGTGTGTCTGATCTAGGGGATTTTGGGAAATGGTGGGTACAGACGTTTGTTCCTGTAAATTCTGCATAATATTCAGTGTGGGGATGTCCGCTATAGCTAGTGTTGGTGGTGCATCACTGTTTTGGCTAGCTAAAAATATACTCCTAGTATTAGCATTTCCCCGTATTGTGTGCATTTTAAACAATTTCACCTTGCGTACAAATTGGTATAGGTCGATGCGTGTTTGAGCATAGTCAATGGGAGCATCAGGGCAAAAGGATAGGCCTAATTTCAGGACTTGTTCTTCAATGTCAGTTATAACTCTGCATGAAAGGTTCATTACCGTCAATTGCTGAGTGTTGTCCTCCATTACTTCCTCTTTGTGTTCTGGCTCCTTGTTCCCACACCAGTGTTGCTGTTCTTTTCTCTCGCCTGCAGCGTCTTTTTTGGCTCTCATGTTGGCGCCTCTTCCTCCGGGTTTTCCCCTGAACGATTGTTCCTGATTTCTCTGTATGAGGCGTAGTTCCTCGGAAAAAGACGACAATTCCCCCTGATTTGATGCGCCGCTGTCAACAGATTCTTGGTCTGAGCTCAGATCTGTGATGGAGCCGTCTGTGCCTTTGTCCGCTATACCTAGGGCTCTGTCTTTCGCCATATCCGCTCTTGTCTTGTCGAATTTCCTGGCAAAAGTTAGTACTCGCCCGGTCCGGTAATCTCTCTCATCACGCTGGAATTTTCTTTCTTTCCTCTCGATCACTCCTTTTTCAAATGATTTAATCCTTTCATCGACAGCCATCAGTACATTCTTAACTTCGTTCTGGTCCGAATTTTTTTCAAGATCATCCATGAGTGCTTGAATTTGTCGGGTCAGCTCCTTATGCTCGTCCCATGCATTCTTGATCAGCATGTGAAGCATGTTCTTGGAGCACGTATTGGTATTGTCAGTCCAGTCTTTAAGTAACTGTGGTTTAGGGCTACTTAGTGTGGGTATAATAAAAATCCTTAACCCTCTCGGGATTCTGTTAACTTCAAGGTAGTTTTGCAGAGAGGTGGCCTCCCACCATCTGCTCGTTTCCTTCTTGCGTAGCCTTTCCAGCTGGTTACCTTTTTGTTTAATGGTCGACATTGTTGGCGGCGCTGCTTGTTGGTTGTCGGCATTCCCCAGTGTCTCAGTATTCCTTTTGAAAATAAGATTTGCGGACCCTTCCCGTCCTTTCAACCATTCTGCTGCCATTTTCAAACTCCGTGAATGTTGATCATAAATCACACAGTCAGTACACCTTCAAAACCGCGCTTACGTAACCAATTTACTGGCGGACTCTGGCGTGCCCGGGACCCCGCTCGTGTACGATTCCATTGCACGGACGGTCGATTAAGCTGGGAAAGCAGAGTTATTATGTGAGCGTTTGTCAGGTGCTTACGTCTATTCTCTCAGTCCCAGTGCTGGTGTGCTGGTGTGTAGAGCTCCAGCTCCTTACGGGTCACAGCCGGCGGGCGTGTTCATTCGGTTTCCAAATGACGAGCTGGCGGGAAAACACTGCCCTTCCTTCCGAGTCGGGGCTCGTTAGCGAACGCCACCGCTAAAATATGCAACAGACGATCCTGGCAGGAAAAAGCGAGCCACTCCGGTATTGAGATTGCAAATATTACGGGTTTATTTTCGGCAACAAAGACGCGTTTCGATCTCTGGCGAGATCTTGGTCACATGACCTCTTGCCAGTTCCACGTATATTTAAAGACATAGTGATGTGCACGACGCAGCGTGCAGTGAGACAACATAAAGAAAATACTTTGGTGAGTTCTAATGTTATTTAAATTAAATAAACATTGTTAATGTCACAAATGCTTTTGAATTAGAAAAAATATAATTGTAAACCAATATATATATTCACTAAAAAAAACAAAGGTTACAGGGACGTTAAAGTTAGGAATTAGCATTTAAAAAACCTTAGAAATTCACTGAAAAAAACAAAGGTTACAAGGACGTTATAGTTAGTCAAATTGAATTAAAAAAAACCTTAGAAATTTATTAAAAAATGAAAGGTTACAGGGATGTTATAGTTAGGGTCAGATTTTACTCATACAAAACCAGAGAAATTTAGCCGTTATTGTTTCCTGAGTTAACTATAACTCGCGCCCCCGCAATGCACTGCTTATGACCTCACATATTACATCACTCATGACATGGTCAGTGACATCACTCATGACATCACTGATGACATCTCAAATGACATCACTGATGACATCAGTGATGGCATCATCCAGTGACTGTGAGTGTTTTTTAAAAAGTTTATGAGTGTTAAATATATATACCTAGGTGTATTGGTGGATCAGTGGGTGTATGAGTGACAGTATGGATGACTGAGTGGGCGCGTGACTGACTGTATAAGTGAGTGATTAGGTGCCTCAGTGAATGTATGGGTGAGTGACTGGTTGTGTGAATGTGTGTATCTGTCTGTCAGTTGATGTCTAAGTGGGTGTATGAGTGTGTTAGTGGGTACATGAATGGCTATATGGGTGATTGGTTGGTTGTCTGAATATCTCTATGATTGTCTTTGTGTCTGTGTGTGTGGGTGAGGAGGTTTGTGGCAGCCTGTATGGATGAGTGAGTCAGTGGTTGCATGGGGTAGTGAGTGTGTGTGTGAGAAGCTGTATGGGTGAGTGAGTGTCTGTATGGGTGTGTCGGTGATTGAGTGCTTGTGTCAGTATGGGTGAGTAACTGGGTATGTGAAAGGCAGTATAGGTGAGTAACTGGGTACATGAGTGACTGTATCCGTGAGTGAGTGAATGTGAGAGCGGCTATATGGATGAGTGCATGCTTCTGTCAGTGACTGTATAGGTGAGTGACTACGTATTACTATTTGTATGAGTAAGTATTTGGGTGTGTGTGTAACTGTTCGGGTGAGTAAGTGGCTGTATGATTGACTGTATGGGTGAGTGTCTAGGTGTGTGAGTAGTTCTATGGGTGACTCACTCAGTGTGTGAGTATTTGTATGGGTGTATGAGTGGATATGTCAATGGCTGTATTAGTAAGTGAGTGGGTGTATGAGTGAATGTATGGGTGAGCGAGTGGATGTGTGTGTAGATCTATGAATCAGTGAATGGGTGTGTAACTACTGGTATGGCTCTGTGAATGGTTTTGTGAATGGTTTTGTGGGAGTGGCAGAGGGTGTATAAAAGATTCTTTAGGGGTGTGAGTGGGTGCTTCAGAGATGCTGTGGATGATGTCATCACTGATGTCATCAGTGATGTCATTTGAGATGTCATCAGTGATGTCACTGACCATGTCATGAGTTATGTAATATGTGAGGTCATAAGCAGTGCATTGCTGAGGCGTGAGTTATAGTTAACTCAGGTAACTATAATGGTTAAATTTCTCTGGTTTTGTATGAGTAAAATCTGACCCTAACTATAATGTCCTTGTAACCTTTGGTTTTTTTAATGAATTTCTAAGGTTTTTTAACCAGCAGTCGCGTTTTCAGAGTATGGAGAAAAGGGGCTGGGCCTCCAACCAGCTCTCAGGAAATCCACTGCGTAGAACTTACAGGAGGTACCAGGAGGGCTTCTTGGCCCCCAAGGTCCCTCTGGAACCAAGGGGACTTTATCCCCCAACTAGTAGTGCGCCAGGAGGAATGTGGTGGTGGTGAAAAAAGGGGGCGTGGCCTCTGAAAACTTCTCAGCAATCCTGCTGTGTGGAACTTACTGGAGGTAACAGGAGGGGTAGTTGGCCCCCAAGGACGTGCTTGGTGGCCAACTACCCCTCCTATTATCTCCAGTAAGTCCCATACAGCAGGATTGCTGATTTTAGATAGCAGGCCACGCCCCCTTTCTCTACCATTCTCCAAACCCACCTCCTGGCACGCTCTTGGTTCGGGGATGAAGTCCCCTTCGCTGTTGATGGTCCTTAGGGGCCAAGTAGCCCACATGTTACCTCCAGTAAGCCCCGCACAGTGGGAATGCTGAGAGGCCCCTTTCTCCACCACTCTGCAAACGCACCTCCTGGCACACTACTATTTGGGGGATGAAGTCCCCTTGGCTTTTGAGAGTCCCCAGGGGGCCAACTAGCCTGCCTCTTACCTCCAGTAAGCCCCACACAGCTGCATTGCTGAGAGGTGGTCAGAGGCCACGCCCCCTTTCTCCACCACTCTGCAAACACACCTCCTGGCACACTGCTATTTGGGGGATCAAGTCCACTTTAGTCCTGAGGCCCTCAGGAGGCAAGGGGACCCCATCTCCACCAGCAGTGCTCCGAGAGGCTCTTTTCCACAGTGGTGGAAAACGGGGCATGGCCTCCGACCACCTCTCAGCAATCCCACTGTGTGGGGCTTACTGGAGGTAATAGGTGGGCTAGTTGGCCCCTTAGTGCCCTCACCAGCGAAGGGGACTTCCTCCCCCAACCAAGCGTTTGCAGAGTAGTGGAGAGAGGGGGCGGGGCATCCATTGAGTTGCCGGCTTCATTTTTTTTTTATTTTAGGAAGGGGGGCTGTGTGCCCCCCCTTCCCTTGATCCTTTTGGCTCCCGGGGACCCCATCCCCCAGGGCTAGGTCTATCTTTATATTTTATTTTCAAAGGGGAGGGGGATCATACGCCCCCCCTCCCCTGGCCGATTACAGACCCCGGGGACCCCATCCCCCGGGGCCCGGCAATTTTTTTGTTTTTATTATATTTGTAAAGGGAGGGGGGGCCGGGCAGCCCCTCTCCCGGGCCATTTTCAGCCCCGAAAACCCCATCCCCTGGGGCCAGGCCATTTCATTTTTTTTTAAAAGAGGGAGGCCGATCCACCCCCCCTCCTGGGCCATTTTCGGCCTCGGGACCCCATGCCCCGGGGCATGGCCACTCCTTGGGGAGCGCGGGGGTGCCTGAAAGCCCCTGTGGTCCCAGCCGGCTCCCGCCTCCTGCGGGAGCCGGCATTGCTTTTCACCCCCAGGGAGCTGCTAGGATGCAGCTTCCTGGGTGCAAAAAGCAAAGTGCTCCACTTTGAACAAGTGAGAGCAAATGCTCTTGCATGTTCAAACCGGAGCACTTGTTTGCTATGGGATGGCGGGAGCACTGCTCCCGCCATCCCATAGCAAACTGCAATGTCCCGGGGGTGGGCACTCGGGACATTGCTGGAGCCGACCCTGGTGGTTGCGGTCCCTAGGGCCATTTACGGCTCCAGGAGGGGGGCTGTGCGGCCCCCCTTTCATTTTGAAAATAGGCCCAAGGAGGTGGTGGTCCCCGGGGCAGCGGCGGGGCGCCTGGCTCCCCTGCATTTTTCTATACTAGCCGCGGGGAGGTGGTGGCTACCGGGGCTGCGGGGGCCTGCATCTTTATTTCTAATTGTCCCCGGGACCTGGCCCACCCAGGGGTCTAAAGTAAACAAAGCATGGGAGCCCGCGCTTCGTTTTATAAAAAAAAATCGGCCAGATTTGCGGATACTGCATGTTGTATTGCGGGAAGGCATGCCTGTCCCAATGAAATATCATGATAGGGTCAGGCATGCCTTCACGCAATACGACATGAGCATTGCAGTTCTTGCTGTCCTTTGAGTTGGGGTTAGCTGCTGCACTAAGCTGGCTGAGGGCGGCTCCCACAATGAATTCCTTCTGAGCCCGAGCAATGGAGGCTCAGGCTTCTACGCGGAGTGCAGCCAACAGGAGCAGGAAGGCAGTGGCGGTTAGGACAGATTTGCAGCCGGGCTGTACCGCCGGGGATAGCTGGCACCGCCAATACCCACCCACCAAGTGTAGGAGGAGGCTCAGGTAAGGTCAGGACTGGAGGCCTTATTACTCGGGGGGTTGCACGTGTCGCACGGACACACCAAGAGAGACCAAGCAAGGAAGGTCTCAATTGTCCAAGCTCCGCCCAGGCCTAGATCCCATTCTCTAAGGCCAAATTCCAATAAAGGGGAGGGGGCTGATTGCCCCTTCTCCCCAAGCCTTAAAAGGCCTGGAGACCCCAGGCCTGGGGCCAAATACAGTTAAACATGGTAGGGGGTGTGCAGCACTCTCCCTGAGCCTTCTTGGGCTCTGGGCACCCATCCCTCAGGGCCAAATTCAAAGGGGAGGAGGGCATACAGCCCTCTCCCTGCCCGAACCTTATTGGGCCCCGGGACAAATATCATAAAAAAGGGGAGGGGGCCTTGCAGCTCATCTCCCTGAGCCTTCATAGGCCTTGGGGACCTCATCCCTCAGGGTTGTGTGTTTAAATCCGTGAGCCACCTCGGGCCCTAGGGACCCCCTCCCCCAGGTCATCTGTTTGCTTTTTTGACCCTCCCTTTTTTCACTGCCCCTGCTTGACGGATCACCCCGAAACTTTCCAGGAAGGAGCTGAAGTGAATTTGAGTTTTTTGGGAAAGTTTCGTGAAAATTCGTCAAACTGAGCAAAGGTTATTAGCAAAACAAAAAACGCCTTTTCAATAGAAAAGCAATCCTAACTATAACTACCCAACGGTGAATAAATATATATATTTTTTTAAACCAAGTTGCCCAAAGCAATGAGAGCGCACTTGATTTCAGAAGAAACCATCCGGTTTATTTCTATGAAAAAATGAGCAACAGCATTCATGTTATGTTCATATCCGACGCGTTTCGAGGCTCCAGTGGGTAGTTATAGTTAGGACCTTGTTTCTATTCAAAAAGTGTTTTTTCTTTTGCCAATATCTCTGGCGCCGTTTGACGAATCTTCGCGAAATTTTCAAAACTAATGGTGCGCTCCGGTCAGCTCCTGTCTTGAAAGTTTCGGGGTGATTTGTCAAGCGGGGGCGAGAAAAAAGGGGGGTCCCAAAACATGTTTGCCCCATGTTAATTTCCATAGGAACTTTAGACACGGCTACAGCCCGAACTGCTGAACAGAATTACACCAAATTTGGCAAAAAGGTAGCTCTTGGTCCAGAAAGCGACCTATTTTTTAAATGGTGTAAATCCGTTCAGTAGTTGCTGAGAAATTCAAAAAATAAAAATGTATATAGCTGAGCACCGAGGAGGAGTCGCGAACCCTCCCGAGCACGAGCTTCATTCTGATTGGCTGCCAACACTCCAAAGCAGAATGTGTTGGCAGCCATCTTGCGACTCGGTAACTGAGTCACAAGAAAAAAGAAAAAAAAGTGAAAAATGAAGAAAAGGGGGCAGGGTAGAAACACCCTGACCCCCTAGGCCTGCTCAGGGGTTCCCACAGGGACCCCCAAGCCCAAAAAAAGCATTTTTAAAAAATAAATCGGCAGAATTCGCGCTGGGTGCGTGAATCCTGCCGAGAAAATAAAAAAAAAACTAAGTGCTTCGTTATCTGTAAGCCCCCGGGTGGGCCAGGTCCATATAGCAGGGCCCGCAGGGACCCCCTCAGCCCTGGGGACCGCCACCTCCCCAGGGCTATGCTAATTATATGCGGAGGCACGCGGCCCCCCTGCAGGCCCGGGGACCGCCACCTCCCTGGGGCATGTTTAATAAGATGTGCACCTCTTGGCGCACAGCTGGTGGGGCGATGAGGTCCTCTTGTGTCCTGAGGACCTCAGGACACAAGTGGACTTCATCCCCCGAGCAGTAGTGCACCAGGAGGTGCGTTTGCAGAGTGGTGTAAAAAGGGGGCATGGCCTCGGACCACTCTCAGCAATCCAGCTCTGTGGGGCTTACTGGAGGTACCTGGTGGGCTAGTTGGCCCCCAGGGACCCTCATGAGGAAAGGGGACTTCATCCCCCAATCAAGAGCGCGCCAGGAGGCACGTTTGCAGAGTGGTGGAGAAAGGGGGCGTGGCCTGTGTCCACCTCTCAACAATCCCACTGTGTGGGGCTTACTGGAGGTAAGAGGTAGGCTAGTTGGCCCCTAAGGACCCCCAGCAGTGAAGGGGATTTCAATCCCCATCCAAGAGCGTGCCAGGGAGTGCGTTTGCAGAGTGGTGGGCAAAGGGGGCATGGCCTGGTATGAGAACTTAGCAATCCTGCTGTGTGGTACCTACTGGAGGTAATTGGATGTCCTTGGTGGCCAACTACCCCTCTTGTTACCTCCAGTAAGTCCCACACGGTAGGATTGCTAAGACGTCTTCGGAGGCAAACGCCCCCTTTCTCCACCACTCTGCAAATGTGCCTCCTGGCAGACTACGGGATGGGGGATAAAGTCCACTTTACTCCTGAGGGACTTTGGGGGCCAAGAAGCCCTCCTGGTACCTCCTGTAAGTCCTACGCAGCGGAATTCCTGAGCGCTGGTCGGAGGCCCAGCACCCTTTCTCCACCACTCTGCAAACGCGGCTACTAGTTAAAGAAGTGTTTGCAATGTAATAGGTCTCGCATTTGCGAGAGTTAGAGCTATTGGCGTTGTAAATGTAAAAGTTTTTTACTAATGTTTTTGGGTGTAGAGTGGATGTACGTTGTGTGTAGTGGAATTATGTGGTATGTTGTGCAGTGAAATTATGTGGATCGAAAGTATGTGGTATTTAGTGTATAGGAGTTATGTAGAGTGGGATTATGTGTTATGGAGAGTAATTATGTGGTATGGTAGTCTGTGTTGCGGAGTGGTAACCTCAGGTTTAGTCTTCCTCGTTTCCATAGAAGCTCAAATATGAACTCAGTGAGACAAAAAAAGAAGGAATCACTGAGGAGCACTTGTGGTATGAGCAGGGCCACTGGAATTATGCGACTGTTTGGCTGCACCGACTTTTGCACAGTTATACATTTTCTGCATTAGCCACGTAATTCATCATCTGCTCCCTAATCTGCACATTTGAACAAAAAAAGCCTTGTTTCTAGCTCAAAAGTCTCAAACGTTACCAAAAATGCAGCGACAAGTGTTACAGCGTGGTGGAAGGCCCTTTGCAAACCTAGAATGGTCACCTGTTACTTATTGCTAAATGTGGGTGTTAAATTGGTACTAATGGTGTGCAAGCCACTGTTGCCTCCTTCTGCGCCTCTCTTGCCTCTTTCTGCATTTCTGTTGCTTCTTTCTGCACATTTCTTTCTTTTTCTGCCCTTCTCTTGCCTCTTTCTGCAAATCTCTTCTACTTTCTGCACCTCTCTTCCCTCTTTCTGCACGTCTGTTGCCTCTTTCTGCTCCTCATTTGCTTCTTTCTGTACCCCTCTTGCCTCTTTTTGCACCCTTCTGCCCTCTTTCTGCACCTCTCTTGCCTTTTTCTGTACCCCACTTACGTCTTTCTGCACCCTTTTTGCCTCTTTCTGCACCTCTGTTCCTTCTTTCTGCACTTCTTTTGTTTCTTTCTGCACCTGTTGCTTCTTTCTGCGCCCCTCTTGCCTCTCTCTCCACCCCTCTTCCCTCTTTCTGCACTTCTGTTGCTTCTTTCTGCACTTATCTTGCTTCTTTCTGCATCTCACTTACCTCTTTCTGCACCCCTATAGCCTCTTTCTGCAGTTCTCTTGCCTCCTTCTGCACTTCACTTGCCTCTTTCTGTAACTCTCTTGCCTCTTTCTGTACCTCTCTTGCCTCTTTCTGCACCTCACTTGCTTCTTTCTGCACCCCTTTTGCCTGTTTCTGCACCCCTCTTCCCTCTTTGTGCAACTCTCTTGCCTCTTTCTACACATCTCTTCCCTCTTTCTGCACCACTCTTGCCTCTTTCTGTATCTCTGTTCCTTCTTTCTTCACCTGTCTTGTCTCTTTCTGCACCCTTCGTGCCTCTTTCAGCACCTCTGTTGCTTCTTTCTGCGGTTCTCTTCTTCTTTTTGCACCCTTCCTGCCTCTTTCTGTACTCCTTTTGCCTCTTTGTGCACCTCTCCTACCCCTTTCTGTACCCCTCTTGCCTCTTTTTCCACCTCTGTTGGTTCTTTATGCACCTCTTTTGCTTCGTTCTGCACTTCACTTGCCTCGTTCTGTACCCCTCTTGCCTCTTTCTGCACCTCTGTTGGTTCTTTCTGCACTGCTCTGGCTTCTTCCTGCACCTCTGTTCCAAATTTCTGCATCCCTCTTGCCTTTTTCTGCACCACTCTTCCCTCTTTCTGCACTTCTCTTGCCTCAGTCTGCCCACCAGTTCCCTCTTTCTGCACCCCTTTTGCCTGTTTCTGCAACTCTCTTGCCTCTTCTGCAGTTCTCTTGCCTCCTTCTGCACCTCACTTGCCTCCTTTTGCACCTCTGTTGGTTCTTATGCACTGCTCTTGCTTCTTTCTGCACCTATCTTGCAAATTTCTGTACCCCTTTTGCCTCTTTCTGTACCCCTTTTACCTGTTTCTGCACCTTTATTGCCTCTGTCTACACCTCTGTTCCCTCTTTCTGTACCTCTTTTGCCTGTTTCTGCAACTCTCTTGCCTCTTTCGGCAATTCTCTTGCCTCCTTCTGCACCTCTGTTGCTTTTTTCTGCACTTCTCTTGCCTCTTTCTGCACCCCTGTTGCTTCATTCTGCACTTTCCATGCTTCTTTCTGCACCTGTCTTGCTTCTTCTTCACCTCTGTTGTCTCTTTCTGCACTCGTCTTCCCTCTTTCTGTACCTTTCTTGCCTGTTTCTGCATCTCACTTGCCTTTTTCTGCACTTTTCTTGCTTCTTTCTACACATCTGTTGCTTCTTTCAGCAATTCTCTTGCCTCTTTCTGCACTTCTCTTGCCTGTTCCTGCACCTCTCTTGCCTCTTTCTGCACTTCTCTTGCCTCTTTCTGCACCCCTATTGCTTCATTCTGCACTTTCCATGCTTCTTCCTGCACCTGTCTTGCTTCTTTCTGCACCTTTGTTGTCTCTTTATGTACCTCTTTTGCCTGTTTCTGCAACTCTCTTGCCTCTCTCTGCAGTTCTCTTGTCTCCTTCTGCACCTCTGTTGCTTTTTTCTGCACTTCTCTTGCTTCTTTCTGCACCCCTGTTGCTTCATTCTGCACTTTCCATGCTTCTTTCTGCATCTGTCTTGCTTCTTTCTGCTTCCCTGTTGTCTCTTTCTGCACTCGTCTTCCCTCTTTCAGTACCTTTCTTCCCTGTTTCTGCATCTCACTTGCATCTTTCTGCACTTTTCTTGCTTCTTTTTATACCTCTGTTCCAAATTTCTGCATCCCTCTTGCCTTTTTCTGCACCCCTCTTCCCTCTTTCTGCACTTCTCTTGCCTCAGTCTGCCCACCAGTTCCTTCTTTCTGCACCCCTTTTGCCTGTTTCTGCAACTCTCTTGCCTCTTCTGCAGTTCTCTTGCCTCCTTCTGCACCTCACTTGCCTCCTTTTACACCTCTGTTGGTTCTTATGCACTGCTCTTGCTTCTTTCTGCACCTATCTTGCAAATTTCTGTACCCCTTTTGCCTCTTTCTGTACCCCTTTTACCTGTTTCTGCACCTTTATTGCCTCTGTCTACACCTCTGTTCCCTCTTTCTGTACCTCTTTTGCCTGTTTCTGCAACTCTCTTGCCTCTTTCGGCAATTCTCTTGCCTCCTTCTGCACCTCTGTTGCTTTTTTCTGCACTTCTCTTGCCTCTTTCTGCACCCCTGTTGCTTCATTCTGCACTTTCCATGCTTCTTTCTGCACCTGTCTTGCTTCTTCTGCACCCCTGTTGTCTCTTTCTGCACTCGTCTTCCCTCTTTCTGTACCTTTCTTGCCTGTTTCTGCATCTCACTTGCCTTTTTCTGCACTTTTCTTGCTTCTTTCTACACATCTGTTGCTTCTTTCAGCAATTCTCTTGCCTCTTTCTGCACTTCTCTTGCCTGTTTCTGCACCTCTCTTGCCTCTTTCTGCACTTTCCATGCTTCTTCCTGCACCTGTCTTGCTTCTTTCTGCACTTCTCTTGCCTCTTTCTGCACCCCTATTGCTTCATTCTGCACTTTCCATGCTTCTTTCTGCACCTGTCTTGCTTCTTTCTGCACCTCTGTTGTCTCTTTATGAACCTCTTTTGCCTGTTTCTGCAACTCTCCTGCCTCTTTCTGCAGTTCTCTTGTCTCCTTCTGCACCTCTGTTGCTTCTTACTGCACTTCTCTTGCTTCTTTCTGCACCCCTGTTGCTTCATTCTGCACTTTCCATGCTTCTTTCTACATCTGTCTTGCTTCTTTCTGCTTCCCTGTTGTCTCTTTCTGCACTCGTCTTCCCTCTTTCTGTACCTTGCTTGCCTGTTTCTGCATCTCACTTGCCTCTTTCTGCCCTTTTCTTGCTTCTTTCTACACCTCTGTTCCAAATTTCTGCATCCCTCTTGCCTTTTTCTGCACCCCTCTTTGCTCTTTCTGCACCTCTCTTGCCTCAGTCTGCCCACCTGTTCCCTCTTTCCGCACCCCTTTTGCCTGTTTCTGCAACTCTCTTGCCTCTTTCTGCAGTTCTCTTGCTTACTTCTGCACCTCACTTGCCTCTTTTTGCACCTCTGTTGGTTCTTTTGCACTGCTCTTGCTTCTTTCTGCACCTCTCTTGCAAATTTCTGCACCCCTTTTGCCTCTTTCTGCACCCCTTTTACCTGTTTCTGCACCTCTCTTGCCTCTGTCCGCACCTCTGTTCCCTCTTTCTGTGCCTCTTTTGCCTGTTTCTGCAAGTCTCTTGCCTCTTTCTGCAATTCTCTTGCCTCCTTCTGCACCTCTGTTGCTTTTTTCTGCACTTCTCTTGCCTCTTACTGCACCCCTGTTGCTTCATTCTTCACTTTCCATGCTTCTTTCTGCACCTGTCTTGCTTCTTTCTGCACCCCTGTTGCCTCTTTCTGCACTCGTCTTCCCTCTTTCTGTACCTTTCTTGCCTGTTTCTGCATCTCACTTGCCTCTTTCTGCACTTTTCTTGCTTCTTTATACACCTCTGTTGCTTCTTTCAGCAATTCTCTTGCCTCTTTCTGCACTTCTCTTGCCTGTTTCTGCATCTCTCTTGGCTCTTTCTGCACCTCACTTGCTTCTTTCTGCACTTCTCTTGCCTCTTTCTACACCTCTGTTCCAAATTTCTGCATCCCTCTTGCCTTTTTCTGCACCCCTCTTCCCTCTTTCTGCACCTCTTTTGCCTCAGTCTGCCCACCTGTTCCCTCTTTCTGTACCCCTTTTGCCTGTTTCTGCAACTCTCTTGCCTCTTTCTGCAGTTCTCTTGCATACTTCTGCACCTCACTTGCCTCTTTTTGCACCTCTGTTGGTTCTTTTGCACTGCTCTTGCTTCTTTGAGCAAATCTCTTGCATCTTTCTGCACTACTCTTGCCTGTTTCTGCACCTCTTTTGCCTCTTTCTGCACTTCTCTTGCCTCTTTCTGCACCCCTGTTGCTTCATTCTGCACTTTCCATGCTTCTCTCTGCACCTGTATTGCTTCTTTCTGCACACCTTTTGCCTCTTTCTGCACCCCTTTTACCTGTTTCTGTGTGAGAAGTTGGCCTGGCATATGCTGTCCACTAATTATAGTGGGCACCTTGCACCAGTCCAAACAACCCCTTATTGGAGATAGGTTAAAGACAACCTTTATTGAAAGCTATCCTAGTGGTAGCTATGGAGAGCAGCCTTCAGGCTAAGTCTTGAAGGAATGTAAAGCAGCTTGTTTTACCAGTCTATAATCTCTTGAGTGACCAAATGAAAGAGGACCACACCAGGTATATATTCAAAATATATGTATTTATTGCTAAACACACCCCTCTAGTCTCTTTATGAGGCTAGAGTTCGAAGTACATAAGTTATAAGTTTGTTATCTACAGTAATAGCACAAATACACGTTTGAGCCCTAGGTGCGTACCAAACCTTATACCAATAAAGTGGTATAAGAACCACGACTGAGCTAGACACAGGGCCTAGAGCCTGTAGAAGTGCTTGGACCACAAGGAACCACCCAAGGTAGTGACACAGGGGACCCACGGGGGACGCGTGCAGTGTATGAACACAGCCGCAAATCGCCGTTAACTTCTATGGGGAAAGTCGCGGTTTGAATTTAAAAGAAAAGGGACACTTAGAGGAGGACTTGGAGCAAACCCTTTGAGAACTAGGCTGTCTAGTGTCAATACCCACGGGAGCACCGGAGTACTCGAGTTACCTCACCCAGGGGAGCCGGGTGCATAGGTGTCTTTCGGGGTCGGGTTTCGTCGTCGCTTTCAATGGCGATCTGCTGCAAAGTGCTGCTGGCGGCCAAGTCGAAAGTGTTCGGGTGGATCCAAAGGTGGATCGAAGATTTGAAGAACCTGAAAGCAGAGGGGACAGAGTCTGGGTCACTATCCAGTGACCAGGAAGGCGATGAGCAGATGCCCACCGATGTCGAGTGCTTCAGGTAGGTTGATGGTCATCTTGACTCTTCAGCCACGAGGTCCAGGAGGTGTCGACGACAACCAGGAGCTGGATTCGAGCTGTCCCATGACGTCTGTCGTTTGCAGGGGTGTCGGCGACCGGACTGGACCCAACAAGCCTTGGCAACGGCAAGTCTTGTGGAAATGGAAGAAGGATGATGTTGCAGACCAGCAAGGTCTGTGGGACTCACCCAGTGAGGGTTAGTCAGGGCACGCCTGGAGCAACCAGGGAGCCCAAGCAGCAGAAGATTGGCCTTTGGGAGGGCCTACTAGCCAACGGACTAGTGACCGCAAAGGAGCCTCAAGATGGCGCACGTGGAGCTGGCTCACGGGACACTCGTGAAGTGGAGGCCAGTGATCTTCGGTGCAGTCGGTGCTGGAGGCTGGGGCTACTCAGAGCCCAAAGCACGACTTCCTGGGAGACCCAGAAGAGGATGCACTTGCAAATGCGATCGGTGTCCAGGGGTCACGGTTCCACATTACCCACGACAGCTACGGGCCTCAGCTTTGCTGGGGACTCAGGGCAGCTTCGGGGAAGTCTGGAAATCCACCTCTGGTGATGCAAAGACTTCGGCGTCCGGCGGGAGCTTCAGCGATGCAGACCGGACAATTGCTTCTTTGGTGCCTGCCAAGCAGGGGAGTCACTCCTTGACCCCAAGGGAGATTCTTCAGTCCTCTAATCTTGAAGTAGAGCGTCGAAGGTCCAGGATTCTGTGTCAGAGTTTCGTCCAGGTTAATCTAAAGTCCTAAGGACTGGGGTCCCATACTTATACTAAGGTAGGGGGTTGGACATACTCTGTGGACCCACCTATGGGAGGGTCAGGGCAGAGGGGTGGTTACACCCCTTTCCCTTTGTCCAGTTTCACACCAGAGCAGGGGCTGGAAGCCCCTGAGCCGGTTTGAACTGGGGTATGCACAGGGACACCAAATGTGCCCCCAGTGCAGGACTTCAAAGCACCAGAGAGTGCTCCCGCCCAGCCCCAATACACACTATCCTGTCTGGGGAGGTGGTTATACCTCCCTGGGACAGGAAACCTATTGTCCAGGCCTCCCTTGCCGGAGTTTCGGTCAGCAGCAGGAGGCCAGACTCGTGTCTGTGGCAGCGGCATCCATTTTGTGATGCCAGGGCTCTGGAAAGTCAGAACCGGGTATACCGGTGTGTACATGTCTCTCCCTCTAGAAGGGTGGAATGCTACCCCCGCCGCCAGAACTGGCGGGGGGGTAGTATTCCAAGATGTTTGACACCAAACACGACATGTTTCCGTGCAGCCATCCCAAAGTTAGCATTTAACGCGAGGTTATAATGCGCTTAAGAGTATATGGTCGGGCTGCACTACAAACAGCATCAGAGAAGGGTCTCCGAACGCTGCAGAGGGGCCCAGCTCATGCAGGGGCACCCTCTCACATAGGAACCACGCACTCTGCCTTCAGGATTGATAAGGCCTGCCATAGGAGTGACTTATAGGTTTATATGTGTGTATGTATGTAGTGATATAGGTAGCCTATATCACAGTAAGGGGTGCATGCACCACCTTACCCAGGCTGCAGTAGCAGACCTGTGGTGTCATTTTGGAGGGCCTTCCAGGGGTGGCACAATACATGCTGCAGCCCCTGGTAGGCCTCTGAGGTACCTATGCCCTGGGTACATAGTATACCATATACTAGGGACTTATAATGGCACTCCAGATTCCAATCAGAGATGTGCCTAAGGCACATGGAAACCATTTTAGAGAGAAAGCAGCTAGGCTGGGGTTCTGATTAGCAGGGCCCCAGCCAGACTAAAGTCGAAAAACAGTGAAGCATCAGCAAAAAGTGGGGGTACCCATGTGAAGCAGATCCTACTCTCCTACACAACCCCCCAAACGTAGGGACATTAAACTAACCTTGCCCAGTTAAGTCTTCATGTTCTAAGTGGAAGTACCTAGAGAGTCCATCTGCATTGGCATGGTTACTCCAGTTACTATAGTTATGTTCCACTGTGAAGTCCATCCCCTGTAGGGAAATGGACCACCTAAGCAGTTTGGGGTTTTCACCCTTCATTTGTTTTAGCCATAAGAGGGGCTTATGGTCTGTTTGAACAAGGAAGTGAGTACCAAACAAGTATGGCCTCAACTTCTTCAGAGCCCAGACCACAGCAAAGGCCTCCCTCTCAATGGCTGACCAACGTTTCTCTCTAGGGGTCAGCCTTCTGCTAATAAAAGCTACTGGCTGATCCTGACCTTCATCATTCAATTGTGACAGTACAGCCCCTACCCCCAATTCAGATGCATCTGTTTGGACAATGAACTTCTTGGAGTAATCAGGACTCTGTAGAATGGGAGCAGTGCACATGGCCTGCTTTAGGTCATCAAATGCCTTTTGACAGCTAACTGTCCACTGAACCTTTTTGGGCATTTTTTTGGAAGTTAAGTCATTCAGGGGTGTCACTATTGATCCATACCCCTTGACAAATCTCCTATAGTACCCAGTCAGGCCTAAAAAGGCTCTCACCTTGTCTTGTGGATTGTTACCTGCCTTGTTATGTTGGCCTAGGCCTGGCTGCCATGCTGCTTTTCTTTGCGCACGTTACACTGAGCCGGGCCTCCCTCGCCCTTTGCTCGTGCCAAGTTCTTTTGCACTGTCTGCATTTTCTGTTGTTCACCTTTTTGGGCTCAGTCTGCACAAACATGTACAAGGTCGCATAACAATGTATTTTGGTTCTTCCTGATATGGCCAGTCTCGCGCACCCAGACATAACATTAGGTGCAATTGCCATGAAGAATTTGGTATGCTTTTAATACTGTGGTTTACTAGCGCTTAACACACTTGGAGAAATCCCTTTCAGTGAGAAGAGCTATGATGTCCTGCTGATGTAATTCTGCATCTAGAGACTGAGGTATGGGGGTTCGCTAGTCAAAGCCCAGAGGTCTTCTATTATTATAATAAACTATCTTACTGCAAGGGGAGGGTGGTAATGTTATTTATACGTTTATCCACTGAGCTCTGAGATGCTTTCCCCGTTTGTATTCTATGGAATTGTAACCATGCTGCTTATATTAGTCATATGCATTATGCTATTAGTACTGACACGTGTACTGTACATTAGAGCACGTAAGTTGGAATAAACATTTTAACCTATCCAGTGTCTCTTCCTACGCACCTTGTGTACAAGTACGAGTGAGTGACGAAAGAGTGTTCTTGCTTCTGCGAGTCCTGAGATAAAGATACCGTGTTCTGGGTTGTCCAAACATTAGTACTTGGGTGCTAATGGGATGCTAAGCTAGTTGGGTTGGGGTTTTTGGGTGCTACGGTATATGGTGGCAAACCACTGTATTCCGGGGTCCCATTTTCCTGTGCATAGCTCTGTGTATGTGCAGAAACCTTATGACATGGCGCGACCACCGTGGGGCGGCTTATCTGCGAGACGCTTGAGTAGTACTTGTGCTTGTCCACAAACCCCTCGCGTACGCTTCCGGAGGCGTATGTGACGGTGATACCTCCTATATTGAATGTTTTATAGGTTCTTTCAAGCTTGATGTTATTAAAAAAGGTTAGTTAACAGACCCATTTTTGTGCTCCCTGTTAGGTTGTCGAATATATCTGTTTAGTCATGGCTGGTGTGGCGATTGCTGCACATAGTCGAGGAGCACTCCGAGACCACTTACGGGTGTATGGAGTGCCTGATACAGGGATCGATTTGGTCTTTGTGGTTCAAGCCGATCCGGCTTACCACTTTGAGGTGTTTTACACTTGGATCACTTTTGAAGCGGTGGAGGCAGATGATAATCTGTTTCATGAATATAAACCCACCGTTATTCCTGCTGCATATCGACCCTATACCACTCTTGAAGTACCTCTCACGGCTTGGCAGCACCGTGTTTGGTTTAATGGCGCCCTACCACAACCAACTACCGCAGTTCGTTTAGGCCCCTTGTCAATTCAGGGGGCCACTTGGCCTGTATTGGCCGGGTATACCCCGCATCCAAATTATCTGGCATTACCGCTTGCGGAACTGCGCACTATGCATACCGAATTGGTACGAGTGCATCGAGCCCTAGTGACATACGTTACAGGTAGTCTACATGGAGCTGCTCCTGTAGTCGCAGGCCAACCAGCTATAGCCGCTGGAGTGACCATAAGTCCTGTCATGGTAAATTCTGTGATGGGCAAACGTCCACAAAATAAGGACGACTATCCTTACTGGCTTGCAGAAAAGTTCGATCAGATAGAAGCAGTGTTTCCCCATACATCCCCAGTAGATAAACACCGCATCCTCACGATAAGTTTGCCAAAAGACATAATCCCCGATTTGACATCATGTGAAAACTGGGGTAAGGTATTCGCAGCAGTTTATTCAAAATGTTTTGGAACTCCTTCCATGACGGTTCTACCCTCTGTAATTAAAAAAGTACAGGATGAACATGGCCCTGAAGCGGCTGTGGAATTAGGGATGAGACTAGTGGGAGTGTTTGATGTAGTAGCTGAGCTGATCCTTGGAAATGTCAAGGGCGATGCTATGAACTTTCAAGTAGCGAATGCTTTGGCTTTGGTCCCAGAGTTGGACAGGCCCCGCGAATTACCGAAAATTATTGCCCGGGCTTATAAAACAATTGGAAGAAATAGCCTGGGCAACAAGCCTTTTGTAAAAATGCAAACTCAATCGCAAACACAAGTTACACAAACAAAAAGTGCATCTGAGAAAGATGATAAACCGGTCTTCACTAAAAAGAGTTGGAGACAGAAAAAACAGGGTAAGCAACAAAAGAAGCCGGGGTCGAGAGGCGCTTCCCCAGTTTCGGTTTCTTCTGAACGTACTTATGATTTACGTGATAGGTCAAGGATTAAATCACCAGAAAGGTTTCAGAGCTCTGATACGCGTTCTCCTCGTTCTTCACAGGCCCAGACGTCGTCACAGGCTGGTGGAGGAGGACGGCAAGATAGAGGAAGGGGCCGAGAGGCTCCCCAGGAGCGAGACCAACCTCGACAACAAGTCAGAGGGAAAGCAGAAGACTTTCATCTTCCTCGACCGCAATTTCAGAAGAAAAAGTTGCCGCTGTCACAGCGAAATATGCCTCAGACCGTGAGAACGAGACTCCAGAATTGGACGTGGGCAGTGACCCTCCTAGACAGCGCCGCGGAAGTTACCATAGTGCGGGAGGCGCTACGTCCTCATATGGAGGCGACAGCAACTGAAACATTCGTTACTGTAGAGACAGCTGACACGAGAGTGGCACCCCCTGACAGACTATATAATATAGTCATACAAATTGAAGGTGACATACCGCGTGAAATAAAAGGGATTTTTTGGGAAAATCTAACCTCTTCATATGACATTTTGTTAGCAGAGGTGGATTGGCCACCCCCATTCGTTTTAGCTGCACATAAAGGAGAGGAGGTAATCCTTCCAAGCTTCTCACGGCATGTCCCAAAAGACAAAGCTGAAGCACTTGCAGCTGAGTGGGCTGTGTACCTGGCACCAGCGTTATACCGCAACCATGTGGGATGGGATGAAGAATCACCTCCTCATGCAATACCTTTGCGGTCACTACCGCAGCCACAACCCCAATATCCCATCAAACGGCAGGCAAAAGGCCCCGTCTCCGAAATTCTGACACAGTTGGAATATCAGGGAGTAATTGAACCATGCGTATCACCTATGAACAATCCCCTTTTCGTGGTTTCTAAACCCGATGGAACGTACCGCTTAGTTTTGGACTACCGGCATTTAAATACACATTGTCGGAACTTTGCGGTGCAAAATACACACAGTTCTGCGCTTGTAGACAGTCTTGTTCGTAAAAAATACAAAACGACACTTGACCTTTCAAACGGTTTCTACACGCACAACCTAGCCCCGGAGAGTGGTCAATGGACCGCATTCACTTCCGGTGGTAAATTATTCCAGTTCCGGCGTTTACCCATGGGCTACAAAAATAGTCCGGGTATATTCGCCGCCCGTGTTGTTTCTTTGTTAAATGACATTGATCAAGACGCATGTTCGTACGTAGATGACATCTATCTGACGGACGACGAATTATTTCAGCATTTGTCCCGTGTGGACCGCATTATTCTTGAATTTGCGGAGCAGGGTTACAAATTTAACTTTGCTAAATCACACATTGCTGAATTTACAGTTCTGTTCTTGGGCTATGAGCTCAACAACGAAGGTAAGGGCTTAGCCCCCATTTCTTGGAAAAATGTGCACATTTGTGCCCCCCAAATACTCTGAAGAAACTTCAGTCTTTGCTGGGTTTCCTGAATTTCGGGCGTACTTACATTCCCGAATATGCCCAGCGTATCAAGCCTTTGTATGCTTTGATACAACCTACTTATTCAAGGTCTTGCTGGCTGCCTGAGCATACCTCAATTCTGCAGTCTTTGCAGACAGACCTTTTGGAGTCTAAATATCTTTTGACTCGTGATAACCACACAAACCTGGTGATTAGAATAATTCCGGGGGCGGTGGGATTCACATACTTAACCTTTAATGAAGGTGATACAGTACCCATCGCATACAAGTCACATCTGTACACTTCCGCTGAATTGCGCTTTACATCTGTTGAAAAAGTTCTAACTGCAGTGCAAATGGCGATTCTAAAAGAACGCGCACTGGCACAGGGAAAGCGAATTCTGGTGGTAACACCCTGTCCTGCCCTAGAGGCAGTAACAAAGGCAAGTGTACCGAACTCAAAAGCAATGCATCCCCGTTGGATACAATGGGCTACATCCTTGACGTCTTCGGACGTCACTTTTGTTTTTGATTCTTCTCTGCAGACTCAGGAGTTTTTGCAGTATGAATTCGTTCATCCTCCTCCTTTGTTTTTATTACCGCTTGAGGATTACAAATGTGTGATCTACACCGATGGTTCGGCGCAGCCGGCCACTGGGTCCAAGCACGCTTATTCAGCTGCATGTGCTATTGTTGCGGGTTCCTTTGTAGATGGAAAGTTCAAATCCTCTGCAGTGCATACTCGCACACTTGGAGATAGTACCGCACAATTGGCCGAGCTGCATGCATTGCTACTTGCACTTGAGTTCGCTTCTCAGGATGAGACCACTCTTATTGTATGTGATTCTTTTTACTGTGTACAATCTTACAATGACAATCTGTTTTTCTGGTCGAAAAACGACTACAAGGACGCAAAAGGGAGCACAATTAAGCATAAAATGCTTTGGGTTCGAGTGGCAGAATTGCAACAACGTCTGCCCCTCACACAGGTGGTTCACACCTTAGGCCATCAGCGGGTGGGCGCACACGCTATTGGTAACGATCTGGCAGATGAAGCTGCCCGTTCAGCAGTAGTCACGTGTTCAGTAGCAGCGGTTACCAGGTCCATGTCGAAAATAGACCCTGTTATATTAGCAGCTATTGCTGCAACCAAGGAAGGTAATAATTACCCTACAGGTTTCCCTTCCAAGTATTCTTACACATTAAGTCCCGATCAGGTTCCTTATGTAACTATACCTGACGTTGGAGATCGGCTGATCCCCAACGCGGACCGCAGGAGTGCCTTGATATCAGCTGCACACGAAGGCATGGCTTCGGCTCATGCAGGTGTGTCAGCTACAGTTTCCATCTTGCAGCAGCGTTATTGGTGGCGTGGATTGTATAAAGACACCCGTGCTTTTGTGCTTTCTTGCGATGTTTGTCAACAGATTAAGCCTTCCACGGTAACACGTCCACCACAAACCCCGCTCTGCATTGCTAACAGACCCTTTGGGTGTGTTTACTTGGATCACTGCGGTCCATTCTCATCAGACACTGCCTATAAATACATCTTAGTGGCAGTGGACTCGTGCACACGGTTTCTCTGGGTCTGGCCACAACGGAGTGCTGACGCCCGAAATGTAATCAGGGATTTGCGTGTCTTTGTGGGAATTTTCGCATGCGGCACCTTCCATTCGGACCAAGGTCCAGCGTTTGCCTCTAGGGCTTACAAGGATGCAATGGCTTCGCTTGGGGTGCGGGTGAAATTTTCGTCTCCGTATAGGCCTGAGGGCAACTCTATCGTTGAACGAATGAACCGTGACTTAAAGCAATCCTTAACAGCTAGGGTTATAGGTACTGGCAGGAACTGGCTGGCCCATTTGTATACCGTTCAGCGTGCACTTAATAATCTCCCTAGAAGACCTCTGGGTGGGCGGACCCCATACGAAATGCTCTTTGGCATAAGAATGTTTGTGCCTGACCTTGAGGGTCCAGACATCGCGGCGCAATCCGCCAAGTTTGATGTAGATAACCATTCTGCTATGTTACAGGACTTACAAGAAGCCCGAGACAAACTTGCAACTACACATTTGCCTTCAGCCACAGATCCTGCGTTGCAGATTCCGGTAGCCGGCTGGCTTCCAAAGGTTGGAGAACTGGTTCGAGAAAAGGTTGAAAACAAAAAAGAATTCGGCCCCTCTTTTCGTGCACCGGTTCCAGTTCTGGGCTTGAAGGGAACACGTACAGTCATTTTACCACCGCTTCCTGGTCGCAAGGAGAACAGATACATCTCAGTGGAAAATGTCAAGCTACAGCGCCTGGCCGATCCTGAATAGTGTCACACCAGCGGTCTCTTGTCCTGCCATTTATCGGACATATGTTCATAGTCCATCTGCACGAACGATCGCTGATGCTGTAATTGAGATGGTTGATTTGCCTGAATCCTCTACTTTGCCTGAAACTATAATTGATCCCCAACTCTCCACCAACATCGACGAGGACGAGTATACTTATCCTGCATCTGAATCGGTGGCACATCAACCAATATCGCCACTAAGCCAGACTCGTTATTCCTTTGATTCGGATTCCACATCTTCAAAAGTTCCATCCAAGTTCAGTATTTTTATATCCTGGTTTAGAGACAATTTTTTGATTCCACCCTGGACATACATCTGGTTGGTACTTTTCTTGATATTTTTGTTCATGTCCATTGGCTTTGTCACAGTGTTTTTTCTACTAATTAATGGTCACTATTTACCTGAACGCTCTGCTGTAGACTATGTTTCTGGAACTTTGGCTCCTCATTCCTCGTCTCACATCATGAAGCGTGACCACACATTTGTGAACATTTCAGCTTTCCCAGTTGCTGATGGCATCGTATGGGATGCAGTGAATTATCAAATCCATGGTCCGACGGAAATTATTAATGTACCTAATGTCCTTCGTGTTTCAATGGGTGATGTAGTACAAAATAATATTCATTCTGATGATTGGGATGTGCATGCCGTTGAAGCATTGTTTGCCGATTTAAAATATTATGCATCTTTTAATGCTGAAGATCTATATATGAATTCTGCTAATTATGCCGATTTGTATTGTTACCAACATTGGGGTAATCATTTTCTCCATAAGCCCAGTGCCCTGCGTAGTTCTGTTAACTATACCCAATGGGAACATTGTCCAAACCCCTTGCCAGGTAGCTCTCAAACTCTTCGAAATAAGTTTAATTATTTTACTGATTTTAATCGGTCGAACCCTGCATCCTATTATTTTAGACTAAATAACACATCAACTCAGAAAATTATGTTAACACACACCAAATTGCTTTATTCAGGTTCCTTTCTAAGTGCCCTAGCTGTGGGTGGTTATGAGTACTGGGATAATACAGTGGATTTAAAATCTATTTGGGGCTCCAAGCCATGGCAGGTACAGGGAACCGAGGCATTACACCGTGCTTGCCTCATCCCTACACAAATTATGTTCCTCAATGTCTCCATCTATCAGACTACATGTTGGGGCTTAGCAACCACTAAACAATTGAATACTCCATCAATACCATCCCTGTCGAGTTTTCCCAATGAAAGCTCACGATTCAATATGTCCCTCGTGTCCCTGCAGGCTCTGTTACAAAATAATTCGTATAATGTTTCTGAGCTAGTTCAGTCACCCTGGTTGGTATGGCCTACATCATCAAATGCATGTCAAATGCGTTTTCACGACTCAGGAGCTAATTACACACAGGATAGGCCTGATCCGAGATTTACTGATTCCCGTACTGTCACTACATATTCTGTTGGTAAATTATGCAAACAATGGCTGCAACATTCGTCCCTTGATTCTGTTAAACAACATTTGTCCCTCCTTTCAGGCAATATTGATCTGTCCGACTTTGTTTTGGGACCTCGTGGTCCCCGACCTAAAAGATTCATTTATGAAACATATAATGAACTCTGGAAGCTATCACAAATGGAAGCTGCTTCCCGTCTTCGGGAAATAGATCAAGCAAATTTGGAAAAGGTGCTTGCTGTTGTTGACAATAGTATTAATACCCTGTCTTCTCGCATTTATACTTTGGAGAATATTGTGTCCTCTGTTGTTGATATTGTACAAGATGATGTTTCTGTGTTATATCATGGTCAGAATCAATTGCGTTCGGTTATGCAGTTTGCATGGACTTTACAAACGCTCAAGTTAGGTAAAGTTCCTTGGCATTTTTTGAACACCTCTGCCTTGTTTCTACCTTTTAACTTAACTGACAAACAGCAATTTATGTCCATGAAAGATGCAACTTACACTCTATTACATATCGAAAAGATGGATCCTTTGCCGTTCTCTGTTGCAGAACTCGATTCTGCTGTATGGCTAGTCCATGGGGTTATCGCTTTACCTTTTTCCTTGTTTGAATTTGACTCCTGCATGAAACATTATCCTGTGGGCCGTTACCGGCCCTTGGGCAGTGCTTTCCTGCATGAACTCTGGTCCTTGCCTTTCATGTATAAATGCCTTCGGGACGGCAAGGAAGTCTTTCTCACGGGGGAGTACTGCGACTCGACTATGGGTCATTCGCTTATTTGTAAACACATTAAATTGCATGGCTCATGTAGCGTTTCCGCTCCTAATCTTGCTTGTGTGCTGAAAGGTATTCCTGCTCCTGTTATTTCACCTACTTTCACTCTCCTTTCCAATGGTAGTTATTTACTTTTAAATAACGAAAACTGTTGTGGCCTGCAGGCTGGCATTCCTTACATTGTAACAGTTTCGCACAGGGTTGTCTGCTGCAAAAATGTGCTTTTTCCTCCCCCTCATGGCAAGGTTGATATCTCTATTTGGCCTTCCATCCCTACCATGGAAGCAGATTTCAATAGACTGAGCAGAATAAAGGCACTATTATTAAACGAGGAAGTTATGCTCACGTCCGCCCGGGAGACATTCATTCTCCAGGTGGCGAGTACCCACAGTGAAATACAGGCCCTTTTAAACACTAATCTCCCCCAACATTTTGGGGAGTTAATACATCGTATTTTTAACGCATCTAACACTGAAGGCCTAGTACACTTTTTTAAGGTCGTGGGGTCGGGCTTGGTGTCCTCCTTCCAAACTATTTTTGGTGCCATCCCGGCTTTCATACATTCTATTTTTTCCAGTGTCTTTGGCGGTTTCCCATTGATCCTCGCTTTAGCGGCTGGTGTCTTGCTCTTAATTTGCTTTCTGCGCAATGGCTGCTCCCCGATGGGACCTGCTCGATCCAGAACGCCTCCAGCTGCTCCGTGAGCGACTTTTGGCCGGTTTTGGTGTCTTGCCATTGGCGACACTGAGTGTGTCATATACTCTTTCATTTCGCTTTGCGTATTTCACTTGCGTGCAACCTGTGATGACTTGTGTCCGCTGTCCTTTCACCTGGACTCTGGATTATTGCCTCTCCAATTCGTCATTGTCTGTTCCGGATTTTGTTCAGTTGATGGGTCCCTTAGAGGCCCATGAGCTGGACTGTTCCGTTGCTGGCTGTATGGCGCGTGCGGCTGCACTGGGGATTTTGGCGCAATGGGATATCTGGGCGGCTGCCCAGGATCTCCTACAACGAAGCTGTTTCGATTATCACGCAAGCTGTCCCGCATTGCTTCTGGATGCTCCCTTTGTTGAGGAGCATTCCTGCTCTTTTGATCTCATGGATTGGATGGCATCTATGTTTTTTGACAATTCCAATGATGAACTCTTGGAGGGTATGGCTTTTCTCTGCACTTACACTTTCATGGATTGACCTGCCCTTCGCCGTTTGGGCGCTCCCTGTGCTCCAACGGCTGTGTTTTTCCTCTGATGGGCCTCTGTCCTGGCCGCTGGACTGACCAGGGGAGGGTGTCTTGTGGATTGTTACCTGCCTTGTTATGTTGGCCTAGGCCTGGCTGCCATGCTGCTTTTCTTTGCGCACGTTACACTGAGCCGGGCCTCCCTCGCCCTTTGCTCGTGCCAAGTTCTTTTGCACTGTCTGCATTTTCTGTTGTTCACCTTTTTGGGCTCAGTCTGCACAAACATGTACAAGGTCGCATAACAATGTATTTTGGTTCTTCCTGATATGGCCAGTCTCGCGCACCCAGACATAACATTAGGTGCAATTGCCATGAAGAATTTGGTATGCTTTTAATACTGTGGTTTACTAGCGCTTAACACACTTGGAGAAATCCCTTTCAGTGAGAAGAGCTATGATGTCCTGCTGATGTAATTCTGCATCTAGAGACTGAGGTATGGGGGTTCGCTAGTCAAAGCCCAGAGGTCTTCTATTATTATAATAAACTATCTTACTGCAAGGGGAGGGTGGTAATGTTATTTATACGTTTATCCACTGAGCTCTGAGATGCTTTCCCCGTTTGTATTCTATGGAATTGTAACCATGCTGCTTATATTAGTCATATGCATTATGCTATTAGTACTGACACGTGTACTGTACATTAGAGCACGTAAGTTGGAATAAACATTTTAACCTATCCAGTGTCTCTTCCTACGCACCTTGTGTACAAGTACGAGTGAGTGACGAAAGAGTGTTCTTGCTTCTGCGAGTCCTGAGATAAAGATACCGTGTTCTGGGTTGTCCAAACATTAGTACTTGGGTGCTAATGGGATGCTAAGCTAGTTGGGTTGGGGTTTTTGGGTGCTACGGTATATGGTGGCAAACCACTGTATTCCGGGGTCCCATTTTCCTGTGCATAGCTCTGTGTATGTGCAGAAACCTTATGACAACCTGAGTCTGGGTAGTTGGAGCAGTCCAGTCCATGATGGTCTGGATCTTGCTCTGCAGTGGTTGAACCTGGCCTCCACCCACAAGGTGGCCCAGGAACACAACCTGACTCTGCCCTATCTGGCACTTTGTGGCCTTGATAGTCAGGCCTGATTTCTGCAGGGCCTGCAAAACATTTCTGAGGTGGACCAGGTGATCCTCCCAGGTGGAGCTAAAGACAGCAATATCATCTAGATATGCTGCACTATAGGCTTCCAGACCTGTAAGGACTGTATTCACCAACCTCTGAAAAGTGGCAGGTGCATTCTTCAGACCAAAGGGCATCACCACAAATTGATAATGTCCACTAGGGGTTGAGAATGCTGTCTTTGGCTTTGCATCATCAGCTAGTCTGATCTGCCAGTAGCCAGCTGTCAGGTCAAATGTGCTTAGATACTTGGCTGAGGCCAAAGTGTCTATTAGCTCATCTGCCCTAGGTATTGGATGGGCATCAGTCCTAGTGACTGCATTGAGACCCCTGTAGTCCACACAAAACCTCATCTCTCTTTTCCCACCATTGGTGTGAGGTTTTGGTACAAGGACCACTGGACTAGCCCAAGGGCTATCTGAGGGTTCAATAACTCCCAAATCCAACATCTTCTGGACTTCTGTCCTGATACAGTCCCTGACATGGTCAGGTTGCCTATAAATCTTATTTTTAATAGGCAGACTGTCCCCAGTGTCCACTTCATGAGTGCACCAGGTAGTCTGACTGGGTGTCAGTGAGAATATGTGTCTGAACTGATTGAGCACCTGTCTGCAATCAGTTTGCTGCTGGGCAGTGAGGCTGCCTGCCAAGGCTACACCATCCACTGACCCATCATCAGGGTTCTGTGAGAGCAGGTCAGGGAGTGGGTCACTCTCTTCCTCCTGTCCCTCATCAGTAGCCATGAGCAAGCCCATGTCTGCCCTGTCCACATATGGTTTTAACCTGTTGACATGGAGAACCCTGTGGGGACTCCTGGGTGTTCCTAGGTCTACTAAATAGGTAACCTCACCCTTCTGTTCAACAATGGTATGGGGTCCACTCCATTTGTCTTGGAGAGTTGCAAGGGCCACTGGCTCCAACACCCACACCTTCTGTCCTGGCTGGTAAACAGTCAGTACAGCCTTTGGTCATGCCAGGCTTTTTGCAGTTCCTGGCTAGCCTCAAGGTTTTTAGTTGCCTTTTTCATGTACTCAGCCATCCGGGAGCGGAGACCAAGTACATAGTCCACTATGTCTTGCTTTGGGGGCTTGAGAGGTAACTCCCATCCTTCCTTCACGAAGCACAATGGACCCCTGACAGGGTGACCAAACAAAAGTTCAAAAGGGCTGTAGCCAACCCCTTTTGAGGCACCTCCCTGTATGCAAATAAAAGGCAGGGCAAGAGTATGTCCCATCTTCGCCTAAGCTTTTCTGGGAGCCCTTTAATCATGCCCTTCAAGGTTTTGTTGAATCTCTCAACTAAACCATTGCATTGTGGGTGATAGGGTGTGGTGAACTTGTAAGTCACTCCACACTCCTTCCACATTGCTTTTAAGTATCCAGACATAAAGTTAGCATCCCTGTCTGATACAACCTCCTTAGGGAAGCCCACTCTTGAGAAAATTCCCAGGAGGGCTCTTGCCACCACAGGTGCTGTAGTGGTCCTAAGGGGAATAGCCTCTGGGTGCCTGGTGGCATGATCCACTACCACCAGGATAAACCTGTGCCCAGATGCTGTTTGGGGATCCATGGGACCAACAATGTCAATCCCCACCCTTTCAAAGGGAACCCCCACCACAGGTAGTGTTATCAGGGGGGCCTTTGTAGTACCACCTGCCTTGCCACTGGCCTGGCAGGTTACACAGGAGCGACAAAACACCTTGGTGTCTTCAGACATGTGGGGCCAGTGAAAGTGAGGGACAATTCTGTCCCAAGTCTTGTTCTGGCCCAGGTGACCTGCTAAGGGAATGTCATGGGCTAGGGTCAATAGGAAGCCCCTGAACTTCAGAGGTATAACCAACCTCCTGGTGGCACCAGGCTTGGGGTCTCTACACTCTGAGTACAAGAGTCCATCATCCCAATACACTGTATGGGGACCACTAGCTTTCCCAGCAGCCTCAGCAGCAGCTTGCTGTCTGAGGGGTTCAAGAGAGGGGCAGCTCTGCTGCTCCTGGCTCAGATCTGCCCTGGAAGGGCCCCCTGTCCCCAAGAACTCAACCTGGTCAGGTTCAAGCTCCTCTGGGACAGTTCCTTCCTCAGGACTGAGATCATCCCCCTCAAGAGACTGATCTTCCTTCTGAGCCAAGGGGAAGGCACTGCCTTTACCCTACTACTCCTCTTCTTGGAGGGCACTTGGTCCATTATTCCAGAATCCAAGGCCTGTTCAGTGTTAGACATTTTGGCTTGTGACCTGGTCACAGCAAACACATCTGCAGGGATGCCCAGCATTTCTGCATGGGTCCTGAGCTCCACTTCTGCCCAAGCTGAAGTTTCTAAGTCATTGCCAAGCAAGCATTCAACGGGTAGGTCTGCACTTACCACAACCTTCTTAAGGCCAGTTACCCCTCCCCAGGAGAAGTTAACAACTGCCAGAGTATGGTCTGTTCTGACGTTGCTAGCATTGGTCACTTGGTACATTTCACCAAGTATAATCTGCCCAGGATTCACAAGGTCTTGTGTCACCATGGTGACACTTGCCCCTGTGTCCCTAAATGCCAAAGCCTCTTTTCCATTGATTAAGGGCTGTTGCCTGTACTTGCCCAGATTACTGGGACTCACAGAGGAGGTCACATCCATGCCTCCATCACAGACTAGGACAGCCTGAGTGAGTTCTCTGACTAGGTCAGAGCTCATCTCCTTACCCAGGGTCAACCCTACTAAACCCTTGGCTTGTGTAGTCCCACCACCAATTGTAACTGCACTAGTGGGAGCAGGTGCCTTATGGGCATTGGTGGGGGCTGGAGTAGAGTCTTTGGACTTGGTGCAATCACTGGTCCAGTGGGTCTTTTGCTTACAGACCTTGCACCATGGTTTCTTTTGGCCTCTTCCCTTGTTAGACTGTGAATCCCCACCTGAAGAATATTTTTGGGGGCCTTGTGAAGACTTTTGGTCTTTACCCTTCTCCCCACCCTTATCAGAGTTTTTCGAATCTTGCTTCTTAGGGTCACCACCTTGGTTCTGTACCTTCTGCCTCACCCTGGTTCTGACCCATTTGTCTGCCTTCTTTCCCAATTCTTGGGGACAGGTCAGATCAGAGTCCACCAGATGCTGATGCAACAGCTGATTTTGACAATTGTTAAGGATCTGCTCCCTCATGATAAGATTGTACAATCCTGTGAAGTCACATACCTTACTGCCCAATAACCAACCTTCCAGAGCCTTGGCAGAACAATCAACAAAGTCCACCCAGTCTTGAGTCTGTGCCTTCTGGGTATCCCTGAACTTTAACCTGTATTGTTCAGTGGTTAGGCCAAACCCATCAATTAGAGCACTCTTCAAGACTTTGTAATTATCAGCATCCTCCTCTCTAACAGTGAGGAGCTTATCTCTACCTTTGTCTGCAAAGGAGAGCCACAAGATTGCTGCCCACTGCTCCTGAGGGACCCTCTGTACTTTACAGGCCCTCTCTAGAGCAGTTATCCATTTGTGGATATCATCCCCACTCTGGTAGGGAGGGACAATCTTGCTCAGGTTTCTATGGTCATAAGACCTTTCCCTATCTCTGGGGAAATTGCTGCCACCATGGGACTCTAGTCCCATCTTTTTCTCTCTCTATAGAGATCTAGGGACTCCCTGTCTATAGCCAATTGCTGTTTTCTGAGCTCAAGCTGGGCTTGTTCATACTGAAGCAATCTCTTTCTCCTTTCATGAGAGGATTCCCTCGTATGAGAGGAGACAGAGGTCCCTATTGAGGTGTCAGAGTGGTTAGACTCCTGAGAAGGAGATCTAGACCTTCTGGGCACACTCATTATTCTTCCTGGGGGACAAAGGGGAGGTCATTCTGATCCTCCTCCTCCTCCTCCACAGGAGGAATTGGGTTTTCCAGGACAAGGTCATTTTCACCTTCCTGGCCAGTTTCAGAGGGGGGCCTGGGTTTCTTCACCCCTGACCCCTTCCTCATCTTCTGCCCCACCCTCTCTGCCTACCCCTTCAGACCCTAGGGGCCTGCTGAGATCATCAGCTAGTAACACCTCCCTGAGGTGTTGGGTGCTGGCACTTTTGCCTGCCTTCAACTTCCTAGTATTGCATAATGCTCTCAATTCCAAGAATGGGAGTTTATCATACTTGGAGGGAAGAAGCCCACTGGCTTCTGGCAAGGACTCACTGGGTCCTGGCTTTGAAGACATTACTAGTGAGGTGTGGTGTATGCACTACCTACTCTAGTGTGGCCTACTAAACTCTCTTGAGTTGTAGAAAGGGTGTGCTATCCCTTAACACACAACTCTAAGTTCAGTAGAACTTACTGTATACTAAGCTTGATTTATATGTACCTTAGGTACCCTTAGTGGTTTTCAGTTGATCAATTCAATTGAGATTATCTGGTAAAACAATAGCAAGCTGGAATCCCACACGCTGCCCACCAATGTGAGAAGTTGGCCTGGTATATGCTGTTCACTAATTAAAGTGGACACCTTGCACCAGAACAATTCGACTCTTATGGTAGAGATGTTTAAGACAACCTTTATAGAAAGCTATCCTAGTGGTAGCTGTGGAGAGCAGCCTTCAGGCTAAGTCTTGAACGAATGTAAAGCAGCTTGTTTTACCACACAATCTCTTGAATCACCAAATGAAAAGACACCACACAGGTATATATATCAAATATATATGTATTTATTAATAAACACTCTCTACTAATCTCTTTATGAGATTAGAGGACAGGAACATATGTACAAGTCAAATATTATCTGAATAAGTTTAGCACAATTGAATATTACAATCTTAGTTTGCTAGACCTAGGTCTAGGGCATCTAGAATCGAGGGACCCCCAAGAACCACCCCAGGTAGTTGTAGGAGACCCACAGGGGACGGACGCGGTGACCTGGCACCGATGCGAATCCTGTACGAGTCTATGCACTCAGACGCGATTGAGATATCAATGTTAAAGGTCCCTTGCGTGTTCGAGGCGAACACACCGATCGGTCCTTGTACGAGTCGAAGGACGCGGTTACAGATGGAATTGCAAGGGAGTTGGACGCGGTGTGTCTAACACAGACGCGAACCTTGTACGAGTCAGTGCGATAGTCGCACTTGGAAAGTTAGAGTTTTAGGACACTTCGAGGGAAGCTACAAGCAAGTCACTTACAGGGTAAGTAATTCTAGGGCCCACACCCACAGGAGCACCGTAGTGCTGAAGTTACCTCACCCAGGGGAGCCGGGTGCATAGGTGTTCTTTGGTGTCGGGTCGCGGCGTCGTTTTCAATGGGAGGCAGTGAAGACTTGCTGCTTGCGGCAACAGGAGAAGTGTCCGGAGGAATCCAAGCCTGGATTCGGAAGATGGAAGACCTGAAAGCAGAGGGGACAGTGTTCAAAGTCACTTGGCAGTGACTCGGGGCAAGGAAGATGGATGCCCACCGTCGTCGCAAGATTCAGGTCGTTCGTGGTTGCCTTGACTCTTCAGCCACGAGGTCCAGGAGGCGTCGACGATGACCAGGAGCTGGATTCAGCGTGTCCCATGATTTCTGCAGCTTACTGCGGTGTCGGTAACTCGATCGGAGCCAACAAGCCTTGGTAACAGCAAGTCTCGGGGAAAGTGTGAAGTGACAATGGCGCAGACCAGCAAGGTCTGTGGGACTCACCCAGCGAGGGTAAGTCAGGGCAGGCCTGGAGCAACCAGGGGAGCCCTTCGGTTTCTTTAGCAAATCTTCTGGGGACCCACAAGCCGGCTGGCAAGGGATCGCAAAGACGCCTCGGAAGGATTCGCTCACAGGGGCCCACGGTCACTCGGGACGTGGTAGGCCGCTGATCTTAGGAGGGATTCTTGCTGGAGGCTGGGACCACACATGGTCCAAAGCACAAGTTCGTGGAACGTTGTGAAGGGGTTGCACTCGACAATAGTGCACGGTACCCAGGGGTCGCGGTTCCTCGTTACTCTTGGGATCCACTGGCCTCAGCTTCGCTGGGGACTCACGATGGCCTTTGAGAAGTCAGCAAATCCATTTCTTGGGCTGCAGGGACTTTGGACTCCGGCGGGAGCGGCGTAGTTTGTGACCGTCGTTTCTAGTTTTTGGTGCCTGCCAAGCAGGGGAGTCACTCCTTGACTCCAAGGGAGATTCTTCAGTCTTCCAAAGGTAGTGGAACGTCGAAGGTCCGGGATTCTTCTTGTAGAGCGTCGTCCAGGGAAATCTAGGGTGCAATGCACAGGTTCCCCCTCTTATACCAAAAGAAGGGGAGGGACTAGCTCTATGACCCTACCTATGGGAGGGTCAGGGGAGTGGGTGGCTACACCCACTTCCCTTTGTCCAGTTTCGCGCCAGAGCAGGGACAGGTAGCCCCTGAGCCGGTTTGAACTGACATATGCACAGAGGAACCTTCTGCTCCCCCAGTGCAGGACTTCAAAGCACTCTAAGAGTGCACCCACCCAGCCCCAATACACTAAACCCTGTCTGGGAGGTGGTCACACCCCTTGGGACAGGATATCTATTGTTGGGCTTCCTCCACTGCGAGTGTTGGTCATCAGCAGGAGGGCAGCCCAGTGTCTGTGACTGGTGGCATCCATTTTGTGATGCCAGGGCTCTGCCGGATTCTACAGCGTTTCCACAGTAGGTACATGTCTATCCCTCTAGAAGGGTGGAATGCTACCCCCGCCGCCAGGACTGGCGGGGGGCTAGTATTCCAAGATGTTTGACACCAAACACGACATGTTTCGATGCAGCCATTCCAAAGTTAGCATTTTACCGCGAGGATATAATGCACTTAAAAGTATATGGTTTAACTGCATCCACAAACAGCACCAGAGAATGGACTCTGAGAGCTGCAGAGGGGCCCTGCTCAGGCAGAGGCACCCCCTCACATAGAAGCCAAGCACCCTTCCCTCAGGATTGATAGGGCCTGCCTTAGGGGTGACTGATAGGGTTACATGTGTGTGTAGGAAAGATATAGGGAACCTATATCTCAGTGAGGGGTGCTAGCACTTCCTCACTCAGGCTGCAGTAGCAGGCCTGTGGTGTGAGAAGTTGGCCTGGCATATGCTGTCCACTAATTATAGTGGGCACCTTGCACCAGTCCAAACAACCCCTTATTGGAGATAGGTTAAAGACAACCTTTATTGAAAGCTATCCTAGTGGTAGCTATGGAGAGCAGCCTTCAGGCTAAGTCTTGAAGGAATGTAAAGCAGCTTGTTTTACCAGTCTATAATCTCTTGAGTGACCAAATGAAAGAGGACCACACCAGGTATATATTCAAAATATATGTATTTATTACTAAACACACCCCTCTAGTCTCTTTATGAGGCTAGAGTTCAAGTACATACGTTACGAGTTAGTTATCTACAGTAATAGCACAAATACACGTTTGAGCCCCAGGGGCGTACCAAACCATATACCAATAAAGTTGTATAAGAACCACGACTGAGCTAGACACAAGGCCTAGAGCCTGTAGAAGTGCTTGGACCACAAGGAACCACCCAAGGCAGTGACACAGGGGACCCCCGGGGACGCGTGCAGTGTATGAACACAACCGCGAACCACCGTTAACTTCTATGGGGAAAGTCGCGATTAGAATTTAAAAGAAAAGGGACACTTAGAGGAGGACTTGGAGCAAACCCTTTGAGAACTAGGCTGTTCTAGTGTCTATACCCACGGGAGCACTGGAGTACTCGAGTTACCTCACCCAGGGGAGCCGGGTGCATAGGTGTCTTTCGGGGTCGGGTTTCGTCGGCGCTTTCTATGGCGATCTGCTGCAAAGTGCTGCTGGCGACCAAGTCGAAAGTGTTCGGGTGGATCCAAAGGTGGATCGAAGATCTGAAGATCCTGAAAGCAGAGGGGACAGAGTCTGGGTCACTAGCCAGTGACCAGGAAGGCGATGAGCAGATGCCCACCGATGTTGAGTGCTTCAGGTAGGTTGACGGTCGTCTTGACTCTTCAGCCATGAGGTCCAGGAGGCGTCGACGACAACCAGGAGCTGGATTCGAGCTGTCCCACAACGTCTGTCGATTGCAGGGGTGTCGGCGACTGGATTGGACCCAACAAGCCTTGGCAACGGCAAGTCTCGTGGAAATCAAAGAAGGACGATGTTGCAGACCAGCAAGGTCTGGGGGACTCACCCAGCGAGGATAAGTCAGGGCACACCTGGAGCAACCAGGGAGCCCAAGCAGAAAAAGATTGGCTTTCGGGAGGGCCTACTAGCCAATGGACTAGCGATCGCGAAGGAGCCTCGAGATGGTGCACGTGGAGCTGGCTCACAGGACACTCGTGGAGTGGAGGCCAGTGATCTTCGGTGCAGTTGGTGCTGGAGGCTGGGGCTACTCGGAGCCCAAAGCATGACTTCATGGGAGACCCCGAAGAGGATGCACTTGCAAATGCGTTCGGTGTCCAGGGGTCACGGTTCCACGTTACCCACGACAGTTACGGGCCTCAGCTTTGCTGGGGACTCAGGGCAGCCTCGGGGAAGTCTGGAAATCCACCTCTGGTGATGCAAAGACTTCGGCGTCCGACGGGAGCTTCAGCGATGTAGACCGGACAATTGCTTCTTTGGTGTCTGCCAAGCAGGGGAGTCACTCCTTGACCCCAAGGGAGATTCTTCAGTCCTCTAATCTTAAAGTAGAGCGTCGAAGGTCCAGGATTCTGTGTCAGAGTTTCGTCCAGGTAAATCTAAAGCCCTAAGGACTGGGTTCCCCTACTTATACTAAGGTAGGGGGTTGGACATACTCTGTGACCCCACCTATGGGAGGGTCAGGGCAGAGGGGTGGTTACACCCCTTTCCCTTTGTCCAGTTTCGCGCCAGAGCAGGGGCTGGAAGCCCCTGGGCCGGTTTGAACTGGGGTATGCACAGGGACACCAAGTGTGCCCCCAGTGCAGGACTTCAAAGCACCAGAGAGTGCTCCCGCCCAGCCCCAATACACACTATCCTGTCTGGGGAGGTGGTCACACCTCCCTGGGACAGGAAACCTATTGTCCAGGCCTCCCCTGCCGGAGTTTCGGTCAGCAGCAGGAGGCCAGACTCGTGTCTGTGGCAGCGGCATCCATTTTGTGATGCCAGGGCTCGGAAAGTCAGTACCGGGCATACCGGTGTGTACATGTCTTTCCCTCTAGAAGGGTGGAATGCTACCCCCGCCACCAGAACTGGTGGGGGGGTAGTATTCCAAGATGTTTGACACCAAACACGACATGTTTCCGTGCAGCCATCCCAAAGTTAGCATTTAACGCGAGGTTATAATGCGCTTAAGAGTATATGGTCAGGCTGCACTACAAACAGCATCAGAGAAGGGTCTCCGAACGCTGCAGAGGGGCCCAGCTCATGCAGGGGCACCCTCTCACATAGGAACCATGCACTCTGCCTTCAGGATTGATAAGGCCTGCCATAGGAGTGACTTATAGGTTTATATGTGTGTATGTATGTAGTGATATAGGTAGCCTATATCACAGTAAGGGGTGCATGCACGACCTTACCCAGGCTGCAGTAGCAGACCTGTGGTGTCAGTTTGGATGGCCTTCCAGGGGTGGCACAATACATGCTGCAGCCTCTGGTAGGCCTCTGAGGTACCTATGCCCTGGGTACATAGTATACCATATACTAGGGACTTATAAGGGCACTCCAGATTCCAATCAGAGATGTGCCTAAGGCACATGGAAACCATTTTAGAGAGGAAGCAGCTAGGCTGGGGTTCTGATTAGCAGGGCCCCAGCCAGACTAAGGTCGAAAAACAGTGAAGCATCAGCAAAAAGTGGGGGTACCCATGTGAAGCAGATCCTACTCTCCTACACAACCCCCCAAACGTAGGGACATTAAACTAACCTTGCCCAGTTAAGTCTTCATGTTCTAAGTGGAAGTACCTAGAGAGTCCATCTGCATTGGCATGGTTACTCCCAGGTCTATGTTCCACTGTGAAGTCCATCCCTTGTAGGGAAATGGACCACCTAAGCAGTTTGGGGTTTTCACCCTTCATTTGATTTAGCCATAAGAGGGGCTTATGGTCTGTTTGAACAAGGAAGTGAGTACCAAACAAGTATGGCCTCAGCTTCTTCAGAGCCCAGACCACAGCAAAGGCCTCCCTCTCAATGGCTGACCAACGTTTCTCTCTAGGGGTCAGCCTTCTGCTAATGAAAGCTACTGGCTGATCCTGACCTTCTTCATTCAATTGTGACAGTACAGCCCCTACCCCCAATTCAGATGCATCAGTTTGAACAATGAACTTCTTGGAGTAATCAGGACTCTGTAGAATGGGAGCAGTGCACATGGCCTGCTTCAGGTCATCAAATGCCTTTTTTCAGCTAACTGTCCACTGAACCTTTTTGGGCATTTTCTTGGAAGTTAAGTCATTCAGGGGTGTCACTATTGATCCATACCCCTTGACAAATCTCCTATAGTACCCAGTCAGGCCTAAGACGGCTCTCACCTGAGTCTGGGTAGTGGGAGCAGTCCAGTCCATGATGGTCTGGATCTTGCTCTGCAGTGGTTGAACCTGGCCTCCACCCACAAGGTGGCCCAGGTACACAACCTGACTCTGCCCTATCTGGCACTTGGTGGCCTTGATAGTCAGGCCTGCTTTCTGCAGGGCCTGTAAAACATTTCTGAGGTGGACCAGGTGATCCTCCCAGGTGGAGCTAAAGACAGCAATATCATCTAGATATGCTGCACTATAGTCTTCCAGACCTGTAAGGACTGTATTCACCAACCTCTGAAAAGTGGCAGGTGCATTCTTCAGACCAAAGGGCATCACCACAAATTGATAATGCCCACTAGGGGTTGAGAATGCTGTCTTTGGCTTGGCATCATCAGCTAGTCTGATCTGCCAGTAGCCAGCTGTCAGGTCAAATGTGCTTAGATACTTGGCTGAGGCCAAAGTGTCTATTAGCTCATCTGCCCTTGGTATTGGATGGGCATCAGTCCTAGTGACTGCATTGAGACTCCTGTAGTCCACACAAAACCTCATCTCTCTTTTCCCACCACTGGTGTGAGGTTTTGGCACAAGGACCACTGGACTAGCCCAAGGGCTATCTGAGGGTTCAATAACTCCCAAATCCAACATCTTCTGGACTTCTGTCCTGATACAGTCCCTGACATGGTCAGGTTGCCTATAAATCTTATTTTTGATAGGCAGACTGTCCCCAGTGTCCACTTCATGAGTGCACCAGGTGATCTGACTGGGTGTCAGTGAGAATATGTGTCTGAACTGATTGAGCACCTGTCTGCAATGAGTCTGCTGCTGGGTAGTGAGGCTGCCTGCCAAGGCTACACCTTCCACTGACCCATCACCAGGGTTCTGTGAGAGCAGGTCAGGGAGTGGGTCACTCTCTTCCTCCTGTCCCTCATCAGTAGCCATGAGCAAGCCCATGTCTGCCCTGTCCACATATGGTTTTAACCTGTTGACATGGAGAACCCTGTGGGGACTCCTGGGTGTTCCTAGGTCTACTAAGTAGGTAACCTCACCCTTCTGTTCAACAATGGTGTGGGGTCCACTCCATTTGTCTTGGAGAGCTGCTGGGGCCACTGGCTCCAACACCCACACCTTCTGTCCTGGCTGGTAAACAGTCAGTACAGCCTTTGGTCATGCCAGGCCTTTTGAAGTTCCTGGCTAGCCTCAAGGTTTTTAGTTGCCTTTTTCATATACTCAGCCATCCGGGAGCGGAGACCAAGTACATAGTCCACGATGTCTTGCTTTGGGGGCTTGAGAGGTAACTCCCATCCTTCCTTCACCAAGCACAGTGGACCCCTGACAGGGTGACCAAACAAAAGTTCAAAAGGGCTGTAGCCAACCCCTTTTGAGGCACCTCCCTGTACGCAAATAAAAGGCAGGGCAAGAGTATGTCCCATCTTCGCCTAAGCTTTTCTGGGAGCCCTTTGATCATGCCCTTCAAGGTTTTGTTGAATCTCTCAACTAAACCATTGCATTGTGGGTGATAGGGTGTGGTGAACTTGTAAGTCACTCCACACTCCTTCCACATTGCTTTTAAGTATCCAGACATAAAGTTTGCACCCCTGTCTGATACAACCTCCTTAGGGAAGCCCACTCTTGAGAAAATTCCCAGGAGGGCCCTTGCCACCACAGGTGCTGTAGTGGTCCTAAGGGGTATAGCCTCTGGGTACCTGGTGGCATGATCCACTACCACCAGGATAAACCTGTGCCCAGATGCTGTTTGGGGATCCATGGGACCAACAATGTCAATCCCCACCCTTTCAAAGGGAACCCCCACCACAGGTAGTGGTATCAGGGGGCCTTTGTAGTGCCACCTGCCTTGCCACTGGCATGGCAGGTTACACAGGAGCGACAAAACTCCTTGGTGTCTTCAGACATGTGGGGCCAGTGAAAGTGAGGGACAATTCTGTCCCAAGTCTTGTTCTGGCCCAGGTGACCTGCTAAGGGAATATCATGGGCTAGGGTCAATAGGAAGCCCCTGAACTTCAGAGGTATAACCAACCTCCTGGTAGCACCAGGCTTGGGGTCTCTACACTCTGAGTACAAGAGTCCATCATCCCAATACACAGTATGGGGACCACTAGCTTTCCCAGCAGCCTCAGCAGCAGCTTGCTGTCTGAGGTGTTCAAGAGAGGGGCAGCTCTGCTGCTCCTGGCTCAGATCTGCCCTGGAAGGTCCCCCTGTCCCCAAGAACTCAACCTGTTCAGGTTCAAGCTCCTCTGGGACAGTTCCTTCCTCAGGACTGAGATCATCCCCCTCAAGGGACTGATCTTCCTTCTGAGCCAAGGGGAAGGCACTGCCTTTACCCTACTACTCCTCTTCTTGGAAGGCACTTGGTCCATTATTCCAGAATCCAAGGCCTGTTCAGTGCTAGACATTTTGGCTTGTGACCTGGTCACAGCAAACACATCTGCAGGGATCCCCAGCATTTCTGCATGGGTCCTGAGCTCCACTTCTGCCCAAGCTGAAGTTTCTAAGTCATTGCCAAGCAAGCATTCAACGGGTAGGTCTGCACTTACCACAACCTTCTTAAGGCCAGTTACCCCTCCCCAGGAGAAGTTAACAACTGCCAGAGTATGGTCTGTTCTGACGTTGCTAGCATTGGTCACTTGGTACATTTCACCAAGTATTATCTGCCCAGGATTCACAAGGTCTTGTGTCACCATGGTGACACTTGCCCCTGTGTCCCTAAATGCCAAAGCCTCTCTTCCATTGATTAAAGGCTGTTGTCTGTACTTGCCCAGATTACTGGGACTCACAGAGGAGGTCATATCCATGCCTCCATCACAGACTAGGACAGCCTGAGTGAGTTCTCTGACTAGGTCAGAGCTCATCTCTTTACCCAGGGTCAACCCTACTAAACCCTTGGCTTGTGTAGTCCCACCACCAACTGTAGCTGCACTAGGGGAGCAGGTGCCTTAGGGGCATTGGTGGGGGCTGGAGTCGAGTCTTTGGACTTGGTGCAATCACTGGTCCAGTGGGTCTTTTGCTTACAGACATTGCACCATGGTTTTCTTTGGCCTTTCCCTTTGGTAGACTGTGAATCCCCACCTGAAGAAGATTTTTGGGGGCCTTGTGAAGACTTTTGATCTTTACCCTTCTCCCCACCCTTATCAGAGGTTTTCGAATCTTGCTTCTTAGGGTCACCACCTTGGTTCTGTACCTTCTGCTTCACCCTGGTTCTGACCCATTTGTCTGCCTTCTTTCCCAATTCTTGGGGAGAGGTCAGATCAGAGTCTACCAGGTGCTGATGCAACAGCTGATTTTGACAGTTATTAAGAATCTGCTCCCTCATTATCAGATTGTACAATCCTGTGAAGTCACATACCTTACTGCCCAATAACCAACCTTCCAGAGCCTTGGCAGAACAATCAACAAAGTCCACCCAGTCTTGAGTCTGTGCCTTCTGGGTATCCCTGAACTTTAACCTGTATTGTTCAGTGGTTAGGCCAAACCCATCAATTAGAGCACTCTTCAAGACTTTGTAATTATCAGCATCCTCCTCTCTAACAGTGAGGAGCTTGTCTCTACCTTTGTCTGCAAAGGAGAGCCACAAGATTGCTGCCCACTGCTCCTGAGGGACCCTCTGTACTTTACAGGCCCTCTCTAGAGCAGTTATCCATTTGTGGATATCATCCCCACTCTGGTAGGGAGGGACAATCTTGTTCAGGTTTCTATGGTCATAAGACCTTTCCCTATCTTTGGGGAAACTGCTGTCACCATGGGACTCTAGTCCCAACTTTTGTCTCTCTCTATAGAGATCTAGGGACTCCCTGTCTATAGCCAATTGCTGTTTCCTGAGTTCAAGTTGAGCTTGCTCATATTGAATCAGTCTCTTTCTCCTCTCATGAGAGGATTCCCTCCTATGAGAGGAGACAGAGGTCCCTATTGAGGTGTCAGAGTGGTTAGACTCCTGAGAAGGAGACCTAGACCTTCTGGGCACACTCAGAACTCTTCCTGGGGGACAAAGGGGAGGTCAGTCTGATCCTCTCCCTCCTCCTCCTCCACAGGAGGAATTGGATTTTCCAGGACAAGGTCATTTTCACCTTCCTGGCCAGTTTCAGAGGGGGGGGCCTGGGTTTCTTCACCCCTGGCCCCTTCCTCATCTTCTGCCCCACCCTCCTTGCCTACCTCTTCAGACCCTAGGGGCCTGCTGAGATCATCAGCTAATAACACCTCCCTGAGGTGCTGGGTGCTGGCACTTTTGCCTGTCTTCAACTTCCTAGTAGTGCATAAGGCTCTCAATTCCAAGAATGGGAGTTTATCATACTTGGAGGGAAGAAGCCCACTGGCTTCTGGCAAGGACTCACTGGGTCCTGGCTTTGAAGACATCACTAGTGAGGTGTGGTGTATGCACTACCTACTCTAGTGTGGCCTACTAAACTCTCTTGAGTTGTAGAAAGGGTGTGCTGTCCCTTAACACACAACTCTAAGTTCAGTAGAACTTACTGTATTACTAAGCTTGATTATATGTACCTTAGGTACCCTTAGTGGTTTTCAGTTGATCAATTCAATTGAGATTATCTGGTAAAACAATAGCAAGCTGGAATCCCACACGCTGCACACCAATGTGAGAAGTTGGCCTGGCATATGCTGTCCACTAATTATAGTTGGGCACCTTGCACCAGTCCAAACAACCCCTTATTGGAGATAGGTTAAAGACAACCTTTATTGAAAGCTATCCTAGTGGTAGCTATGGAGAGCAGCCTTCAGGCTAAGTCTTGAAGGAATGTAAAGCAGCTTGTTTTACCAGTCTATAATCTCTTGAGTGACCAAATGAAAGAGGACCACACCAGGTATATATTCAAAATATATGTATTTATTACTAAACACACCCCTCTAGTCTCTTTATGAGGCTAGAGTTCGAAGTACATACGTTACGAGTTAGTTATCTACAGTAATAGCACAAATACACGTTTGAGCCCCAGGGGCGTACCAAACCATATACCAATAAAGTGGTATAAGAACCACGACTGAGCTAGACACAAGGCCTAGAGCCTGTAGAAGTGCTTGGACCACAAGGAACCACCCAAGGCAGTGACACAGGGGACCCACGGGGGACGCGTGCAGTGTATGAACACAACCGCGAACCACCGTTAGCTTCTATGGGGAAAGTCGTGATTAGAATTTAAAAGAAAAGGGACACTTAGAGGAGGACTTGGAGCAAACCCTTTGAGAACTAGGCTGTTCTAGTGTCTATACCCATGGGAGCACTGGAGTACTCGAGTTACCTCACCCAGGGGAGCCGGGTGCATAGGTGTCTTTCGGGTCGGGTTTCGTCGTCGCTTTCTATGGCGATCTGCTGCAAAGTGCTGCTGGCGACCAAGTCGAAAGTGTTCGGGTGGATCCAAAGGTGGATCGAAGATCTGAAGAACCTGAAAGCAGAGGGGACAGAGTCTGGGTCACTAGCCAGTGACCAGGAAGGCGATGAGCAGATGCCCACCGATGTCGAGTGCTTCAGGTAGGTTGACGGTCGTCTTGACTCTTCAGCCACGAGGTCCAGGAGGTGTCGACGACAACCAGGAGCTGGATTCGAGCTGTACCACGACGTCTGTCGATTGTAGGGGTGTCGGCGACCAGATTGGACCCAACAAGCCTTAGCAACGGCAAGTCTCATGGAAATTGAAGAAGGACGATGTTGCAGACCAGCAAGGTCTGGGGGACTCACCCAGCAAGGATAAGTCAGGGCACACATGGAGCAACCAGGGAGCCCAAGCAGAAAAAGATTGGCCTTCGGGAGGGCCTACTAGCCAATGGACTAGCGACCGCAAAGGAGCCTCAAGACGGTGCACGTGGAGCTGGCTCACAGGACACTCGTGGAGTGGAGGCCAGTGATCTTCGGTGCAGTTGGTGCTGGAGGCTGGGGCTACTCGGAGCCCAAAGCACGACTTCGTGGGAGACCCTGAAGAGGATGCACTTGCAAATGCGTTCGGTGTCCAGGGGTCACGGTTCCACGTTACCCACGACAGCTACGGGCCTCAGCTTTGCTGGGAACTCAGGGCAGCCTCGGAGAAGTCTGGAAATCTACCTCTGGTGATGCAAAGACTTCGGCGTCCGACGGGAGCTTCAGCGATGCAGACCGGACAATTGCTTCTTTGGTGCCTGCCAAGCAGGGGAGTCAATCCTTGACCCCAAGGGAGATTCTTCAGTCCTCTAATCTTAAAGTAGAGCGTCGAAGGTCCAGGATTCTGTGTCAGAGTTTCGTCCAGGTAAATCTAAAGTCCTAAGGACTGGGTTCCCCTACTTATACTAAGGTAGGGGGTTGGACATACTCTGTGACCCCACCTATGGGAGGGTCAGGGCAGAGGGGTGGTTACACCCCTTTCCCTTTGTCCAGTTTCACGCCAGAGCAGGGGCTGGAAGCCCCTGAGCCGGTTTGAACTGGAGTATGCACAGGGACACCAAGTGTGCCCCCAGTGCAGGACTTCAAAGCACCAGAGAGTGCTCCCGCCCAGCCCCAATACACACTATCCTGTCTGGGGAGGTGGTCACACCTCCCTGGGACAGGAAACCTATTGTCCAGGCCTCCCCTGCCGGAGTTTCGGTCAGCAGCAGGAGGCCAGACTCGTGTCTGTGGCAGCGGCATCCATTTTGTGATGCCAGGGCTCGGAAAGTCAGTACCGGGCATACCGGTGTGTACATGTCTTTTCCTCTAGAAGGCTGGAATGCTACCCCCGCCACCAGAACTGGCGGGGGGTAGTATTCCAAGATGTTTGACACCAAACACAACATGTTTCCGTGCAGCCATCCCAAAGTTAGCATTTAACGCGAGGTTATAATGCGCTTAAGAGTATATGGTCAGGCTGCACTACAAACAGCATCAGAGAAGGGTCTCCGAACGCTGCAGAGGGGCTCTGCTCATGCAGGGGCACCCTCTCACATAGGAACCACGCACTCTGCCTTCAGGATTGATAATGCCTGCCATAGGAGTGACTTATAGGTTTATATGTGTGTATGTATATAGTGATATAGGTAGCCTATATCACAGTAAGGGGTGCATGCACCACCTTACCCAGGCTGCAGTATCAGACCTGTGGTGTCAGTTTGGATGGCCTTCCAGGGGTGGCACAATACATGCTGCAGCCCCTGGTAGGCCTCTGAGGTACCTATGCCCTGGGTACATAGTATACCATATACTAGGGACTTATAAGGGCACTCCAGATTCCAATCAGAGATGTGCCTAAGGCACATGGAAACCATTTTAGAGAGGAAGCAGCTAGGCTGGGGTTCTGATTAGCAGGGCCCCAGCCAGACTAAGGTCGAAAAACAGTGAAGCATCAGCAAAAAGTGGGGGTACCCATGTGAAGCAGATCCTACTCTCCTACATGTGGTGTCAGATTTAGTCTGCTTCCCAGGGGTGGCATAATACATGCTGCAGCCCCTGGTAGGCCTGTGAAGTATCTATGCCCTTGGTACCTAAGGTACCATATACTAGGGACTCATAAGGTGCCACAGTATCCAATCACTAGTGCACCTAGAGTGCACTCCAAATCGTTTAGAGAGAACAGAGAGGCTGGGGCCCTGATTAGCAGGGGCCCAGCCAGACTATAGCCAGAAACCAGTGTAAACATCAGAAAAAAAGTGGGGGCAACATAAGAGGCAGATCCTACTCTCCTACATTCTGCAACTCTCTTGCCTCTTTCTGCAGTTCTCTTGCCTCCTTCTGCACCTCTGTTGCTTTTTTCTGCACTTCTCTTGCTTCTTTCTGCACCCCTGTTGCTTCATTTTGCACTTTCCATGCTTCTTTCTGCATCTGACTTGCTTCTTTCTGCACCCCTGTTGTCTCTTTCTGCACTCGTCTTCCCTCTTTCTGTACCTTTCTTGCCTGTTTCTGCATCTCACTGGCCTCTTTCTGCACTTTTCTTGCTTCTTTCTACACATCTGTTGCTTCTTTCAGCAATTCTCTTGCCTCTTTCTGCACTTCTCTTGCCTGTTTCTACACCTATCTCGCCTCTTTCTGCACCTCTCTTGGCTCTTTTTGCACCTCACTTGCTTCTTTCTGCACTTCTCTTGCCTCTTTCTGCACCCCTGTTGCTTCATTCTGCACTTTTCATGCTTCTTTCTGCACCTGTCTTGCTTCTTTCTGCACCTCTGTTGTCTCTTTATGAACCTCTTTTGCCTGTTTCTGCAACTCTCTTGCCTCTTTCTGCAGTTCTCTTGTCTCCTTCTGCACCTCTGTTGCTTCTTTCTGCACTTCTCTTGCTTCTTTCTGCACCCCTGTTGCTTCATTCTGCACTTTCCATGCTTCTTTCTGCATCTGTCTTGCTTCTTTCTGCTTCCCTGTTGTCTCTTTCTGCACTCGTCTTCCCTCTTTCTGTACCTTGCTTGCCCGTTTCTGCATCTCACTTGCCTCTTTCTGCCCTTTTCTTGCTTCTTTCTACACCTCTGTTCCAAATTTCTGCATCCCTCTTGCCTTTTTCTGCACCCCTCTTCCCTCTTTCTGCACCTCTCTTGCCTCAGTCTGCCCACCTGTTCCCTCTTTCCGCACCCCTTTTGCCTGTTTCTGCAACTCTCTTGCCTCTTTCTGCAGTTCTCTTGCTTACTTCTGCACCTCACTTGCCTCTTTTTGCACTTCTCTTGCCTCAGTCTGCCCACCTGTTCCCTCTTTCTGCACCCCTTTTGCCTGTTACTGCAACTCTCTTGCCTCTTTCTGCAGTTCTCTTGCCTACTTCTGCACCTCACTTACCTCTTTTTGCACCTCTGTTGGTTCTTTTGCACTGCTCTTGCTTCTTTCTGCACCTCTCTTGCAAATTTCTGCACCCCTTTTGCCTCTTTCTGCACCCTTTTTACCTGTTTCTGCACCTCTCTTGCCTCTGTCCGCACCTCTGTTCCCTCTTTCTGTGCCTCTTTTGCATGTTTCTGCAAGTCTCTTGCCTCTCTCTGCAATTCTCTTGCCTCCTTCTGCACCTCTGTTGCTTTTTTCTGCACTTCTCTTGCCTCTTTCTGCACCCCTGTTGCTTCATTCTTCACTTTCCATGCTTCTTTCTTCACCTGTCTTGCTTCTTTCTGCACCCCTGTTGTCTCTTTCTGCACTCGTCTTCCCTCTTTCTGTACCTTTCTTGCCTGTTTCTGCATCTCACTTGCCTCTTTCTGCACTTTTCTTGCTTCTTTATACACCTCTGTTGCTTCTTTCAGCAATTCTCTTGCCTCTTTCTGCACTTCTCTTGCCTGTTTCTGCACCTCTCTTGGCTCTTTCTGCACCTCACTTGCTTCTTTCTGCACTTCTCTTGCCTCTTTCTACACCTCTGGTCCAAATTTCTGCATCCCTCTTGCCTTTTTCTGCACCCCTCTTCCCTCTTTCTGCACCTCTCTTGCCTCAGTCTGCCCACCTGTTCCCTCTTTCTGTACCCCTTTTGCCTGTTTCTGCAACTCTCTTGCCTCTTTCTGCAGTTCTCTTGCATACTTCTGCACCTCACTTGCCTCTTTTTGCACCTCTGTTGGTTCTTTTGCACTGCTCTTGCTTCTTTGAGCAAATCTCTTGCCTCTTTCTGCACTACTCTTGCCTGTTTCTGCACCTCTTTTGCCTCTTTCTGCACTTCTATTGCCTCTTTCTGCACCCCTGTTGCTTCATTCTGCACTTTCCATGCTTCTCTCTGCACCTGTCTTGCTTCTTTCTGCACCCCTGTTGTCTCTTTATGTACCTCTTTTGCCTGTTTCTGCAACTCTCTTGCCTCTTTCTGCAGTTCTCTTGTCTCCTTCTGCACCTCTGTTGCTTCTTTCTGCACTTCTCTTGCTTCTTTCTGCACCCCTGTTGCTTCATTCTGCACTTTCCATGCTTCTTCCTGCATCTGTCATGCTTCTTTCTGCACCCCTGTTGTCTCTTTCTGCACACGTCATCCCTCTTTCTGTACCTTTCTTGCCTGTTTCTGCATCTCACTTGCCTCTTTCTGCACTTTTCTTGCTTCTTTCTACACCTCTGTTCCAAATTTCTGCATCCCTCTTGCCTTTTTCTGCACCCCTCTTCCCTCTTTCTGCACCTCTGTTGCCTCAGTCTGCCCACCTGTTCCCTATTTCTGCACCCCTTTTGCCTGTTACTGCAACTCTCTTGCCTCTTTCTGCAGTTCTCTTGCCTACTTCTGCACCTCACTTACCTCTTTTTGCACCTCTGTTGGTTCTTTTGCGCTGCTCTTGCTTCCTTCTGCACCTCTCTTGCAAATTTCTGCACCCTCTTGCCTCTTTGTGCACCCCTTTTACCTGTTTCTGCACCTCTCTTGCCTCTGTCCGCACCTCTGTTCCCTCTTTCTGTACCTCTTTTGCCTGTTTCTGCAACACTCTTGCCTCTTTCTGCACCCTTGTTGATTCATTCTGCACTTTCCATGCTTCTTTCTGCACCTGTCTTGCTTCTTTCTACACCCCTGTTGTCTCTTTCTGCAGTCGTCTTCCCTCTTTCTGTACCTTTCTAGCCTGTTTCTGCATCTCACTTGCCTCTTTCTGCCCTTTTCTTGCTTCTTTATACACCTCTGTTGCTTCTTTCAGCAATTCTCTTGCCTCTTTCCGCACTTTCCTTGCCTGTTTCTGCACCTCTCTTGCCTCTTTCTGCACCTCTCTTGGCTCTTTCTGCACCTCACGTGCTTCTTTCTGCACTTCCCTTGCGTCTTTCTGCACCCCTGTTGTTTCATTCTGCACTTTCCATGCTTCTCTATGCACCTGTCTTGCTTCTTTCTTCACCCCTGTTGTCTCTTTATGTACCTCTTTTGCCTGTTTCTGCAACTCTCTTGCCTTTTTCTGCAGTTTTCTCGCCTCCTTCTTCACCTCTGTTGCTTCTTTCTGCACTTCTCTTGCTTCTTTCTGCACCCCTGTTGCTTCATTTTGCACTTTCCATGCTTCTTTCTGCATCTGACTTGCTTCTTTCTGCACCCCTGTTGTCTCTTTCTGCACTCGTCTTCCCTCTTTCTGTACCTTTCTTGCCTGTTTCTGCATCTCACTGGCCTCTTTCTGCACTTTTCTTGCTTCTTTCTACACATCTGTTGCTTCTTTCAGCAATTCTCTTGCCTCTTTCTGCACTTCTCTTGCCTGTTTCTGCACCTATCTCGCCTCTTTCTGCACCTCTCTTGGCTCTTTTTGCACCTCACTTGCTTCTTTATGCACTTCTCTTGCCTCTTTCTGCACCCCTGTTGCTTCATTCTGCACTTTTCATGCTTCTTTCTGCACCTGTCTTGCTTCTTTCTGCACCTCTGTTGTCTCTTTATGAACCTCTTTTGCCTGTTTCTGCAACTCTCTTGCCTCTTTCTGCAGTTCTCTTGTCTCCTTCTGCACCTCTGTTGCTTCTTTCTGCACTTCTCTTGCTTCTTTCTGCACCCCTGTTGCTTCATTCTGCACTTTCCATGCTTCTTTCTGCATCTGTCTTGCTTCTTTCTGCTTCCCTGTTGTCTCTTTCTGCACTCGTCTTCCCTCTTTCTGTACCTTGCTTGCCTTTTTCTGCATCTCACTTGCCTCTTTCTGCCCTTTTCTTGCTTCTTTCTACACCTCTGTTCCAAATTTCTGCATCCCTCTTGCCTTTTTCTGCACCCCTCTTCCCTCTTTCTGCACCTCTCTTGCCTCAGTCTGCCCACCTGTTCCCTCTTTCCGCACCCCTTTTGCCTGTTTCTGCAACTCTCTTGCCTCTTTCTGCAGTTCTCTTGCTTACTTCTGCACCTCACTTGCCTCTTTTTGCACTTCTCTTGCCTCAGTCTGCCCACCTGTTCCCTCTTTCTGCACCCCATTTGCCTGTTACTGCAACTCTCTTGCCTCTTTCTGCAGTTCTCTTGCTTACTTCTGCACCTCACTTACCTCTTTTTGCACCTCTGTTGGTTCTTTTGCACTGCTCTTGCTTCCTTCTGCACCTCTCTTGCAAATTTCTGCACCCCTTTTGCCTCTTTCTGCACCCTTTTTACCTGTTTCTGCACCTCTCTTGCCTCTGTCCGCACCTCTGTTCCCTCTTTCTGTGCCTCTTTTGCATGTTTCTGCAAGTCTCTTGCCTCTCTCTGCAATTCTCTTGCCTCCTTCTGCACCTCTGTTGCTTTTTTCTGCACTTCTTTTGCCTCTTTCTGCACCCCTGTTGCTTCATTCTTCACTTTCCATGCTTCTTTCTGCACCTGTCTTGCTTATTTCTGCACCCCTGTTGTCTCTTTCTGCACTCGTCTTCCCTCTTTCTGTACCTTTCTTGCCTGTTTCTGCATCTCACTTGCCTCTTTCTGCACTTTTCTTGCTTCTTTATACACCTCTGTTGCTTCTTTCAGCAATTCTCTTGCCTCTTTCTGCACTTCTCTTGCCTGTTTCTGCACCTCTCTTGGCTCTTTCTGCACCTCACTTGCTTCTTTCTGCACTTCTCTTGCCTCTTTCTACACCTCTGTTCCAAATTTCTGCATCCCTCTTGCCTTTTTCTGCACCCCTCTTCCCTCTTTCTGCACCTCTCTTGCCTCAGTCTGCCCACCTGTTCCCTCTTTCTGTACCCCTTTTGCCTGTTTCTGCAACTCTCTTGCCTCTTTCTGCAGTTCTCTTGCATACTTCTGCACCTCACTTGCCTCTTTTTGCACCTCTGTTGGTTCTTTTGCACTGCTCTTGCTTCTTTGAGCAAATCTCTTGCCTCTTTCTGCACTACTCTTGCCTGTTTCTGCACCTCTTTTGCCTCTTTCTGCACTTCTATTGCCTCTTTCTGCACCCCTATTGCTTCATTCTGCCCTTTCCCTGCTTCTCTCTGCACCTGTCTTGCTTCTTTCTGCACCCCTGTTGTCTCTTTATGTACCTCTTTTGCCTGTTTCTGCAACTCTCTTGCCTCTTTCTGCAGTTCTCTTGTCTCCTTCTGCACCTCTGTTGCTTCTTTCTGCACTTCTCTTGCTTCTTTCTGCACCCCTATTGCTTCATTCTGCACTTTCCATGCTTCTTCCTGCATCTGTCATGCTTCTTTCTGCACCCCTGTTGTCTCTTTCTGCACACGTCATCCCTCTTTCTGTACCTTTCTTGCCTGTTTCTGCATCTCACTTGCCTCTTTCTGCACTTTTCTTGCTTCTTTCTACACCTCTGTTCCAAATTTCTGCATCCCTCTTGCCTTTTTCTGCACCCCTCTTCCTTCTTTCTGCACCTCTGTTGCCTCAGTCTGCCCACCTGTTCCCTATTTCTGCACCCCTTTTGCCTGTTACTGCAACTCTCTTGCCTCTTTCTGCAGTTCTCTTGCCTACTTCTGCACCTCACTTACCTCTTTTTGCACCTCTGTTGGTTCTTTTGCGCTGCTCTTGCTTCCTTCTGCACCTCTCTTGCAAATTTCTGCACCCTCTTGCCTCTTTCTGCACCCCTTTTACCTGTTTCTGCACCTCTCTTGCCTCTGTCCGCACCTCTGTTCCCTCTTTCTGTACCTCTTTTGCCTGTTTCTGCAACACTCTTGCCTCTTTCTGCACCCCTGTTGATTCATTCTGCACTTTCCATGCTTCTTTCTGCACCTGTCTTGCTTCTTTCTACACCCCTGTTGTCTCTTTCTGCAGTCGTCTTCCCTCTTTCTGTACCTTTCTTGCCTGTTTCTGCATCTCACTTGCCTCTTTCTGCCCTTTTCTTGCTTCTTTATACACCTCTGTTGCTTCTTTCAGCAATTCTCTTGCCTCTTTCCGCACTTTCCTTGCCTGTTTCTGCACCTCTCTTGCCTCTTTCTGCACCTCTCTTGGCTCTTTCTGCACCTCACTTGCTTCTTTCTGCACTTCCCTTGCGTCTTTCTGCACCCCTGTTGTTTCATTCTGCACTTTCCATGCTTCTCTATGCACCTGTCTTGCTTCTTTCTTCACCCCTGTTGTCTCTTTATGTACCTCTTTTGCCTGTTTCTGCAACTCTCTTGCCTCTTTCTGCAGTTTTCTCACCTCCTTCTGCACCTCTGTTGCTTCTTTCTGCACTTCTCTTGCTTCTTTCTGCACCCCTGTTGCTTCATTCTGCACTTTCCATGCTTCCTTCTGCATCTGTCTTGCTTCTTTCTGCACCCCTGTTGTCTCTTTCTGCACTCGTCTTCCCTCTTTCTGTACCTTTCTTGCCTGCTTCTGCATCTCACTTGCCTCTTTCTGCACTTCTCTTGCTTCTTTCTACACCTCTGTTGCTTCTTTCAGCAATTCTCTTGCCTCTTTCCGCACTTTCCTTGCCTGTTTCTGCACCTCTCTTGCCTCTTTCTGCACCTCTCTTGGCTCTTTCTGCACCTCACTTGCTTCTTTCTGCACTTCCCTTGCGTCTTTCTGCACCCCTGTTGTTTCATTCTGCACTTTCCATGCTTCTCTATGCACCTGTCTTGCTTCTTTCTTCACCCCTGTTGTCTCTTTATGTACCTCTTTTGCCTGTTTCTGCAACTCTCTTGCCTCTTTCTGCAGTTTTCTCACCTCCTTCTGCACCTCTGTTGCTTCTTTCTGCACTTCTCTTGCTTCTTTCTGCACCCCTGTTGCTTCATTCTGCACTTTCCATGCTTCCTTCTGCATCTGTCTTGCTTCTTTCTGCACCCCTGTTGTCTCTTTCTGCACTCGTCTTCCCTCTTTCTGTACCTTTCTTGCCTGCTTCTGCATCTCACTTGCCTCTTTCTGCACTTCTCTTGCTTCTTTCTACACCTCTGTTGCTTCTTTCAGCAATTCTCTTGCCTCATTCTGCACTTCTCTTACCTGTTTCTGCACCCCTCTTGCCTCTTTCTGCACCCGTCTTCCCTCTTTGTGCACCTCTCTTGCCTCTTTCTACACCTCTCTTCCCTCTTTCTGCACCACTCTTGCCTCTTTTTTACCTCTGTTGCTTTTTTCTGCACTTCTCTTTCCTCTTTCTGCACCCTTTGTGCCTTTTTAGCACCTCTGTTGCTTCTTTCTGCACTTCTCTTCCTTCTTTCTGTACTCCTCGTACCTCCTTCTGCACCTCTGTTGCTTCTTTCTGCACTTCTCTTGGTTCTTTCTGCACTGCTCTTGTATCTTTCTGCATCCCTCTTGCCTCTTTGAGAACCTCTTTTGCTTCTTTCTGCACTTCTCTCTCCTCTTTCTGCACCCCTCTTGCCTCTTCTGCACCTCTGATGCTTCTTTTTGCACTTCTATTGCCTCTTTCTGCACCTCTCTTGCTTCTTTCTGCAGCTGACTTGCCTCTTTCAGCACCTCTGTTGCTTTTTTCTGCAGATCTCTTCCCTCTTTCTGCACCTCAGTTGCCTGTTTCAGCACCTCTGTTGTTTTTTTCTGCAGATCTCTTGCCTCTTTCTGCACCCCTCTTTTCTCTTTCTGCACCTCTCTTGCCTCTTTCTGCACCTCTCTTGCCTCTTTCTGTACCTCTGTTGCCTCTTTCTGTACTTCTCTTGCTCTTTCCGCACCCTTTGCGCCTCTTTCAGCACCTCTGTTACTTCTGTCTGCACTTCTCTTCCTTCTTTCTGCACCTCTCTTGCTTCTTTCTGCATATCACTTGCCTATTTCAGCACCTCTGTTGCTTTTTTCTGCAGATTTCTTGCCTCTTTCTGCATCTCACTTGCCTCTTTCAGCACCTCTGTTGCTTTTTTCTGCAGATCTCTTGCCTCTTTCTGCACCCCTCTTTTCTCTTTCTGCACCCCTCTTGCCTCTTTCTGCACCCCTGTTCCCTCTTTCTGCACCTTTCCTGCCTGTTTCTGCACCTCTCCTGCCTCTTTCTGTACCTCTGTTGCCTCTTTCTGCACTTTTCTTGCCTCTTTCTGCACCCCTTTTGCCTCTTTCTGCACCTCTGTTGCTTTTTTCTTCACTTCTATTGCCTCTTTCTGCACCTCTCTTGCTTCTTTCTGCACCTCACTTGCCTCTTTCAGCACCTCTGTTGCTTTTTTCTGCAGATCTCTTGCCCCTTTCTGCACCTCACTTGCCTCTTTCAGCACCTCTGTTGCTTTTTTCTGCAGACCTCTTGCCTCTTTCTGCACCCCTCTTTTCTGTTTCTGCACCTCTCTTGCCTCTTTCTGCACCCCTGTTCCCTCTTTCTGTACCTTTCCTGGCTGTTTCTGCACCTCTCTTGCCTCTTTCTGTACCTCTGTTGCCTCTTTCTGCACTTCTCTTGCTCTTTCTGCACCCTTCGCGCCTCTTTCAGTGCCTCTGTTACTTCTTTCTGTACTTCTCTTCCTTCTTTCTGCACCCCTCTTGCCTATTTCTGTACCTCTCTTGTCTCTTCGTGCACCCCTCCTACCTTTTTCTGCACCCCTCTTGCCTCTTTTTGCACCTCTGTTGGTTCTTTCTGCACTGCTCTTGCTTCTTTCTGCACCTTACTTGCCTCTTTCTGCACTTGTCTTGGTTCTTTCTAAACCTCTGTTGCTTCTTGCAGCAATTCTCTTGCCTCTTTCTGCACTTCTCTTGCTTGTTTCTGTACCTCTCATGCGTCTTTCTGCACCTCTGTTGCCTCTTTCTGCACTTCACTTGCTTCTTTCTGCACCTCTCTTGCCTCTTGCAGCACCTCTGTTGCTTCTTTCTGCACGCCTCCTGCCTCTTTCTGCACCCCTCTTCCCTCTTTGTGCAACTCTCTTGCCTCTTTCTATACCTCTCTACCCTCTTTCTGCACCACTCTTGCCACTTTCTGTACCTCTGTTGCTTCTTTCTGCAGTTCTCTGCCTTCTTTCTGCACCCCTCGTGCCTCTTTCTGCACCTCTGTTGCTTCTTTCTGCACTTCTCTTGGTTCTTTCTGCACTGCTCTTGCCTCTTTGTGCATCCCTCTTGCCTCTTTGAGCACCTCTTTTGCTTCTTTCTGCTCTTCTCTCTCCTCTTTCTGCACCCCTCATGCCTCTTTCTGCACCTCTGTTGCTTCTTTCTGCACTTCTGTTGCCTCTTTCTGCACCTCACTTGCCTCTTTCAGCACCTCACTTGCCTCTTTCAGCACCTCTGTTGCTTTTTTCTGCAGATCTCTTGCCCCTTTCTGCACCTCACTTGCCTCTTTCAGCACCTCTGTTGCTTTTTTCTGCAGACCTCTTGCCTCTTTCTGCACCCCTCTTTTCTGTTTCTGCACCTCTCTTGCCTCTTTCTGCACCCCTGTTCCCTCTTTCTGTACCTTTCCTGGCTGTTTCTGCACCTCTCTTGCCTCTTTCTGTACCTCTGTTGCCTCTTTCTGCACTTCTCTTGCTCTTTCTGCACCCTTCGCGCCTCTTTCAGCGCCTCTGTTACTTCTTTCTGTACTTCTCTTCCTTCTTTCTGCACCCCTCTTGCCTATTTCTGTACCTCTCTTGTCTCTTCGTGCACCCCTCCTACCTTTTTCTGCACCCCTCTTGCCTCTTTTTGCACCTCTGTTGGTTCTTTCTGCACTGCTCTTGCTTCTTTCTGCACCTTACTTGCCTCTTTCTGCACTTGTCTTGGTTCTTTCTAAACCTCTGTTGCTTCTTGCAGCAATTCTCTTGCCTCTTTCTGCACTTCTCTTGCTTGTTTCTGTACCTCTCATGCGTCTTTCTGCACCTCTGTTGCCTCTTTCTGCACTTCACTTGCTTCTTTCTGCACCTCTCTTGCCTCTTGCAGCACCTCTGTTGCTTCTTTCTGCACGCCTCCTGCCTCTTTCTGCACCCCTCTTCCCTCTTTGTGCAACTCTCTTGCCTCTTTCTATACCTCTCTACCCTCTTTCTGCACCACTCTTGCCACTTTCTGTACCTCTGTTGCTTCTTTCTGCAGTTCTCTGCCTTCTTTCTGCACCCCTCGTGCCTCTTTCTGCACCTCTGTTGCTTCTTTCTGCACTTCTCTTGGTTCTTTCTGCACTGTTCTTGCCTCTTTGTGCATCCCTCTTGCCTCTTTGAGCACCTCTTTTGCTTCTTTCTGCTCTTCTCTCTCCTCTTTCTGCACCCCTCATGCCTCTTTCTGCACCTCTGTTGCTTCTTTCTGCACTTCTGTTGCCTCTTTCTGCACCTCACTTGCCTCTTTCAGCACCTCACTTGCCTCTTTCAGCACCTCTGTTGCTTTTTTCTTCAGATCTCTTGCCTCTTTCTGCACCTCACATGCCTCTTTCAGCACCTCTGTTGCTTTTTCTGCAGACCTCTCACCTCTTTCTGCACCCCTGTTCCTTGTTTCTGCACCTTTCCTGCCTGTTTCTGCACCTCTCTTGCCTCTTTCTGTACCTCTGTTGCCTCTTTCTGTACTTCTCTTGCTCTTTCTGCACCCTCCGAGCCTCTTTCAGCACCTCTGTTGGTTCTTTCTGCACTGCTCTTGCTTCTTTCTGCACCACACTTGCCTCTATATGCACTTCTCTTGCTTCTTTCTACACCTCTGTTGCTTCTTTCAACAATTCTCTTGCCTCGTTCTGCACTTCTCTTCCTTCTTTCTGCACCCCTCCTGCCTCTTTCTGTACCTCTCTTGCCTCTTTGTGCATCTCTCCTACCTCTTTCTGTACCCCTCTTGCCTCTTTTTGCACCTCTGTTGGTTCATTCTGCAGTTCTCTTGCCTCTTTTTGCACCTCTGTTGCTTCTTTCTGCACTGCTCTTTCTTCTCTCTGCACCCCTCTTGCCTCTTTCTGCACCCCTCTTTTCTCTTTCTGCACCCCTTTTGCCTCTTTTTGCACCCCTGTTCCCTCTTTCTGCACATTTCCTGCCTGTTTCTGCACCTCTCTTGCCTCTTTCTGTACCTCTGTTGCTTTTTTCTGTACTTCTCCTGCTCTTTCTGCACCGTTCGCACCTCTTTCAGAACATCTGTTGCTTCTTTCTGCACTTCTCTTCCTTCTTTCTGCACCCCTCCTGCCTCTTTCTGTACCTCTCTTGCCTCTTTATGCACCTCTCCTACCTTTTTCTGCACCCCTTTTGCCTCTTTTTGCACCTCTATTGGTTCTTTCTGCGCTGCTCTAGCTTCTTTCTGCACCTCACTTGCCTCCTTCTGCACTTCTCTTGCTTCTTTCTACAGCTCTGTTGCTTCTTTCAGCAATTCTCTTGCCTCTTTCTGCACTTCTCTTCCTTCTGCCCCCCTCCTGCCTCTTTCTGTACCTCTCTTGCCTCTTTCTGCACCTCTCTTGCCTCTTTCTGCACCTCTCTTGCCTCTTTCTGCACTTCACTTGCTTCTTTCTGCACCTCTCTTGCCTCTTTCTGCACCTCTGTTGCTTCTTTATGCACTTCTCTTGCCTCTTTCTGCACCTCTGAGTTAGAGGTAGTTTTAATCCCCCTGCCCTATTATGTACTAGGGCCTTACAGGGGAGGTCATGCCAATCACAGGGGTAACCCAACCCATAGTGTACCCTAGTGTATGTATTTGTTTTCACTGTCTTCTAAGTGTCTTTCAGCATAGCACTGGCTCCGGGCCTGGTTAGTCAGAGTCAGTTACCACCAGTACCAGTCAGCAAAATGTTGGGGGCACAGGATGACTTTGCAACAAGGCCTCTTTCTGCACCTCTGTTGCCTCTTTCTGCATATCTCTTGCTTCTTTTTGCGCCTTTCTTCCTCTTTCTGCACATGTCCTACCTCTGTAGGCATAGTTAGAAATTAACATTTAAAAAACCTTTGAAATTCACTGAAAAAACCATAGGTTTCAGGGACGTTATAGTTAGAAATTAGCATTTAAAAAACCATAGAAATTAACTGAAAAAACCACAGGTTTCAGGGACATTATAGTTAGTTGCGCATTTCACTCGTACAAAACCAGAGAAATTCGGCCTTATAGTTAGTTGAGCTAAGTATAACTTGCACCCCCGCAATGCACTGCTGATGACATCACATATTACATCACTCATGACATGGTCAGTGACATCACTGATGACATCACTGATAACATCTCAAATGACATCAATGATGACATCATCCACGTGATCCTCTGATGCACCTCCTCACAGCCTAATATAACCTTTGATACAGACTACCATTCTCAAAACCATAGACACACCAATACCAGTTACTACATACCCACTCACTGATTCCTAGGTCTACACACTCACCCATACAGTCACTCATCAATACAGCCACTATCATAAGCACTCATACACCTATACAGACACTCACACACCGCCACTCACCCATAGAGTTACTTACACAGCTAGTTAGTCAAAGAATCAATCACACTCCCATTTACTCACCTATACAGTTATACACACACCACCTCACTTATTCACACAGATACTAACACATATTTACTCTCTTATACAATCACTGACACAAGTACACACTCATCCACACAGCCACTCTCACAATCACTCACTCTCACATATAGTTATTTATATACTCCAACACTCACATATACTGCCTTTCACATATGTATTTACTCACACATGTACCACTGAGACATCCATTACCTCACCAACACAGCCATACACATACTCACCCACCCATACAGCCCCTCACAGACGTACTCTTGAACCCATACACCCAGTGAATCACCCACTCACACATCCATGAAGTGAGTCACACACACCCCTACCACCCACACAGACACTCAGGCACCCATACAGATACTCAGACAAGCAATCAATAACCCATATAGACACTCATGTAGCTACTCACCAACCCATGCAACCGCTTATACAACAACAGACAGACTGATACAGACATCCACACAGTTTAGTCACTAACCCATGCATTCAGTAAGACACGTTTAATCACTCACTTATACAGTCAGTCACACACCTACTAAATCATCCATTCAGACAGTCATACACTCACTCATTCTTCAATGCACATTGGCCTATATATATATATAAAACATATTTAAATTTTACAGAAACACACAGTCACTGGATGATGTCATCAGTGATGTCATCATTGATGTCATTTGAGATGTCATCAATGATGTCATCAGTGATGTCACTGACCATGTCATGAGTGATGTAATATGTGATGTCATCAGCAGTGCATTGCGGGAGCGCAAGTTATAGTTAGCTCAACTGACTATAACGGCTGAATTTCTCTGGTTTTGTATGAGTGAAATGTCCAACTAACTATAACGTCCCTGAAACCTGCGGTTTTTTCAGTGAATTTCTATGGTTTTTTAAATGCTAATTTCTAACTATAACGTCCCCGAAACCTATGGTTTTTCAGTGAATTTCAAAGGTTTTTAAATGCTAATTTCTAACTATAACGTCCCTGAAACCTATGGTTTTTTCAGTGAATATATATATATTCACTGAAAATTCACTGAAAAAACCATAGGTTTCAGGGACGTTATAGAGTAGAAATTAGCATTTAAAAACCTTAGAAATTCACTGAAAAACAACAGGTTTCAGGGACGTTATAGTTAGTTGGACATTTCACTCGTACAAAACCAGAGAAATTAGGCTGTTATAGTTAGTTGAGCTAACTATAACTCGCGCCCGCAATGGACTGCTGATGACGTCAAATATTACATCACTCACGACATGGTCAGTGACATCACTGATGACATCACAGATGGCATCTCAAATGACATCACTGATGACATCACTGATGACATCATCCAGTGACTGAGTGTTTCTGAAAAGTTTAAGAATGTTATCTATATATACGCCAAGGTGTATTGAAGAATGAGTGTCTATATGGGTTAATGATTGGTTGTCTGAGTACCTGTATGATTGCCTGAGTATCTGTGTGAGTAGGTGGGGGTGTGAGACTCCTTGCATGGATGTGTGAGTGGGTGAGTCACTGGGTGTATAGGTTCATGAGTGCGTGTGCAAAGGGATGTATGGGTGAGTGAGTGTGCATATGGCTGTGTTCCTGAGTGAGTGGATATCTCAGTGGTATATGTGTGAGTAACTACATATGTGAAAGGCAGTATATGTAAGTATTGGAGTGTATAAGTGACTATATGTGAGAGTAAGGATTATGAGAGTGACTGTATGGATGAGGGTATACTTGTGTCAGTGATTGTATAAGAGAGTAAGTATGTGTTAGTATCTGTATGAATAAGTGAGGTGGTATATGTATAAATCTATAGGTAAGTAAATGGCAATGGGATTAATTCTTTGCGTGACTGACTAGGTGTGTGAGTAACTCTATGGGTGAGTGGCAGTGTGTGAGTGTCTGTATGGGTATATGATTGCATATATCAGTGGCTGTATAGATGAGTGACTGCATGAATGAGTGACTGTATGGGTGAATGAGTTGATGTGTGTACACCTATGAATCAGTGAATGGGTATGTACTAAGTGGTATTGGTGTGTCTATGGTTTCAAGAATGCTACTCTATATTTTATAGTAAATGTATCAAAGGTTATGTTATGGTGTGAAGAGGTGCATCAGATATTAAGTGGATGATGTCATCAGTGATGTCATTTGAGATGTCATCGGTGATGTCATCAGTGATGTCACTGACCATGTCATGAGTGATGTAATATGTGACATCATCAGCAGTGCATTGCAGGGGCGCGTGTTATAGTTAGCTCAACTACCTATAACGACCGAATTTCTCTGGTTTTCTACGAGTGAAATGTCCAACTAACTATGATGTCCCTGAAACCTATGGTTTTTTAAGTGAATTTCAAAGGTTTTTTAACTGCTAATTCCTAACTGTAACGTCCCTGAAACCTCTGGTTTTTTCAGTGAATTTCTAAGGTTTTTTTTAAATGCGAATTTCTAAATATGCCTACATAGGTAGGACATGTGCAGAAAGAGGAAGAAAGGCGTAGAAAGAAGCAAGAGAAGTGCAGAAAGAGGCAACAGAAGTCCAGAAAGAGGAAGAAAGGTACAAAAAGAAGCAAGAGAAGTGCAGAAAGAAGCCACAGAGGTGCAGAACGAGGCCTACTTCAACTGTACCTTTCCACAGACTCATACAAAGTAGCGTAATCACTAATCCTTCTCCCAAGATGTCTTAAACCTCACTTTTCTCTTGAAGGTTCACTATTTATCGACTGTTCAGAATGTTAGGCCTACCAAATATAAAACAGCAATCCTAACCATATCACTGTTGTAAGTCTGACCAAGTTTGTGAAGGTATGCATGTGTGTGTCTCTGCTTTTACCTGGTGACATGTTACATAAAAATAAACATACAAAAACTTGAAAATCCGTGTTTCAAACAGCATACTCTGTAAATGTGTGTACAAGAAGGTGCGTGTATTTCTTTCTGCTCCTAATACAGGGCACATGCATATTCAATAGTACATTTGAGGGGCTCTATAACACCTATATACATAACACATGTCTGCCTGTGCAACCGAATGACAGAGCAGAACTAACAAGATTTGACCACCTATAAGAGAAGCTACTTGCTTTTTAAGCTACCATCTTCAGATCCATAACACATGTGAGAGTGCATGTACAAGTAGACATGTACCTCAGTCACAAGAGCACGCAGACCTTTAAACTTAACAGCTTGCACTTCCCATTTCAATATGGAAACAGGTGAGAGAAGTACAGAAAGAAGCAAAAGAATTGCAGAAAAAAACAAGAGGTACAGAAATAGTAAGAAATGTGCAGAAAGAGACAAGAGAAGTGCAGAAAGAGGCAAGAGAGGAGCAGAAAGAGGCAAGAGAGGTGCAGAAACAGGAAAGAGAACTGCAGAAAGAGGCAAGAGAGTTGCAGAAACAGGCAAGAGAGGTGCAGAAAGAGGGAACAGGGGTGCAGAAAGAGGCGAGAGGTGCAGAAACAGGCAAGAGAGGAGCAGAAAGAGGGAACAGGGGTGCAGAAAGAGGCAAGAGAAGTGCTGAAAGAAGTAACAGAGGTCCAGAAAGAGGCAAGAGAAGTGCTGAAAGAAGGAACAAAAATGCAGAAAGAGGCAAGAGAAGTACAGAAAGAAGCAACAGAGGTGCAGAAAGAGGCAAAGAGGTACAGAAAGAGACAACAGAGGTGCACGAAGAGACGAGAGGTGCAGAAAGAGGGAAGACGAGTGCAGAAAGAGGCAACAGGGGGGCAGAAAGAAGCAAGAGAGGAGCAGAAAGAAGCAAGAGAAGTACAGAAAGAAGCAACAGAAGTGCAGAAAGAGGCAAGAGGGTTGCAGAAAGAGGCAAGAGAAGGCCAGAAAGAAGCAACAGAAATGTAGAAAGAGGCAAGAGAAGTGCAGAAAGAGGCAAGAGAAGTGCAGATAGAAGCAAGAGAAGTGCAGAAAGAGGCAAGAAAAGTGCAGAAAGAGGCAAGAGAAGCATAGAAAAAGGCAAGAGAGCTGCAGAAAGAGGCAAGTGGGGTGTAGAAAGAAGCACCAGAGGTGCAGAAAGGAGCAAGAGAAGTGATGAAAGAGACAAGAGAGTTGCAGAAACAGGCCTTAGAAGTGCAGAAAGAGGCAAGAGAAGTGCTGAAAAAAGCAACAGAGGTGCAGAAAGAAGCAAGAGAAGTGATGAAACAGACAAGAGAATTGCAGAAAGAAACAAGAAAGGTGCAGAAAAAAGGAAGAGAAGTGCAGAAAGAGGCAAGTGAGATGCAGAAAGAGGCAAGACGGGTGTAGAAAGAGGCAAGAGAGGTGCAGAAAGAGGCAAGTAAGGTGCAGAAAGAGGCAAGAAGGGTGCAGAAAGAAGGAAGAGAAGTGCAGAAAGAGGGAAGAGATGTGCAGAAAGAGGAAACAGGGGTACAGAAAGACGCAAGAGGGGTGCAGAAAGAAGCAAGACAGGTGCAGAAAAAAGCAAGGGAAGTGCAGAAAGAAGCAACAGAGGTGCAGAAAGAGGCAAGAGCAGTGCAGAAAGAGGCAAAAGAAGTGCAGAAAGAAGCAAGAGAAGTGATGAAAGAGACAAGAGAGTTGCAGAAACAGGCAAAAGAAGTGCAGAAAGAGGCAAGCGAATTGCTGAAAGAAGCAACAGAGGTGCGGAAAGAAGCAAGAGAAGTGATGAAAAAGACAGGAGAGTTGCAGAAAGAAACAAGAAAGGTGCAGAAAAAAGGAAGAGAAGTGCAGAAAGAGGCAAGAGAGATGCAGAAAGAGGCAAGACAGGTGCAGAAATAGGCAAGAGAGGTGCAGAAAGAGGCAAGAGAGTTACAGGAAGAGGAAAGAGAGGTGCAGAAAGAGGCAAGTGAGGTGCAGAAAGAGGCAAGAGGGGTGCAGAAAGAGGTAAGAAAAGTGCTGAAAGAAGCAACAGCGGTGCAGAAAGAGGCAAAAGGAGTGCAGAAAGAGGTAAGAGAAGTGATGAAACAGACAAGAGAGTTGCAGAAAGATCAAGAAAGGTGCAGAAAAAAGGAAGAGAAGTGCAGAAAGAGGCAAGTGAAATGAAGAAAGAGGCAAGGGAGGTGCAGAAAGAGGCAAGAGAGGTGCATAAAGAGGCAAGTGAGGTGCAGAAAGAGGCAAGAGAGTTGCAGAAAGATGAAAGAGAGGTGCAGAAAGAGGCAAGTGAGGTGCAGAAAGAGGCAAGAGGAGTGCAGAAAGAGGCAAGAGGAGTGCAGAAAGAGGGAAGAGAAGTGCAGAAAGAGGGAAGTAACGTGCAGAAAGAGGGAACAGGGGTACATAAAGAGGCAAGAGGGGTGCATAAAGAAGCAACAGAGGTGCAGAGAGAGGCAAGAGAAGTACAGAAAGAGGCAAGAGAGGTATAGAACCAGGCAGGAGAGGTGCAGAAAGAGGGAACAGGGGTGCAGAAAGAAGCACCACAGGTGCAGAAAGAGGCAAGATGAGTGCAGAAAGAACCAACAGAGGTGCAGAAACAGGCAGGAGAGGAGCAGAAAGAGGGAACAGGGGTGCAGAAAGAGGCAAGAGCAGTACAGAAAGACGGAAGAATGGTGCAAAAAGAGGCAAGAGGGGTGCAGAAAGAAGCAACAGAGGTGCAGAAAGTGGGAAGAGAAGTGCTGAAAGAGCCAAGTGAGGTGCAGAAAGAGGCAAGAAGAGTGCAGAAAGAGGGAAGAGAAGTGATGAAACAGACAAGAGAGTTGCAGAAAGAAACAAGAAAGGTGCAGAAAAAAGGAAGAGAAGTGCAGAAAGAGGCAAGTGAAATGCAGAAAGAGGCAATACAGGTGCAGAAAGAGGCAAGAGAGGTGCAGAAAGAGACAAGTGAGGTGCAGAAAGAGGAAAGAGAGTTGCAGAAAGAGGAAAGAGAGGTGCAGAAAGAGGCAAGTGACGTGCAGAAAGAGGCAAAAGGAGTGCAGAAAGAGGGAAGAGAAGTGCAGAAAGAGGGAAGTGACGTGCAGAAAGAGGGAACAGGGGTACAGAAAGAGGGAACAGGGGTACAGAAAGAGGCAAGAGGGGTGCAGAAGGAAGCAACAGAGGTGCAGAGAGGCAAGAGAAGTACAGAAAGAGGCAAGAGAGGTGTAGAACCAGGCAAGAGAGAGCATAAAGAGGGAACAGGGGTGCAGAAAGAAGCACCACAGGTGCAGAAAGAGGCAAGAGGAGTGCAGAAAGAACCAACAGAGGTGCAGAAACAGGCAGGAGAGGTGCAGAAAGAGGGAACAGGGGTGCAGAAAGAGGCAAGAGAAGTACAGAAAGACGGAAGAGTAGTGCAAAAAGAGGCATGAGGGGTGCAGAAAGAAGCAACAGAGGTGCAGAAAGAAGCAAGAGGTGCAGAAGAAAGGAGGAAGAGAGGTGTAGAAAGAAGCTAGAGAGGTGCAGAAAGAAGGGAGATACAGAAAGCGGAAGAGATGTGCAGAAAGAGGCAAGAGAAGTGCAGAAAAAGGAAGAAAGGTGCACAAAGAAGCAAGAAAAATGCAGAAAGAGGCAAGAGAGGCGCAGAAAGAAGGGAGAGTGGTTTGCGCACCATCAGTACCAATTTAACACCCACATTTAGCAATAAGTAACAGGTGACCATTCCAGGTTTGCAAAGGGACTTCCACCACGCTGTAACACTTGTCCCTGCATTTTTTTTTGTTCAAATGTGCAGATTATGCAGCAGATGATGGATTATGTGGCAAATGCGGAAAATGTCTAATTATGCGAAAATCGGTGCAGCCGAACAGTCGCATAATTCCAGTGGCCCTGCTCATACCTCCGACTAGGTCCAGAAGTGCTCCTCAGTGGTTCCTTCTTTTTTTGTCTCATTGAGTTTATAGTTTAGCTTCTATGGAAACGAGGAAGACTAAACCTGAGGTTACCACTCCACAACACAGACTACCATACCACATAATTACTCTCCACAACACATAATCTCACTCTACATAATTCCTATACACTAAATACCACATACTTTCTATCCACATAATTTCACTGCACAACATACCGCATAATTCCACTACACACAACGTACATCCACTCCACTCCAAAAAACATTAGTAAAAAAGTTTTACATTTACAATGCCAATAGCCGTAACTTTCGCAAATGCGAGACCTATTACATTCCAAATGCTTCTTTAACTAGTAGTCGCGTTTGCAGAGTGGTGGAGAAAAGGGGCTCTGTCGGCTTTTTTTCTTCTTTTTTTATAGTTAGAAGGAGGGCTGTGTGGCCCCCCCCTTCTCTCAACATTTTATGGGCCCTGGAGACCCCATCCCCCAGGGCCTGCAACATTTCTTTTTTTTTTTTTAAACGGGAAGGGCACCGAGCGGCCCCCCTCCATACGCCGATTTCGGCCCCGGGGACCCCATCCCCCGGGGCATGGCCTCGTTTTTAAAAAATATTTATACAGGAGGGGGGGCGCATAGCCTCCCTTCCCTGGGCCACTTTTGGCCCCGGGGACCCCATCCCCCGGGGCCTGGCCTCCATTTTTTTTTTAAATATATTTTTTAATTATGGGAGTGGGGCCGCGTGGCCCCCCTTCCCTTGGCCACTTCTGGCCTCGGGGACCCCATCCCCGAGGCCTGGCCAGCCTTTATTTAATTTTAGAGGGCGGCTGCGTGGCCCCCCCTCCTGAGGCCAATTATGGCCCGGGGACCCCATCCCCCGGGCCGGCCTTCCGTTTGAAAAAATAAATTAATTAATTAATTAAAAGGGAGGGGGCCATGTGGCCCCCCTCCCAGGCCACTTCTGGCCCCGGGGACCCCATCCCCTGGGGCCGGCCCTCATGTTGGGAACCGCGGGGGGAGCCCCAATGCCCCCTCGGTCCCTGCCAGCTCCCTGCCTCTTGCGGGGGCCGGCATTGCTTTTGGACAAGGGGAGCTGCTGACATGCATGCACCCGTCACCAAGGAGTGAGGAAACTCCGAAACGCGTTGGGATTTATATGTTGCCAGTGTGGAATAAAAACGTTGATGAATACTGGAATGGCGGTACTGTGGTGTTGTTTTGGCCAGGGAAATCCCTACTGGCCACGGCCACAGAGTTTGATATATATATATATATATATATATATATATTATTCCATCCTGACAGCGTCAAGCAAACAGGCACCGACTCCGTGATAATTTTGGCACAGATGGCGATTTATTCCAAACAAAGGTCAGACGCGTTTCGGCGGCAGGACCGCCTTGTTCACTGCATAAAGAGCTTCTGCCATTTTACAAACTATATACATGTTGAGCATTTTCCCATGGTTGCCGTAGCAACCGGAACCAACCATAGACATAAAGGTTAATCTACGGCTGTGTACCATGACAATGCAGAATGACACAGAAAAAAATTAAATAATATACACATGTTTTTACAAATAACGAAAATACAAATAAATGTAACACACACATTCTAATTTGAGTTTAAATATAGCACTCTGAAGTATCTCATAGTGTGAGAGTGAAAAGTGTGTTCTGTCACTGATTCCCGACCTGCATACATAATTGGATCTTACTTTAAAGTTGTACTTGGAGTCAAGTGCCATAAACATGGAAATACCAAATTAAGTTATAATGCACTCAGTTTAATCTATACTTTCAGTAAAAAGTTAAAAACTCCCATAGAAATAACACTAAAGTAAAGGAAATTACATCCATCACTACTATTGCCAACTGGGGTGGAAATAAACATTCCCAGTACACAAAATATATATAGCTATGTCTCCCTGAACTTACTAATACACTCTGAACTATGTCTCAGGCACAGCCTGTGCTGATGCCCAAAAGACTTCCCAAGTGGTGGGAAGGTGGTAGCGGGAGAAAAAAATATATTATATTACTCATGTGGCTATAATGTGAGTCGGCAGATGGAGAAAAGGAGATGTGTCAGATAAGTACTGCCCCAGTGGGCCTGCGTTTCTAACAAAAATATCCATATGAAATTACAACAATAAACATAGGTCAAAATATAATGGTGTGTCGGGAATTTACAAAAGAAAATACCAAAAATAAAAATTATTAGAAGGAAAAACTTTACGCTAGGAGGAATGGATCTCTATGATATATATGAGCGCACAGTCTTATTACAGGTGGACACTTAACGCTTCATCAGCATTCATCCCTTGTGGGATTTTGGAATTGAGGAGAATGATGTATCTCGATTCCAATCTCCTCAATGCCAATTGTCTATTGCCTCCCTTGGGTTCTTAGGGACATTATCAATGACAAAATAGGAGAGGTCTTGTGCATTTCCTGCATGGCAAGAATTAATATGCCTGGCAACTGGATATGATTGGTCATCATTTGTAATGGCCCTCAGGTGCTGCAGGATGCGGACATGAACAGGGTGGATAGTACTTCCTACATAGAGTTTATTGCATGTGCATTGAAGGATATACACAGCGAAGTCCGTCTTGCAGTTATAGCTACCACGTATAATATACGGTGTCTGTCTGAAGGGCATGATTATTGATTTCTTGTTAGTGCCATGTTTACATGCTTTACACCTACTACATTTAGTGAACCCCTTTGGTGAAAGTAGCCAATTTTGAGTTCTAGTTATAGTTGGCGCATTACGCACCAATTCCTGGCGCATAGACTTCGCCCTCCTGAAACTGATTGAGGGGACTTTTGGACACGTAGGGCCCAATACTGGATCACTCCGTACGGTGTTCCAGTGTCTGTGAAGTATCTTCCTCAATGTGGTGTGGTATGTATTAAACCCCGTGATTAATCTGGGAGTATCTGTTGCATCTTTCTTTTTCTGACTTCTGGTTTTGTCGTTGAACAGTAAGTTCTCTCTCGTTATTTTCTCGCTTCTAGATTTGGCTTTGGCCAGAGTTTCTGATTTGTACCCTCGTCTCTCTAATCTGTTGAAGAGCTCATTAGTTGATTTTTGTAAACCTTCCTCTGTGCTGCAATTGCGTCTCATTCTCAGACATTCAGCATAGGGGATACCTTCCTTAACACTATTGTGATGAAAGCTGTTTGCGTGCAGTATTGCATTCCCTGCTGTGATCTTTCTGTATGTTCTGGACTGCAGACAATTGTTATCTATATATATATATATATATATATGACATTCACTGAAAAAAACAAAGATTACAGGGAACTTATATTTAGGCTCAAATTTCACTTGTACAACACCAGTGAAATTCATCACTACTACTGAGTGATACTGCTTCTAACATATATTTAGTGAGTGACTGTGTGACTGTGTGAAACCTTGTGTGTAGGGGTGTCTATAGGTGTGTAAGTGGATGTATACATGGGTGTGTGAGTGGCTGTGTGGGGGAGTGAGGTGGTGTGTGAGTGGCTGTATAGTGAGTGAGTGGCAGTGTGAGTGGCACTATGGGTGGATAACTGGGTATGTAGTGTGTATGGGTGAGGGGGTGTCTGAATGGCTGTATAAGTCACTGTGTGTGTAAGTGGTGGTATGGGTGAGTGAGCAGCTCTTTGAGTGGGTCTTTGGTTAAGTGGGTTAGTCTGTGAGTGGCTGTATTTGGAGAGTGAGTGTCTGTGTGAATGGCTGTATGGGTGAATGAGCAGATGTGTGAGTGCTTGTATGGATGTGTGTATGGGTAAGTGAGTGGCTGTGTTGAGGCTGTATGGGAGAATGAGTGGGAGTGTTAGTGACTGTGTAGGTAAATAAGTGAGTGTGTGAGTAGCTATATGGGTGAGTGTGTGGCTATGTGACTAGTTGTACGGGTGATTGACTGGTTGTATAAGTGGCTGAATGGGTGAGTGAATTGTCGTGTGAGTGGCAGTACGAGTGAGTGAGTGGGTGTGTGAGTGCCTCTATGGAGGAAGGAGTGAGTGGGTGTGTGAGTACTGATATGGGTCTGTGAATGGGTATGTGAGTAGTTATGTGGGTGTGTTAGTGGGCATACGAGAGGTTGTATGGGGTGTGAGTGGGTGTGTGAGTGGTTCTGTGGATGATGTCAGCAGTGATGTCATTTGAGATGTCATCAGTGATGTCACTGACCATGTCATGAGTGATGTAATATGTAAGGTCATAAGCAGTGCATTGCTGGGGCGTAAGATATAGTTAGTTCAGGTAACTATAACAGCTGAATATCACTGGTTTTGTACAAGTGAAATCTGAGCCTAACTATAACGTCCTTGTAACCTTTTGTTATTTCAGTGAATCTCTAAGGTTTTTTTTAATTCTATTTCCTAACTACAACAACCCTGCAACTTTTGTTTTTTTTTAAGTGACTTTCTAAGGTTTTTCAAATTCTATTTCCTTACTATAACGTCCCTGAAACCTTTGGCTTTTTAAGTGAATTTCTAAGGTTTTTTAACTAGTAGTCGCATTTGCAGAGAGGTGGAGATAAGGGACGGGGCCTCCGACCAGCTCTCAGGAATCCTGCTGTGTCAGACTTACTGGAGATAACAGGAGGGCTTCTAGGCCCCCAAGAACCCTCAGCATCCAAGAGGACTTCAACCCCCAACCAGCTGTGCACCAGGAGGTGCATTTGCAGAGTGGTGGAGAAAGGGGGTGTAGCCTCCTAAGACGTCTCAGCAATTCCGCTGTGTGGGACTTACTGCAGGTAACAGAAAGGCTTGTTGGCCCCCAAGGACACTCTAGAGCCAAGGGGACTTAATCCTCCGACCAGCAGTGCACCAGGAGGCGCTTTTGCAGACTGGTTGAAAAGGGGCGTGGCCTCTGAAGTCCTCTCAGCAATCGTGCTCTGTGGGACTTACTGCAGGTAACAGTTGGCCAGCATGGACCCATTTGAGCTAAGGGGACTTCATCCCCCACACAGCAGTGTGCCAGGAGGAGCGTTTGCAGAGTGGTGGAGAAAGGGGGCGTGGCCTCCAAAGACCTCTCAGCAATCCCGCTGTGTGGGACTTATTGGAGGTAACAGGAGGGCCTGTTGGCTCCCAAGAACCCTCTAGAGCCAAGGAGACTTCATTCCCTAACCAGCAGCTTGCTGAATGCGAGCACAGTTTGCTATGGCTTGGCAGGAGCGGTGAAGCTCCCGCCAAGCCATAGCAAACAGCTATGTCCTGGGGTGGGCACCCTGGGAAATAGGAGGAGCCGGCCCTGGGAGGTGGTGGTCCCCAGGGCCATGTATGGTTCCAGGAGGGCGACCGCGCGGTCCCCCTGCCCGGGGAGATAGCCGAGAGTGGTGGAGAAAGGGGGTGTGGCCTCTGACCACCTTGCAGTAATCCCACTGTGTGGGGCTTACTGGAGGTAACAGAAGGTCTTGTTGGCCTCTAACGATCCTCAGCTGCCAAAGGGACTTCATCCCCCAACCATCAGTGCGCCAGAAGGTGTGTTTGCAGAGTAGTGAAGAAAGAGGGTGGGGCCTCCAGCGAGTTGCCGGCTTTTAAAAAATGTTTTGTTTTACTATTTTTTAGGAAGGGGGGCCAAGTGGCCCCACTTCCCTGGGCTGTTTTGGGCCCTGAGAACACTCTCCCCTGGGGTCTGCCCCTTTTTAAAATTATTTTTTATAAAACAAAACGGAGGGGGCCGCACAGCCCCCCTCCCGGGCCGATTTCGGCTCTGGGCACCCCATACCCCGGGGCCTAACCTTTCTTTTTTTCTTCTTATTAAATAGAATAAGGGGGGCGTGTGGCCCCCCTTCCCATGGCCATGTTTGACCCCGGGGATCCCATCCCCCGAGGCCCTGCCTTTTCTTTTAAAAAAAATATATTTTCTTTAAATGGAGGGGGGCCGAGCGGCCGCCTTCCTGGGCCATTTTCGGCCCCAGGGACCCCACCCCCCGGGGCCAGGCCTTTATATATATTTTTTTAAAAGGGGAGGGGGGCACGTGCGGCTCCCCCTCCCTGGGCCTATATCGGCCCCAATGACCCCATCACCCGGGGCCTTGCCACTTTGTTGGGGACCGCGGGGGAGCCTGAAGGCCCCCGCTGCCCCTGCCGCCTCCCCGCCTCCTGCAGGAGCCGGCATTGCTTTGAGACACAGCGAGCTGCTAACATGCAGCTCCCTGGATCTCAAAGCAATGTCTGGGTACCTGCTCACTTGACAGTGGGCAGGGAAACAGACATGCTCTGCTTTCAGCAAGCAAGAGCATTTTTGCTCTCGCGTGCTGAAAACAGAGTGTTTGCTATGGCTTGGCGGGAGTGGTGCTCCTGCCAAGCCATAGCAAATTGCAATGTCCCCGGGGTGGGCACCCCGGGACATTGCTGGAGCCAGCCCTGGGGGATATTGGTCCCCAGGGCCATCTAGGGCTTCAGGAGGAGGGGCCGTGCAGCCCCACTCCAATGTTAACTTGGCCCACGACAGACCCCCTTAATGATTGTGTTTGTGCCCCAAGGAGGTGGCGGTTCCCGGGCATCAGGGGAGGCCATACGGGCCTCCTCCACATTTAATTAAAAGAAAGCCCAGGGGAGATGGTGGTCCCCAGGGCAGTAGTAAGCTCCAGGAAATGGAGCGTTGGGGCCCCCCTCCTATATTTGCACAGTGCTCCAGGACCTAGCCCACCTGGTGGCCTATCTTAAATGAAGCGTGGGATTCGCGAATCAAGCGCAACTCCAGCCAAAAATCTAAAAAAAAAATGCTTTTTTGTCCCTGCAGGGTCCCAGTGGCACCCTCCCGCCCCCAAGAGGCCTAAGGGGTCAGGGTGTTTCTACCCTGCCCCCTTTTCTTTTTTTTAAATCTTTTTTCTGTGACTTGGTTCAACCGAGTCACAAGATGGCTGCCAACACTTCCTGGTTTGAAATGTTGGCAGCTAATCAGATCTCAGCACGAGATCGAGAGGGGTCGTGGATCTTCAGCGTCCCTATATATACAACTGGAGATTTCTTTAAATTTCTCCAAAACTACTGAATGGATTTACACCAAATAATAAAAAGGCACATCCCTGGACCATCATCTACCTTCCTGCCAAATTTGGTGAAATTACGTTCAGCAGTTCAGGCTGTATCCGTGTCTAAAGGCCCTATGGGAATTAACATGGGGAAAACGTGCTTTTTAGCACCCCCTGGTTCTCGACTCCTGCTTAACGAATCACCCCGAAACTTTCAAGATAGCAGCTGTAGTGAGAATTGTATTCGTTTTGAAACTTTTGTGAAGATTCGTCAAACGACGCCAAAGTTATTGGCAAATCAAAAAATGCTTTTCCTATGGAAACTAGATCCTAACTATAACTACCTACTGGTAATCACAATTATTTTAATTTAATTATTTTTTCCCAAGAAAAAAACAAAGGTTGAGGATAAGTTATAGTTAGGAAAACTTAATACATTAGTTAATGTACTCTGGCTAACGAGTTGACAACAGTGTGTGTGGAGGTTTGTGAGTTGTAAGTCTTGGGAGGGCACAAATCATAACTTTAGTTATAACTATAAATTTAGAATTTTTACGGTTTGTGTAGTAGTTCAAGTCGGTTTGGTATACAAAAAATAACTTACGTTTTCCTATCTATAATTTAACCTCAACCTTTGTTTATTTTATTCAGTTTCTATGTTTTTAAAAAAAATTGGTGTGCAATCATATAATGCTCTTTATTTTGGTATTAATTGTTTCATATATTTACATTTCATTAATACTGCAGTACTTTACTGATAATTTCTTGTGGAGTGGCGTAGACTGGAGTGGCATGACCTAGAGTGGTGTGGAGAGGTGTTGAGTTGCGTAGAGTGTAGTGGTGTAGAGTGCAGTGAGAAAGAGTACAGTGGTGCAGAGTAGAGTGGCTTAGAGAGTAGTGGTGCGGAGTAGAGTGTAGTGACACAGAGTGAAGTGGCGTAGATTATAGTGGTGCAGAGTAGAGTAGAGAGGCATAGAGTGCAGTGGGACAGTGTAGAGTGGTGCAGAGTAGAGTGGCATAGAGTGCAGCGGCATACAGTGCAGTGGTGCAGAGTAGAGTGGCATACAGTACAGTGATGTAGAGTGAAGTGGCATAGAGTGCAGTGGTTAGATTAGAGTGGTGCAGAGTAGAGTGGTGTAGAGTTCAGTGGTGTGGAATAGGGTGCAGTGGTGTAGAATAGAGTGCAGCGGCACAGAGTGTGTTTCGCAGAGCAGAGTGCAGTGGCATGGAGTACAGTGGCCTAGAGTATAGTGGCATAGAGTGGAGTAGATTAGAGTAGTGTATGGCGCGGTGCTGCAGAGTAGAGTAGTGTGGCGTACAGCAGAGTGGTGTAGAGAAGAGCAGAGTGGTGTAGAGTGATGCAGAGTAGATTAGAGTGGCGTAAAGTGTAGTAGCATAGAGTACAGTGACGCAAAGTACAGTGGCGTAAAGTGGTGCAGAGTAGATTAGAGTGGAATAGACTGCAGTGGCATAGAGTGCAGTCGTGTAGAGTGGCGTAGAGTGCAGTGTTGCAGAGTGGAGTGCAGTTGCATAGAGTAGAGTACAGTGGCATAGAGTGCAGTGCCGTAGAGTAAAGTGATGTAGAGTAGAGTGGTGTAGAATGCCGTGGTGTAGATTGTTGTGGCATCGACTGCAGTGGCATAGAGTTCAGTGGTGCAGAGTAGAGTGACATAGCGTGCAGTGGTGCAGAGTAGAGAGCAGTGGCTTAGAGTTCAGTGGCAGAGAGTAAAGTAGTGCAGAGTTGAGTACAGTAGTGCAGTGGTGTAGAGTAGAGTGGTGCAGAGTAGAATGCAGTGGCATAAAATACAGTGGTGCAGAGTACAGTGGTGCAGAGTAGAGTGGCGCAGAGTAGAGTGGCATGGAGTGCAGTAGAGTAGAGTGGTGCAGAGTAGAGTTCAGAGGCTCAGAGTGCACTGGCATGGAGTGTAGTGGCACAGAGTGCAGTGGTGCAGAGTAGATTAGAGTGGCAAACGCTGCAGTGGCATAGAGGAGAGTGGTGTACTGTGTAGTGGCATAGTGTACAGTGGTGCAAAGTACAAAAGAGTGGCATAGAGTGCAGTGGCTTAGAGTGTTGCAAAGTGGAGGGCAGTGGTGTAGAGTGGTGTAGAGAAGAGTGGGGTAAAGTGCAGTGGTGCAGAGTAGAGTGGCATACAGTGCATTGACATACAGTAGAGTGGTGCAGAGAAGAGCACAGTGGTGTAGAGTGCAGTGCTGTAGGGTAGAGTGCAGTGACATAGAGTGGTGAATAGTAGAGTGCAGTGATGTAATATGCAGTGTGTAGGCAGGATATTGCCTTAATGACTCCCGCCGATAAGGCCATGTAGTAACAGCTCCGTTGCGGCGGGGGCTCTATGGATCCCATCCTCCAGTGCCTACCGAGGGCCGCCGTGACAGTGCTGTGTAACAATAAATGTCCCCGAGGTAGATCGAACTCCATTCTGAGCTCTTCGAACGACAGCAACTCGTTGTCCCTGTACAGGTCCCCCATTTTGGTCGCTCCGGCTTCCATCCACATCCATGCTAACTTATGTTCATGGGTTCCAGCCTTATTCTGTCAATCCTGACTCTCATCCTGTGTTGATGCGCTATTTGAGGTCATTTATTGGTGGCCTGGTTACCATAATCATGCTGCATGGTTTGTTGTAGCAGAACATGGTTCTGGCATAGCATTATTTAGAGGCCTAGCAGTGCTGCATCCATGGTGCTGAAATGCAGAATGGAAGAGGGAGCTACTGCAATCTACCTGTGAGATGTTCACCTGCCTATGGCTGCTTATGGGTTCACTGATAGAATATCGATGTAACAAACATTGATGTTCTAAATATCGACTGCAAAAATATCGACTGCAAAAATATCGACTCCAATACCTTAACAGGTAAGTACAAAAATATTGAATCAAAAATATAGAGGTAAAAAATATAGAAAAAAAATATCGATTTAAAAATATATATAAAATACAATAATATATAGTAAATATATTAAATATTAATATTATTTTTAACAAAATAAATTACATTTAATATACATTTTAACTAAATACAACAAATAAACTTAAGTTAAAAAAATATAAACAGACAAACATAATAATTTATACATATACATATATTTACTTAAAATATTTTTATTAACTAATCTTTATTTGATTTTTAAACTTTAAAATTATATAAAATATATATAATATATCAATAATTTAAAATAAAAAAACATTATATAGTAAATTAAAACATTAAACTATTAAAAAAATGTGAACTTACATTTCCCAATACAATAGGTGCAATAGTAGGGAAAGTGTTGGATAGCGGAATAATTAAATGAACTATTCCAACTCCAGTGAGTGCAACAGTAGGGAAAGTGTTGGATAGTGGAGGGGCAAAAACTACTATTCCCACTCCAGTGAGTGCAACAGTAGGGAAAGTGCTGGATAGCAGAGAAACAAAAATTACTAATAACACTTAAACAATTGAAAAAAACACAAAAAATATTACAAAATTTTAAAAATCATAAAAATAAATAAACCATATTTTAAAAATATAAAATTAAATATATTAAACATATAAAAAGTACACATATTATAATATTAATTACATATGATAAAAACCTACAAATAATATATAAAATAAATTAATAAATACATTTATAAACCATAATTATTTAAAAGTAGCAAATCTTAACAAACAAAATATTTAAAACATAAATGTATTTATTTTATTTCCTACCCTATAACACCATCCCAATAACAAAACACTTCAACATTTTTAATTAAAATTATTTCCATAATTAACATATTTAATAATCAATTAAAAAACTTATTAATAAAAAAATAATAAACATTCATTGAGTACACATGCTTTAACACTATAATATCCACAACACACACCTAAACTATAAAATAATAAAACATAATTACATTTTTATTATTTTTAAAAGAAAAACTATTACTATTAACAACTAATAATTAAATAATTAAAATTCATTTAATACCCACCCTTTACCCCTTTAAAAGTAAAAACAACACACACAAAAATAAACAATTACCCAAAATAAATATCAAATAATTAACATTAATTAACAACTAAATATAATTAATTAAACACAAATTACTTCTCACCCTTTACTCCTGTAAAAACCATAACACACACCTACAACCATAACACACACCTACAATTAATTACACAATTACCATAATTAATTACCAGTTAATTTATTAAAATTAATTAACAACATAACATAACACGTGTATTTGTAAAGCGCACGTTCACCCGTAGGTATCTTGGCGCTGAATAACAGATGTTTATTGTTACCCAACTCAATGGTACTCATTTTATCGACCTCAGATGGATGAAAGGCTGAGTGGACCCACCGGGATTTGAACTTGTGACCATGAGGTCGAACACAGGCCTCTGCAGTGGACGCATTAGTCCACTGAGCCACCAGACCCGGCTATTATAAATTATTAATTCATCAATTAAAAATAAATTACTTCCCACACTTTACACCTATAAACACCACAACACACACCTAACATTAATTACAAATTTACCAAAATTAATAACCAATGAATTTATCAAAATTAATTAATAACCAATTATTAATTAATTAATAATAAATTACTTTACACATTTAACACTATAACACATCAATTAAACAAATATTAATAAATATAAATTAATCAATACATTTAATATAATTAAATTACTTCCCACCCTATTCCCCTAGAAACACACAACCTGCTACAGAACTAAAAACGCAAAATTCAAATAAAAAAATATTTATTAAATGTAATATAATTAAATTACTTCCCACCCTATTCCCCATTAAACCCACAACCCGCTACGGAACTAAAAGCGCAAAATTAAAAAAAAATTATAATAACTACTAAAAATGTAACACATATATTAAAAATACAAACAATTCTTATACATAAAAACAAACATCACATACATATAAAATATATACTAACGTACATAACAATAATAAAAAACAATATTTTTAACAACTATATTTTTGCAAACGATATTAAACACTCGATATTTTTAAAATCGATATTACTTACCTTAAATCGATATTCTTGACCACGATATTCTTGCTGTCGATATTTCGGACCCACGATATTAATGACCGATATTTGTGCAACTCGATATTTTGTACTCCATATTCTGTCTCTGCACCCTGCTTATGTAGGTCTGGCCCTGTGTGCAGGACTGTGTGAGATTTTATTGTTTTTAGCTCAAACAGTGCACTAAATTGTGTTTTTTGCGTATTGTGCTGATCGTAGTTTGTTTCTATGTGGGTATTATAAAGTTGTATTTTCCACTAGTTTTTAATGAGCTCTCATACTCTGATTGGGTGTTATTTGTGTAGGAAATATCACAAGTAAATAGTACATGCGTTATGCGTTAAAGAGCGTACCACAGAGTGGTATTTAGCACATGTCCTAAATATCACATGCAGTTTTTAACTTGTGATCAGGTGATTTGTTAAAGTATCGTGCTATTTTACCATGGCTGCGAAAATTACCACTATGCCTCACTCATAATCAGGGCCTCAGTTGTTTAAAAGCAGTAAGTCCTTTCTGTTACCAGCAACTAAGATGAATTAAGAATGCAAGAAATAGCATGAGTAACATGATGAAGCTAAATAAAGGTGAATGTGACAAATGTCCTTGGTACCTTGCAGCTTTCTTACTGTGGTCAGCTGTGAACATCTCTTAACAAGTGGCAAAACTCATTCTAGTTTTGATTGGCATTAATCTGTTCCTGCATCTTTGCTTTTCTCTAGGTACACAGAAGGAGCGAGGGATTGTGGCATGGAAAGAGGAGCTTGGGGGCGATTCTGATGATGTCCAGGATCCTACAGAAGTCTACAACTTGCCCTTTGGAATTGGCACCATGTGCTGCACATGGTCTTGGACTCGGTATCTCCCTTTTTGGCCCAAGCCCAAGAGGCAAGACCCCAGCAGCAGAATCCCACAAGATGTCTGCATTATCAATGCTACAAATAGAGAAATGGAGACCACTCAGTGACCGTTAGTGAATTCACAAAAAGTATCATTATGGCACCATGGCTTCACAAGGAAAAAAAGGTGTTATGTTAACAATGCGAAAATGGAAACACACTCATTACTCCATGAGCGCCCAGTTTTGTCCCTGTTGGAAGGAATCTCTGGCCCACCTAAGTTGTTGCTGTTGTGACTTTTTTTAACTGAGCAGTTTAGATTTTTAATTCTATCTTTCAGAAGTTTAACTTGCTCACTGGCACTAAAGGAGTGTTTTAACTCAGCAGACATCTAATTGACCATTGTTTTTATAATTGTTTTTAATGCAGTCCTGGGCCATGTTAGCAAAAGGGGCCTCTATAAACTAAGCCTTGCACACGACTGTCCTAACAGAGTCACAAACTCACATCTATGTATATGGTAATTTGACATATTTGCACATTTTAATCTTTTTAAACTTATCATTTTTTGCACATTGAAGTACATATGAACTATCACAAATTCACCTTTTGTACCGGTTTTAATTAACTACGCAATAAAGATTCATTTACAGTCTCACTTCTTGTCAGATTGGTTGATGATAGGTATTGATGGGTTACTTGTCATTTGTGCTCATTTAAAGCATAGAGTAGACATCGCTTCTAGGGATGTCCGTTATTTTTCAAAGCAGGATTGTTTTGATACAAGGCCTCTGCGTGCCACTGTCTCAGTATATGGCTGTAAACGTATCAGCAGGCAGTCTGGCTACAGAGATCTGTACAGTGTCAGTATTGTAGAACTGATGAAGCCCACTGTGGAGGATGACCAAGAAACACCTGGTGCCGAGGCCTCGAGGCTGACTGCAAGGAGATGGGTTACACCTGGCGTCAGATTGAAAGAAAAGCCCAGGACAGAGATGGCTGGAGAGTCCTGGTTGATGGCCCATACCCCAGGAGAGGTAGTAGACATAAGAAAGTAAGTGAACCACACTGTTGAACACAGCAGCAAGGCCGTCCAGGTGGGTGAGACTGGGTGGGTGTGACATCCATCACAGGCGGGTGGTATAGGTGATGTACTCTGTTCAGAAAGCACTGCAAACTTCTAGATGAAGCCATCTTGGAGAAGGCGGAGCAGGACTTTGTATTGGAAACTAGTTGTGCTGCGGGGTTCTGGCCTTCGTTTGGGATGCAAGGTATGTTCTAAGAAGACCAGTGAGCCGTGGGCTGTCATAGTCTGTATGTAAAATTACCAGTACCTGTACTTGTGTGATACCTTTTGGAAATTCTTAGCATAGGAAATACATTAATATATGGCTGAAAAACAGGGCAATAAACTAAAATCAGTAGGCTTTGAAAGACTATACTTCAAGGTCTCTGTGTTGGTGAGGAGATCCCATTTAATTTTGCTTAGGAATATGTATTCCTTAGTTCACCTCCCTGATCAAATCATCAAAAAAGCATACAAAGGGGAGTGTATACAAAATGGCAGTGCAATAGAACGCTTCCTTTTCTCTGCCCGCCAAGCTCTAACAAATCTACTGCAATCCAGGGTGCCCAAGCGAATCCTAACACTCCAAGCCCCTTAGGTCTAGTCTAGGATGGACAGGGTAAAGAGTCGGGCGCTACATGGGGGGCACCAGCTTCAGTCAGAGAGTCCTGATCCAACTAAGATGGCGAGGTGCCCTCTGAAAACAGCACCATGTAGAGGGGACACCTGGCACACCCTCGCAAGCAATGCTAGAGACTCTCAACTGATGTGAGGCATCCTGGGATCGACCCAAGAGCCGGACAATCCATGTGCCACTTCCACTGTGAGCCAAAGCAACTGTGAGGGGATCTGGGCCATTCAGCATGATGGGTAAAGCCTCTGATCCACACAGTGTAGGTCACACACCAGAAATCTATGGAGGGGCCCTCCAACACATCCAGCACTGCCCCTCCATGAGATCCACCCAATTGAATGGACTGAACCTGAATGGCCTGTAGGAAACACGCAAAGAAGAATCCTCGCAGGCCAAAGGCAAGTGGCTAAGCTGGGTTGGAGAGAGCCCACAGGCAGACAAATTCCCTGGGATGAGGGGCTGTAGGAGAATAGGATCTGCCTCTTATGTTGCCCCCACTTTTTTCTGATGTTTACACTGGTTTCTGGCTATAGTCTGGCTGGGTCCCTGCTAATCAGGGCCCCAGCCTCTCTGTTCTCTCTAAACGACTTGGAGTGCACTCTAGGTGCACTAGTGATTGGATGCTGTCGTTCCTTATGAGTCCCTAGTATATGGTACCTTAGGTGCTAAGGGCATAGGTACTTCACAGGCCTATCAGGGGCTGCAGCATGTATTATGCCACCCCTGGGAAGCAGACTAAATCTGACACCACAGGCCTGCTACTGCAGCCTGGGTGAGGAAGTGCTAGCACCCCTCACTGAGATATAGGTCCCCTATATCTCTCCTACACACACATATAAACCTATCAGTCACCCCTAAGGCAGGCCCTATCAATCCTGAGGGCAGGGTGCTTGGCTTCTATGTGAGGGGGTGCCTCTGCCTGAGCAGGGCCCCTCTGCAGCTCTCAGAGTCCATTCTCTGGTGCTGTTTGTGGATGCGGTTAAACCATATACTTTTAAGTGCATTATATCCTCGCGGTAAAATGCTAACTTTGGAATGGCTGCATCGAAACATGTCGTGTTTGGTGTCAAACATCTTGGAATACTACCCCCCGCCAGTCCTGGTGGCGGGGTAGCATTCCACCCTTCTAGAGGGATAGACATGTACCTACTGTGGAAACGCGGTAGAATCCTGCAGAGCACTGGCATCACAAAATGGATGCCACCAGTCACAGACACGGGGCTGCCCTCCTGCTGATGACCAACACTCACAGTGGAGGAAGCCCAACAATAGATATCCTGTCCCAAGGGGGTGTGACCACCTTCCAGACAGGGTTTAGTGTATTGGGGCTGGGTGGGTGCACTCTTAGAGTGCTTTGAAGTCCTGCACTGGGGGAGCAGAAAGCTCCTCTGTGCATACCCCAGTTCAAACCGGCTCAGGGGCTACCTGCCCCTGCTCTGGCGTGAAACTAGACAAAGGGAAGTGGGTGTAGCCACCCCCTCCCCTGACCCTCCCATAGGTAGGGTCATAGAGCTAGTCCCACCCTTTCTTTTAGTATAAGAGGGGGAACCTGTGCATTGCAACCTAGATTTCCCTGGACGACGCTCTGAAGAAGAATCCCGGACCTTCGACGTTCCACTACCTTTGGAAGACTGAAGAATCTCCCTTGGAGTCAAGGAGTGACTCCCCTGCTTGGCAGGCACCAAAAACTACAAACGACGGTCGCAAACTACACCGCTCCTGCTGGAGTCCGAAGTCCCTGCAGACCAAGAAGTGGATTTCCTGACTTCTCAAAGGCCATCGTGAGTCCCCAGCGAAGCTGAGGCCAGTGGACCCCAAGAGTGACGAGGAACCGCGACCCCTGGGTACTGTGCACTATTGTCGAGTGCAACCCCTTCACAACGTTCCATGAACTTGTGCTTTGGACCACGTGTGGTCCTAGCCTCCAGCAGGAACCCCTCCGAAGATCAGAGGCCTACCACGTCCTGAGAGACCATGGACCCCTGTGAGCGAATCCTCTCCAGGCGTCTTTGCGATCCCTTGCCAGCCGGCTTGTGGGTCTCCAAAAGACTTTCTAAAGAAACCAAAGGGCTCCCCTGGTTGCCCCAGGCCTGCCCTGACTTACCTTCGCTGGGTGAGTCCCACAGACCTTGCTGGTCTGCGCCATTGCCTCTTTGCACTTTCCCCAAGACTTGCTGTTACCAAGGCTTGTTGGCTCCAATCGAGTCGCCAACACCGCAGTAAGCTGCAGACATTGTGGGACACGCCGAATCCAGCTCCTGATTGTCGTCGACGCCTCCTGGACCTCGTGGCTGAAGAGTCAAGGCAACCGCGAACGACCTGAATCTTGCGACGACGGTGGGCATCCATCTTCCTTGCCCCGAGTCACTGCCAGGTGACTTTGAACACTGTCCCCTCTGCTTTCAGGTCTTCCATCTTCCTAATCCAGGCTTGGATTCCTCCGGACACTTCTCCTGTCGCCGCAAGCAGCAAGTCTTCACTGGCTCCCATTGAAAACGACGCCGCGACCCGACACCAAAGAACACCTATGCACCCGGCTCCCCTGGGTGAGGTAACTTCAGCACTACGGTGCTCCTGTGGGTGTGGGCCCTAGAACTACTTACCCTGTAAGTGACTTGCTTGTAGCTTCCCTCGAAGTGCCCTAACACTCTAATTTTCTAAGTGCGACAATTGCGCTGACTCGTACAGGGTTCGCGTCTGTGTTAGACACACCTTGTCCATCTCCTTTGTAACACTATCTAGAACTGTATCCTTCGACTCGTACTGAGTCCGATCGGTGTTCGCCTCGAACACACAAAGGGCCTGTAACACTGAGATCTCCATTGCACTGACTCGCACAAGGTTCGCGTCTGTGTTAGACACAGCGCGTCCATCTCCCTTGCAACTCTATCTGTAACCGCGTCCTTCGACTCGTACAAGGACCGATCGGTGTGTTCGCCTCGAACACGCAAGGGACCTTTAACATTGAAATCTCAATCGCGTCTGAGCGCATAGACTCGCACAGGACTCGCACCGGTGCCAGGTCACCGCGTCCGTCCCCTGTGGGTCTCCTACAACTACCTGGGGTGGTTCTTGGGGTCCCTCGATTCTAGATGCCCTAGACCTAGGTCTAGCAAACTAAGATTGTGATATTCGATTGTGCTAAACTTATTTTGATAACATTTGACTTGTACATATGTTCCTGACCTCTAATCTCATAAAGAGATTAGTAGAGAGTGTTTATTAATAAATACATATATATTTGATATATATACCTGTGTGGTGTCTTTTCATTTGGTGATTCAAGAGATTATGTGGTAAAACAAGCTGCTTTACATTCCTTCAAGACTTAGCCTGAAGGCTGCTCTCCACAGCTACCACTAGGATAGCTTTCTATAAAGGTTGTCTTAAACCTATCTACCATAAGAGTCGAATTGTTCTGGTGCAAGGTGTCCACTTTAATTAGTGAACAGCATATACCAGGCCAACTTCTCACATTGGTGGGCAGCGTGTGGGATTCCAGCTTGCTATTGTTTTACCAGAAAATCTCTATTTGAATTACTAACTGAAAACCACTATAGGTACTTAAGGTACATATAAAGTCAAGCTTAGTATCAATAAGTTCTACTGAACTTAGAGCTGTGTGCCAAGGGATAGCACACCCTTTCTACAGCTCAAGCTAGTATCAGTAGGCCACAAACTAGTGTAGGTAGTACAACACTGCACAACACTAGAATGTCCTTAAAGGGTGGAACCAGTGGATCCACTCAGCCTCAGTATAAGGACATGGCTTTCTCTGACTTGAGAGCCATGTGTGTTGAAAGACACCTGAGGCTAGGACAGAGTCCCTCCACCCTACACCTGATAGATCTGCTGACAGCAGATGATCTTAGATTGGCTCTAGGAGCTAATGGGTCTGAATCAGTGAGTGGGTCAATTACAGTATCTGGGTCAGATGATGAACATCAGAATGACCAAGACTCTGTGATTGAAGGGCCAGGCCTCAAGGTGCCTGAAAAGGACAGAGGAATTCTCCCTAAGAGAGCTGACAGAGTGGAGGAGAGGCATAGGTCCCCTTCCAGGGAATCTGACCACTCATCACTCTGGCAGAGAATTTGTCCAGCAGAGGAACTCATACTTTCCCATAAGAGAGACCTCCTCTGAAAGAATGTGCAAACTGCTGCAGTATGAGGAAGCAAGAGTTGCCCTCAGAACCAAGCAGTTGGCACTGGTTAGGGAAGCCCTGGAGATCCAGAGAGCTTCTAGAAGAGAGGGGTTAGAACCCCTTGGTGGCAGCAACAGTGTCCCTAGAGGCAGAGAATCTATTCCAGACCATAGGAACCTGAGCAAGGTTGTTCCTCCCTACCTTGCTGAGGATGATATCCACAAGTGGATAACTGCTATGGAGAGGGCCTGTAGAGTACAGCAGGTCCCCCAAAAGCAGTGGGCAGCAATCTTGTGGCTCTCCTTTTCAGACAAAGGTAGAGACAAGCTCCTCACTGTTAGAGAAGAGGATGCTGATGATTATGAAGTCCCGAAGAGTGCACTGATAGATGGGTTTGGCTTAACCACTGAGCAGTACAGATTGAAGTTCAGAGACACCCAGAAGGCACAGACTCAGGACTGGACTGACTTTGTTGATTGTGCAACCAAGGCTCTGGAGGGTTGGCTGGTTGGCAGTAGGGTTACTGATTTCAAGGGATTGTATAATCTGATGATGAGAGAACAGATCCTTAATAATTGCCAGAACCAGTTGTTGCATCAATACCTGGTGGACTCAGATCTGACCTCTCCCCAAGAATTGGGAAAGAAGGCAGACAAATGGGTCAGAACCAGGGTGAGGCAGAAACCCCAGAACCAAGGGGGTGACACTAAGAAGCAAGATCCTAAGGGCTCTGAGAAAGGTGGGGATAAGTCAAAAGACCAGAAGTCTTCACAAGGGCCCCAAAAATCTGCATCTGGTGGGGAGTCACAATCCAACAAGGGAAAAGGCCAAAAGAAGCCCTGGTGCAAATTCTGTAAACAGAAAGGGCACTGGACTTCTGATTGTAACAAGTCCAAAGACCAAACCACCCCCACTCCTGCCCCTAAGGCAACTGTTCCCCCTAGCTCAGCTACTGGTGGAGGTGGTACACAGAATAAGGGTGTAGTAGGGTTGACCCTGGGTTCTGAAGTGGACTCTGACCTAGTCAGAGTGCCCACTCAGGCAATGCTGATTTGTGAGGGAGACCTTAATATGTCCTTCCTAGTAAGCCACAGTAATCTGGGCAAATACAAACAGCAGCCTGTAATAAATGGCAAACAGGCTTTGGCGTTTAGGGACACAGGTGCTAGTGTCACCATGGTGGCAGAGGATCTTGTGGACACTGGACAGATCATCCTGGGCGAAATGTACCAGGTGACCAATGCAAGCAATGTCAAGACCAACCATAGTCTGGCAGTTGTGAATTTCTCCTGGGGAGGGGTAACTGGCCTCAAGAAGGTTGTAGTCAGTGCAGACCTCCCTGTCGAATGTCTATTGGGCAATGATCTAGAGACTTCAGCCTGGTCTGAAGTAGAGTTATGGACTCATGCTGAGATGTTGGGCATCCCTGCAGAGGTATTTGCTGTGACCAGGTCACAAGCAAGAATGCATGACACTGAACCAGCTCTGGATCCTGGAACAATGGACCAGATGCTTCCCAAGAGGAGGAGCAGTAGGGTAAAGGCAGTGCCTTCCCCTCTGTCTCAGATCACAGATTCACCCCCAGAGGGAGGTGAAGCAGATCCTGAAGAAGGAACTGCCCCAGAGGGACTTGAGCCTGATCAGGTTGAGTTCTTGGGGGCAGGGGGCCCTTCTAGGGAAGATCTGAGTAAGGAGCAACAGTGCTGCCCCTCTCTTGAACCCCTCAGACAACAGGCTGCTGCTGAGGCTGCTGGGAGTGCTAGTGGGTCCCATAAAGTTTTTGGGGATGAGGGACTCCTATATTCTGAGGGTAGAGATCCAGCCCCTGGAGCCACCAGGAGGATCAATCAATCAATCAATCAATCACAGAATTTGTAAAGTGCACTACTTACCCGCGAGGGTCTCAAGGCGCTAGGGAAAAAGGGGGGGTGCTGCTACTGGTCGAACAACCAGGTCTTGAGTAGCCTCCTGAAGGTCAGCAGGTCTTGGGTCTGTCGTAGGCTTAGTGGAAGGGTGTTCCAGGTCTTGGCGGCGAGGTGGGAGAAGGATCTGCCGCCGGTGGTAGTTCTTCGAATGCGAGGGACGGTGGCGAGGGAGAGGTCGGCGGAGCGGAGTTGGCGGTTGGGGACGTAGAAGAGGAGTCGGCTGTTGAGGTAGGCTGGGCCAGTCTTGTGGAGTGCCTTGTGTGCGTGGATGAGGAGTTTGAAGGAGATTCTCCTGTCGACGGGGAGCCAGTGCAGGTTCCTCAGGTGGGGGTGATGTGGCTGTGGCGTGGTACATCGAGGATCAGGCGTGCGGAGGCGTTTTGTATGCGTTGCAGTCGCTTGATGAGCTTGGCCGGGGCTCCCGCGTAGAGGGCGTTCCCATAGTCAAGTCTGCTACTGACGAGGGCCTGGGTGACTGTTCTTCTTGTGTCTGTCGGGATCCACCTGTAGATCTTGCGAAGCATGCGGAGGGTGTTGAAGCAGGAGGATGAGACTGCGTTGACTTGCTTGGCCATGGAGAGCGTTGAGTCGAGGATGACTCCCAGGTTGCGTGCGTGGTCGGTGGGTGTCGGGGCTGCTCCCAGCGTCGTTGGCCACCAGGAGTCGTCCCAGGCTGAGGGGTTGGAGCCGAGGATGAGGACCTCTGTCTTCTCCGTGTTCAGTTTTAGTCGGCTGATTTTCATCCAATCGGCGACGGCCTTCATTCCTTCATGGAGGTTGGATTTGGCGGCGAGGGGGTCCTTGGTGAGGGAGAGGATCAGTTGAGTGTCGTCGGCGTAGGAGATTATGTTGAGGTCGTGCTGTCTGGCGATGCGTGTGAGCGGGATGGTAATACCTCAGAAGTTTAGGGGGTTCCTCTTGACCCTAGCACATGACATCCCTTTAGCAGGACACTTGGGCCAAAACAAGACCTGGGACAGGCTTGTTCCACATTTTCATTGGCCACATATGTCAGAGGACACAAAGGAGTTTTGTCGCTCCTGTGTCACATGCCAAGCCAGTGGTAAGGCAGGTGGCACAACAAAGGCCCCCTGATACCACTACCTGTGGTGGGGGTACCCTTTGAAAGGGTAGGGATTGACATTGTTGGTCCCCTTGACCCTCAAACTGCATCTGGGCACAGGTTTATCCTGGTGGTAGTGGATCATGCCACCAGGTACCCAGAAGCAATTCCCCTGAGGACCACCACAGCCCCTGTGGTGGCAAGAGCCCTCATTGGAGTCTTCTCTAGAGTGGGTTTCCCAAAGGAGGTCATTTCTGACAGAGGTACCAACTTCATGTCAGGATATCTAAAAGCAATGTGGAAGGAGTGTGGTGTAACTTACAAGTTCACCACCCCTAACACCCACAATGCAATGGTTTAGTTGAACGCTTCAACAAAACCTTGAAAGGAATGATTAAAGGTCTCCCAGAGAAGCTTAGGCGGAAATGGGACCTTCTTCTTCCTTGCCTGTTGTTTGCATACAGAGAGGTTCCACAGAAGGGGGTTGGTTACAGCCCATTTGAGCTTCTGTTTGGGCATCCTGTGAGAGGACCACTGTGTTTGGTAAAAGAGGGCTGGGAGTTACCTCTCAAGCCCCCAAACAAGATGTGATGGACTATGTACTTGGTCTCCGCTCCCGGATGGCAGAGTACATGAAAAAGGCAACCAAAAACCTGGAGGCCAGCCAAGAATTACAAAAAGCTTGGCATGACCAAAGGCTGTACTGACTGTATACCAGCCAGGACAGAAAGTGTGGGAGTTGGAGCCTGTGGCCCCAGCAGCCCTCCAGGACAAGTGGAGTGGCCCCCATACAATAGTTGAACAAAGGGAGAAGTCACCTACCTGGTGAATCTTGGAACTCCCAGGAGCCCCCTGAGGGTGCTCCACGTCAACAGATTAAAGCCATATGTTGACAGGGCTGACATGGGCTTGCTCAAGGCAACTGATGAGGACCAGGAGGAGGAGAGTGACCCTCTCCCTGACCTGCTCTCTCAGAACCCTGATGATGGGTCAGTAGATGGTGTTGCTTTGGCAAGCAGCCTCACTGACCATCAGCAAACTGAGTGCAGACAAGTTCTGCAACAGTATAGACATATGTTTAGCCTGACCCCTAGTCAGACTTCCTGGTGCACCCATGAGGTGGACACTGGAGACAGTCTGCCTGTCAAGAATAAAATCTACAGGCAACCTGACCATGTCAGGGACTGTATCAGGACTGAAGTCCAGAAAATGTTGGAGCTAGGTGTAATTGAGCCTTCAGATAGCCCTTGGGCTAGCCCAGTAGTCCTGGTACCCAAACCTCATACCCAGGGTGGTAAGAAAGAAATGAGGTTTTGTGTAGACTACAGAGGCCTCAATGCAGTCACTAGGACTGATGCCTATCCCATACCAAGGGCAGATGAGCTGATTGATACTTTGGCCTCAGCCAAGTACCTGAGCACGTTTGACCTGACAGCTGGCTACTGGCAGATCAGGTTAGCTGATGATGCAAAAGCCAAAACAGCATTTTCGACCCCTGGTGGGCACTACCACTTCGTGGTGATGCCCTTTGGATTGAAAAATGCACCTGCCACTTTTCAGAGGTTGGTGAATAAAGTTCTGACAGGGATGGAAACGTATTGCTCAGCTTATCTAGATGATATTGCTGTCTTTAGTTCCTCCTGGCAGGATCACCTGGTCCACCTCAGGAATGTTTTGGAGGCCCTGCAGAAAGCAGGCTTCACTATCAAGGCCACAAAGTGCCAGATAGGGCAGAGTCAGGTTGTATACCTGGGCCACCTTGTAGGTGGAGACCAGGTTCAGCCTTTACAGAGCAAAATCCAAACCATAATGGAATGGGTTGCTCCAACCACCCAGACACAGGTGAGAGCCTTCTTAGGCCTGACTGGGTACTATAGGAGGTTTGTCAAGGGATATGGATCTATAGTGACCCCCTTGAATGATCTGACCTCAAAGAAAATGCCAAAAAAGGTTCAGTGGACAGCTAGCTGTCAAAAGGCATTTGAAGACCTAAAGCAGGCCATGTGCACTGCCCCCATCTTACAGAGTCCAGACTACACCAAACATTTCATTGTCCAAACAGATGCTTCTGAGCTGGGTGTGGGAGCTGTACTGTCTCAACTGAATGATGAAGGTCAAGACCAGCCAGTAGCTTTTATTAGCAGAAGGCTGACCCCTAGAGAGAAACGTTGGTCAGCTATAGAGAGGGAGGCCTTTGCTGTGGTGTGGGCCATGAAGAAGCTGAGGCCATACTTGTTTGGCACTCACTTCATAGTTCAGACTGACCACAAGCCCCTCCTATGGCTTAAACAGATGAAAGGTGAAAACCCAAAACTTTTGAGGTGGTCCATTTCCCTACAGGGGATGGACTATACAGTGGAACACAGACCTGGGACCCAACATGCCAATGCAGATGGACTCTCAAGGTATTTCCACTTTGAACACGAAGACTCAACTGGTCAAGGTTAGTTTAGTGTCCCTGCGTTTGGGGGGCGGGTTGTGTAGGAGAGTAGGATCTGCCTCTTATGTTGCCCCCACTTTTTTCTGATGTTTACACTGGTTTCTGGCTATAGTCTGGCTGGGTCCCTGCTAATCAGGGCCCCAGCCTCTCTGTTCTCTCTAAACGACTTGGAGTGCGCTCTAGGTGCACTAGTGATTGGATGCTGTGGTTCCTTATGAGTCCCTAGTATATGGAACCTTAGGTGCTAAGGGCATAGGTACTTCACAGGCCTACCAGGGGCTGCAGCATGTATTATGCCACCCCTGGGAAGCAGACTAAATCTGACACCACAGGCCTGCTACTGCAGCCTGGGTGAGGAAGTGCTAGCACCCTCACTGAGATATAGGTCCCCTATATCTCTCCTACACACACATATAAACCTATCAGTCACCCCTAAGGCAGGCCCTATCAATCCTGAGGGCAGGGTGCTTGGCTTCTATGTGAGGGGGTGCCTCTGCCTGAGCAGGGCCCCTCTGCAGCTCTCAGAGTCCATTCTCTGGTGCTGTTTGTGGATGCGGTTAAACCATATACTTTTAAGTGCATTATATCCTCGTGGTAAAATGCTAACTTTGGAATGGCTGCATCGAAACATGTCGTGTTTGGTGTCAAACATCTTGGAATACTACCCCCTGCCAGTCCTGGCGGCAGGGGTAGCATTCCACCCTTCTAGAGGGATAGACATGTACCTACTGTGGAAACGCGGTAGAATCCTGCAGAGCCCTGGCATCACAAAATGGATGCCACCAGTCACAGACACGGGGCTGCCCTCCTGCTGATGACCAACACTCGCAGTGGAGGAAGCCCAACAATAGATATCCTGTCCCAAGGGGTGTGACCACCTTCCAGACAGGGTTTAGTGTATTGGGGCTGGGTGGGTGCACTCTTAGAGTGCTTTGAAGTCCTGCACTGGGGGAGCAGAAGGCTCCTCTGTGCATACCCCAGTTCAAACCGGCTCAGGGGCTACCTGCCCCAGCTCTGGCGCGAAACTGGACAAAGGGAAGTGGGTGTAGCCACCCCTCCCCTGACCCTCCCATAGGTAGGGTCATAGAGCTAGTCCCTCCCTTTCTTTTAGTATAAGAGGGGGAACCTGTGCATTGCAACCTAGATTTCCCTGGACGACGCTCTGAAGAAGAATCCCGGACCTTCGACGTTCCACTACCTTTGGAAGACTGAAGAATCTCCCTTGGAGTCAAGGAGTGACTCCCTGCTTGGCAGGCACCAAAAACTACAAACGACGGTCGCAAACTACGCCACTCCCGCCGGAGTCCGAAGTCCCTGCAGCCCAAGAAGTGGATTTCCTGACTTCTCAAGGCCATCGTGAGTCCCCAGCGAAGCTGAGGCCAGTGGACCCCAAGAGTGATGAGGAACCGCGACCCCTGGGTACCGTGCACTATTGTCGAGTGCAACCCCTTCGCAACGTTCCACAAACTTCTGCTTTGGACCACGTGTGGTCCTAGCCTCCAGCAGGAACCCCTCCGAAGATCAGAGCCCTACCACATCCAGAGAGACCGTGGGCCCCTGTGAGCGAATCCTCTCGAGGCGTCTTCGTGATCCCTTGCCAGCCGGCTTGTGGGTCCCCAGAAGACTTTCTAAAGAAACCAAAGGGCTCCCCTGGTTGCTCCAGGCCTGCCCTGACTTACCTTTGCTGGGTGAGTCCCACAGACCTTGCTGGTCTGCGCCATTGCCTCTTCGCACTTTCCTTGAGACTTGCTGTTACCAAGGCTTGTTGGCTCCAATCGAGTCGCCGACACCGCAGTAAGCTGCAGACATTGTGGGACACGCTGAATCCAGCTCCTGGTCATCGTCGATGTCTCCTGGACCTCGTGGCTGAAGAGTCAAGGCAACTGCGAACGACCTGAATCTTGCAACGACGGTGGGCATCCATCTTCCTTGCCCCGAGTCACTGCCAAGTGACTTTGAACACTGTCCCCTCTGCTTTCAGGTCTTCCATCTTCCGAATCCAGGCTTGGATTCCTCCGGACACTTCTCCTGTCGCCGCAAGCAGCAAGTCTTCACTGGCTCCCATTGAAAACGACGCCGCGACCCGACACCAAAGAACACCTATGCACCCGGCTCCCCTGGGTGAGGTAACTTCAGCACTACGGTGCTCCTGTGGGTGTGGGCCCTAGAACTACTTACCCTGTAAGTGACTTGCTTGTAGCTTCCTCGAAGTGCCCTAAAACTCTAATTTTCTAAGTGCGACAATTGCGCTGACTCGTACAGGGTTCGCGTCTGTGTTAGACACACCGCGTCCATCTCCTTTGTAACACTATCTAGAACTGTATCCTTCGACTCGTACTGAGTCCGATCGGTGTTCGCCCGAACACACAAAGGGCCTGTAACACTGAGATCTCCATTGCACTGACTCGCACAAGGTTCGCGTCTGTGTTAGACACAGCGCGTCCATCTCCCTTGCAACTCTATCTGTAACCGCGCCCTTCGACTCGTACAAGGACCGATCGGTGTGTTGGCCTCGAACACGCAAGGGACCTTTAACATTGAAATCTAAATCGCGTCTGAGCGCATAGACTCGCACAGGACTCGCACCGGTGCCAGGTCACCGCGTCCGTCCCCTGTGGGTCTCCTACAACTATCTGGGGTGGTTCTTGGGGGTCCCTCGATTCTAGATGCCCTAGACCTAGGTCTAGCAAACTAAGATTGTGATATTCGATTGTGCTAAACTTATTTTGATAACATTTGACTTGTACATATGTTCCTGACCTCTAATCTCATAAAGAGATTAGTAGAGAGTGTTTATTAATAAATACATATATATTTGATATATATACTTGTGTGGTGTCTTTTAATTTGGTGATTCAAGAGATTGTGTGGAAAACAAGCTGCTTTACATTCCTTCAAGACTTAGCCTGAAGGCTGCTCTCCACAGCTACCACTAGGATAGCTTTCTATAAAGGTTGTCTTAAACCTATCTACCATAAGAGTCGAATTGTTCTGGTGCAAGGTGTCCACTTTAATTAGTGAACAGCATATACCAGGCCAACTTCTCACAGGGGCTAACCTTCAGAGAAGGAGAAGGAGGAAGCCTGTTTACAGAACTTACAACAAGGCCAAGCTGTGACACCTCTGGAGCACCAGGTGAACATTAAGAGGGGTCAAACTGCTCATCCCAGTAGGCTGAAGACACTGACCAGCTTGTGACAGGCTGCGCTTTCAAAACTAGTGTGGAACACCTGTAGTGGCACCGAGTCCCACTCCTTCCATGAGCTGCACCCCGCCAGAGGGATTTGCCCCAACGAACTTAGGTGAACAAGAAGGGCAAGACAAAGGCATGTGCCAAGGACTGGATTGAGAATGTCCACCTACTAGCTAATCTTCTAGGGAGAACAAAGCTCAAAGCATCCCACTCCACACCCCTTCCACAACTAAAGCACATTTGAGGCAGGCTACCATACCACTGCAGCAGGGAAAGGGTCTGCATGTGGATGAGATAGTGGTGGCCATCGATCCTATGCCAGGGGTAAAGCCCTGGGTTCTGATGGATTCACGTCAGAGGTCTATACATCATACATATTAACTCCCTATGTACTGCAGGTTTATGAAGGGGCCCTAAAGGATGTGTTGTTGTCATAGACTGTGCAAGAGGCACTTATCACAGACTTCCCAAGCCAGGTAGAGATCCGAGTGGGTGTGCATTATATCGTCCATTATGACTCTTAAACCTGGACAACAATATTTTTGCTAAAGTCATAGCTAAGAAACGGTCCCAGCTGTTGGAGAATATGGTGTCTCCAGTGCAATCTGGTTTGTCCCAAACAGAACCTCTGCAATTAATTTGAGGACGGTATTTGCACTATTTCACCAGCATAGCCCTGACTTAAAGCAGGCAGCGGTTTTTCTAGGCACTGGAAAAGCTTTGACTCCCTGGAATGGCAGCTTTTGATGGCAACGCTTTGGAGCTATGGTGTCCCGAAGCGTTTCCTTTCTCGCATACAGTTGCCTTACTCTCGACCAGTGGCTAGAGTGCGCACTAATGGCTTACCCCTGACCATTTCCTGTGACTAGGGGCACGTGACAAGGTTGTCTTTTGTTTCCTTTATTATTTGTACTAGCCATGGACCCCTTAGCTTGGAAACTACAGAAACGTCACCTGCACAGAGGTCTGGGCTTACAATCTGCCCATATCCTCCTCTCTATGTACGAAGATGGCATACTTTTGTTCATACTCACCCTTCTGATAATCTGTCCCCCTGATTCAAGAGGTGATTAGATTTGTTAGAAACTCTGAGATAGTGATTAACTGGAATAAGAATGAATTACCCGCTTACAAGTGGCACGGATCCACTGGAGTTGGTATTCTTGATCCGACTACATAGGAGTAGTCCTACATCAACACAAGGACAAAAGAATTTGATTAAACTACGGTCCAGCAATAAAGCAATTAACTCAACAAGTGAACACATGGATTAAGCCCAAGCAGTCTTTGGCTGACGCGTTGTGCTAATTAAAATGATAGTTCTTCCCAGATTTCTTTACTTGTTTTTGAATATCACATAGTTCAAAATAAAACTGTTTTTATCCACATATGGACATTGCTGATATAGCCTGGTTTGGACAGTAAACCAACCCAGAATCTGATGGGAGATTCTGACATTGACCTATGAGACAGGTGGGTTTGAGGTACCTGACCACCTAGATAGGAGTTTTGTTAGAAATGGGGGTCTCTAGTTGGCAGTGGAATGCACCCTGTCCTAGTAGGGACCCTTCATTTTAATCAGGGTAATACAGTTACACACCCAATATAACCCCTGCTCACCCCCTTGGTAGCTTAGCACGAGCAGTCAGGCTTATCTCAGAGGCAATGTGTAAAGTATTTGCACATAAAACAAACAGTAACACAGTGAAAACACTACAAATGGACACCAGACCAGTTTAGAAAAAAATAACCAATCTTTATCGAAACCAAACAAGACCAAAATGACAAAAATACAACATGCATAAGCAAAGATATCACTTTAAAAAAATTAAAGCAATTCAGTCCATAGGCCCCTTTTCCCCTTTGAAGTAGGCATACTTTAAAGAAAAATCTTCGTAGTCCACAAGATCCTGCTTGGCCCTGCATTGGCTCCAGACACACTACAGGGGAATTGAGACAGCATTGTGTGAGGACAGGCACAGCCCTATTCAGGTGCCAGTAACAACTCCCCCCTCCACTCTAGTTCAGGAAGACCCATCAGCCTGGTGATGGGAGATCAAGATATGCAGGGCACACCTCAGCTCCCTTTGTGTGACTGTCTAGAGTGAATGCACAAACAGCCCCCTGTCAGCCTAAACCAGACATTTATTCAACAAGCAGGCAGAGGCACAGAGTGGTAAAGCCAGAAAATGCCCACTTTCTAAAAGTGTTATTTTCAAACACACAATTTTAAAACAATATCACAAACAAAATTATTTTTAAATTCTCTGTTCATGGAACCCAAACTCCAAATCGCTATCTCTTCCCAATTGAAAGTCACACTTGTAAGATGTTACAAGGCAGCTCAATGATAACCTATGGGAGAGATAGTCCTTGCAATAGTGAAACACGAAATTGGCAGTATTTCACTATCAGGACATGTAGAACACACCAGTACATGCCCTACCTTTCACATACACTGCACCCTGCCCCCTGCCCATGGGGCTACCTTGGGCTTACCTTAGGGGTGCCTTACACGTAATAAAAGGGAAAGTTTGGGCCTGGCAAGTGGCAGTCTAAAAACTGCACTCACAGACACTGCAAGGGCATATCAGAGACAAGTTTACAGGGCTACTCATGTGGGTGGCACAACCAGTGCTGCAGGCCCACTAGTAACATTTGATTTACAGGCCCTGGGAAAACATGGTGCACTTTACTAGGGACTTGCCAGTAAATCATATATGCCAATCATGGATAACCAATAACAATCACAATTTACACAGGAAGCACTTGCACTGTATCACTGATCAGCAGTGGTAAAGTACCCAGAGTCCTAAAACCAGCAAAAACGAAGTCAGAAAAATACAGGAGGAAGGCAAAAAGTCTGGGGATAACCCTGCAAAAAGAGCCAGGTCCAACAAGGTTGCCATACACTATTCCTGAGAAGGAACAAACTGAATACACCTCTTTGGAGTCCCTCTTGCCACAGAGAAGAAATTCTCAGCACAGCGACTGCATGCTGGGACTGCAGGACCCTGGGGCAGAATGGGGGATTCCATTGTTATACTCACCTGCTCTGAGGCTGGCTGGGAAATCTCTCTTATAAGAGAAAGCAAAGTAATGCAGATGTTATCAAACGCAGGCCTGACAGTGATAATGAATTTCTTTGTACACTGAATATTTATGTCTCTAGACCATCATTCTAAACTTGTGTGCTTGCAGACGCCTAGGCCTGTTCCTGGTTGTGCCAGCTCCAGAACCTGCTCTGTGAATTGGAAGGGGTTCAAGAAGCGTGACTTCATAGTGGGTACAGATCCACTGTCTGTACCTAGATAGAATCACATGGAGTGGTGGTGACAGTGTACCAAGGTTTTGTGAGTTATTGATGTGACCAAATACTTTTGCCTGTGTAACAGAGAGTGTGGTCTCCTGATGTAAAGTTTTGCTGTTATGTAAACAAAAAATCATTGAGCTGACATTCCATGTGCATGTTTGAGGGTGAGTATGTGCAGTATTTGTATGGCGCATGTATGTTATTAGGACTCTGTGTTTGATGACAGTCTGAGTACTGGGACCAATGGGATCCATTTAGATGCTCTGGTTTGGCATTGCATAAGATTAAAAGTGGATGTGTGTTCCCCAGACATTGGAAGTGTATTGACTGCATTACTGTAGCTGGAGAGTGGAAACCAGACACTGAAGTGATGGAGGATAAAGACTTTGCTCCCCTTAAACAAACAATGAGAACTTTATTAGCAATGGGCTACTGATTACTTTTTCCTAACTACTGTCATTTGGTAGATGGTAGGGGAAGGGGTGGGACTATAATTTCTGTTGTTCAAACTGAGGAAGTTTCTAAGAAGGCTTGTCTCCTTTTCTCTGTCCCTGATTACTGCTTCAGAAAGGCTGATGACAGCCTCATGCAGAATCTTACAAATTATGCTCTTATTTTGGATGTTCCTGCTCGGAGCTAGCAGTATTGCTTAATGCTGTGAGAGCCATCACCTTGCACAAACGCTGTTTCTGAGGAGCAGCCAGAAAATGGCATTTAAATTTAAAAGAGAACCAACCAAAACCGATCTATACCCTTGAAACATTTTCCCTCTACTATACGTGGCTGCAGTGTGTTCCCTATTAATGTCATGCACAGAGATATTTGGTGTGCACACACTCTCACATGTCTGCAAATTAATGGTAGCAGCTCTACTACAAGTTATGAAATAAAGAGTGGGAGTAAAAGCAACAAAACCTTTTTCAAGAGATTTAGGGCCATATGTATCATTCCCAAGTTTTGCGATTCTCAATTAGCGATTTTTTGCGAATCGCTAATTGAGAATCGCAAAATCAGATGTATGAAAAAAATCGCAATTCCAATGCGAATCGCAAAAATTCGCAGATTCATCTGCGAATCGCCAAATTGCGATTCTTTAATTGCGAATTCGCAAATAAAGAATCGCAAAATCGGGATTCTGCCATTCAGGTGCAGCCTGATGACATCACAACCAGGAAGTGTGACTGCACAGCTGCACCTGACTGCCAGAAGCTCAGTCAGAGGCTGGGAGGAGAGTGAAGGAGCACAGCACTGCCATCCAGGGAGGTGAAATGAATCCCCAGGAGCAGGAGAAGGAGAAGGAGGATGCCGGAAGGAAGAGAAAACCAAAGTTCGGTGAGAGGGAGCAGGAAGTCCTTATAGAGGAGATGGTAGTCAGCCATGAACTCCTCTTTGGCAAAAAATCCCTGTGTGTGCCTGAGGCAAGGAAGCGGAAGATCTGGGATTCCATACAGGAAAAGGTGAATGCCATTGGCGTAACCCACCGCACCGTGGAGGATCTGCGCAAGCGGTGGTACGATATGCGCCAAAGATCCAAAGAAAAGGTGGCAACCAGGTTGGCTCAGTCGAAGAAGACCGGTGGTGGAACATCCACTGCAACAGACTCCACGCCCCATGAGCAGTTGGTGGAGTCCACCTTGCAACCCGAGAGCGTCAGTGGAGTGGCTGACCCGGACAGCTCCGACCCACCCCGCACCAGACAAGGTAAGATGCATGCCATCTGTCCCCTGCCACCCCACCAATAGCACCCACACAGTCAGGTCCCCCCAGTAGCAAAACAGTTGTGCAACTCCAGTACATGTTGTTGTGTACACCCTGAAATGCATCATGGGAGATGTAGTCAAGTGCACCAAACAGTGTTGCAATGAGACACAGCAAGGTAGTAACAATGCCAGTGAGTTAGGTAAGGGTAAAATCAGGCAGAGGGTACGCAGGTGATGCAAATAAGATGTAGATTTATTCTCTCACAAAAGGAGTTGCAGGACACCAAAACAAATTTCTGTGCTCCTGTCTCCACAGCACCACCGGAAAGGTAGGAGGGCAGTGCAGGGGCTGAGGAGGCAGACGACATCGATGAGCAGGCAGGGGATGAGGAGCAGGAGGCACAGACCCCTGAGATCCCTGTAGCACGCAGAAAGCGCCACACCGTGCCACCACTACCACAGATGGAGGCAGACCAAGACAACAGCGGAGAGGAATCCCAGCCAGTCCTGGCCCACCGTGCAGTCCGTCGCAGGCAACAGTCCCCTGACCCCCAGAGGGAAGGAGGGGGGAACAGGCGCAGGTCAAGGGCGTCCACCAGTGCTGGTGCTGAGGATCAGCAGTCCGTGTTCGCCGGGCTGGAGGGCACCATGCTGAGGGTGCAGCGCCTGCAAGCAAGATCAATGCGGTCAATGCAGCGCCAGTTCGCCTCTTTAAACCATCATATGAGCGACATGAGGGATGGGTTCAGGGAAATGACCGGTGCTATACGCGAACTGTGTGCCGTGCAGAGGAGAGCCAACGCCCGCATTGACACATACAGCAAGGCGGTCAACCGCCTGTGCACCGTCACGTCCCTGCTGTCACGTCGGTGTGTGGGCATGCAGGTGGAAATGGCATATAACAGCCAGGATGTGGCCAAGATCTTGGTGCAGGTGACGCATGCCGTGGAACTGATGCAGGCGGCTGGCACAGGTGGGATAGGACCCCTGGGCACAGGGGAGAGTGAGGATCAGTCGAGCAGGAGCAGCATAACCCCACCACCCCCTGAGACCAGACGGAGGAGCGGGAGGCAGGGGAGAACACAGGATGAGCCAGGGGAGAGCAGTGTGCACCCACAGCGCGGTGCAACAGGCTGTGCCCGCAGGAGATGAGGTGGCATCAGGGAAGCATGGCAATGAGTCAGGTAACACATTGCTGGGGACTGGTGTGTGTTGGACATCCTTGCTCTGTGACTTCAACATTTGAAAATATGTGTCACACACATTAGGTGTGCGTCCGGCTGTGTGCCAGATATATTCCTGCTATTCAAGGAATAAAAACACAGTTGTGCACCAATACATTGCATTGTGTCATTATTCCTCACCTAGAAATAGTTGCGTGTGATCTCCTCCCGCCTCTGGCGTCCGGCAGCCGCCCCGACACCACATGCTGGTCCTGCACGAGGAGCTGGTCCCTCATCATCAGAGGACTCTGATCCGCTCAGCTCCACTGGGGTGCCCTTCCTGGTTGCTATGTTGTGGAGCATTGCACATGCGACCACTACCTTGCAGCAGGTCTGTGGGTTGTACTGGAGGGCACCTCCGCTCTTGTGTAGGCACCTAAATCGGCTCTTTAGGATGCCAAAAGTCCTTTCTATCACACTGCGGGTCGACTTGTGGGCATTGTTGTAGCGGCACTCCGCAGCAGTGGCTGGATTCAGGTAGGGCGTCAAGATGAAATCACGCACTGCATACGCGCTGTCCCCTGCAGGGTGCAAAATAAATGGGTTACACACTGTCATCACAATCAGGAGCTTCACTGTATGTGTGAATGTGAGCCATGTATTTACCTAGCAAGTAGCCCTCACCAAACTCCCCAGCCAAGAGGCGACGGTGTAGCCCACTGTGGCGGAACATGAAGGAATCATGGGTGCTACCAGGATACTTTGCCACTATTTCCGTGATGACATGGGTGGCATCACAGACTACCTGGATATTCAGGGAATGATAGGACTTCCTGTTCCTGTACACATATTCTGTCTGGGATGGGGGACAGGCGACGTGGGTCCCATCAATGCAGCCAATTACATGGGGGAATTGGGCTATCTGATAGAACCCCTGCTTGGTTTGGTCGAGTGCCTGCTGCGTGTTAGGGAAATGGATGTGGTGATGCATCCTCTGCATCATGGCATCCAGGAACCTGTGAAGGAGGCGCGACAGGCTACTCTGTGTCACCCCTCCTGCTGCTGCTATCACCCCCTGAAAACTCCCAGACGCCAGCAGTTGCAGTGAGCACAGGACCTGCACATGGGTGGGGATGGTGCATGTCCTGCGTGTGGGGTGCTCCAGCATGGGCTTTAGCTCCTCAATGAGTTCCAGGATGCTGTCTGGGTGCAGCCTGTACTTTTCATGGACCTCCTCCTCTGTTTGCTGGAACAAGGTGATGCGGGCCCTGAATATCCTCTCCTGGCGTCTCCTTCCCTGGGCAGCAGCTCTGACCCTCAGTCTCCTAGCGATGATGTACAGCGCAGCCATTGTGAATGGCCCTGTGGCATTCTGGGTCAGTTTATATAGGTTGCACCTGGTTACCACCTGCTCAGAGTTGGTGGTAATTGCGATTTGCAAAATTGCGAATTTTGTAGATTCGCTAATTGCGAATATTTGATACATTTCATTGCGATTCGCTATTTGCTAATACTTCATTTGCGAAATTTGCTAATAAAGTATCGCAAACTGCGAATTCGCTAAGTTATTCGCAGTTTCCTGCTCGCAAATTTCAGCGATTCGCTATTTTTGCGATTTGCTATTTTGCACAGCGATTTGCGTTCATACATCGCAAAGCGCAATTTTGCGATCGCAAACACTGTATTTTTGCGAATCGCAGTGTTTGCGATCGGAAAATTGCTTGATACATATGGCCCCTAGAGAACAAACCTTTTTGTTTTTGGTGTTATGTATGTTTTTTCTTAGCTGCCTGAGAAATTCAATTTAGTGTAAATGGACAGAACAAAGTCAACTGATTGGATTGGGCTAACTCGGCTTTGGTTGGAGAAAAGCAGCGGCCTAACCATGCAGGATCACTGACAATATCGATCCATTAACTACTGAAACACAAAAATATTGGAAATTAAATATTGATAACAAAAATATTGACTCTGTATACTTAACTATAAAAACCACAAATATCGAGAACACAAATATCAGAAACAAAAATATTGGTACCTTTGAATAAACATATAGGGGCCTATTACAATGTCGGTCGTAAGGCCTGAAGTTGGAGGCCACACTCTCCGACCGGCTGATTTTGATTCAGCTGGTTGGAATTGAAACCGGCCGGTCATTCCGCCTGGATTCCGTCAGGCTCCTGGAGCCCGTCGACCAGTCGAAACCAGCCTGTAACCCAAATGGACGGGGTTTACGCTGTCCAGATTACGATGCACGGTTTCCAGCAGGGTTTCCATGCCGGCCTTTCCGACATGGAAAACCTGTCGAAATGCGTGTTTGGGGGCCCCTAGCAGGGCCCCCTTTCCTTTGCGGCCTTCGGTTGATGACCGAGGGGGCAACTATAGTGCTCCCCCTGTTAATTCCTGCACCTTAAGGTTCCTGCCATGGGGTGCAGGGATTAACACCACCTCCCATTTCCCTATGGGAGAGTGTACTACGGCCGGTTTACGGCCGTAACACATGCTCCCATCGGGAAATGTTGGAATGCGACCGAACAGTGTTAGGTCGCATCCTAATCAGGCGGTCGGGACTGCCGACCGGAGGTCAGTCGGTACTGTTTCCGAGACGGGGTCCGCCCAACTTCGTAATAGGCCCTTAAATATGTCAAAAATTTATTCACACAATATTACTAAAATAGTATAACCAAAATTATTCAATAATCTTTAATAAAAAGATTTTTTTTAAAACACCTTTTGCATAAAAAACTACTTTAAATAAACCCAAAACGTATAATACACATATTTAAATTAAATAAAAATATATTACATCAACAAAATAATTACCATTCACCCCAAAAAAACTTTATATCTAAAATATATACAATAAACCCCCAAAAAATAGCATTAACTACGAACATTCAAACACCACTACACTACATTTTGAAAAACAATAAACTGCCTAAAAATGCCAACTATCACAAACCAGCAGAAAGTAAGCATACATAAATAAATAAACTATAAACTCACCCAAATTGTGAACAAACACAAACCTAATGGCCTCAAGTTCTACAAACTATCAACAAAGTACCGGTGCGGCAGTGGCGGATGCACGGTGTCTGTACGAGGGTGAGGTGGGCGGAGCAGGGGTTTCTAGAAGGTTGGTGGAAGTTCAAGCGGTTGTTCATGTATGCAGGTCCTTGATCGTGAAGGGCTTTGAATGCGTGGGTCAGGAGTTTGAAGAGGCATCTTTCGTGGATGGGGAGTCAGTAGAGGTCTCCCAGGTGCTGAGTGATGTGGGTTCTTTTGGGCAGGTTGAGGATCAGTCTGGCTGCTGCGTTCTGTATCGTCTGAAGTCTTCTCATGAGTTTGTTAGTGGTGCCTGCATAGAGTGCGTTGCATTAGTCAAGACAGCTGGTGATGAGGGCCTGTGTCACTGTTTTTATGGTGCATTTGAAGATTCTGCGAAGCATGTGGAGAGTGTGGAAGCAGGCTAAGGAGACTGCGTTGACCAGTTATTTTATGGAGAGTTTGCTGTTCAGAATGATGCCGAGATTGAGGATGTGGTCTTTCGGTGTGAGGGTGGGTCCCAGTTCCACTGGCCACCCGGAGTCGTTCCAGACAGCGGTGTGACTGCCAAAGATCAGCACTTCAGTTTTGTCCGTGTTGAGCTTCAGGCAGTTGTCCTTCATCCAGGTTGAGATGTTCTTCATGCAGGTGTGGAAGTTGGACTTCGTGGTGGTGGGATCAGCTGAGAGACGAGATGACGAGCTGGGTGTTATTGACGTAGAAGATTTGATGTTGTGGGTTCTGACGATATCTGCTAATGGTGTCATGTAGATGTTGAAGAGGATTGAACTGATAGACAAACCTTGAGGCTCATTGGCTCTCTGATATATTGGTGGCGCGGTGGTGGTGGTCCAGCCACCGCTGCACCGGCGGTCCGACCGCCCTATTAGGACTTGGGTGGTCGAACCATAATTGGACCACCGGCTCTACCAGGGAACGGCAGTGGAGGACCCCCTGTGCCCCCTCAGCCTGGGGATGTATGCAAGGGGGCACAACATGATTACAAGATTACTTGTAATTAGGCCCTCAGTGTAGAATACTCCACAAACAGCCAATTTGCCTTTGAAATAAAAAAATGATAGCACTAGCCTATGACCTTTTCACAGAGGTAGCCAATCACTACAATTAACTAATTGCAACACCTTTCTACCAACAAAATGAAGACAAATGTAGTCCCCTAATGGACTATCTTATAGACACTTGGGTTGGCAGACTGCATCGCTCCGGTCACAGATGCCAAACCAAATTCCAAATACTATGGTGGAATGTCTATAACAGCACCTTGGCACAGGAAACCAAAATAAACAGCGCTGTGGGGCGATGGCACAACGCCTTCCAATCCACACTAGGCAGAAAACCTAGAAGTATTAAAAAAAGAGCAAAGCTACCAACAACTACGAATGGAGCAATCTGTTAGCCAAATTGGCCCTAAACTTAGCAAAAAGTCAATAGAATGTATGACATGCTACAATTGAAAGTTAAACTCTTCATAAATTACAAAGGAGTAGATTACTCAGAAATGATAGCCAAAAGCAGATTATAAAATAAATGTTAACCTACCAAAGTCCTCAAAAAGAAAGACAAAAAAAAGTAATACAAACTCAAAACCAACAACCCAAGTCTATTTTTTTTAAAGAATAACTATAATATTTTATTAGGTCAGTCAAACAATTATTTAAAATCACAATGTTAATAAAGACGGATATAATAAAAAATATATAAATTATTTAAAAATATATACTCTCAACAACCAAAATAGATAAACTAAAACTCAATCATCACATTTTTTAAACACATAATCCAAATAATTCCACATAACAATCACATATATTTGACATAAACCATATAATATCAAATTTTTCATCAATGAAATAAATAAAATTACTGTTACTGTTTCATTAAATAAATAAAACCTAGTGTTTAGTAGCCGCAGATCTTTCTCTGTCTCCACATAATGAAAATTAGTAATCCACCAAAAATGAGAGAAATTAATCCTGAAATAAATGGAAATCAAAGTAAAAACCATTGGCTTATTATGAACCAAAGCTGATTTCCTTTAAAGAAAGAAATGTAAACTCCAAATACCCATAGAACACATTCATAGACAAAAATCTGTAAAGAAACTTTTAAAGCCCACCTGCAAAACACATGGTATTCCCATGAATGCATATACATAATAGTTTATCATCAAAATATAACTAACATCACACAATTTAACATAGCATAATAATACATTATGAAAACAGTGTAGAAAAATGGCAAACTAGTGTAAAACACTAACAGCAATACATGACAAACTAGTGTAAAACACTAATAGCAATACATCTAAATATATCAAACACCCACAAACAACACTATAACTAACTTTTAAACCTCCCTCATAAATCTCCCTACCCTCAAAACCCTTAAAACTCTTTAAAAAACGGACTGACCTAATCCGATGAACAGCAGCACCTTACCACGACCAGATTCTGGAAAAATAGACTAAAAATAACACTAATAGATGACAAAATAGAAGGTAGCATCACCTTACCGCGACCTTGTTCTGGGAAAATAGACTAAAAATAATACAAATAGATTACAAAATAGAAGGTAACAGTAAAAAACAATGGCTGCTAAATTAACCTAAAAAATACTATCTCCCCATAGAAATGAATGGGAAATATTGTAAAAGTGTTGAATAAATGTTTTTAAAAAATGGAAAAAAATATTAAACATGTAAAACATATCAAACAGTCTTATGACAAATTATGAACAAATTGTAAAATATAAATTAAATATTAGTATCAAATATGTACAATCCTTCAATGTATTTTAATCAAACATATGTTAAAATAATGTTAAAAATATATATAAAAAATGTAGAAATGTTAATTAAAAGAAACAAATTATTAATCATATAAAACATATTAAACAATGTGATAAACAAAGTGCAAACATTTTAAAGTATAAATTAAATAATAGTATACAATATATACAATAATTTAATATGTATGAACAAAACATATGTTAAAATATTGTTGAAAATATATATATCACAAAGTTAAGAAATGTTTAAAAAAAATTAACAATGAAGAATAAGAGTTGAAAATGTACAACATACAAATGTATATAAATATGATATACCTGGTTTTAATGATTAAACAATAATGAAAACATGCTTTATTTATGTAACATATCTTTTTTATTTTTACTTTACTTTATATCTTTTTATTTTTACTTTACATCTTTTTTATTTTTACTTTACTTTTTTTTTTTTAAATGTGCGACATGTCTTTATTATACAAAATCTGATGATGTTGGACACTAAAGGAGTGACATTTACTATTCCCACTCCAATCTAAACCAATTCAGGGAAGGTGTTTGACACTAAAGGGGTGACATTTACTGTTCCCACTCTAATCTAAACCAATTCGAGGAAGGCGTTGGACAGTAAAGGGGTGACATTTACTATTCCCACTCCAATCTAAACCAATTAAGGGAAGGTGTTTGGCACTAAAGAGGTGACATTTACTGTTCCCACTCTAACCTAAACCAATTCAGGGAAGGTGTTTGACACTAAAGGGGTGACATTTACTGTTCCCACTCTAATCTAAACCAATTCGAGGAAGGCGTTGGACAGTAAAAGGGTGACATTTACTATTACCACTCCAATCTAAGGCAATTCAGGGAAGGTGTTGGACAATAAAGGGTTGACATTTACTATTCCCAATCCCAGCTACCCCAATTGGGGGAAGGTGTTGAGCACTAGAGCAGTGACATTTACTATTCCCACTCCAATATAACCATAGTGGGGGAAGGTGTTGGCCACTAAAGTGGTGACATTTACTATTTCCACTCCAATCTAAACCAATTTGGGGACGGTGATGGACACTAAAGGGTTGACATTTACTGTTCCCACTCCAATCTACCATTTTGGGGGAATGTGTTGGACAGTAAAGAGTTGAAATGTATACTATCCACTTCAAAATAAAACATTTTACATAACATATTGAAAAATAAAAATATTACAACCACAATCAATGCTCCATATTCTCACATAATTTTTGTAATATAACATTTACTAAAATGTTCTCTAAAAACACACTAATCTAAACTACAAACCTGTATAAACATATTTATATTTTAAATAATAAAATTGCTATGTTAATTACTATTAAAAAGTAATATATTGTTCAAGATATTTACTACCATTCACAAACTTTAAACAATAAAAAAAAATCATAACACAAAATGAACAATCATGAATTTTAAAAAATGTATAGAAATGTTATATTTGAAAAGAAATAAAACATTTAACTTAAAATTAAAATTCAAGCTAGTAGTTCCCTTGTGAGTGTGACCTGTTCATCCTGTTATACAAATGTAACATAGGTGGGCCCACCAACAGGCAACTCCCACAAAGCTGTGATTTTATTATTAAGTGTGAAAAGCAGACACACTAATGACCCCTGCTTTGTAATGTGAAGCTGCCAGGGGCGCAATGCCCATTAGGCTGAAAAAGATTTAGCCCACCTCTCCTCGAATCCTTAGCCCTGTCTGTGCAGCTTAAGCTTCAAGGAACACAAGCAGTTCATGAGCTGTCATGGGCTGGGGCCAGGCAGGGGTTGATGCCTCAGACTCAGCCGAAACATTTTGCAGGTCTTCAAAAGACCATTTATCATTTAGGAAGACTTGGGGGTCGATTCCGATTCGGGCCGGAAATTTCTCCGACCGAGCCGGACCCGGAGAGATTTACGACCGAATCGGACCCGTGCAGTCCGACCGAACGAGTACGATGCGTCCGTATGTTATCGGACTCGAGTCGGTCGGACTCCCATTGAAGTCAATGGGAGCCGGTCGTACAACGCGTACGCGGGCTCCCATTGACTCAATGGGTGCGAGTCGGACAAGGGCGCCCCTACAGTGGGTACGCGGCGAAGCGATTCGTGCCGTACACGCACAGGTAGGGGGACCCATGGGTCCCCCTGTGTGCGACTCGCGCGGCTACGCGTACAGGGGGTCCGACACGGACCCCCAAAGTACGGCTCCGACAGCTCTTACGAGCCGGAGTGCGCGGCTCGGTCGGACTGCTCGCGGCGCGCATCGTACTTACCCGGCCGGGAAACGTCTCCATTGCGCGGTGCGAGTCGAGTCCGAGCGAGTCGGTCGGAGCGGTTCGAGCCGGGAGCGAGTCGGTCGGAGCGGTCGGGACGCCCGGACGAGTCGGTCGGCGATTTCGCATCGTACTCGCTCGGCCGGACCCGCGTACGGTTCGGTCGGGAAACAGGGCTCCGAATCGGATCCGGTAAAGCCGAATCCGATTCGGAGCCCTACCGGCCGAGATCGGAATCGGCCCCTTGGTGTGTTTCTGCGGCTTCCAATGCCCCTGTCACCCCCACTCTTGTAAAGAACTGTTGTTGCCACAGTGAAAGAATGGATTTCAGGAAAAATACAGAAGCATTACTGACGATATTAAACATTAGACGTCGGTCCGCGTGCTAACTTGATGTTTTTGGAGTGCAGCCAAACTCCGTGCCGCAAGACACCTCTGTTGCCGGGAGGGCTGGCAGAAAAATAATTAACAGATCCTGCCTTAGCCAGTCTTTGCTGACTAACTGGGCCCCTGGTAATCAATCAAGCATCAGGCTTCAGTCCGCTCTCTATGTCCCACGTGGGACGAGGCCCGAGTTTGTACCAGGATGTGAGGCAAACACAAAGAGATGATGGACGGAGCGCTGAAACTTTTCAGACACTCACCCCCAGTCACAGATCTGGGTTGAATCCATCATCGTTCTTTAGCTCACTTCGCCACCTCAGTTCAGACCCAGCTATATGCAAATCAGTCTTGACCCTGTGCCTCATGGAAACAGTCCAGCCCGAGCTGGCAAGCCAGGTCTTCCCTGAGCCAGAGACAAGCATCCTGGGACCGGTTTCGGGGTAACACCCCTCATCAGCCAGGCTAGCTTGAATCCAGTGGCAAAGTGAGCAAGGGAACCACGTATGGGCATACCCTGCTAACTTAGGGCAAACAAAGCAAATACAAAGAGATGATGGACGGAGTGCTGAAACTTTTCAGACACTCACCCCCAGTCACAGATCTGGGTTGAATCCATCATCGTTCTTTAGCTCACTTCGCCACCTCAGTTCAGACCCAGCTATATGAAAATCAGTCTTGACCCTGTGCCACAGTTGTGAGGCCCCAATGTTGTTTTTCATAGGGTACACCAATGTAGGCCAGAACATCATTCTAATCTCGCACCTACATTTGCCGTACCATTACACTACATAACGGGTTTTTGGCATTGACCTTTTACCTAGTTAATTGCTGCATAAAATGTCGTGTGGTTTTCCCCGAAAACTAGCCTCATTAATTATGCATGAAGATTCTCAGAATCACAGCAGGGTTACCATCTTCTGCATTAAACCTATGGATAAAGGTCATCCCTTCCGTCATCCTCGACCGACATGACACAGCAAGGTAGAATCTCCAGAGGGTACCTTTTGGGAATATATACACCACATCTTTGCCCAGGCAGGGAGAGGAGAAAGACTTCCATGCTGATACACTGACGCGAGATGCCGAGGTTCCTGCACGTAGACACTCCATCTCGCAGTGGTCTGACATCCCTCGCAGGGTGTCCATCTTGAGACCAAGATGTGGTCCCACAGTCTCTCACTTCATATAATGGGGTTGGCTTCAACCTAGGGGGATTCTTGGTTCTACACCTACATACATGCTAGGTACATCTAATTAGGGTTGCATCGTAGGAGTACGCATTTATTACTATCATGTATTTTTATACTTGCCTGTATTCATTGTTTTAACACTATGGTAGGAATCTACTATCCTTTTACTCTATTGGTAATCATTTATATCTGTTTCTGTCTTATGGTTGTTTCAGCACACATATTTTACACTAGAATGACGCTGGTTAAAAAAATACTTATTGAAAACGCCCCCACCGTTTCTTCTGTGTATCTCTCTGAGACAAAGTAGGCACGAGTGACTGAACAAAAAGTACTGTACTGTTTCCACGATCCCTGATGGGACAAGGTTGTCATGTTCGATAGTTGCCAAGAAATATTCTCTCCTTGGTAAGAGGAGTTTACCATGGCACTGTGAGCTAGCTGGTATACAGGCAAACATAACCGGTGGGGGTATCTGGAATCAGTCTGGACACCAATCCCACAGTGTATGTTGTCAAAACGCACAGATCCTATATAGGTTTATAGGAATTACACGATAAAGCGCCGCCAACGTTGGTTTGGTTCTTATTTAATGGTCAAATTTGAGTAGTTCAGTCGCGCTTTCTCAAGAGACCCCTACTCACATTTACCCAGAGACGTCTGGAGTGGGAAGTGAAAAATCCGCCACAGCTGAGTAGCCATATCCTATGTATTGGTTGTAGGTCTATTCAAGCTTGAAGGACAAACAGTTCCTATTGTGCATAAAACCTTATCTCAGTTCCCTTGAAACTTTTTCAACACAATGGCTGACGAAGATCTTGTTGAGCCAGTGGATGAAGGAGAACAAGAAGGCAAAATAAACATTTCAGAAAATGTCAGAACTGCCGTTACCTTAAAGTTAGAAGACTATCGAGTCACAGCTAGGGGAGGGACAGTAACATTCATGATTGAGGCACATGAATCATATAGAACTGAGGTATTCTATTTATGGGTTAAATTCCCACCTGCATATACACGCACAAATACATTTCATTCTTACACTGAAGATGAAACACCAGGGGAATATTGTCCATACGAGGACATTGAAGTTCCACTCACCTACCAGGAGCATATAATCTGGTTTAAAGGCGCCCTCCCAAACACAAAAGATAGAGTAAGACTCGGTTTGCTCGGCAGAGACGGAGCGACTTGGCCGGTCCAAGCGGCTTACACACTGCATCCACACATTGACACAATGCTGGTAGCAGACTTCTGTCCACTACACAAAGAAATAATAAAACTTTACAGGAACCTGACACAGTCGTGAGGAGAACACTCACACTTCAGCCAACAAGGGCTACACAACTCACCTGGGAGAATGCATTGCCTCACTCTCAAATGTGTTTTGCTTCTACAGAAACAATTCTGACAGCAGTGCAGACTGCTGTAGTGAGAGAAAGAGCACTGGCTCAGGGGAAACAAATAACTCCAGTACCGGCCTTAGAGGCCATTACAAAGGCAAGCGTTCCAAATGCAAAAGCTTTACATCTGAGATGGATACAATGGGCTAATTCTCTCACTGCAAGGGATGTAGACTACAAATTTGATTCTGCATTAAAAACACAATCATTCCTGCAATACGAACAACAATATCCCAATTAAATATCCCACAAAGAACCACCACCCTGGGTTATGCTGTGTGAAGCACAGGGACACTTCTGGGACTTGTAGCCAAACTAACGCCAGGACAACACTGTCAGCCATCCTGTCAGCACAGGCACACTACCCCACAGGGAAGCAGAGTCAAAAGGAAGGAAGTATGGGCATGCTGGGAAGGGGGGTGTAGGCAATAGCATGATGGGAGTGGTAGTCACAGCTCAACATCCCCCACCCACATGGCCCAGCAAGCTCACACTGAAGCATGCACACCTCACAGGGAGTGAAAAGCCACTTCAAAGATGTCTGACAATGGTGCTCTGTTGTGGGGAGCACAAGGCCCTGCTGGGAACTGGGCACCAACAAACAACAGGACACCACTGTCAGCCATCTTGCCATTGCTGTCACACTCACACACAGTGAAGTCCACTCAAAAGGAAGGAAGTATGGGCATGCTGGGAAGGGGGTGTAGGCAATAGCATGATGGGAGTGGTAGTCACAGCTCAACATCCCCCACCCGCATGGCCCAGCAAGCTCACACTGAAGCATGCACACCTCACAGGGAGTGAAAAGCCACTTCAAAGATGTCTGACACTGGTGCTCTGTTGTGGGGAGCACAAGGCCCTGCTGGGAACTGGGCACCAACAAACAACAGGACACCACTGTCAGCCATCTTGCCATTGCTGTCACACTCACACACAGTGAAGTCCACTCAAAAGGAAGGAAGTATGGGCATGCTGGGAAGGGGGGTGTAGGCAATAGCATGATGGGAGTGGTAGTCACAGTTCAACATCCCCCACCCGCATGGCCCAGCAAGCTCACACTGAAGCATGCACACCTCACAGGGAGTGAAAAGCCACTTCAAAGATGTCTGACACTGGTGCTCTGTTGTGGGGAGCACAAGGCCCTGCTGGGAACTGGGCACCAACAAACAACAGGACACCACTGTCAGCCATCTTGCCATTGCTGTCACACTCAGACACAGTGAAGTCCACTCAAAAGGAAGGAAGTATGGGCATGCTGGGAAGGGGGATGTAGGCAATAGCATGATGGGAGTGGTAGTCACAGCTCAACATCCCCCACCCGCGTGGCCCAGCAAGCTCACACTGAAGCATGCACACCTCACAGGGAGTGACAAGCCACTTCAAAGATGTCTGACAATGGTGCTCTGTTGTGGGGAGCACAAGGCCCTGCTGGGAACTGGGCACCAACCAACAGCAGGACACCACTGACTGACATCCTGAGAGTCAACCTGCACCCACTGCAAGGGTGGCATGCTTCATGGTGGGATGACTGGGCTGGAGGGAGAAGGAGGTCCGGATGTCAACCAAATACCACCAATGCTGGCCATGCACACACCTCAACATTCACATTGAAATGCTTCATGTTGGCAGGACAATGTGCTACACCAATACCAACCTCTGACTGTGACAACTTAGGACAATGCAATGTACAGGCCCGCATCCAGAGGTACAGTCACAACTGTCAGGTGTTTGAACCATTGATGCCTGTAGAAACATAACATACAATGTGTGTCTCTTCCAAAAACAGGTGATGATGGGGACACAGCAGCAGACGATGAGGAGTCCCTGTCCCAGGCTCCGGGGGACCCTGAGCTCTCTGGTGTGGAACAGCCTCTGCCCTCCTCTGATGGCGAAGACCTACCTGGCCCCTCCGGTGTGAGTCATCATGCAGCACCAGCAGGACCACCATCTGCACCACCTGCACCCACTCCTCCAACAACTGCCAACACACAGACCACCCCCGCCGACACGGACAGACCAAGGACCACCAATGACAACAGCACAGGGACCCCGGCCCACCGTGAAGCAACGGACAACAACCCCAGTACCAACCCCCAAGGGGGCCTAGGCTCACCTGTGCGTGCCACCGCAGGTCCCACACGTGTGGCCAGGGGTGGTGGGAGGGGTGGTAGGCAGAGGTCGCTGTTTGCAGAGGGGTCTGGACTGTATGATGACCCACAACTGGCACGCATTGCTGATGCGTACCAGAATAGCACCGGAGAGGTCAGCCAGGTAGTGGGGATCCTCAAGGACATTCAACAGCAGCAGGCTGCTCATCATGCCCGCTTAGACTCACACATGTCCCGTGTGGAGACACACATGTCCTGTGTGGAGACACACATGTCTGGCATGGAGTCCAAGTGGGACACATTGGAAGAACTGACAGCGGTGCAGAGGGACATATTGACATGCCTCCGCCAGATTAGCACCAACATGGCCACACCTCCCTGTGTGCCCACAACATCTGGTGCCGCAACAACTGCAACTGCCACAGGGAGGGAGGATGACTCTGGTGGAGAGTCCTCTGCACCGCATGGGCCTGCACGTGAGGGTCCCCCCAGAAAGAAGAGGGGCCGTCCGAGGAAGGACAACTGAGAGGCCGATGGCCATGTACATCCCCCAGGAACCCAACACCTGTTCTGGAAATTCTCCTTTGTGTGCAAACTGTTCACCCTGTCAAATGCAACACAACTCTCCCACATGACATGGGGAGTTTAAGTTGGACTAATGCATCAGATGACTGTGGACTCTACTCAGGACATTTCTGCTACCAACACTTCCAACTCATCTGGGAACTTGGATTCCAATCCCAATGTACAGCAACCACCATCCTGTGCACTATCCTCACACATGTATGTAAATAAACTCACTAATACACCATACTTGCCTCTGTTGTGATTCCAAAGTTGTTTTTGTCATGGAGATGATGATCTGCTAAATGACACTGTGCATGCTAACTGCTACAGCAAGTTCAACACCGTCATGTGAGTCATGGCGACATGACACATATGAGGGAGACACACCACTAGGGCTACACAACACATACACACCAGGGCCATCTGACTCATCGCCTACACTGATGTTGCCCGGAAATACAGTGGAATGCACAGACACCACACCTATTCACAGTCTGTGTTAACTAGCCCACAGGTGCAGTAAGCAAATGTTAGTCAGATGTGTGAGCACAAACAACGCACATCCCAAAGTGAAGCACAGGTTTATTACACATTTGCAACATGTTGTTTCCACTACAGATGCAAGGTAATCCCACGTGGCAGTGGCCACACAGTCAACAATTGTAGAAGAAATAAAGTCCAGGGGTGTGGGGCACATCACCTGTAGGGAAACGACTGCTTCCACCCTGGAAGTTGAACTATGGTGTCGGGGGATCCGAGTGGACCAAACAACTCTGAAAGCACCCTGTGAAGGACAGACATGACACACAGTCAAAAGCACTGAAGAACAGGACAGAACTGCAATACTCATACCCAATACATGTCACAAGATACCTACACAAAACCAAGTTAGCATGTCAACACTGTTGGGGAGTACAGACTACCTGTAAGGACACATCGCTGCACGCATCCAGTCAAGTAGCACATGGCCACACTCAAACAGCAACAGAGCACCACCAACACATATCATGCAAACTCAAATCATTGACATGACATCTCTGGATACTCACATTCAGCTGAAGAAGTTGGTGATGAGCTGTGTGCGGACATCACCATCATCATCATCATCATCACTGGCATTGTGGCCCAGGCCAGGATCCTCCACAGGTGGCGGATGTTGGTCATCGTCATCCAGGATGAGAGGCAACTCCTTCCGCACTGCCAGGTTGTGTATCATGCAGCAGACAATGAAAATCTTGCACACCTTTGCAGGGGCATATGGGAGGGCCCCTCCTGTCTTGTCCAGGCAGCGAAAGCGGCTCTTCAGGAGACCAAATGTCCGCTCGATCACTCTCCTGGTCCGACCATGTGCCTCATTGTAGCGCATCTGGGCTGGTGTCACAGGGTTCCTGAGGGGTGTCAGCAACCACGGCATGTTGGGGTATCCGGAGTCACCTACATACAGACAATTGCACATTAGCTGAGTTGGGTAAAGAGGGTGGAATACAACATTGCAGAACACACACAATGGTAAAAAGTCAGTACACACCGACAAGCCAGGCACGCTGGTTCTGCATCTGTGACATCATCCTCGGGATGCGACTACTCCTCATCACGTAGGCATCGTGTGCAGGACCGGGAAACGTGCACACACATGTGAGATGGTCATATCTGCAAGACATACCACCAGAGCATTGATAGAATGGTAATGTTTACGGTTCCTGTATGCCTGCTCATGTGCCTGTGGTGGTACCAAAGCCAAATGTGTCCCATCAATGGAGCCAATGACATGTGGCATCCTCCCCAGGGCATAGAAGTCAATCTTGACGTCAGTGAGTTGTTGACGTTTAGGGAAATAGATGTACTGGTTCAGGTATCTCAACATTGCCTCCAAAACATTGCGTAGCACACGGCTGAACATGGTCTGTGACATCCCACCAGCAGACACCACAGTGTGTTGAAAGGTACCGGTGGCAAAGAAGTGTAGGGCTGCCATCACCTTCACGTTGGGTGTCAGCGATGTAGGGTATGTCCGGCCAGGTTGCAAATGTGGGGCCAACCGCACCGTCAATTCCTCAATCAGCGGCCTGTTGAAGCGGTACCGTCGGATGCAGTCACGTTCAACCATCGTTGCAAGGTCAGGGAATGGTCTATGGACAGCTGGTGCCCTGCAGTGCATAGGTGAACAAAGAAAGATTGTCAGTCACCCCACATATGTGGCATTGACCATACTCAATATCACATGATACATCATTACAAGACACAAGTTCTTGATGTGTGTGCCGTTCTGTATGGACATATATGGCACCTACATGGCCAACATCAAACATCACAGTTCAACATGTGTTGACAACAAGTTCCAGGTCGTGCTATGGGAAATCATTAAGCTGTGTCACAGTACCCATGTACTGCTGTCACGTTCCAAACACACACCACAGTGACAAGTGAGGACAGATGTGCCACAGGCATCACAGCTCATTGACAGGTAGATTCCCAGGGACCCTGTATTGCCACATGGACATTGGCATGACATGGCGTATCATGTACACGTCAGAAAAACAACCATGACTCCCACAGGTAGTGGCCCCTGTCGCCTCTGCAGGACAGACATGGACGTCTGTGACACACAAACGCACAACATCAAAGTAGATGCATAAACAACGTGGATGTGGAGACTGTCTCCCATTGTGCACATTGAATCTGAGACATCTGAAACACAACATGCACACAGACTGTGGAGGGCCATCACTATTGTGGCAATGGGTCACCCTGTGACGTACATACCTTCCCACATGGGACTCAGGGTGTATGTGACATGACATACACATACACAACATGGAAATGTGACCATGTCACATGCCCTGAACTGAACAGTTGCACATCACAGTGGTCATGTGCACAACACACAAAGGATTCTGTCCCCATGAACACGTGCACAGCCTGGGAGTGGCTGCCCCCAAGTGCCACCAAAAAAAACACATGTTGACCCCCATACACACACAGGTAATGCAGCCTTACATGCCTTAGGATATAGTGTGGACAGGCTGTGGTGTTGTAGGTGTGCCCCTGTCAAGTAATTGTGGCTGGCATACGTTCACCAGTGCCAACCATGGTGACATATGCGAGTGACTTGTACAGGGACGCGTCGTACAGCAATGGACCGATCGGTGCGCACGCATTGGCCATTGCATATGATGTGGACAGAAATACGCGTTGTACAGCAATGGACCGATCGGTGCGCACGCATTGGCCATTGCATATGATGTGGACAGAAATATACGTTGTACAGCAATGGACCGATCGGTGCGCACGCATTGGCCATTGCATATGATGTGAACGGGTACGCATTGTACAGCAATGGACCGATCGGTGCGCACGCATTGGCCATTGCATATGATGTGGACAGAAATACGCGTTGTACAGCAATGGACCGATCGGTGTGCACGCATTGGCCATTGCATAGGATGTGAACGGGTACGCATTGTACAGCAATGGACCGATCGGTGCGCACGCATTGGCCATTGCATATGATGTGGACAGAAATACGTGTTGTACAGCAATGGACCGATCGGTACGCACGCATTGGCCATTGCATATGATGTGGACAGAAATACGCGTTGTACAGCAATGGACCGATCGGTGCGCACGCATTGGCCATTGCATATGATGTGGACAGAAATACGCATTGTACATCAATGGACCGATCGGTGCGCACGCATTGGCCATTGCATATGATGTGAACGGGTATGCGTTGTACAGCAATGGACCGATCGGTGCGCACGCATTGGCCACTGCATATGATGTGGACAGAAATACGCGTTGTACAGCAATGGACCGATCGGTGCGTACGCATTGGCCATTGCATATGATGTGAACGGGTACGCGTTGTACAGCAATGGACCGATCGGTGTGCACGCATTGGACATTGCATATGATGTGAACGGGTACGCGTTGTACAGCAATGGACCGATCGGTGCGCACGCATTGGACATTGCATATGATGTGAACGGGTACGCGTTGTTTTTTGAAATACGCGTTGTACAGCAATGGACCGATCGGTGCGCACGCATTGGCTATGGCCTGGCATGGCAACGGACGCGTTTTCGAACCTTTGACGAGTCTGATGCAGTGAATTCAGTTGGCCACCCACAACAATGTTGCAAATTCATGGGTGTCATGAAGTTGAACTTTTGAAGGATGCTGTGGGCGTGTATAAGTGGTGCAATTCCATGGATTGGCCAGATTCAGAAGATGCAAACGACTTGGACCTATCACTTTGGACACATGGGACAGTATCTGCCTCTGCAGCACACATATAATGCTGGCTGTTCCCCTGAGAGCTCACTTGCCTGCACTACATGCTCCAGGACGACATCTGCCACCACCACTGCTGCTGTATATGCATCCTCTGGCTACTGCAATGGCACGTACTGTGGAGAGAGCCCCAGCCTTCAGCACTGAGGAGAACCAGGCCCTGCTGGACAGCCTCCTTCCACAGTACAGCAAGCTGTATGGGAAACCAGGGGAGCAGGTGAGTGTGCTGTCCACTGCCTTACTAAATGTGCACGCCACTGGCTAGCATGCTCACTGAGTAGTTGTCACCCCCCAAAGTGTGTAGTTACATGCACTGACCAGGTATAGTGCAGTAACAGTGCATTCCAACAAGGTTTTACTTCCCAGGCAATGATACCATGTAGTAACTGCTGGCAAACTGTTCATAGCCATCGTTGCACTGCCTGTGTACATCATGTGCCCCTGTGATTGAGACATGTATATCCAAATGTGTGATGCACGGATATGTTGCATGTGTAGTAATGGCCTTTTCACTTTGTCATCCTCACAGGTTGATGCCCACCAGAAGCAGGAAATCTGGCTGACCATTGCCCGGGCAGTAAGATCCGTGGGGGTCTACAAGCGCCGGATCCGCAACTGCCAGAAGAGGTGGCAGGACCTTCGGGGCTGGACCCGGAGGATCGCAAGGGTCCAGCTGAAGCTGTCGCCTCCTCGCAGGAGGCGCGGACACCGGACCCTGACCCCCCACATGCTCAGGATCCTGGCGGTGGTCTTCCCTGACCTGGATAAGCAGCTGAAGGCCATAAAGCAGCAAGGAGGGGGTGAGTCCATGACTGCACTGTGAACTTTGTCTGACATGCTATGTGCCCTCCTCTGGCCTGGTTAAACTTCCACAGTACATCAGTCTTGTGGTCCAGGACCCATGTCCCTCAATTGTGACATGCCCACTCCTCATCTGATACCCAGGGGTGGCCCTTACAGTCAGGAAATTGTGTCACTTGGGTACTGTGTCCTTGCATTTTGCTTAGCTCAAGGTGGGGGACAGCATTTGTTCCCGTAGCTTTGTGGTGGGCTTCATGGGTGGGTCAATTGCTTACACAATGCCTGAGTTCTGACATGTAATCTGCGTGTAACTTTGATATGTGGTCCAATTGCTGATCTGACTCACCACATGTGCCTGTGGTATTTGGCACACACCCATGCTGCGGGTGGGAACAATGTTTGGGCCTCAGTAGTATGTATATCAAGTGTGTCACACATACTTAGCCACCTGCCTACTGTCCAGGGCTCATCCCTCTTTCACGTGGAGCAGGACAGTCATGCCTACTCCAGGCCATACAATACACTCTGTACTCCCACTCCTGTGTATCAGCTGACACGTTGTGCTCAGTGAAATGTTCCCTCAGGTGTCTGCCTCTGTGTCATTGTGCTGTGGCTTCGTTGTCAGGACTACTGGGGTGTTTATCGGTTAGGGCTCAGCATGCCACCTGAGATGTGACCATAGGAGACGATATTTGTGTGACATATAGGTGTTTGATCTCTTGACTGTGCAGACTGGGGTATGCGACTGTGAAGTTCAGGCAGCTGTTTCTCATTCACAGCAGACTGTGAGGTGCTCAGGTTCAGAGGGTTGTGTTTCATGTCTCCCATATGTCCAATTGGTATGACGTGGACAAATAAGAGTTCAGATGATGTGGTTTGTGGGGGATGGACATGTGCACTTGTCAGCTACAGAACTTGCATTCCCCATGACCTAGGATTGTGACACAGTGCAGACTGTTGTTGGCTGGCTGCCCTGCCCATGTGACTGGAGACAGTGATGTATGACTTTGCAGGCATGCCTGTGCCATGGCATTAAACTCCCTAAGAGTGATCCTGCAGGTGAGTGACATGTGCTACATGCACCCCATTGTGGCATTGACTATCAGGACATGGGTGCATCATGGTGTCTGGTGCTGGTATGCATCACATGCATTTCAAATTAGACTCTGGCCATCCCTTTATCCGGACACCTGTACTGACTCAGTGGCAAGAGATGTGATGTGTGCATGTTCACATACTTCACTGTGTTCTCTGCAATGTCCAACTACTGTGTAGGTGGTGCATGTGTCCACACTGGGGTATTACCATCCGACAGGCACCAGAAAGATGGGTGCAAGGCCAGGAGGGATGTGAGTGCCATGGTTGACCATCAGACTGACAATTGGCTTCTCCTAATCTGTTTGAGCACTTTTTGCAATGTTCAACTAAGGATGCCAGGGCTTGCTCTGTAATGTGCTGTACTTACTGTGGTGTGTGCGGTCAGTGCAGGTGACTGATGTTTGTCTGTTTCCCTAATTGTTTGCAGATACATCCACGGCCACAGGAGGGGACAGCTCCACGGACCAGGAGGAGCTGCAGAGCCAGACTGGGTCAGCAGCCGATGAGTGGTCGGAGGGACCCAGTGGCACGGAGGGCGAGGGGAGCCACACCGAGGAGTCCTCAGCACCATCCACCTCAGCTGAGGATCACAGCAGCTCGGAGGATGACTCCCTTGTGGAGGTGGGTGTCAGCAGCCACCACACCCCAGCTGTATTGCTGTCCCCGCCACCACCACCACCACCGCCCTCCCATCGGCTCCCATTCCAGAGGTCCGTGGAGGCTCCCGTGTTCGGGAGCGTATCTCCTTCGTGCCAGGCACCGCACCCCCCGCCCCTGTGTCCCCTGCTGCCCTGAGTGAGGAGTCTGTGTACTTACTTCGCCAGCTCCATGTAGGGCAGACAGCAATGCTGAGTGTCCTCCATGCACACACCACTCTGTTGACACAGCTGGTGTCGTTCATGGAGGGCATCTCATCGGGCATGTCTGCCCTACAGAGGAGCAATAAGTCCATGGACTCCTCCCTGACGGCAGCAGTGTCCCTCCTCCAACAGTCCCTCACCCCTCCTACCTCTGCCCCATCCACACTTCCTGGCACCCTACCTGTCCCAAGCACATGCACACCTGCACAATCACCCAAACACACAGACACGAGCAGCACAGGAACACCCAAAACAAAGACAAAACGTGCACGCAAGCATCCTCAGGGGACTGATACCACACCCACAGGGGATGGGGAACAGACACACACACAGGCATCCACAGTCACTCCGCAGTCCTCCGATACTCCCTCCAAGGCCACTTCCCTTGCCTCACCTGCAACCCCACCTACAAAGCAGCTCTTCCTCTGTGACCTCGGCCTCTTCCCCTCCGATACAGCTGATCCAGCATACAGGGGGAAGAGGAAGTCCACCCACACAGAGGGGAGTGCCACTTGACCCCGGACACCCTCCCCCAGGCACAGACAAACAGAGGCCCCCACCCGCAAGTCCCCCTGGACCCGGAAGAGCAAGACCCCGCCACCGCCCTGCAGCTCAACCACACAGTCTCCTTCCTCCATCCCTCAGGCACACACTACACAGGTTCCCCCACCACACCCTGCCCCAGGTTCCCCCACCCACAGATACACCATCCCCAAAATGATCCGGCCTTCTCCCCCTGCCACTTGCTCTTCCGGCCCCACACCCCCCGCTGCGCATGTTTGTGCCACTGGTGTGGAGACCGTGTCCTCCCCCTCTGTCCTGCCCACCTTACCTGAACCCCATTCTACTCCACTTGAGATAGGCACTGCAGTGGAGTCCACTACCACCCCGTCTGACTTGGGCACTGCAGTGGGGAACCTGTCCACTCCATCTGCCCAGCCCACTGCAGTCGTGCTGGCACCCACACCATCTGACTCATGCCCCCCAGTTGTGCCGGCACACACCATGTCAGACACCTCCACTGCAGTTGTCAGTGACTCTCCAGCACCCACCACCCCTTCCCTGCCTCCTTCTGGTGAGCCCTGATCCTGTCCCTGCGGTGCCTGGCCTGCCCCCCGTATGCCCCTCCGAGGGAAATGTCCCTGGTCCGTAGCAGTGCAGGCAAGCAAAGGGTGACATCTGCCACTGTCACCCTGTTCGGACTTTATTAATGGACTGGCCATTGGCCTTTGTGTTTTTTCTGGACTTCCAAGTTTACACCCACATATGCTGAATAAAGCTCCTTTTTGTTCTCTAGTGGTTTTGCTTCAGATGTACATGATGTTGATGATGCTAACCATGCCCTTGCTGCAGTGATGGTGATCTTTTGATATCAGGAAAATGAAGTGTTGCTGTGCAGGACCCCATGTGGTCCAGGGGGAAAGTGTCCTATCCTGGTGTGTAGCCATGTCATCCTTTGCAGCTATATGAGGGTGTCATGTTTTCAATATTTGGCAATGGGATTTCCTACTTTTATTTGCAATATCACATCTGTGGCTTACACCCCTGCACATCTGTTGTGCTTGCCATTGTTCAATTTGTCTATTTCCCTGACCGTGTGACCATCTCCACTGGACATGCAAGTTTGGGCATCAATGGGGAAGGACTCATCTGTGTTATCAGTGCAACTTGCTATACATGTGTGTTGGATCTGTGCAGATGATTTCAGTGACACTCCCATGACCAGGCTGATGTGACGGGAGCCTTCATTTTGTGCTAATTGTTGACTGAGTGACCAAGTGTTCTGCTGACATGATAGAGCCCTGCAGAGACAACGTATGGCACAGCTTTCCTTACACAGGAGTGGAGTCCCCTCATGGCAGTGTGTAATTCCGTGACATTGCCTGAGCCCAAGGTGTGTGTTGTGTGAGCATGTCTGTGTGTGTTCACTTCCATTTTGCCACACAGGCTGGGATCCCTAGTGATGTTCCTGTTTGTGATGCTTGCTGAGTTGACCTATGTTCCCCCCAAATCTTCGCCCTGGGTTCTCTGGGATGTGGGTGCATGGCACATTACTGGTCATCAGGGTGTCATCCCTAGGTGTGTTTGCTGTCAGGGCTGAGTTTGTGGGCAAACGCAGTTGAGACACAGTCAGGGTTCCCCTTGGCACTTGTTGGTTACACAAGTCATGTAATTTACAGTTTGTGGTAGCTTTCAGTGATTGTGACACGTTGTGTGACTGCTGCCACTCCTCAGGGTCAGAGCTGCAATGTTGGAAGTTGTCTATGTGTGTTCTTTGTGGGTGACCTTGGCTTCTTCATTGGTGTGTGACTGTGGCCGGGATCCCATTGATTGGGGTGGATTTGACGTCATGCCCATGTACGGCGCACTGTGCAGTGTGTCAGACATTCACGAGTCTTGTTGACTGGCCATGTGTGATAGGTTTCTGCACCTTAGTTCCCACCACCACCCCTGGGATTGTCATGGGTGGATGTGCAATGTCACCAGTCCATGTGAGCTTCACTGCTGCACATTGTTGGAGATCAAGGTGTGTGGTGTTGAGTGTGTGCAAATGAGAGTTGTTGCACAGCTAGACCCCTACCTCCATATTGGCCTTGGCTGACAGGCCGTGCTGATTGATTTGTGCTTGTGTAGGTGTGATGGTAGTTTGTTGCTCAGGACACATGACTGTGGTTCACATTGTGAACGACATCTAACTTTGTCATCACAGTGGGATTATCATGTAGGCCAGTGTCACCACAATGTGGGGTCCCTAGGGGTAGTGCTGTGGTGGGTCTGTCTCTTGCTGTGTTAGTTGCTGTTCCTACAAGCTTGTGTGACATGTGTAATTTGGGCTACCTCTCATCTAACAATGCCTGATTGCCCACATAGGGAAATCCGATCCATGAGTTACTTTTGTGTGGCACTGTAAACACATCTGTGTAATTGGGATTCAGGCCTCCTCATGTGTTGTGTGGTTGCCTGGGGACACTGGCACACCCCCCATCACCTGTTGTGTTTGATATGCAGTGTGAGGCTGCCTGTTTGTGCATCTGCACCACTGCATTGGCATATCTTTAGTGTGCCATTGGCTGTATGTTGTTTGGTGGGTTTCCCCTGCTGTCCCTGGGACTCCTAGGTCATCAGTCAGCACAATGATCATGGTTTGTATGTCCCATTGCTGCCATGGTATGGTATTTGTTCACCTCACATCTACAGTCTCCACAGGATATCTACATTTGTGTGTCCATTGGTGCAGATATGTGGGTCTGCATTATGATGGTCACTTCTGTCATTGTGTAATTGATGAATGTTGACAATGTCAGCCCCCATGGGTGATGTTTGTCTGCACATGGCCAAAGGTATGTCTTATTTGCACTGCACTGTTTGCCTCACCCAATCTATGTTGCTATGGGACACAAGCACTACTTTGCCACTGATGTGTTTGTTGTTCTGTGACCAGGAATCATCCATGCTGTTTGGCATTTGCAGCTTTTTCCATGACAACACTTACATTTTGGTCACTGTGATGATGGGGGTTTGGACCCCATTGCCACAATGTTCAAAATGTGCTTCAGCTATGGACCCCACACTTACCTTTTGGTCACTGTGATGATGGGGGTTTAGACCCCATTGCCACAATGTTCGAAATGTGCTTCAGCTATGGACCCCACACTTACCTTTTGGTCACTGTGATGATGGGGGTTTAGACCCCATTGCCACAGTGGTCATGGTCTGCTTGCATTGTGAAGGCCACACACATTTATGTGTGACACATGTGATAGGGGGTCACATTGTATGTTCAATGTCATGTTCAGTGTTGTAGGCATTTGACACAGACTACACACGCTTGTCATGGTGTTGGGGGATGTCTTTTCTGACATTCCTTATGTTGGAGTATGCTGGTTGTGTCATGCATTACCCGTCCTATGAGTAGGGGTGGTGTTGGTGGTAGGCATCCAGCACCCCCTGAGTAGGGGTGGTGGTAGTGACAGGCATCCAGCACCCCATGAGTAGGGGTGGTGGTAGTGGTAGGCATCCAGCACCCCCTGAGTAGGGGTGGTGGTAGTGACATGCATCCAGCACCCCATGAGGAGGGGTGGTGGTAGTGGTAGGCATCCAGCACCCCCTGAGTAGGGGTGGTGGTAGTGGTAGGCATCCAGGCACCCATGAGTAGGGGTGGTGGTAGTCGTAGGCATCCAGCACCCATGAGTAGGGGTGGTGGTAGTGGTAGGCATCCAGCACCCCCTGAGTAGGGGTGGTGGTAGTGGTATTGTATTGTATTGTAATTGCATTTATATAGCGCTTACTACCCCTGACGAGGCGTCAAAGCGCTTTTTCGGCGAGTAGCACGCTACTCCGGGACCCATAGAGGATTAGTGTTGAATTAGTATAGTGAAACATGCAAGTACATTTTAAGTGATGGATAGGTTAGGCAGTTATTTGGATTTGGAATGATAGCAGAAGGATAGAGGAGGAAAAAAAGGTTTGTATTTATATAGCGCTGGTTACCCCTGATGGGGTGTTGAAGCATGTTACTCTGGAAGCCCATCAAGGATTAGTGGTGAATTAATATGGTGAAAATATGAAAGTAGTTTCAGTGGTGGATATTAGTCAGTTATTTGGAGTGAGAAGGATAGCGGAGGGATAAAAGGGAAGAAAGGTTTGCATTCATATAGCACTTGTTACCCCTGATGAGTGTTGAAGCGCTTTTCTGGCGAGTAGCACGCCACTCCGGAACCCATTAAGGATTAGTGTTGAACATTAGTCTAGTAAAAAATGAAGTAACTTTGATTAGTGGACATGTTATTCAGTTATTTGGGTAGAGAAGGGTAGGTGGCGGGATAGAAGAGGGAAAGAGGTTTGTATTTATATAGCGCTTGCTACCCCTGATGGGGTTTTGAAGCGCAAGTAGCACGCTACTCTGGAACCCAGAAGTATTAGTGTTGAATTATTATGGTGAAACATGAAAGTAATTTTAGTGGTGGATATGTTAGTCAGTTATTTGGATTGAGAAGGGTTGGGGAGGGTAGAAAGGGAAAAAGGTTTGCATTTATATAGCGCTTGTAACCCTGATGGGGTGTTGAGACGCTTTATTGGCGAGTAGCACGCTACTCTGGAACCCATAAAGGATTAGTGGTGAATTAGTATAGTTGAAAATTGAATATGTTAGACTGTTAATTCTGATTGAAAAGGATAGTGGAGGGATAAAAGAGTGAAGGATTTTTTTTTATAGGTCTTAGCAGTAGGAGGGGGAGAAGGGGGTTTGAGGGGAGGAGTCAGGGAAGAGTTTAGAAAGGTTTGTTTTAGGGCATCGGTATAGTAAAAGAGGTGTCCGATGATGCAAGGAGGGTAGAGTAGGCGAGAGTCTAGAAAGGGTTGGTAGGCATCCAGCACCCCCTGAGTAGGGGTGGTGGTAGTGGTAGGCATCCAGCACCCCCTGAGTGGGGGTGGTGGTAGTGACAGGCATCCAGCACCCCATGAGTAGGGGTGGTGGTAGTGGTAGGCATCCAGCACCCATGAGTAGGGGTGGTGGTAGTGGTAGGCATCCAGCACCCCCTGAGTAGGGGTGGTGGTAGTGGTAGGCATCCAGGCACCCATGAGTAGGGGTGGTGGTAGTGGTAGGCATCCAGCACCCATGAGTAGGGGTGGTGGTAGTGGTAGGCATCCAGCACCCCCTGAGTAGGAGTGGTGGTAGTGGTAGGCATCCAGCACCCCCTGAGTAGGGGTGGTGGTAGTGACAGGCATCCAGCACCGCATGAGTAGCGGTGGTGGTAGTGGTAAGCATCCAGCACCCATGAGTAGGGGTGGTGGTAGTGGTAGGCATCCAGCACCCCCTGAGTAGGGGTAGTGGTAGGCATCCAGCACCCCATGAGTAGGGGTGGTGGTAGTGGTAGGCATCCAGGCACCCATGAGTAGGGGTGGTGGTAGTGGTAGGCATCCAGCACCCATGAGTAGGGGTGGTGGTAGTGGTAGGCATCCAGCACCCCCCGAGTAGGGGTGGTGGTAGTGGTAGGCATCCAGCACCCCCTGAGTAAGGGTGGTGGTAGTGGTAGGCATCAAGCACCCCCTGAGTAGTGGTGGTGGTAGTGGTAGGCATCCAGCGCCCCTGAGTAGGGGTGGTGGTAGTGACAGGCATCCAGCACCCCTTGAGTAGGGGTGGTGGTAGTGGTAGGCATCCAGCACCCATGAGTAGGGGTGGTGGTAGTGGTAGGCATCCAGCACCCCCTGAGTAGGGGTGGTGGTAGTGGTAGGCATCCAGCACCCATGAGTAGGGGTGGTGGTAGTGATAGGCATCCAGCAACCCCTGAGTAGGGGTGGTGGTAGTGGTAGGCATCCAGGCACCCATGAGTAGGGGTGGTGGTAGTGGTAGGCATCCAGCACCCATGAGTAGGGGTGGTGGTAGTGACAGGCATCCAGCACCCCATGAGTAGGGGTGGTGGTAGTGGTAGGCATCCAGCACCCCCTGAGTAAGGGTGGTGGTAGTGGTAGGCATCAAGCACCCCCTGAGTAGGGGTGGTGGTAGTGGTAGGCATCCAGCGCCCCCTGAGTAGGGGTGGTGGTAGTGACAGGCATCCAGCACCCCTTGAGTAGGGGTGGTGGTAGTGGTAGGCATCCAGCACCCATGAGTAGGGGTGGTGGTAGTGGTAGGCATCCAGCACCCCCTGAGTAGGGGTGGTGGTAGTGGTAGGCATCCAGCACCCATGAGTAGGGGTGGTGGTAGTGATAGGCATCCAGCAACCCCTGAGTAGGGGTGGTGGTAGTGGTAGGCATCCAGGCACCCATGAGTAGGGGTGGTGGTAGTGGTAGGCATCCAGCACCCCCTGAGTAGGGGTGGTGGTAGTGACAGGCATCCAGCACCCCATGAGTAGGGGTGGTGGTAGTGGTAGGCATCCAGGCACCCATGAGTAGGGGTGGTGGTAGTGGTAGGCATCCAGCACCCATGAGTAGGGGTGGTGGTAGTGGTAGGCATCCAGCACCCCCTGAGTAGGGGTGGTGGTAGTGACAGGCATCCAGCACCCCATGAGTAGGGGTGGTGGTAGTGGTAGGCATCCAGGACCCTATGGGTGTGTATGGGATTGGTGATAGCCATCCCGCCCCTATGGTTCTGCTGTTGCTAGTGTACATAATTTCTGCATCCCTATGTGTGTGTGACATATGTCGGGTACGTGTCGTTTGTTTGTGTAGTGGGTGTTTGACTTACCGTCTGCGCCGTACGCGTCCGTACCGGTCCCGGTAATAGATGTAGAGTATTGGTAGCCCCTGCGCGATGGGATTCATGGTTGGTTCGTCTCGTTCGGGTTTCTCGTTGTTTCTACTCGTACTCGTCGCTGGCTTGTTCGTCTCGTAGCCGTGGATCGTCTTGTGGCGCGAATCGCAGCTTATGTGCGGCTCTTCCGGATGCTCTGACGTGCCGGACGTAGCGACGGGTTCGGCGCGTACGGAAGGCGCATCGTACTAGTCCGGCCGGAAGGTGCTGTATATTTGCTTCCGTGCGACTTGATTCGGAGTTTACGGTTCCGGCTCGGGCAGGGAACAGGAGCTGGAATGGGTAAGTACGGCTGGGTCGGGATCTGGGCAGCTATGCGCATCGTACTTGCTCGTTCGAACGATTGTTCGAATCGGTCGGGAAACACGCGTTCGGCTTGGTTTTTTACCGGACGAATAGTGTTAGGTGCGCTTCCGGCCGAGATCGGAATCGACCCCATAGTGTGCAATTAGTTTTACTGTGTCCAGTCTTACAATGAATATCTTCACTAATGGGTTCAGAATGGGTTTAAAAACTCAAAAGGTTGCACAATAAAGCATAAAATGCTGTGGGAACATCTGGCAGAGTAGAAAAAAGACTTGCCGAGAGCTCACGTAATACACACGCTGAGTCATCAACGTGATGGCGTTCACGTTGAAGGGATTTCATTGGCTGATGAAGCCGCAAAAGGGGCAGTACAAACTGTAGCCGTAGCTGCAATCACTCGTTCTAGCACGAGAATAGACGGAGACATAATGGTAGCTGTCAAAGCTTCACTCAAAAACAGCTCCGCTGTACCAAAGAGCTTTCCTCTCAAGTGCTCCTACAAGCTAGATGCAAAGAGCATTCCGTATGCTCAAATTCCAGGAGTGGGGGATAAAGTAATACCGAACGTGGAACGCAGATTAGGTTTAATTCTAGCTGCACACGAGGGTCTACGTTCTGCACATGCAGGGGTTACCGCGACAGTTTCACTATTGAAACAACGCTATTGGTGGCCAGGTTTAACAAAACAAACAAAAGCCTTTGTACTTAAGTGCGACATCTTTCAGCAGATGAAGGGTTTCACCGTAGCACATCCAGCACAAACACCATTACTAATATCAGACAGACCTCTCGCTTGTGGCTATTTGGACCACTGCGGCCCCTTACAATCCGATGAGGCTTACAAGTACATCTTGGTACTTCATGTTCTAGTTCCTGTGGGTTTGGCCTCAGCGCTCGGCTGACGCTCGAACGGTTATAAAAGATTTGCGAGTCTTCATAGGGACATACGCAGTTGGCACATGACATTCTGACCGTGGCTCCGCGTTTAGCTCTAGGGCTTACAAGGAAGCCATGGGAAGTTTGGGTGTTGCATTATGGTACTCCTCTCCGTACCATCCAGAGGGAAATTTGGTTGTGGAGAGGAAAAACCGGGACTTAAAGCAATCTTTAACAGCAAGGGTATTAGGTTCAGGTGGTAGTTGGGTCAATCCCCTATACAGGGTCCAGAGGGCACTAAATAATATGCCAAGAAGTTCCCTAGGAGGTGTCACCCCTTACGAGGTCCTATTTGGGACGAGAATGTGGGTACCTGATCTCGATTATGAAAGCACAGGGGCGGATGAAAAACCTTTTGATATCGATAAACGTTTGGCTGTTTTAAAGGATCTTAATTAATTCCGGGCACTACAAAGCAACGTGCAAGTAAAACGCACCGCCACTAGGGAAGTCAAATCAGTCACGGCAAGACCTGTGTGGATCCTAGAAGTCAGGGATCTGGTCAGAGAAAAGATTGTGGACAAATCATATAGAAAGCCTGTACTTGTCCTGGCTGTCGAAGGAACAAGAACAGTACTTCTTCCGCCTCTTGCTGGCAAAAAAGAGAAGTGATTTGTCTCAATTGATCTGATCAAACCCCACTATGTGGCCGATCCTGAATAGCAGGCCACGTGGGCTCCTGGGTAGCCGCCACTCTCCTCTCACTACCATACAGGAAGTTCAAACAGAAAGACTTATAACGTTCGAAGAGTCTACAATTCGAAGGAATGGTGTTTCCAACAATGAAATGGAACTCGTTCCTATTGAAATTGAATAACAACAAAATTCAAATGAAACACAAATATCAATTCGGACTACCACCGACATCTACATCAATATGCCTCTACAGGAGACAACTGCCAGTTCAAGAAAACCTGCTGAGCTACCAAAGATAGATCGAATTGCCTCTAGCTACTTCATCGATTTGGACACATTTTCTCTGGATCCAAGTGAACCTGAGTCACCGTCAGCTCCAGTTTCCCGCAAAAAAACAACTTCATGATTTTTAAATTTTTCTGAAGAAGATATACCTAGTTTCACCATGGCTACAGCTCTGGATAATCACTGGAATATTGTTCCTACTCTTCTGGCTAGGTTTAGTGACTGTCTTTTCCTTGATCATGAATGGACACTATCTCCCAGAACGCTCTGCAGTATCAAATGTGAACTTGGTGCTGAAACCTCATACGTCATCTCATCCTGAACAAAGAGACCTGTCCTATGTGAACATTACAGCAGTTCCAGTTCCAGAAGGAATAGTTTGGGATACGGTTTCATATGATGTATTTGGTCCCGCAGAACTTTTAAAAGTACCACATGGGGGGCGTGTCCAAGATGGCGGAGTGAGCGGACGTGCCTTTCCAGCGCTCTGTCCCCGCCCGACATTTAGCACCTTTCACAGCATCCCCCTCGCCTATATTTGCAAGGTGGGGGTCGTTGAATCGCCAGAAGGTACTCGCCGAGCGTCCGGTGCCGCGCATAGTGCTAGACCCCGGACTGACAGAGATCGGAACGGGCGCCCGCTGCGGCCTAGAAGAGGACAGGGCATCCACGGACGGACATGGCCTCAGGGGTGCAGCGATGGTGAATGCAGGCCTCCACCCGGGGTTTGTTTCTGACCCAGAGAGGCTGGGCTGGTATTCGCCCCACGGGCCGACGCCCGGCCTCCAACACTACCGTGACTGCAGCGAAAGGTGGAGAGGCTGCCTCCCTAGCCTGAAGATCTGCGCAAGAGCGGCTCAGTGGAAGGCTGTCACCTGCGGTGCTGCGGCGGTGGGCGACCACACGTCAGCCCCAACCCCGGGAGGTAATCCCTACTGCAATGCTAGCCCCCCTGCTGCATTATGCCCCGTGGTCCTGGTGCACCCCTAGAGGGGGCCGGCGAGAACAGTGCTCCGGCTGCCCCAACCCTCTGACGTCTCGCCGGGCCTGCTGGAGGGGCCTGGTCCCGAGCGCTGGAGGGGCTGAGCAACGAGGGACCATGTCCCGGACCTACAGCTCTCGATGAGGTCCCACCTGACACAGATCTTCCCTACTTCGTCACCCTAACGGAGGAGTCTCTGGGCGCAGCATTTCTCAGCCTCCTTGGGTAGCGCCTCAGAACCCATCCTCACACCTGGGAGCGGGGGGGCTCCTGCCTCTGCATCCACAGCCTACGGGGGACTTGTTACTACCGTCTCTGGCTCTACGCCGCAACAAGCAATCAGAGGTCTACATTAAAGCTCTGCACAGTGCACTGGCCCTGGGTGCTTTCGGCGGCTCACCGGGCCTTCTGTGAGCTTGGGAGGCCTACGAGGGAGACGGGGCAGACGGAGGTGGTGTGCTGCATAACTGAAGCTCGGATGCAGTATGATTTAGCATTCCTACTGTGGCACGTTGACAGCTCAGGAGAGCTAGCAGGGACCTAATAGCGACAGCTGACAGTGGACTGAAACTGGAAATCACCCGATTGTGCTTGTTGTGAGTAGAGGGAGACCCAGCGGGGACTTCTACGTGCCATTGGGACGCTGCACCCCTCCGACGCCCAGGTGAGAAGTCATGGCTTCCACCAAAGGCAAAAAAGACAGATCCGTTAAGGATATGCTCATTTAAGGCGCAACGGACTCCCACCCTGAGAAAGCAACCCCTGAGAATGCTAAAAAGTCAGACGGAGATGGGGGCGCAGAGGGTACGGTGACACGTGAGTTCTTAGAAGCGCTATTTGCAACGCTGCGGGAGGATCTCCAGACAGCTAAAAAAGACCTCATTATGGAACTCAGGGAGGCGTGCCGAGACATTGACGAGGTGGGAGAGCGAGTAGCAGCCCTGGAGGAGGCCTCCATTTCTAGAGACGCTGAAATTGAAGCTCTGCAGTAAGAGATCATCCGCCTACAAGATCAACAGCTGGACCTCCAGGCCCACACCGAAGATTTAGAAAATAGATCGCGGAGAAACAACATTCGCATACGGGGTGCCCCTACATGTGCGGAGGGTTCGGATCTGGAGAGCTATGTCCAAGCCTTATTTCAAGACATCTTGGGTGAAGGTGCGTCAGGCAGCATTAAGGTGGACAGGTTTTACAGGGTGGGGCTCCCCAGGGTACCTCCTCGTCCACCTGCGGATATACTGGTGTGTGTCCACAATTTTTCAGAAAAGGAGACAATGCTCAAAGCGGCCAGATCGAATCCAAAGGTACAGTTTCGCGGACATTCCCTCCAACTTTTCCAAGATCTAGCAGCATCTACTCTTCTGAAACGGAAGGAATTCCGCCCGATCACCGATCATCTCCACTCACAGGGTGTCTCTTACTCTTGGGGCCATCCATTTCACCTTATCTTTCAGCTGAATGGCAAGTCCTACCAGTTACGCTCCGTATCAGAGGCGTATAAAATCCTTGGGATCACTCCTACCGAGGCTACCTCCTTGCGCCCCTCACAGGTGGGGGGGTCTTGGCGGGAGAGTGACAGTGGGACCCGGAGAGGCCTGAGATCTGTACCTTATCGGCCAGACCCGGCGACTATGCAAGATCGAGGTCAGAGGTACTGCGTTCCCTCTCAGGTAGCAACAAACAAGAAGCTGACCCTCCTTCATAAGGCACTGTACGTGGAATGGTGGGCTGATGATCCTGGGTGGGGACGGAGGCGTCGATCCATCTGGTTCCATGACTGCCCGCCTTGCCCTGGTAACACCCACGTATTCAGACTTCCAGGTAACAAAGAATTCTATGGACTATTTGTTTATTGTTGTTTTTTCTTATTTGTTGAGGGATTTGGGTTTTAGTATAGGGTTCCCCTTTTGACTGACTATCAACGGGCCTATCTACCTTGTTGTTCCTTCACCCGACTCCTCCTTCGGCATGCTGCCCGCATGCACAGAGCAGCTAGCATTTAGGGCCTTCTACGCTCGCTTCCATAGCCCTAGCCACTACTCACACTATGGCGGTTAAATTAGTCAGTTTCAGCGTAAAGGGCCTTAATAACCCCATTAAAAGGTCTGCAATACTCTCTCTTTTAGAGCATTCACAAGGGGATATTTGTTTACTTCAGGAAATGCATTTATTAGCGAAAGACACCCATAGAATGCAGAGTAGGAAATTTCCACATCAGTTCTGGTCGGCAGGGCGGGGGAAGAGAGGGGGTGGCAGTAGTATTCTCCAATCGCTTTCAAGGGACAATCAGTGGCACATGTTATGAGATCAAAGGGCGCTTATTGGCAATTCGGGTGCAACTAGGCACACTTAACTTTACAATTGCATCCTTATACGCCCCTAATGAAGGTCAGGAGAAATTTATTACAGAAGCACTTGCAGGGACCCTTCAATCTCCGGATCAGGCTATCTTTGTGGGTGGCGACTTCAATCTGGTCATGGACGGGGGCGGGACCGCTCTGGGGAACGGGTGGGCCAGACAGGGGCCTTCTCTCCTGAGGGACTGAGATGGCTAGCTGACTGCGGATTATGTAACGTATGCCGTCTTCGGAATGCTGACTCTCGGGACTATATGTTCTATTCTGCAGCACATAAAACATATGCGCGCCTGGACCATTTTCTGGCCTCTCCCTCAGCCTGGGCACAAATTTCCGATGCTACCATTGAACCCCGCTCACTTTCTGATCGTATGCCTATCACACTCACCTTCACAGCTTATACACCCTCATCACAGCGTCCACCTTGGCGCCTGCGCGAGACGTTACTACACTCCCCTGAGGTCGTATCTTCAATTAGACAAACAATCACTGACTATCTAGAAGTTAATGACACAGACGAAGTCCCCCTCTCCCCAGTCTGTGAGACCCTCAAAATGGTGGTAAGTGGTGCTTTTATAGCGAAGGCTGCTCACGACAACAAAGCCCAAAGGGATAAGAGGGAGGAGCTGGGAAACTCAGTCTTAGAGCTCGAATCCATCCACAAACGCACAGGAGCTCCTCGAATTTGGCGCAAACTAGAACAGGTTCTACTCCAACTTAAACGCCTTGATTTAGATAGAGCGGAATATGCCATGCTTTGCCTCAAACACAAATTCCATGTTGGCACTAATAAAGGTGGGTGGATGTTAACTCATTATCTGCGCAGCAAGCAAATGCAGTCAAAGCTATTCTCACACGTTCGGGCCAAACGACCTCCGACGCCCTGGAAGTCGCTGCAGAATTCTAGGCGTTTTATGCCAACCTATATAAGAGGGAAACCGGGATGGCTCACACTCCCCAGTTATACACCCCGTCCGCTGCGATCACACCGCTCCCCTCCCTAGAGTCTGAAGCACTTGATCAACCCAGTAAAATAGAAGAAGTAATATCCGCAATAACAAGGCTGAAGCCCATGAAGTCCCCGGGTCCAGATGGGTTCAGCTCCATTTTCTACAAGACGTTCTGCCTCGAATTAGCGCCCCTTCTGACCCGTCTTTTTAACTCCTTCGCAGAAACAGGTGCGCTGACTGAATCTATGCTACAAGCCACTATATCAGTAATCCCGAAGTCCTGGAAAGACCCTCAGCAATGCGGCTCATATAGGCCGATTTCCTTGCTTAACGTGGACACCAAATTATTTGCTGGCATCCTGGCGCATCGTTTGTGTCCTTTGATGCCGGGCTTGATCGACCCTGACCCGACTGGGTTCGTCCCCTCACGACATTGTGGCGACAACACCAAGCGTGTGTGCCACCTCATTGATAAGGTTCAGCGCTCCCGGGAGGAGGCCCTCCTCCTAGCTATAGACGCGGCAAAGTCGTTCGATAGAGTGCACTGGCACTAACTTTTTACGACCCTTAAATGCTTTGGGATGGGCGAGCGTTTCTTGAGCTGGATACACAGTATTTACAGCACACCCAGTGCCACTGTCCGGGTTAATGGTGTGAGCTCGGATGGGTTTTGTGTGGAGCGGGGCACGAGACAGGGTTGCCCGCTCTCCCCGCACCTCTTCGCTTTATACATGGAACCCCTTGCCCAGCGACTGAGAGACGACCCCAATGCGGTAGGCATAAAGTTTGGAGCTGACCATCATTTGATCAGCCTCTACGCCGGCGACATCATATTTTCAGTCGCCCGGCCCCTTTCCTCCCTCCCTGCTATCATCGCATAGTTGGACACGTTTGGGTCTGTATCAGGTTTCAAGATGAACCTTTTAAAGTTGCAAATCTTAAATCTTACCATTCAGCCTGATACGGAGGAAATCTTGCGCTCACGTTATGCGTTCCACTGGGTGGAAACCGAGCTCCCATACCTGGGGATAGTGCTGGCCCGGAACCTCCCGAAAACAGTGTGCGCCAATTACTCAAAACTCAGGACCGCTGCTCGTGAGGACCTGGATCGGTGGCGGCACCTGCCCTTAGCTCGGCAGGATTGCTGCAGTCAAAATGAACGTGCTACCCAGGGCCCTTTTCATTTTCCAAACGCTCCCTCTCTCCCCACCTCCAGGGAAATTGAACCAACTTCAACGTGACATAGATCGTTTTATATGGGGAGGGATGAAGCCCAGATTGCAGAAACAACTGCTCCAACGCACTAAGCAGGAGGGGAGACTGGGAGTCCCGAACATCCTACGATACTTCCAGGCCGCTCAACTACGATATATGATAGAATGGAATCGCCCAATGACAGAGAAGCACTGGGTCTTTATGGACCAGACAGTGGCGGGCTCGCACATTTGGAGGGAGACTTGGCTTCCCCGGCCTCACAGATCCTGGGGACTCTACTCCTACCCGGTTACTAGCTCCAATCTAAAAATCTGGGACAAATTAGAAAGCACAGCTGGGCTCTCATCGTTTCCTTCCCCGATGACCCCACTATTTGCAAACCCAGATTTCCCTCCTGGGTCTTCACTGGGTGTTGCTAAACGCTGGCTGGAGGGTGGCTGTAAGAGGGTTGGCTGCCTTTTTGATCACACTGGCCTTATTCCATTTGATCAGCTAAAATTGCAATATTCACTCACACCCAACTCTCGCATTGGCTGCTCAGTCGGGACATCCACTCTAAGGCAAGTAGACCTATGACCCCCTTCGAAAAATGTCTGTTTCTAAAGACCGACAACAAGAAACTTACCTCCGAAATGTATCGCTTTCTGATGAAAGCCTCCCTTTTACACAGGACTCCAGGTCAACTTCAATGCGAGGCAGAGCTCGGGCGTAGCCTCTCTGATAAGGACTGGGGGGACATATATTATAGGGCCCACCACACAACTTATAACACATGACATACTGAAACGGCCTACAAAATTATCTCATATTGGTATTACACTACACCACGTGTCCAGAAATGGAACGCACTCTGTGACGGCCTGTGCTGGAGGGGATGGGGCAGCCCCGGGATACTAATACATCTCCTATGGAACTGCCCCAAGCTTACAAGATATTGGGAGTTAGTCTTGAATGACATAGACAGCGCGTTTAGAACGGAACTACCATGATTCCCCGCCTATATACTTCTGGGACTCCCTAATGCTCTCACTTACCTGCTCCGGTCCATTAGGGGGCAGCAGATAGCTATGGCGCTCAATGCCGCGCATAGGCTTCTCCTAGGTAATTGGGGCTCAGACAAATTTCCAGACCACAAGCAATGGCTCCACCAACTTTGGTCATTGCTGGGTATGGGAACGACTCTTGATGGCTGCCAATGCTGACCCCGCGCTTTATGCAAAAATCTGGTCCCCGTTTATTGCCATCCTGTCCAAAGAATTTAGGGAGCTAACCTACCCCGCATATCTGCATATTTTAAAGCTGCTGCAGCTTGAACAGGGAGACGAGAAGGCGCCATAACCACGGTGCCGCTGGCCAACACTGCTCTTTCCTGCTACACTACATATTCTCTATGACCTAGTCGGAAGGGGTGAGGGTGGGGGGAGGGCGGGTTGGTCTGTTTAGTTCTTTTATTGGTTAACTTTCATTTGTTTTTTCTATGTTTTCAACGAAATGCAAGATCCATACTGCGCACAGCAACGCCATACCATATTCTTGGACTTTCCAGCTACACCTGACGAGTGTAATACAAAAGGGGCACATAGCTGCTCTACACCCACTATTCCCCTCTCGCGGCCGGCCCAGTCTAGGTTGTAGGCGACTCACTGTGTATTCCATCTTCCATTTACAATGATTCATCCTGTTCTTTCAATAAGTACTTGCTTAACGCAGCCGGCACGGGAAAGGGTTGTAGGCGGCTTGCTGTGTATGTGATTTGCTTATCTTTGTCTTGAAAATATTAAAAAGATTTGATCCTAAAAGTACCACATGTATTTAAAATTTCTTCAAATTATATCATTACCTCCAGTACATACTCTGACGATTGAGATTTTGAATAGCTTAATAATATGTTATCTGATTTAGAACTGTCTGCAGCATTTTCAACAAATGAAATGTTTGAGGACTCTTCTGATTTTAACGAAATGTACTGTTATCAACACTATGGTCATTACTTTTTGCATAAAACGAGTGCACCACAGAATGTTTTCGGATACTACCAATGGGAACATTGCCCAACACCACCAAAAGGTAGTTCACAAACCTTTGCACAAAAATTGCTTATTTTTCTGGATTCAATACATCTGATCCACGCTCATATTATTATATGCATGCACCTTTATCTGCAAAGAAAAGTATGCTCACTAACACAAAACAGATATACTCTGCATCCTTTATTGCCCAACTGTCTGAACAGGGTTTCGGCTTATGGAGGGACACTATAGACACTAAATCGGTCTGGGGGACTAAAGAATGGCAGGTTCAGGGATCCAAGGCACTATTTAGAGCATGCCTCATACCACAACAAATGATTTTCCTGAATGACACCGTGCAACAGACTTCCTGTCTTGTGTTAGACAAGATTAAGGACTTGAACACACCTTGCATTCCCTCGCGTTCACACACACAAAATTGCACAAAAATGGTGAGGGTACACTAGATGACATCACACAGGACATTTCATAAAATTCAACAGACCCCAATTGGAAGGGATGGTTAGTTTGGCCTACTGACACAAATAGGTGTCAGTAACGATTCAGGGGTAGCACCGAAGGGTTAAGTATCCATAGGCCCAAATTACGCTTTGTACAACGAGAACATCCGGGGCTGGTAACATGATAGTGTTGGGAAGTTATGCCTAGATTGGCTAAGAACCTCGACACTGTCACAGGTGAAACAACACTTGTCCCTACTGTCTGACGACATGGATTTAAGGGATTTTTTGCTAGGTTCCCGTAAGCCACGTCGTACCAAACGCTTCTTATATGCCACTTATGATAAAATTTGGAAACTCTTTCAATAAGAAGCTGCGGAAAGATTGCGTTCACTGGGCAGCATTGTATCTTCTGCTATAGATATACTGGAACAGGATCTGTTCATCTTACAACACGGACAATCACAGTTGCGTTCTATTATGTCATTAAGCTGGAGGGTACAATCGGTGCGCTCTGGTTATGTCCCCTGGAGATACATCAACAGTACTTCTCTGTCCTCTGCATATAATTTGACTGAAAAGCAGATAACAATGGCACAAAGGGATGCAAAATATACAATGCTGCGCATTGAAAAATGAGACAGATTACCTTTCACCATGGCAAAGTCACCGTCCACAGAATGGTTAATTCATGGCCATATAACATTGCCAGTAACAACTTTCCAGTTTCAATATTGCCTAGAACACCACCAGGTAGGTAGATACGAAGTAATGGGTAGGGAATTCATCCATGAATCTTGGGAATTACCGTATAGATTTAGATGCAGGACGAAGACACTGAAGTGTTTCTCAGCAGTACACACTTCGAGAATTCTTTGAGTGGATCTCTCATTTGCCAGGATATTATGCTTCATGGGGCCTGTAACTGTTCAGTTGCAAACTTGTCCTGTCAATTGAAAGGGTCCTCAGCTGCCGTGATTAATCCGGTGTTCAGGCTGTTCTCAAATGGGAGTTACCTAGTGCTGAATGATCAAGGTTGTTGTGGGATGCTTCCAGGCATCACATATCTTGGCACTGTAAGTTCCAGGGTTACTTATTGTATGCAAGTATTGTTTCCACCGACCCGCAGAGTCAGGGAGGTGCCGTTATGCCCTTGGTTGAATGTTTCCTTTTACGGTTTGATACTCTGAGCCAAAGGAAAGCCATGCTTTTACAGAAAGACGTGCCCTTAACCTCGGCCCAAGAGACTTTTGATCTCCGGGTTGCAAGATCCTCAGCTGAGATACAGGCACTTGTAAGAACTAACTGCTCTTTCCATTTCGGAGAAAAGCTACAGCGTATCTTTAACATGTCTGATATAAAGGGTATAGTACACCTATTTAAGACAATAGGTTCTGGACTGTTAAGCACCTTTCAGACAGTCTTCGGAGTGATTCCAGCTTTTATACACTCCGTGTTTGGAAGCATTTTCGGCGGACTTCCGCTAATCCTGCTACTCGTAGCGGGAATCGTTACTGTAATCGCATGGTACTCCATCTGGGCACACCTCGACTTCAGGAACTAAGCGAGTCTTGGTTCCTATCATTTCGACCAGTCTGGATTGACTGTGTTGTGCCTGTCCTGCGCTACCTATTCTGCGGACAAGAATGCATGTTGGACCTCTGTCAAACACTTCCATCGTTTGCGCCACCGGATGTGGATGCATTGCTTGACCCGTTAACGGCCCACGTACTGCAGTGTCCTCAGCGTATTCCCATGTTGATGTTTGCATTCTTAGAGCCACCACGGGATGCTTCAGCTCCTGTTGGATCGGATACCGGCTCCTCTACAGGCACACAGGCTCTGGATGTTTTGAAGGCTTCCACAGCATCGGCTGTGGGAATGGAGGAAGAACATCTTTGCTCAATTGACCTGATCTGTTAGGTGCTACCGGGACCGTCGTCTGTGAAGGCAAGCAGCAGTGATGTTGCGTCTCCCACACAGGACACATAAACATTTGGCTCTCCGTGTGCTGGGAAGAATTCGGCCTCTTTCCAAAACAACCGAAATTGGAATTTTAAACTTAATTTTTCTTTATGGCTTTCAGACGTACTCAGTGGCTCAGACTATATATATGAACATATTTTAAAGGACTACTAGAGTTTATTTTTTAGAGATTTTGTGAATTTTCTTATAAAAAATCCGCTTTTTTAACAATGTTTTAATGCTTGATTAGAAAGCCATTACCTTTTTAGTACGTCGTCCGGTCGGATGAGGAGTGGGTGTTATGTTTCATAGGGTACCCCATTATAGGCCCGAGTATCCTTCTAACCTCTCACCTACATTTGCCGTACCATTACACTACATAATGGGTTTTTGGCATTGACCTTTTACCTAGTTAAGCGCTGCACAAAATATTGTGTGGTTTTCCCCAAAAGCTAGCCTCATTAATTATGTATGAAGATTCTCAGAATCACAGCAGGATTACCATCTTCTGCATAAAAACTATGTATAAAGGTCAGCCCTACCGCCAGCCGCGACAGACATGACACAGCAAGGTAGAATCGCCTGAGGGCACCTTTTAGGTATATATACACCACATCTTTGCCCAGGCAGGTAGAGGAGAATGACTTCCATGCTGACACACTGACGCGAGACGCCGAGGTTCCTGCACGCGGACACTCCAGCTCGCAGTGGTCTGACATCCCTTGCGGGGTATCCATCTCGAGACAAAGACAGGGTCCCACAGTCTCTCACTTCAGGTAATGGGGTTGGCTTCAGCCTAGGAAGATTCTTGACTCTACACCTACATAAATGCTAGGTACACGTAGGTACATCTAGTAGGAGTATGCATTTATTACTATCATGTACTTTTATACTTGCCTGTATTTAATGTTTTAGCACTATGGTACGAATCTACCATCCTTTTTACTCTATTGGTGCTTATAATTATTTATATTTGTTTCTGTCTTATGGTTGTTTCAGCACACCTATTTTACACTAGAATGACGCTGGTTCAATAAATACTTATTGAAAACGTCCCCAACCGTTTATTCTGTGTATCTCTCGGAGACAAAGTTAGCACGAGTGACTGAACGAAAAGTACTGTACTGTTTCCACGATCCCTGATGGGACAGGGTTGTAATGGTCCATAGTTGCCAAGAACTATTCTCTCCTTGGTAAAAAAGGAGTTTACAGTGGCACTGTGAGCTAGCTGGTATACAGGCAAACATACCCGGTGGGGGTGTCTGGAATCAGTCTGGACACCAATTCCACAGTCTATGTTCTCTAAACGTGCAGATCCTATATAGGTTTTATAGGAACTACATGACACCAACAACATGGATCTTCTCAGCTGCCTAAATATCATTAAGTGCAGCAGTCAGCTGACTCACGAGCTGCCGCAGACAGCAGTGAGCGTAGGTATTGGCAAGCCTCAGGAGAGGGAGGTGCACACATACAGCCAGCTAGGACAATGTATTTGTTTCACAGACTTGAAACTACTAGTTACTGCTCCAAACTCTAATACAGATTATTTACCAAGCAGCTCAGCTAAGCGGTGTCTGCCCATTCGGCGCGGGCCTGCGCCACTACCCCTGCCCAGACCAGCAGACAGTAGCACCAGATCACACCAGCAGCCTGTCACAGAGCTACTTCACCAGGCTCTGCTGACAAGTGATGCCGCTAGACGCGCTGAAAGTAATTTGTTGGACCTGCACCACCAGTCCACTCCAGTGTGACTATGCGCTGCAGCTAGTGCTATTAATTTAAGCAAATTTTTGAAGGTCAACAAGTAGAGTGAGAGTTCACTCTATGAACTCACCTACTTACTTTGCTAGAGGCAAACGGCAATTTGTAGGGGCCGCCTCGTCCTCATGGCCGCACCGACACCCACAGCAAACGCTGGCCCGCATGAATCTGAGGCTCAGCAGGCTGCACAGTGCTGACTGGTGTTCAGCTCTGTGCTGCTGAACCACTCCAGTGGTGCCGCTGCACCGTGGGGTGCACTCAGCCATCAATGGTGGGGTGGGTTGGCTCCAGTTGCTGCTGGATCAATCATTTTTAAATCATTTTTTACTGCGGCACAACGCAGTGCGAGAAGTGCTGCTATTCGCACTGCAGCCTGCCAAAACTTCATCAATCAATCAATCAGGGGTTGGTTAAGCACAGCTACTCACGGCGCTGAGAAGGGGGGGGCGCAGCTCCTGGATGTTCACGGTGATTCGTCAAAGAGCCAGGTCTTGAGATCCTTCAAGAACTTAGAGAGTATTGGTGTCCTCCGGAGGTGGAGAGGGAGGGTGTTCCATGCCTTGGCCATGAGGAAGGAGAAGGAGTGAGCTCCTGTTCTCGTTTTCTTGTTGCGCTGCACCGTTGCAAGGGAGAGGTGGGCTGAGCGGAGGGATCATTGTGGTGCATGGAGCAAGAGGCGGTGGTTCATGTAGGCGGGTCTGGTGTTGTGGAGCTGTTTGTGGGCGTGGGTGAGAAACTTGAAGGTGATTCTCTTCTCCACGGGGAGCCAGTGTAGTGTCCGTAGGTGTTGGCTGATATGGCAGTGGCACAGTAGGTTGAGGACTAGTCTGGCGGAGGCATTCTGAACGTTCTGGAGTTTGCGGGTGAGGTTCTTGTTGATCCCGGCGTAGAGTGCGTTGCCATAGTCTAGTCTGCTGATGATGAGGGCGTGGGTGATGGTTTTCCTTTATTCGAGGGGAATCCAATTGAAGGTTTTTCATAGGAGACAGAGCGTGTGGTAAGGTGGTGAAAGAGTTGATTTGGCAGTCCATTTTGAGTTCGGAGTCCAGGATGATTCCGAGGTTGTGTGCGTGGTCTGTGGAGGAGGGAGGGTTCATGAGCTGCAGCCGCACTGCGCTTGTGGCGCCACAGGTGGCAGCAGGACGTCCCGCCTAGTGTGTGTCATAAAACTCATCCTGACCTCACCCTAGGTCTCTCATTGGACACTGACTCTCACGTCAGTCGTGAATGTATCAAATATGCTGCGTGGCCGGCGGTGTCGGGTGAATCCAAATTGTTACATTGTTAATTGTTAATTTGTACCAGTAGCAACTAGAGCTGCACATTCTGAGCCAGGCCCCCACCGGGGACAGTGCTCACAGCGCACTGCCATTCCAGCTCTTTAGTTTTAGTGCTTATGGTGCATTATTACTAGTGCTCCTGCTTGACAGCAAAGGAGGCCCTATTATGCATGAATTTGCATTTCAGTGCTATGATGCAGAACACCACACTGAAATGTGTTAGTCTCAAGCCTGATACGTAGTACTTGGCAGGGCTGTATATGGCAATAAACAATAATTAAGTGCACAAGCCCACACTCAAAAGATATTGAAATAAACAGAGGAAGTAAGCTCATACATGGCATCTTTCACAAAAAGCAAGCATCTGGCAGCAAGAGTAAGTCTCACGACGAATAACACTATGAAGTGAGAACGACATCACAGTGTACACCAAGAAGCAGGATCATAGTGAGGGAGCCAGCGTGTAGCCCAGAGGGCACCAATTGTAGTGCTTAATCCACCCTCCCCAAAACTTGAAGAATTTGCGAGGGCAACCCCTACCTTTGAACAGGATTTTTTCAGCAGCCATATAGAGATCCATCCCCGATTTCCAGTTGGTCATGTTAGGGGCCTCTGGTGTACCCCAGCGGCATGCCGCATCTCGTTTAGCCACCACCAGCCCCAGGTTGCAGAAAAGAAGCTGCATTCGAGGAACATCCACATCTCTCGGAATCCCCAGCAAGACGTATTTAGGGTCAAGGGGGATGGCTGTGCCCAACACCCGACTAAGCTCCTGCACCACCCGTGACCAATAGATCTGAATTGCTGAGCAACCCCAAATCATCTGTATAAAGGTACCCCTAGCATCTCCACAGCGGAATCAGTACGGGGACGCCACCCTCCCTATGCGATATAGGCAATCCCAGTCATAATAGACCCGATGCAATAACTTAAGCTGGATCAGGAGCAACCGTTACTTTATAGCCACTTCTCTTGAGTGCATCAGGGCCGCCTCCCAGTTGACATCTTCTAATTTGCCCATCTGGCCCTCAACTTTGTCAGTGTGTCTGGCATACTGTTGTTTAGCGTCTTATAAGTGAGAGAGATGGCCTTCTGCACCAGCTCATCAAGTAGCAACCTTCCCTCCAAAGGGTCACGTTTGGGCAGCTCCGGGTCCCCCATCCTCTCTGCTTGCAAGGCATGCTGGAATTGTGTATACTTGAGAAATTGTTTCTGGTGCATGGAATAGTCCCTCTATAGGGACGAAATGGGCATCAAGGCGCCCTCTTCCAGTGGATCTCTTATTCAGGAGATCCCCAGCAAAGCCCATGCTGCAAAGCCCAGGAGTTTGCCCAGTTCGCACATCCATGTAACATCCTGAATCGGCGTTACTCACATTATCCTTCCTCCCAAGCCGATACGCCTAGTGGCCTTGTGCCAGGCATCCAGGGCCACCTGCATCCCTGGTAGCAAACGTCGAACCCCCTTTCCACCATAGAGGTAGTGGAGACAGGACTGGTTGGCGAATTGCTCCAGCCACCACAGCAAGGTCCTTAAGTCACCATCCAATTTAGCAAAGATTGCCCCAGGGATTTGATAGTAGGTGTTCTGTAGGACATACAATAGCTTGGGGAGCGGCCCAGACACGTCTCTCTGTGGCGAGTGATATAAATGCCCAAGAAGAGGAAGCTGTCGCTCATCACCTGAAGAGTCTGGGAAAGAGCAGTCAAATCAAGTGGGTCATAAGGATGACAGAGAACTGATTTGTACCAATTGATATGGTAACCCGAGTGAGCACTGTAGGTCTCAAGCAACTACAAGACTGCCAGGATTGTAATGGCCGGCTTCGGGACATAGAGTAGTATGTCATCCACATACAGTGAAACTTTCTCGGCAGCTCTGTCAGAGTCAGAGATTTTAAATCCATGAATGTCAGGACAAGCATGAACCATAACAGCCAAAGGCTCTACGGTAAGGGCAAATATTAGGAGAGACAGTGGGCACCCATGTTGGGTGCCCCTTCTAATTGGGAAGTTAGATGATAGGACTCCATTTACTCTCACCATTGCAGTGGACGACTGGTATAGCAGGGAAATTAACTGCCTATAGTTGGGACCGAAGCCAAATTTCCACAGACTCTGGTGGAGAAAGGGCCAGTGAATAGCATTGAATGCCTTTTCGGCATCCAACGCCAACGTCAGTCCTTTGGTGAATCTCTGCCATCCAATTATGCAGACAACGTTTTGTGAATGAGTTAGACTACCAGTTTCAGGAGCCTGGTAGCCAGAATCATGGCCAGCACCTTTGTTTCAACATTTCACAAAGAAATTGGGCAATAGGAACCATGAATATTGTCCGGATTACTCTGTTTGTGATTTATGGCGATGACCCCGTGCTGTAGATCTGGCGGCAGCTCGCCGCCCTCACGGGCCTTTATAAAGAGACCAAGCAGATACGGACCCGGCAGTCCCGTACCTTCCATGGTTTAAGGTGTGCAATTGCTGCCTGTACCTCTTGAAGGATCTTTCTCCAGCGTCAGCCGATCCTCTACTGACACCATCGGCATGTCCAGGTATTCTGCTATTTGCAGAGTGTATGCAAGCGGATGGGCCTCGTAGAACAAAGCATAGATGCCCCGACATTCTTGACACAATATTTTTGTATCGCAATATTATTTTTCTGATATTGCACTCATGCACACCATTCAGAAGCCAGTACATCTGCAGCATGAGTATTTTTGTGGTGATCATATTTTTATATCTAAAGATTTAAACATATCTGCAAGCGGTCAGGTACTGTGAGAGTACGCAGCAACTATAAATTTGTTCTCAGTGAAATTACCTGACCCTAAACAAGGTTTCAAGTTGTACAACCTATTACAGGCAATAGAGAAAATACTAAATTGTTTTGCTGGAGGTTTATAAAAATCCTGATAGAGCACCCTTTTTGACTCATTCTTCCCTTCCCACAGCACCTGAAATACTGATGAAAGAAATATACTCATAAACATTCTATTGCTGCAGAATACGAAAAATAATTAGAGTGGACATTGCCTTAGACAATGGATCCACGTCCCCTATCTCAAAAATTCATATAAATGTGGGATTCAAACCTCTTCACTTTATTCCAGTTCCAAATTATTAATGGCCAAGGAAGGGAGTGCTTGAAGGACTGTTGCATGACCATGGCCAGTCTTGAGGGGGGCATCGCCTGAAGTCTGCACTTTTGCCTGGAGGAAGTGAGGGTCTACCTTGGGCTTATAATTCTACCTTCCTGCCTACTTAGAGAAGTGGTGTGTGGCCCGCAGGAGGAAAGACCATCTAGGAGGAGAAGCCCAGTGTATTCCCAGCAAGCACTGAATGAGAGTGAGATATTGCCAGGGTAAACTGCAGGAACAACCTGTGTGTGGAGAGGGTCTTCCAGTCTGCATACCCAGCTCTGGTCTTGAAATGCATCAAGCCTTTTACAGAAATCAAGTATTGAATGAGATTGGCAGCCTGCTGCAGCTGAGAGATTGGTACAGCTGTTACCAAGATCTGAGCCTGAGAGCTCAACAAACACAAGGTGTGCATCCTGATTGTCCTGGAAGCCACAATTACCAAAGTCATGCAAGAAGTCAAGATAGGAAGGCAACAGTAATAAATGGTCATAGCAAAAGAAAAAAAAAAAGTGATGGGTGGATTGTTTCAATTAATTTTAGTCACTTGTAATTACTCTCAGCTGCGATCCAGTCCATTGATATTCTACCCCTATGACACCTGAGACAGGAACAAGACATGTGCAAGTTTGCCTTGTTCCTGCTCCAGTATAAACAATCCAGCCCAAAATACCAGGTCATGTCACCTCTCAGAGTGAGATTATTTCAAGCAATTTACTCATTGGATTCACACCACAAGCAGTAGAGTTACAGTCTCTGTCAACAGTTGAGGTGAGAGCTCAGAACCACAGGCTTTTCCTTTGTCTCTGAGGAACTGTATGTATTTAAGAAAACTGTAGTGATCCTAACTATAGAGGTATTGATATACTCATGTGCCCCACTTTCATAATTCCAATGTATCATGCGTATCTGCTGCCCCATACTGAAGTAAGAGTTTGAGAAATTCAGCACACAGATCCCACTATTTGCACACAAGAGGGGTCAGCTTTCTTCCTGTAACATACAGGTAGTTAAACTTACTCCCAGATGAAACCTGTCAAATAACTTGTCAAATATACCTCAACTTCAAACCAAGGAATTAATTCCTAACTATAGGATCTAGGGCAAATACCAAATAATGTCAAGGCATAACTATTGGTTTATGCTTAATAAATATATGATGATGATGAAACGAGATTTGTAAAGGGCGCAGCAACTCCTGGGTGTGTCCTGGCGCTTAGCTAGCAGGTAAGACCACGTCGTTTTGAGCAAAAAGCCATGTCTTTAACCTCTTTTTAAAGATAGAGATCAATTTGACTTAGCGAAGGTCTTGAAGGAGCTTATTCCAGACTGATGGACACAGATAGGAAAAGGAGTGCCCGCCCACTCTGGCTCGCCGTATCTTGGGAACCACCGCTAGAGACCTATTTGAGGAACGAAAATTCCTAGTGGGAAGATAGGATCTAATTCTGGATGCCAGATAGCCAGGCCCAGTTTGGTAAAACGCTTTGTGAGTAAGTACCAGAGCGTTGAACAATATGTGCGCGCCAAAGGCAAGCCCGTCTGCGACCCGACCGCGGACAGCGCCAGGAACTCTGGACATACCACTACCCATCGCTACGACACCACCACCCTCCTCGCACTCATCCCTGGAAGACTTAGAGAATGCCAACAGGCCTCGCCGAACACGACCCACGGCCAGTTCTCCTGCCTCCACTGCTGCCAGACCCTCACCGCCACCCCGGCCTCCAACACCGCCGACGCCAGCACCGGGGACACCCTAAAATGCATCCTCCTCAACGTACGCCCCGTACACAAACACGCCATGGAAATCTGGAACCTACTCGACTCTCTCTCGCCCGACATCGCCTTCTTCACAGAGACCTGGACCAACGCATCCTCCGCCCCTGACATCAACACCGCCATCCCAGACGGATACAAGATCCAGAGGAAAGACCGCCCCAACCACCCAGGAGGGGGCCTCGCCATCGCCCACAAGAGCACCCTCTGCCTCACCACCTCCAGCGAAATCTTCCCTCCGCCGAACACCTGCACTTCCAGATCCAGACCACCCCCAAAGCCACACTCTGAGGAACCCTCATCTACAGACCCCCCGGCCCCCGAACACCCTTCGCCACCACCATCACCGACTTCATCGCACCCCACGCCATCGCCTCAGCAAACTACATACTCATTGGAGTCCTAGACTTCCACCTCGACAACCCCAGCGACCCCAACTCCACTATCCTTCGTGACAACCTCGCCAGCATCGGACTTAAACAACTCGTCAACACACTGACCCACAGAGCAGGACACACCCTCGACCCCATCTTCGCGGCAGGAAACAGCGTCCAATTCAGCCACACAACGCAGCCGCCATGGACCGACCACCACTGCGTACACTTCGCCATCAACAAACCCAAGGCACCCAAACCAGCCCCACGCCCACCTCGAAGGAACTGGAGCAAGGTTACCGACGAGCAACTTAACTCCACCCTCACCCGAGACAACCACACCTGGGCACCCGACGCAAACAACGCAAACAACGCAGCCAGAGAACTCCACACCTGGATCTTCAACTGCGCAGACGAGCTCGCCCCGCTAGGCAACCCCGACAGACAACGCCCCAGGAAAGCTGCCTGGTTCACCACCGCTCTCCAAGAAGCCAGACACACCTGCAGACGCCTGGAGAAGAATTGGAGAAACACCAAGACAACCGAAAACCACACCACCTACAAGGACGCCATGACGGACTACCATAACCAGATCAGAGCCACCAAGAGGAACTTCTTCCACAACAAAATCCTGGCCAACTCCACCAACTCCAAGGAACTTTTCAGTGTCATTCAGGAATTCATCAACCCACGCAGCGAAGCCACAGACAACACACCATCCCAAGACCTCTGTGACAAGCTTGGAACCTATTTCCACCTCAAGATCAAAAACCTCTATGACAACTTCATCGACCATCCACCAGGTGCCACAGACGGCCCCCGCCCCCAGAAACACCAGCCAGCCCACCATCTCCAACTGGACACCGATCACGGCCGAAGACACCGCCTCGACCATGAAAAGCATCCACTCGGGGCCCCCACCGACCCCTGCCCCTCACATCTACCACAGAGCTGCGGCCGCCATCGCACCCAAACTACAACGCACCATCAACACCACCTTCAAAACAGGCACCTTCCCAGACGACTGGAAGCGCGCAGAAGTCAGACCCCTGCTCAAGAAGCCCACAGCTGACCCCACCGACCTCAAGAACTATCGGCCCATCTCGCTCCTCCCCTTCGCAGCCAAAGTTGCAGATAAAACAGTCAACAGGAAACTAACACGATTCATTGAAGAGAATGCCGTCCTCGACCGGTCCCAATCCGGATTCCGAAGCAACCACAGCACAGAGACCGCCCTACTTGCCGCCACAGACGACATCCGCACCCTCCTGGACCAAGGCCACTCCGCAGCCCTCATCCTACTCGACCTATCAACGGCCTTCGACAACGTCTCCCACCGCACACTAGTCGCTAGACTACACGACGCAGGCATACAAGGAACAGCCCTGGACTGGATCCGATCATTCCTCACCGGAAGAAGCCAAAGGATCAGACTCCCACCCTTCCTCTCCGACCCCACAAAAATCACCTGCGGAGTCCCACAGGGTTCATCACTGAGTCCCACCCTCTTCAACATCTACATGGCCCTCCTCGCAGCCATCGTCCGTCAACACGGCCTCAACATTGTATCCTACGCCGACGACACCCAGCTCATCCTCTCCCTCACCAAAGACCCCACCACTGCCAAACTCAACTTCCAGAAAGGAAGTCAAGAAGTCGCAGTCTGGATGACCAACAGCTGCCTGAAGCTCAATGCCGAGAAGACAGAAGTCCTCGTCCTCTGTACCACCCCTTCTGCATGGGACAGCACCTTGTGGCCGACTGCCCTTGGAAGCCCACCGACCTCCTCAGACCACGCCACATCGGCATCATACTCGACTCATCACTCACCACGAACCGACAGGTCAACGCCGTCACCTCCAGCTGCTTCAACACCCTCCGCATCCTCCGCAAGACCTTCAAGTGGATCCCCCCTGAGTCAAGGAAGACAGTCACCCACGCACTCATCACCAGCAGACTGGACTATGGAAACGCACTCTACGCCGGCATCAACAAGTCCCTACTCCACAAACTCCAAACAATACAGAACACCGCCGCCAGACTCATCCTCGGCATCGCCCGACACGAACACATTAGCCAACACCTACGAAGTCTCCACTGGCTCCCCGTGGAGAAAAGAGCACTTTCAAAATCCTCACTCACGCCTACAAATGCCTACACAACAACGGACCCAAATACCTCAACGACAGAATCAACTTCCACGTACCCAAAAGAAACCTCCGATCTTCCAACCTCGCACTGGCCGAAACCCCGAGCATCCACCGAGCCAGAGCAGGCGGAAGATCCTTCTCTCACATTGCAGCCAAGACCTGGAACGAGCTACCGGCAGACATCAGATGCGCCCCCTCCCTGAACACCTTCAGGAAGACCCTCAAGACCTGGCTCTTCGGCTAAACAGATCTGCGGACCCCCCCCCCTCAGCGTCTTGAGACCCTCACGGGTGAGTAGCGCGTTTACAATTCCCTGATTGATTGATTGATTGATGTGCTTCCTTATCGGGAGCCAGTGTAGCGAGTGTATCAAAAACATTTTTGGTTTAGTTCAAACACAGTACCTGATTGGAGCCAAACACTTTACAATCTCTACTTCTGTCCCTGTGTGAATACTTGAATAGACACAATCTGTATTTACTTAGCAAGAAATGCAAAGGTTCAAGATCTCTACCACAGCTCATATGTTTGCCGTTTTTACTTTCCAACTCTACCATAAATGGGCTGCTAGCACCTGTTGTAAACTACAAATGATGTATTAGTTACAGTTGGTTTACTAGTTTTCTCCCAGACAATCATAGTGTCAAGTCAAGGACTGGATGCTGAGAAGGTCTGGTGGGTATCATTCTTGACCATCTCAGGAAAGGGCGACTCCTCCAAGTAGCCATAGTGCTGCCCTATATAAGAATGGTGTCAAGAGTTTGCTTAAGAGGATCCAAGTTAGGAAGAAAAAAACACAAAGGGTAAAAGCCTCCTTAGCAATTTAATAACTCTTGATTGACGATGACGATAAACACTCAAGTGATCAACAAGGTACCAAACTCCTTATGACATCAGGTAAGAGAAAAGAGTGAGGCAGAATGTGCTGAAAAATCAGATAACAAATGTGATGCCACGCATCTTCCTCTCATGATAGTCTACTATATAAACATTTCAAACTTGAACTAGCATCACAAGAAAAGACTCCCCTACATGTTGGATTGGAAACCTTGGATCAGGAGTGGCTCGTGCAGGTAAGAGCGGTGGGGCAGGGCAGGGGGAGTCGACAGAAGACGACAAGGTAAAGTTAATTTTTTTTTTAAAGAAAACCGAGGAGGCGTGGCCACGCGGTCCAACATGGCGGACGCGCTTTAGACGAGCTCCGAAGGCCCCCTTTTTGATCCTTGCATCATCCTGTGCTATCGGCAAATCTTTTTCTCCCCAGACGCTCTAACCCGTGCCTGTCTACGCCCGTCTTGCCGAGGTGGCATTCCGTGATCGATTGGCGACGGCGCGACCACCCGGCATACTCGCCTGCCAGCCCGAAGCTTGCCGCTCAGGCCTCTATGGCGATATGTGCCGGCTCCTCTGATATGCTGGGACCGGAGTACACCCACGACCTGCCAACGGCCGTATGAGAGATCCCCGGTGCCGGACTGGTTCGGTGCTGGTGGAGTCTCCGCCAGACGACCGCGGGGTGCATGCACCGGAGCTGCGGTGTGGTGCTGTCGGCCTCGTGTGGTGTGAGGACCGAGGCCGGAGACTCCCAACCAAAATTCCCTGCTACTGGCCTGCCGTGCCGCCTGCCAGCTGTGGTGCTCCGGTGGATGCGACGCTCGCTGTCTACTGCCCCCCCTGGCCGGAGGCTGCCCCAGGGAAAGACGCGCTGCCTTAGGCTGGGCCGCGCCGGAGCCAGGCCCCTGCTCGGAAGTGCTGCTGCCAGCGGTCCTGGCGGCCGATGAGACTGGCCCGGACTGCCTGGACGCGAGGTGCCCCCTGCGGCACTACGCGGCTCCTCGAGGCCGTCGACAGTCTCACCTGAGATTGGTGTGTGGCCCCCTTGCACTGGACTTGTCCCGGGAGCCTCTAGACACCTCCCTGCTCCACCGTCCCCCCGCCTGGGCCTTTTGATCGCCCTATTACCGACCTCACTGGAGTCCTTGGGAAGTCTATTCCTCTCCTCCTCCTGTTCCCATCGGGCTCCTGACTGCGGGCTGGGTGACTTCGTGCCCCCACTGGTGTCGCGCTGGGCTGGACACCGGGCTGCTTGCACGACCTGCTCCCCCCTTTGGAGCCCCCTGTTGTATGCCCTGCAATATTTGGATCCTCCTGTGGCCTTGTGGGGAGGAGGTGACGGAGTGGTGGATCCTTGGCCCCCACTACACTCGGCGCGCAGACACTCTTCACGCCGTTCATACGAAGGAACCTGCCCCACACCCACTGGACGGTGTAGAGGTGAGTGCTGCCGCTGACAGACTGTGACCCACTCTGACCCCACCGCGATTCCTGCGGAGCGCTCCTACACTTGATCTACACGGCGCAGAGGTGGTGTGCCTTGGCTGCAGTACCCATTAGGGGGGTGAGGAGTCGCCTGCATGCGGAGGCGGCCGGGCTAGGCTCCGGTGCGGCTTGCGTGTGGGTCGGCTCCATGCCTGCTTCCCTGCCTACCACATAGAGGGATTTTGTCTTGATTCATTGATCGCTGTGCAGGGTCCTTTCCTTTCTCCACCCCGCTGGTCCTATTACCACCATAGCTGCTGATTTGGGTGTGGCGTGTTGTTTGCCAGCCTTTACAGGACTGTACTACTGCTGCTGGGACCTCCCCTCCGCCACTAACCATGACTCGTGACAAACCACAGGGCGCCAAACAGAGCACTCTTGATCGCTATGCCGGCGCTGGGGTACACTCGACAGACCCAACGAGCCAGAGCTCTACTGCCTTGATGGCGGCCATAACACAGTCACGAGACGCGCTGGAGGCCAAGATCGGGGCGGATGTGATGCTGATCCGCCAAGATCTCCGCAAAGCAGTGGATAGGATAACGGAAGCCGAAGCTCGAATATCAACTACAGAGGACACGGTTGCATCCCTCCATAGGAAGGTGTCCTCTTTGGAATCTATCACTAAGGGCCTCGCACTCCGAGCGGAGGATGCCGAAGGAAGGGCCCGGAGGAACAATCTTCGCTTTGTGGGTTTTCCCGAGGGTTGTGAAGATAATAATGTGGAACAATTCCTCACCGCATGGATTATGAACTGGATTTCCCAGGCATCTCTATCTAACTGCTTCATCATTGAACGCGCACATCGTGCTCTGCTGCAAAAGCCTCCGCCGGGGGCCAGGCCTCGACCCATTATAGCCAGGTTTCTCAATTTCCATGACCGAGATGCAATCCTCACACAGGCCAGGCTAGCGGGCAAACTCCAGCATGACTCCCACCACATCCTTATCTTTCCTGACTATTTGAGACTGGTACAACAACGCCGGCAATCATTTGCAGCTGCTAAAGCCCGACTGCGAGAGCTCAAGCTCCAATATGCACTGCTCTTTCCAGCCCAACTGCGAGTCATTTACGAATCACGTACACTTTTCTTTGATACTCCTGAGGAGGTTTTCGCCTGGACGGATGAAAGGCAGAAACTCAAACCACACACACCGCCGCGCTTTGACTCTGAGTCGTCCTCTGGGGAAGCCACGCAGCGACCTGTCAAACCCAAGGTAAAAGTGAACCGAAGATCACGTTCGCGGCGTCGCTCACAATCTCAGGGTGCTTCTATCTCCCAGATGGATGGAGATCCACAAGATTCATTGCCGCAACATTCTGGAGACTGAGGGCCCTGAACAATGTTCTCCTGCGGACCGGACTGACTGGTGAACTCTTCTTCATTTTTCATATGCTATGCTTCTTTTTAGAATGTGTTATATTTGTATTGGGGCCTTGAAACTGGGACTTATCTGATCTTTTTGCTGATGTCACTACTCATGGGCCTAAGTGAGGCCATCCCCCCTTTCATCTTTCTCAGTATCTGAGGATATATTGTTTGTTTGGGGACAGTTCTATGGGAACCGTTGGCGTGGGGCCGTGCCTTGCCCCCGTTGGGACAGTGGCGCGTCGCTCACCGCGACAGATACTTCTGTGGTTTTGAGGTATTGGGTGGGGTGGGTAGGGGAGGGGTTTGGTTTTTTGAATTATTCCATGTTTTTTGTCACTGCCACTAGGTTACCCGTCATATGTACTTCTGAGATTGCCAATGTCACTCACCTTGTTAATTTCCTATATTTGTGCCACTGCCGTTTATGTCATGGGAATTAGTGGGAGGCGGGAGTAGAGAACTCCGAGTCCTTAGTTGGAATGTCAATGGTCTACTCGACAAGATTAAACGTGGAGCCGTGCTGCGCCACGCAAAGCGACACAAGACGGATGTCCTCCTTGTACAGGAGACCCATTTAGCGGGCACTAAGACACCCTGTTTGGGGCGCTTTGGTTTTGCTCACACATATCATGCTGGCTTCACTAGAGGCTCCCGGGGGGTTGCAATCCTCATACACCGCAGTGTCCCCTTTGTCCATAGCCGCACATGGTCTGACCCACAAGGCAGGTTCCTCGTGATTTACGGGACACTCTATGGGGAGCCCATTGTTATAGGTAGTATGTACGCCCCCCCCCCCTCTCTCGTGGTCCCTAGTTGAAAAACTGACGATGCTTTGGTCAGACCTTCCATCAGTATTGACTCTAGTTGGGGGAGACTGGAATGATGTTATGTCCCCGTCACTAGATAGATGCGCGCTGTGGTCCGAACTACCGAGACTCCAGACTCCAAGTTATTGCCTTTAGTTCAGAGTTTGGGGTGGGTTGATTCGTGGAGGACTGTACACCCCAACACACGTGCATATGCCTATTTTTCTGGCGCCCATGCATACTTCTCTCGTTTAGATTACATCTTCCTCTCAGGTGCGCATACACATAGGCTGACCGAAGCTAAGATCCTCCCCAGAGGGCTGTCCGATCATTCACCGGTCTCCCTTCTCCTGTCCTTGGACCCTAGGCGTTCCCCAGTCCGATGGCGCTTGTCGCCGTGGCTGCTGTGGGATGCTAACTATAGGGCGCATATCCATCAATCTTTAACAGACTATTTATTGTTCAACACAAACTCGGTGGAATCTCCAGTCACATTATGGGAGGCGATGAAGCCCACTCTCAGGGGGGCGGATATTGCCTTCTGTGCTGCACAACGCAGACAGCGACGGGACAGGCTACTAAAAATTGAGGCCCAGCTACTCGACTTAGAACGCGCTAGTAGGGATGAGACGGGACAGGTCGTGCGCAGACAACTACTACACGTACAACAGACATACGCCAGTGAACTTTTTAATGAAGCCCGGCTTTATTGGATAGCTACCCGTAGCCGGATATACCAATGGGGAGACAAATCCAGTGCCCTATTGCATCGCCTGTGTCAGCAGACACTGCGTCCTCAGACGCTCCCAAGTATACGGGGTCCTGAAGGGACGGCTCCTACGGACCCATCCGCCATTGCGGACAGCTTTGCCCTATATTTTGAGGATCTGTATGCCCCCCATGAAGTACTACATGCAGACCTTGTACAGAAATTCATTGATGATTTTCCTCCCCGGGCGTTGTCCGATATAGCGCGAGATGCGCTGGACGCCCCCCTGTCGGTGGATGAACTGTTGAGCGCATTACTCAGTATGCAAGCCGGCAAAGCACCTGGCCTGAACAGCTACCCATGTGAGTTTTATCAGAAATATCACCCACAGCTCTTAAAGCCCTACCTGGCGGCGCTGGAGTCTTCCCTGGAGAGCGGTGGTCTTCCGCCGGATTGGCGGCATGCGGAGATTGTCATGTTTTTGAAGCCGGGTCGCCCGCCGGAACATTATTCGTCTTATTGCCCGATTTCTTTACTTAATGTGGAAGCTAAGCTTCTAGCTAAGGTGATTGCGAACCGTCTAACCCCATATATCACAGACCTGATCCACCCTGATCAGGCAGGCTTTATGCCGAACCGCGCTACACGCCATAATATCAGACGTGCCCACAATGCTATCGCCGCAGCTAGTAAACTCGATACCCCTGCCGCACTCCTGCTGGAGGACATGACCAAGGCCTTTTATTCTCTCAGCTGGACGGATTTCTTCGCCTTGCTCACTCGTCTGAATATCGGTCCCCGATTACTGAGCTTTATCCGCTGCTCTACACTGACATAACTGCATCAGTCCGAGTGGCCGACTCGGTCCCTGGAAGTTTTCATATCGGGCGGGGGACGCGTCAGGGTTGCCCGCTCTCCCCTTATCTCTTTGCTCTTGCTATGGAGCCGCTTGCGGCTTGGATACGTATAGACGCACAGTTGCACGGGTTCGAATGGGCGCCGGGCATATCCAACCGTATAGCGCTCTACGCGGATGATGTCTTGTTTTTTCTCACAGACCTTGACCGGTCTGATCCACGCCTTCTCCGCATTATGCAGATCTTTGGCGAAACATCTGGCCTCTATATGAACCGGGGGAAGTCCTTTTTGTGGCCGCTGCAGGGCGCAGGTCGGCTGGGTGACTGGTCGCGGGACGTGGTAGTAATTCCTGATGGCTTTAAGTATCTGGGAGTGTATCTCTCATCGTCTCAGGCATTGGCATGGAGCAAGAACCTAGCTCCCCTATGGACACAAGTAGGCGACCAGACGCGAGTGTGGTCTCATCTGCCCTTATCTCTCTTTGGTAGGTCCGCAATTTTTAAAATGATCTCCCTGTCTCGTCTCCTCTATCAACTACAGAACCATCCCTATCCGATAAAACCAACATGGTTTCGCCAGTTGAATGCTATTCTGGCCCGCTTTCTTTGGGGGGATGGTGCATCGTGGGTGGCCCTGAGGTCCTGCTTCCAATCTACCTACTCCGGCGGCATGGCCACTCCCGACGTTCAGGCATACTACATGGCCTCTCACTTACTGGTCCTCAATGATTGGTGGTATCGCAGCCGCGAGGATCCGGCCTATGCTGTGGAACTTTGGCTGCTGGGAGATCAATCAATCAATCAGGGAATTGTAAGCGGGCTACTCACCCGTGAAGGTCTCAAGGCGCTCAAGGCGCTGTTTAGCCGAAGAGCCAGGTCTTGAGGGTCTTCCTGAAGGTGTTCAGGGAGGGGGCGCGTCTGATGTTTGCCGGTAGCTCGTTCCAGGTCTTGGCTGCAATGTGAGAGAAGGATCTTCCACCTGCTCTGGCTCTGTGGATGCGCATGGTTTTGGCCAGTGCGAGGTTGGAAGATCGGAGGTTTCTTTTGGGTACGTGGAAGTTGATTCTGTCGTTGAGGTATTTGGGTCCGTTGTTGTGTAGGCATTTGTAGGCGTGAGTGAGGATTTTGAAAGTGACTCTTTTCTCCACGGGGAGCCAGTGGAGACTTCGTAGGTGTTGGCTGATGTGTTCGTGTCGGGGGGTGCCAAGGACGAGTCTGGCGGCGGTGTTCTGTATTGTCTGGAGTTTGCGGAGTAGGGACTTGTTGATGCCGGCGTAGAGTGCGTTTCCATAGTCCAGTCTGCTGGTGATGAGTGCGTGGGTGACTGTCTTCCTTGACTCAGGGGATCCACTTGAAGGTCTTGCGGAGGGTGTTGAAGCAGCTGGAGGTGACGGCGTTGACCTGTCGGTTCATGGTGAGTGATGAGTCGAGTACGATGCCGAGGTTCTTGGCGTGGTCTGAGGGGTAGGTGGGCTTCCGAGGCGGTCAGCCCCAAGGTGCTGTCCCATGCAGAAGGGGTGGTACAGAGGACGAGGACTTCTGTCTTCTCGGCATTGAGCTTCAGGCAGCTGTTGGTCATCCAGACTGCGACGTATTGCATTCCTTTCTGGAAGTTGAGTTTGGCAGTGGTGGGGTTATAGGTGAGGGAGAGGATGAGCTGGGTGTCGTCGGCGTAGGATACGATGTTGAGGCCGTGTTGTCGGACAATGGCTGCGAGGGGGGCCTTGTAGATGTTGAAGAGGGTGGGGCTCAGTGATGAACCCTGTGGGACTCCGCAGGTGATTTTCGTGGGTTCAGAGAGGAAGGGTGGGAGTCTGATCCTTTGGCTTCTTCCGGTGAGGAATGATCGGACCCAGTCCAGGGCTGTTCCTTGTATGCCTGCGTCGTGTAGTCTGGCGACTAGTGTGCGGTGGGCGACGGTGTCGAAGGCCGCTGATAGGTCGAGTAGGATGAGGGCTGCGGAGTGGCCTTGGTCCAGGAGGGTGCGGATGACGTCTGTGGCGGCGAGTAGGGCGGTCTCTGTGCTGTGGTTGCTTCGGAATCCGGATTGGGACGGGTCGAGGACGGTGTTCTCTTCAATGAATCGTGTCAGTTTCCTGTTGACTGTTTTCTCTGCAACTTTGGCTGTGAAGGGGAGGAGCGAGATGGGCCGATAGTTCTTGAGGTCGGTGGGGTCAGCTGTGGGCTTCTTGAGCAGGGGTCCGACTTCTGCGCGCTTCCAGTCGTCTGGGAAGGTGCCTGTTTTGAAGGTGGTGTTGATGGTGCATTGTAATTCGGTTGCGATGGCGGCCGAGGCTCTGTGGTAGATGTGAGGGGGGCAGGGGTCGGTGGGGGCCCCCGAGTGGATGCTTTTCATGGTCGAGGCGGTGTCTTCGGCCGTGATCGGTGTCCAGTTGGAGATGGTGGGCTGGCTGGTGTTTCTGGGGGGCGGGGGGCCATCTGTGGCGCCTGGTGGATGGTCGATGAAGTTGTCGTAGAGGTTTTTGATCTTGAGGTGGAAATAGGTTCCAAGCTTGTTGCAGAGGTCTTGGGATGGGGTGATGTCTGTGGCTTCGCTGCGTGGGTTGCTGAATTCTTGAATGACACTGAAAAGTTCCTTGGAGTTGGTGGAGTTGGCCAGGATTTTGTTGTGGATGAAGTTCCTCTTGGTGGCTCTGATCTGGTTGTGGTAGTCTGTCATGGTGTCCTTGTATGTGGTGTGGTTTTTGGTTGTCTTGGTGTTTCTCCAATTCTTCTCCAGGCGTCTGCAGGTGCGTCTGGCTTCTTGGAGAGCGGTGGTGAACCAAGCGGCTTTCCTGGGGCGTTGTCTGTCTGGGTTGCGTAGCGGGGCGAGCTCGCCTGCGCAGTTGGAGATCCAGGTGTGGAGTTCTCTGGCTGCGTCGTTTGCGTCGTTTGCATCGGGTGCCCAGGTGTGGTTGTCTCGGGTGAGGGTGGAGTTAAGTTGCTCGTCGGAAACCTTGCTCCAGTTCCTTCGAGGTGGGCGTGGGGCTGGTTTGGGTGCCTTGGGTTTATTGATGGCGAAGTGTATGCAGTGGTGGTCGGTCCATGGCGGCTGCGTTGTGTGGCTGAATTGGACGCTGTTTCCTGCGCAAAGATGGGGTCGAGGGTGTGTCCTGCTCTGTGGGTCGGTGTATTGACGAGTTGTTTAAGCCCAATGCTGGCGAGGTTGTCACGAAGGATAGTGGAGTTGGGGTCGCTGGGGTTGTCGAGGTGGAAGTTCAGGTCTCCAATGAGTATGTAGTTTGTTGATGCGATGGCGTGGGGTGCGATGAAGTCGGTGATGGTGGTGGCGAAGGGTGTTCGGGCCAGGGGGTCTGTAGATGAGGGTTCCTCGGAGTGTGGCTTTGGGGGTGGTCTGAATCTGGAAGTGCAGGTGTTCGGCAGAGGGGAAGGTTTCGCTGGAGGTGGTGAGGCGGAGGGTGCTCTTGTGGGCGATGGCGAGGCCCCCTCCTGGGTGGTTGGGGCGGTCTTTCCTCTGGATCTTGTATCCGTCTGGGATGGCGGTGCTGATGTCGGGGGCAGAGGATGCGTTGGTCCAGGTCTCTATGAAGAAGGCGATGTCGGGCGAGAGAGAGTCGAGTAGGTTCCAGATTTCCATGGCGTGTTTGTGTACGGAGCGTACGTTGAGGAGGATGCATTTTAGGGTGTTGCCGGTGCTGGCATCGGCGGTGTTGGAGGCCGGGGTGGTGGTGAGGGTCTGGCGGCAGTGGAGGCAGGAGAACTGGCCGTGGGTCGTGTTCGGCGAGGCCTGTTGGCATTCTCTAAGTCTTCCAGGGTTGAGTGCGAGGAGGGTGGTGGTGTCGTAGCGATGGTTAGTGGGAGGTCCAGGGTTCCTGGCGCTGGCCGCGGACGAGTCGGGGATGGGCGCAGACAGGCTTGCCTTTGGCGTGCCTTCGGCGCGCCGGCGGCGCGACCGCACAGCAGCCGCCATTAAGTAGGGGAGGTGGGAGGGAGGAGAGACTGGGAGGCGGGAGCGGGGGAATTTCGGGGGGGAATTCCGGGGGGGAGGGGCCGCAGGGGCAGCAGCGGCAAAAGGCGAAAGGAACAGGCAGGCACGAGAAAGTAAAAACAGTGGTGGAATTAGAGCAAGACACAGATGGGCACAATAACAGTGGCACAACAGGGAATAATTAAGAAAAAAAAACGGCTGAGAAAGCTTACAGTGGTTGTAGGCAGTCTGGTCCCAGTTGGAGCGGGCAGCAGTCGCAGGAGCGGGCAGCAGCCTCGAACCTCCCAAGGAGGAGGTCGTGGTCTGGAGGCAAGAGACGGCACAGCGGAGCTGCGGGGAGAGAGTGGACCTAGACCGAGGGTCGGAGGTCTTACTCCGCTCTCCACATAGTTCTGTACTCAACGACGCTGCTTCTAGAGCTACCACCCGCTACAGTTACGGTCTTCAGGACTTGGAAATCTGCGCTTCGTCAGATGGGTTGGTGGGGGAGACTCACTAGAGAAACTCCACTATGGAGTAATGGACAGTTACCACAGCTGACGCATTTGTCCGGCTTTCAGGGCTGGGAGGCCATTGGGATAGATATGGTGGGGGCAGTAGTGCGTGGATGCATTCTCAAGTCCTTTCTTGATCTACAAACAGAATATAGCATGCCCCGCACACAATTCTACCGCTATCTCAAGTTCCGACATGCCTTTACCCCTTATATATCCCATCTAACCGAGATTCCTGAATTCAATCCCATTGAGGCTAAAGTCTTCATGGGCAACTTGGGGGACCATAAAATAACTAAAATATATCGCACCCTTATCAACAACACCCCTACTACCATATACAGAACTAGAGAGACATGGCAACAAGACCTAGGTCCCTTAGAGGAAGATGACTGGATGGAGGCTTTGGAGTCCCCGCGCAGCGCAGCAATCGCAGCTCGTCTGCGTCTTACTCAGTTCAAATATTTACACCGAGCTTATTTTACAAGGCACAGGCTGTGGCGTGCTGGGCTTCTAGCGTCCCCGCATTGCTTACGTTGTAAATCCATGGAGGGTACCTTCCTACATACTGTCTGGTCCTGTCCGACGTTGTCGAGATTCTGGAGAGGAGTGTTCACGTGCCTATCGGAGGTTTTGGGGTGGGACATCACACCCTCACCACGGTTAGCCATGTTGCACATTATGGAAGACATTGGGGGGAATAGATACAAGCGTCACCTCCTCTTTCTGGGTCTTACACTGGCAAAGTGGGATATTGCCCGGGTCTAGAAAGACGAGTCTCTACCGTCGCTTGGGGTGTGGAAAAGGGGTCTGGACTTCTGCATGGGCCTGGAACTCCCGGTCTTTGAAGCAAGGGGCTGCCCCCGTAAACACTACAAAATTTGGAAAAGGTGGGCTGACTACAGGGGATTATATTTGGAACCTTCTCCCCCCCCCCCCGTCTCACACTGACGAACAGTTGTTATGATACTAGTCTTTTGGCATCTGTGTAGTGCCCCTATTCAATGTGACTGTGAGTGGAAGAAAATCTCTCTGTATTCAAGATTGTTGTATTTATCAACCAAAGGCAATGTGACACAGTTGTTTTTCATTTTCCCTTGCCTTTCTTTATCTATGATTTCCTTGTACTTTATCTTTTGTGTAATGAATCCTATATTATTGTTGAAAATGTTGACTCTCATATGTATCACCCTGTCTACATACATTGGGTGCTTTGTATGTTCCTTGTACTGTGTTGGCTGTCAACAATAAAAATATGTTGGGGGGGGGAAACACTTACCTTGCGCTCTGCGTTGCGGGAGCACAGGGTAAATAGTTTTTTTTTTTTTTAAATGTAACTTTACCTTGTCGTCTGTCGACTTCCCCACACCCCACACCAACGCTCTTACGTGCACGAGCTGCTCCTGCCTTGGATAACATCAAATAGGCAGAGTACCATCTTGGAAAGGGCTATTTCTAAGAGATGTTCACGTCCATTTCCATGAATTAATGGCATTCATTTGGCAAAGTAGGGGCTCTAGTTTGACATCCTTCGTACCACCCTGAATGCTGCAATCCTGTTGCCAGCCTTTATGTTATGTGCTCCAAGTGGTTCGTGAAATACCTCTGTGGGAGCTAGTGAACATGGAGATGCCAGAATAATCCAGATGGGTAGGATACTCAGACATGCACTGAGCGCTGCATCTACAACACATTGTTGGGCAGTGCCTGAAGCCCTCCTTCCTCCTCTGAATGTGTGAAGTCTCTGGTAAGTTATTAGTACTGCTGTCTGCAGATGCATTGCATAGCTTCTGCTGCCAGCAGGATTGTCTTTCCAGCTTCAGGAGCTCAACCACTAAATCCTTGGTCGTCAGCAAAAGTCTAGCACCACTAGACCTAGAGAAAGGTTCTGAAACGAGATTGAAATCCAAAACTGAATACAACACTCTAATACTCAGGCAGGTTGGCAGAGATCCTTCTGAACAAAAAGGAGGGAAGTATTCTTATTTTTATATATTCTAGATAGTTCTCTCCACAGGGTCAGTCAAGGAAGGCAAATCAAATGGTGAAAATAGTGCTTTCAAGGCTTTTGAGCAAATCCTACTAAAATTGGCACACATTTGCTGCCTAGTATTTCTGCAGTTATCCAGTTTGTCCTTGCAAGGCCGGCTCAGTTCCTCCCACCACGTACTAGAGGACATCTTCAAGTCTAACGCCCCACCTGTCCTTCCTTGCCCAAAGCAAATAGCTTCCTTTTGCCTAGGCAAAATATTGCATGTACACAAAAGAACCAAATTTGTGAATTTCCTTTTTAGATGAAAAAGCAAGCTGGGATATGTTTGGAGCAAACACCCCTTACTTGAGTCAGCTGATCTTTGTTTGAAACAAGGTAGTGGGCTACTTGAGCCCCAGAAGAGATCCAGAGTGGTAAGTGGCAATGGAATGTAACCAGCTAAAAAGTGTTTCCATGGTTTAGTCAGGCAGATAGACACATAGTAAACTACTAAAGATCATCAGCACCATTGATTGTGTTATACCTATTTATTGATAAATTCAAGATTTGAATTTTACAGCATTTTCTAAGATTCTTATTCATGTGACAATTTTAAAAGTATGCTTCATCATCCTGCTGCAGAAACAATAATTTAATATTCATGTTATTTTTTCTAGAAACAAATGGGAAAATATTTCCTTCCCTCTTGCATTCCATAATTGCACATAACCTTTGCTCACGACAGCTGCCATTTCAAAGAGTCAATTATGACAACTCTTTTGCAGAAACGTTTTTTTGTACATGAGCAGGCCTTGCTGACCAGCAGGCCTCAGCTATTTCTGAGGTCCAACAGCAGATGTCCAGAGAAATTAAATGATGAGAACACACAATGAAGAGTTCTTCTCAGTAGTGTTTCCATGTGGCCCTCGGGTGAGCTACTTCTACTGCTTCTTGTCAGGCTGTTCTCCCCTTCTACTAAAAACATAGTGATAGTAAGGAAGGGTGATGATCATAGAATCCTGATATAACGATTAAATGCAGGAATGCCATTTAGAGATAATATTCTCCATTACTGATTAGAGGCTAGACACACAGCACTTCTAGATACATTATTTAGAAATTATGATAAAATTCAATAAATTGTTTGAGGATAGTGTGGCAACCTTTTGTGAGAAAATCAAAGAGGTAACACAAGGTAAAGGTATACCGGTATCTTATGGCGTCAAACCAGCTATGTCAAGAGAGTTAAAATACTTGAGTGCGCAAACTGTGATGGATGTAAGCTTGATGGGGCTTACTTGATGGAAAGTAAGGTTGACTTCATGGATGAGTATGTCAGTTGGGCACATTTAATAAAGAAGCCGGATGCATTTTAGCTTGGTTAGTTGTCAGGAACAGAAAAGGCTAGGATAAATATGGTGAACGGCAAACCAATGGCGTAGTTAGCATATGATCATTTGAGCATTCAACGAGTGGTTGAAATCTATTTTAGACACAGGTATGACCAACACCCTCACTCTAATGCATGATTTATTAGGCAGATGTCACATTTATTTCAGCTGATGCTGAAGCGCTGGAAACTCATTGATGCCTCCTTTGTTTGCAAGTCTAAGTAATAGATAATGTGAGCAGAGGCAACAATCCTACAGAAGATTGGAATCGTTTTAAAATCCATTGAACTGTAGATCCTACAGGCTACACTCCATTGTTATTGTCAACAATAAAATGTTTGAGATAATAATAGCACCCAGATAGGTAATAGTTATGGTGTTCCAAAAAATATTGTAAAAAATATATTCTGAGGCACAAATAATGCGTCTTAAATAATACAATGTCAAAAATATCGTGGCTCAAAATATTGCAGGTAAATGTATCTTTAAATATTTTGAAATATTGTTATTACAAATATCTGTGTGGTATATTGTTTTAATTTATATTGTTTTTAAGTGTATTGTATGTGTTTTTGTGTTAATATATTGTATTTGTTTTTAAATTGTTTCTATATTTTGGTACAATAATTTTAGGAGCAGACTGGTGAGTTGATAGGGGAAGAGGGATATTTAAAATATGCAATTTGTAAATTTTATGATTTGAATTGTTGTGTTCATTTTCTTTCCTAATTTCTATTTAATGTAAATATACCTTCTATGTACAATTTTGTTCTTTCATTATGTAAAATGTAATTTTGTATATGCCATATTTTTTTTTTAAAAAGATACATTTTGTTTTAAGTTTGTATTTTTTTTTTTTTAACGTTTGTAAACATTTTATTTTTGGTGTATAATTTGAGCAAAAGGTTTTGTTCCTGGATAATTTAAACTAGTTTTATATCAATTTAAATAGTTGCATTTAATTAGTTGTAATAAATTTATTGGTTTTAAATTAAAGTCTTTTTGTTATGTTTTAACAGTGGAAGTTTTAAGTTTAGGTTCTATAATTTTATAGTTTAAAAAAAGTTTGTTTTTTATTATTCTTTAATTTCTTATTTCTTAAATTATAATGAGTATTTCTTTTATATATATATATAGCAATAATTATTGATTATTGTTTTGGTAGTTATCTTACTTTATATTTTTTCATTTGTGTGTTTTTTTGGATAGTTAAAATGTATCTCCAAACTGTTTTCTTTTTAGTGTAATGTGATATTATACATTTCCGGTATTCATTTTTAAATGTAATAGTATAGCATTTTCAATAAAGTCTTTACGTTTGGAGTGGGAATAGTAAATTTGGCATCCGCCGTTCTTCCCCCCCTGCAGCTCCCCATTGTTCTACATTATTCATAATGTGGTTAAGTTTGGATGGGAATAGTAAATTGTACCCCTTGCTCCCCTAAAGTCCATACTTTACCGAGTGTGCTTAAGTTTGTAGTGTGAATAGTTAATTTACACCCCCAAAGTCCAACATTTTACCCAATGTGGTAAGATTTGGAGTGGGAATATATTGTATTCCCAGTCCAACACTTTTCCAATGTGTTTAAGTTTGGAGTGAGAATAGTAAACATGAAGTCCAACAGCTTCCCAGATGTGGTTACGTTTGCAGTGGGAACAGGGAATGTAAACCCTACAAAGTCCAACATTTTCCCCTATTTGGTATACCTTGGCAAGGAAATTGTGAATTATTTCCCATCCTCTCACCCCCTCAAAGCAAGACCCCTGCCCTCCTGGTCAGAGACCTGCTCTCCCCCCGCAGCTCCGCTGTCAAGTGCCACCGCTCCGGCACTGTTGCTCTGGGCGCTGCTGCTCAGGTAGGTGTCGAGGCCCTCCTCCACCCGCAGGCTCCTGTCTGAGCCTCATCCCTGGTGGTCCAGTGGGAGAGCCTTGCTCTTCTGCTGGCCGCTGTTGTCTGAGTCTGTCTTTGTGCCACTTTTCTTTCTTTGTCTCTTTTGTGCCCGTGTCTGTCTTTGTGCCACTTTTCTGTTTTTTGTCTCTTTTGTGCCCGTGTCTGCCTTTGTGCCACTTTTCTGATTTTCTGTCTCTTTTGTGCCCGTGTCTGTCTCTGTACCATTTTCTGTTATTCTGTCCCCCTTGTGCCCGTTTTCTGCCTCCTCTCTGTCCTTTATTGTGCCTGTAATTGTACCTCTTCCTCTTCCTCTCCTTAGCCATTCCTGTCTCTGAGCCCTTCCCACTGCTGCGGCCCCCGCAGCCCTCCCCCCCTGCCGGTTCCCGCCTCCCAGCTGCACTTCCCTCCCCCTCCCCTACTTAATGGCGGCGCAGCTCGGCCACGCAGCGGACGCACCGCCGGTGCGCCAAAGGCAAGCCCGTCTGCGCCTGTCTGTGACCCGACTGCGGCCAGCGCAAGGAACCTTGAATCTACGACCTTCCACCGCTACAACTCCACTGCCCTCCTCGCACTCAACCCCGGAAGAAACAACAACTGCCAGAGATCGATGCCGAACACCACCCATGGCCAGTTCTCCTGCCGACAATCCTTCACCATTAACAGCCCCCCCACGAGCGCTGAACCCACGACTGACGCCCGCACCACCGAAGCCCGGACGTGCATACTCCTCAACGTGCGCTCCCTCCACAGACACATGCAAAAACAACAATTGATGGACAGACTGGGGTGGCAAAGTGAGCTAAAGAATGATGATGGATTCAACCCAGATCTGTGACTGGGGGTGAGTGTCTGAAAAGTTTCAGCACTCCGTCCATCATCTCCTTGTGTTTGCTTTGTTCGCCCTACGTTGGCAGGGTATGCCCAGACGTGGGTCCCTTGCTCACTTTGCCACTGGATTCAAGCTAGCCTGGCTGATGAAGGGTGTTACCCAGAAACCGGTCCCAAGATGCTTGTTTCCGGTCCAGTGAAGACATGGCTTGGCAGTTCGGGCTGAACTGTTCCCATAAGACACAGGGTCAAGACTGATTTGCATATAGCTGTGTCTGAACTGGGGTGGCAAAGTGAGCTAAAGAATGATGATGGATTCAACCCAGATCTGTGATGGGGGTGAGTGTCTGAAAATGTTTCAGCACTCCGTCCATCATCTCCTTGTGTTTGTTTTGTTCGCCCTAAGTTGGCAGCGTATGCCCAGACGTGGGTCCCCTGCTCACTTTGCCACTGGATTCAAGCTAGCCTGGCTGATGAAGGGTGTTACCCAGAAACCGGTCCCAGGATGCTTGTTTCCGGTCCAGTGAAGATGTGGCTTGTCAGTTCGGGCTGGACTGCTCCCATGAGGCACAGGGTCAAGACTGATTTGCATATAGCTGTGTCTGAACTGGGGTGGCAAAGTGAGCTAAAGAATGATGATGGATTCAACCCAGATCTGTGACTGGGGGTTAGTGTCTGAAAAGTTTCAGCACTCCGTCCATCATTTCCTTGTGTTGTCTTTGTTCGCCCTAAGTTGGCAGGGTATGCCCAGACGTGGGTCCCTTGCTCACTTTCCCACTGGATTCAAGCTAGCCTGGCTGATGAAGGGTGTTATCCAGAAACCGGTCCCAGGATGCTTGTTTCCGGTCCAGTGAAGACATGGCTTGGCAGTTCGGGCTGGACTGTTCCCATGAGGCACAGGGTCAAGACTGATTTGCATAGAGCTGTGTCTGAACTGGGGTGGCAAAGTGAGCTAAAGAATGATGATGAATTCAACCCAGATCTGTGACTGGGGATGAGTGTCTAAAAAGTTTCCGCACTCCGTCCATCATCCCCTCGTGTTTGCTTTGTTCGCCCTAAGTTGGCAGGGTATGCCCAGACCTGGGTCCCTTGCTCACTTTGCCATTGGATTCAAGCTAGCCTGGCTGATGAAGGGTGTTACCCAGAAACCGGTCCCAGGATACTTGCTTCCGGTCCAGTGAAGACATGGCTTGGCAGTTCGGGCTGGACTGTTCCCATGAGGCACAGGGTCAAGACTGATTTGCATATAGCTGTGTCTGAACTGGGGTGGCAAAGTGAGCTAAAGAATGATGATGGATTCAACCCAGATCTGTGGCTGGGGGTGAGTGTCTGAAAAGTTTCAGCACTTCGTCCATCATCTCCTTGTGTTTGCTTTGTTCGCCCTAAGTTGGCAGGGTATGCCCAGACGTGGGTCCCTTGCTCACTTTGCCACTGGATTCAAGCTAGCCTGGCGGATGAAGGGTGTTCCCCAGAAACCGGTCCCAGGATGCTTGTTTCCGGTCCAGTGAAGACGTGGCTTGGCAGTTCGGGCTGGACTGTTCCCATGAGGCACAGGGTCAAGACTGATTTGCATATAGCTGTGTCTGAACTGGGGTGGCAAAGTGTGCTAAAGAATGATGATGGATTCAACCCAGATCTGTGACTGGGGGTGAGTGTCTGAAAAGTTTCAGCACTCCGTCCATCATCTCCTTGTGTTTGCTTCCATCCACAGACACGCCACGGAAATCTGGGACCTGCTCGACACCCTCTCGCCAGACGTCGCCTTCTTCACGGAAACATGGACCAATGCCACCTCCGCCCCTGACATCGCCACCTCCATCCCCAACGGATACAAGATCCAAAAGAAAAGACCGCCTCCACCGCCCAGGAGGAGGACTCGCCATCGCACACAAGAGCTCCCTCCGACTCTCCTCCTCCAGCAAGAGCGACCCCCTCTCCAACACTGAGCACCTCCACTTCCATATCCAAACCAGCCCCTGAATCATGCTGCGCCCCTGAATCGTCTACAGACCCCCCGGGCCTTGCGCCTCTTCCGCCACCACCATTGCCGACATTGTCGCACCCCACGCAATCGCCTCCACGGACTACATTCTCATCGGAGACCTGAACATCCACCTCGACAACCGCAGCGGCCCCGACTCCACCACCCTCCTTGACAACCTCGCCAACCTCGGACTGAAGCAGCTCGTCACCACCCCCACCCACAGAGCCGGACACACCCTCGACCCCATCTTCGCAGGAGGGACAAACATCCACTTCAGCCACACCAAGCAGCCCCTCTGGACAGACCACCACTGTGTAGAATTCACCTTCAACACCACCACCGCACCCAAACCCGCCCCGCGCCTGCCACAAAGGAACTGGAGCAAGATCACAGAGGAACACCTCAACACCACCCTCCTCCACAACCCCCCCTTCGCCAGGACCAACGCCAACTCCGCAGCCAAAGAACTACACCGCTGGATCTCCAGCTGCGCAGAAAAGCTCGCACCCCTTAGCCACCCCAGCAAACAACACCCCCTAAAGGCCGCCTGGTTCACCACCGACCTCCAAGAAGCCAGGCGCTCCTGCAGAAGCCTCGAGGAACTCTGGCGGAACAGGAAAACCACGAAGACCAGAACACCTACAGGAACGCCATGAATGAATAGCACCAGCGCATAAGAGCCACCAAGCAGACCTTTATCAAGAACAACATCCTCACCAACGCAAGTAACGCAAAAGAACTCTTCAATGTCATACAGCAGTTCACCAAACCCCCCAGCGAAGCCACGGACGTCACACCATCCCAGGACCTCTGCACCAAGTTCAGCTCCTACTTCCACCGGAAAATCAAGGCCCTCTACGACAACTTCAGCGAACAGACTCCAGACACCACCCCCCTCTCCACCACCGACAACCAGCCGACCATCACCACCTGGAAACCTGCTACCACTGAAGACACCACCACGACCATGAAGAACACACACTCAGGAGCCCCCACGGACCCCTGCCCACTGCACATCTACCTCACAGCCACCGCCACCATAGCACCCGAACTAGGCTGGACTATTAACGCCTCCCTCGAATACGGCATCTTCCCCGACGACTGGAAGCGGGCAGAGGTCAAGCCCCTCCTCAAGAAATCCTCGGCCGACCCGACGGACCTGAAAAACTACCGGCCCATCTCTCTCCTTCCCTTCGCAGCCAAAGTCACCGAGAGATTCGTCAACGCCCAGCTGACCACCTTCATCGAAGAAAAGGCCATCCTCGACTCCTCCCAGTCTGTATTTTGCAGCAAATACAGCACCGAGACCGCCCTCCTCGCTGCCACCGATGACATCTGCATGCTACTCGACCAGGGCCACACTGCGGCCCTCATCCTACTAGACCTGTCCGCAGCCTTCGACAGCATCTCATACCGCACGCTCGCAGCCAGATTCCACGACGCCGGTATACGAGGAACTGCCCTCGACTAGATCCGCTCCTTTCTCTCCGGCAGAACCCAAAGGATCAGACTCCCTCCCTTCCTCTCCGAACCCACAGAGATCAATTGTGGAGTACCCCAAGGATCCTCGCTCAGCCCCACGCTCTTCAACATCTACAAGGCCCCCCTCACCGCCATCGTCAGACAGCATGGGCTCAGCATAGTATCTGACGACACCCAGCTCATCCTCTCCCTCATGAAAAATCCAGAAGAAACCAGACTCTGCTTCCAGGAAGGAATGAAGGACGTCGCAGCCTGGATGAACAACAGCTGCCTGAAGCTCAACTCGGAGAAGACAGAGGTCCTCATCCTTGGACCCTCCTCCACTGCCTGGAACAACACCTGGTGGCCTTCTGCCCTCGGAAACCCACCCACTCCAACAGACCACGCCCGAAACCTTGGCATCATCCTAGACTACTCCCTCACCATGACCCGCCAGATCAACGCCGTCGCCTCCACCTGCTTCAACTCCCTCTGCATCCTCCGCAAGACCTTCAAGTGGATCCCCCCGAATGCAGAAAGACCGTCACCCACGCACTCATAACCAGCAGACTGGACTACGGCAACGCCCTCTACGACGGAACCAACAGAACCCTGCTACACAAGCTCCAAACCATCCAAAACACCGCAGCCAGACTCGTCCTCGGAACCCCACGACACGAGCACATGAGCCAGCACCTACGAGACCTCCACTGGCTCCCCGTCAAGAAGAGAGTAACCTTCAAGCTACTCACCCATGCCTACAAATCACTTCACAACATCGGACCCAAATACCTCTACGAGAGAGTATCCTTCCACGTACTCAAAAGGAACCTCCGCTCCGCCGACTTCGCCCTGGCAGAGACCCCACGCATCCGCAGAACCAGAGCAGGCGAAAGAGCCTTCTCCTATGTTACATCAAAGGCCTGGAACGAGCTCCCAGTCAACATCACACGCTCCCCTACTCTGCACACCTTCAGGAAGTGCCTCAAGACCTGGCTCTTCGACTGATCCGGAGCTGCAGCCCCTCCTCCCCAGCGCCTTGAGACCCTCACGGGTGAGTAGCGCGCTCTATTAATCCCTGATTGATTGATTGATTGAAAGTCCAACACTTTTCCCAATGTGGTTAAGTTTGGAGTGGGAATAGTAAATCTGAACCCCTCAAAATCTAATACTTTCCCCAAAGTGATTACATCTGAGGTGGAAATAGTAAATCTGACCCCCTTAAAGTCCAACACTTTACCCAATATGGTTAGGTTTGAAGTGGGAATAGTAAATCTGAACCATGCAAAGTCCAACACATTCCCCAATGTGATTACAGCTGATGTGGGAACAGTAAATCTGAACCCCACAAAGTCCAACACTTTTTCCAAAGTGGTTAAGTTTGGCGTAGGAATAGTAAATATGAACCTACCCCCAAAGTCCAACACTTTTCCCAATGTGGTTAGGTGTGTAGATGGAATAGTTAAATTAACCCCACCAAATCCCAACACTTTCCCAAGTGTGGTTATGTTTGGAGTGTGTGTGTGTGTGTGTGTGCGTGCGTGTGTGTGTATGTGTGCATGTATATATATTCTATCAGTAACTGAAGTGAAGGCAAGACACTCCAGTAAGATTACATGACCTTTTGACACACATTGCTCACAACAATTTGAACCTGGCCTTTACACACAAGATTCACAACACTGAAGAGAACTTCTTAGACGTCATAATAGTAGAAGGGCACATTGAAACCACCTCATTCCGTAAGGAAACTGCTGGCAACAGCATCCTCCATGCCAATAGCCAGCACCCAGAACAAGCATTTGCAATGCAAATTGGTCTCACATTGTTAGAGGTATTGGCATTGTAAATGACAATGTCTTTTACCTACCAAAGGAATGCAAGAGGAAAGAAAATGGAAACAGAAAGGATGCTAGAGAAAGGAGGAAATGAAACGGAGATGGAACGGATCTGAGAAAAGGGGACAACTGTGGCAAAAAGAAAATATAGGGGAATTGGCTTTGCCAATGTTTTCAAGCTATGTTGTAGAGGAGTGTGGCTGCTGTGCAGTATGTTGAAAAGTTATAATAACTAGGATGAAGTAATTCCTTTTGTGGAAGTGATGGTATAGCAGGGAACATTTGGAGGGCAAATGAGACACCTACCTAGGCCTCCACACCGAGCTCGTCATGTAGAGAATCAATAAAACAACTGCAGTGTAACCTTGCTGGAGGCTTGCCTTGAGTCGAAATCAGATATGTAGACCTGTATATGTGATGTACACTAATAATAATGATTTATATAGACTAAAGAACAAAATGCATTAATGTATTCACTAAATAATAAGTGATTATTACTATACTTTAGAAACCACTTTTTCAACTTTATAGTAATGAAAGTTGGAGCTAAAAAAATCCTGCCTCTTAAATTCATGCCGCGCAGGTTAAATGGAGATTTTTATTTTTAATTTGAGACCGTACTAACTCAGCTACTTTACATGGCTCATAACTTACGACCTGCCAGTAACACAAAGATCTTTGTTACAAAAGCTTGTGAACCCACTGAGCTATCTTACATTAAATGCAAACTCTTGACCCACATATAGCTCTGGGGCAGCCACTTTACCTCTGATGACACTAACCTCTGGCACGAGGGTGTACACAAGTCCGATTTTATCACCAGTCTTCTATCCTCTAACGTTCTGGATTTGCGTAGATATCAGCAGTAGTTGCCTTAACCCTTTAAACTAGTTTTAAACGTATTCTGTTTGGGACCAATTAATTAAGCTAGAGCAGCTTTATTATCAAATATTCCTTGTTGCTAATCACTTTAGGGCAGATTTAAACAAGCGAGAGTGCATGCAATGTTGCAGGTAAGACCTAAAGAAAGAAAGCTAGCAAAAGAGAAAGCGTGAGAGAGAGCGAGAGACACACAGAGATGAAGACAGGTAAAAAAGAGTGGGAAAAGGGAGCCGAAGGGCAGACGGGAATACAGTAAAGGAAAAGGGGGGAGAAGTAGTAAAGGAGGAGAAAGAGTGGGAATGAGGAAAAGGAAGAGACAGGGGAATAAGTAAGAGGGAAAGGGGAGGAAAGCTGGAAGGAAGATGCGAAGGACTAAATAACTGAGAAAGTGTGAGGGAAAGAACAAGGTAGAGCGAGTGAGAAATGAAAGGAAAGACAGAAAGAGGAGAGATTATTAGAGTACAAGTTAATGGTAACAATGGAGTGGCCTAGCGGCAGTGTGATGGAGAGAAAGGAGGAAAGAGAGGTGGATATAGTGAGGGGCAGAAGTTAAGAAGAAAAAATTGAGGAAGAAAGAAAGCAAGATGAAGAGCGAGAGAAAAAGAGAGCAACAGAGAATGGCAGTGAGGAAGCGGGAGAAGCCTAGTGCCAAGGAAAACGAGAGAACGGAGGAAAGAGGTGAAGAAAGTGAGAGAAGGAGTGAGAAGGCTCTTCCACCCGCTCTGGCTCTGCGGATGCGCGGGGTCTCGACCCTGGCAAAAACCCTGCGCATCCGCAGAGCCAGAGCGGGTGGAAGAGCCTTCTTCTACGTCGCTGCCAAGGCCTGGAAAGAACTCCCTGTCAACGTCAGACGACCCCCACCCTGCACACCTTCAGGAAGAGCCTAAAGACCTGGCTTTTCGGCTAAACCTGGAGCTACACCCTCCCCACCCCCACCCCCTAGCGCCTTGAGACCCTTACGGGTGAGTAGTGTGCTTTAAAATTCCCTGATTGATTGATTGAACAGTTGAGATGGACAGCGCTGCCTAAAGTTGCAGCCTGTGGCCCCTGAACCAGAAACAAGAGACATGTTGGTGCGCCCTGGTGGAGAGGGTCGTGAAGGACACTTTGGAAAGATGGCTTCATTGGAAAGAATGTGCGGCAGGAACACTGCACAGGACGTATGTGGTAGTAGTATAAATATAGCCCGGCCTTGGTGGCATACAGCTAGAAGAGCCAGGGTTCCCTCATGATGTAGGGGGGCAGAGCTTACCCTGGCACACACAGCATCCTGCTCCAGCCTCCTTTTTCTCTCTTTTCTTTCGAGAATATCGACCACATCTTAGACACATCCTGGGACAAACCATTAGGACTGGTACATTCATGTTACAATATAATAGACTATAAACAAATACCACAGCGTCCTACACTTTTCAAAGTCATTTGCATGGCCTGCGAAGTACCTATAGCCAAGCACACACAAAAGAACAAACCCTTTGTGTCCTCGAAGCAGCAGCCCGTACTACAGCACAAGAAGGGGTGACTGACGGCCTTTTAACCAAATGGGCCTTCGAGCATACACACCGTCCAAGCACATTCTTGAACAATCACAACTGCTGGAAAGATGACTGGTATACTGTAGAAGAACAGATAAAAAAAGTTCACTAAAAGCTCCTATGCTTTGGGAGGGTAAAGTCCGTCTCTGGGGAGCTCTTCACCTTTAACCTTGCCACATCTGAACTCTAGGGGATGTCGGGGAGAAGCGGCACTGGCAGCCACAAAGACCAAGAGGTCCAGGGGTCTCTCTTTCGATTTTGAGCGCAGACTCAGCCGTAAGCCGATTGGCTGATGGCTCAGTTTAACACAAAGGAATATGATTTGCTAGTACTCAAGAGCAATGTTCATTGGGTGGATTGGTTCCTGACGTCAAGGTGAATTGGCAGCCATCTTCGAATGGGCAGTATAGAACCCTAGTGATTTGGAACAGCAGAACTAGTGGGAGGGAAGAGCGAAAACTGGGTGGGCAATCGGGACGCCAAAATACCATCCGGTTGACTGGACATAACACAGTCAACTCAAAACATTATGTTTTTTGTGAAAGCGGTTTCAAGTTATGTTAAAAGACTCTACAATCTCATGTTCCTTAAAATGTGCTGCGCCCTTTAAATGCGTGCTGACTCTTCTCCAATTTCCTGCCAACCAATTATTTCAAGGCTAACTCAGCCACACCTATAATTTGCAAGGAAGGCGTGGCTCTGAACTCTCTGGTGGTCTCCAGCATCCTCTGAGTGGCTCCCAGACCAAAAGGTGGCCGAGTACGTTGCCCGTAGATACGCCAACTCACAGACAAAGAGGTACATGCACACCTTCGGGGGTAATGCCCTAGACCGTCTTTAGAGGGGAAAGTGGTCGCCACCCCAGAGATTGATCATAAGTTATGCACCTTATTTGCTAAATATATGAAGGACCCTAATAAGGGCATTGAACCCTTCTGGAAGGCGTGCCAGGATAAGTTAGTCGATGTAGTAGGCCATCTAATGAAAATAATTGAACTGGCCGAACGCCCCATGCAGTCAGGGAAACCCATGCCCACAGATGTGGTGGTTGGGTGGGCGCAACAGGTGATGTGCCTTCTTGGCAACGCCAATTGTGCCCTCTCAGCTGAAAGGAGGCACTCACTTCTTCTGAAGATCGACCCAAAACTGGGGGAACTTTCCTCATCGGAAGCAGGGGCCATAGGAAAGGGCAATTTATTTGGTGATCCTTTTGTGAAGGAACTAGGAAAATTTGTGGCCACCTTTTCAGCGCTCAATAAGGCACAAACCTCCATCAAGAAAATCTTTCCTAGAAAGGTTTTTGCCGGGGCCGGAAGAGGCAAGGGTTGCTCCTCCAGCCGCTCCTCCGTCAGGCCCCAACAGAGCCCACGCCAAGCGCAATAACAGCTGGAATGACGGCAGACAAGGCACTTTCTATCCAAACCGGGGATCCAGAAGAGGCAGAGCCAACCATGGTAGAGGTGGGGCTAACACCCCCGGAGGTTCTAACGGTAAGGGGTATCCTTTTTTTCCCTCGCGATCTAGCCGGGAGACTACAATGGTTTTCACACAAGTGGGAGGAGATCACGTTGGATCCATGGATCTTGGAGACGGTAAAGGGCTTGGACATAGAGTACTACGGAACTCCAGTACAGTCAACCAGACCGCGCCCTTTGGTTTTTTCAGAGACAGACGTGGAACTGATCGACCTAGAGGTACAGGAACTGCTTTCCTAGGGAGCCATTCAGTGGTCGGTATTGCACCCTCGCGGGTTCCTCAGCAACCTTTTTTCTGGTAAAGTAGGACAAAGGTTTCCGCCTGGTAATAAACCTAAGAGCCTTCAACGAGTGTATGTTTATCACCTCCACAAAATGGAGGGCATTCACCTCTTACGAGACCTTTTACTACAAAACGACTGGATAGTGCGTCTAGATCTCAAGGACGCCTATACGGTTCCCATCTTTCCTCTGCACCGCCGGTTCCTGCAGTTTGCGTGGAGGGACCAGGTGTTCGAGTTTCAGTCCCTTCCATTCGGCCTATCCTCAGTTCCGTGGTGCTTCACAAAGCTCCTCAAACCAGTGATGGAGGTCCTAAGGACGAAGGGCATACGACTGATCATCTATCTCAACGACATCCTCCTGATGGACCAGTCACGCAACCGGTTGGTGGCCCACCTGAACATGACCATTAAACTCTTGCAGGAGTTGAGGTTTGTGATTAATGCCCAGAAATCAGAGTTGATTCCGTCTCAGAGCATGGTATTCCTGGGGTTTCTCATAGACTCCAATTCAGCCACTCTCAGCCTCCCGGAGGGGAAGATAGCGAAGATCAAGAAAGAACTGAACAAGGTCATGCGGAGAGACAGAATCTCACTCAGGCAACTGGCCAGGATAGTTGTATGATTGTCTTCTTCAATACAAGCCATCTTCCCCGGCCCACTCCTCTAACGAGCATTACAGAGATTGAAAGTGGTGCATCTTTGGAAGGGTCTCACATATTCAGTACTGATTTCACTGACAGACGAAGCCAGGTCTGAACTGAAATGGTGGACGGACCACATGGAAGCTTGGAACAGGAAGGCGATCTTCGGTTTCCTCCCGGACCTGGTGATAGAGTCAGACACCAGCCGTCAGGGCTGGGGAGCCAGATGCGGAGCTGTCTCCATGGGACGACATTGGACGGAGGAGGAACTGAGCTTGCACATCAACTGCCAGGAACTCTTGGCAGGTTCTTTTGCATTCCGCTCATCGACGAAGAACAGAGTCTCATGCTGTATACTATTGAGGATGGACAACACATCAGCGGTCCAGTACATCAATCGACTGGGAGGCACCAGATCGAGAGCGCTTGCGGAGATGGCCAAAGACTTCTGGCACTGTTGCCTCCAACTTCAGATATTGGTGATAGCAGAGTATCTTCCAGGGTCCCTGAATTCAGTGGCAGACTGTAATTCCAGGCATTTCACAGACTCCAGCGACTGAGACAGATCCACCATGCATTGATGGTACGGTGGGGCCCCTGCTCCATAGATTTGTTCGCCTCCAGACTGAATGCTCAGCTTCCGGGGTACATCAGCTGGAGACCGGATCCTGGAGTCTCAACGGTAGATGCTTTCCTGCAGGTTTGGGCAACGTGTCAAGCTTATGCATTCCCGCCTTTCCTTCTGATCCCCAGAGTGGCGGCTCAAGTCTGACGTCAGAAGGCGTCTTTGATTTTGGTGACACCAATCTGGAAATCCCAGGCTTGGTTTCCCTGCCTGCTGGAACTTTCATGCTTGAACCCGCTACCACTTCCATCATTGCCCGGGATTCTTTGGGACCCCAGCGGCCGTCTACATCCTATGGTATTGCAGGACCACTTGCAGCTCATGGTGTGGAAGATTTCAGGTGACGCTGGCAATACGGCAAACTTTCGAAGGAGGCTGAGGCACTCATCCGGGAGGCATGGGCCCCAGGGATAAGCGGTACAAATTGGCTAGGAGACAATGGGTTCGTTGGTGTATGGAGAGACACCTGGATCCAGTGGTGTCGCAAATCACAGACATCTTGAATTTTCTCACGGAACTGGAAGCCTTGGGCCTAGCTTATGCACGGTAAATTCTTTCTGCTCAGCTATTTCAGTGGGGCACATGCCTATCAACAACACCCCGGTGGTATAGCCTTCATGGGTGTGCAAATTACTAAAGGGTATCAGGATGTCTCGACCTCCAGAGCCTACCTATTCGGGCTTGTGGGACGTGAACCTGGTACTGTGCCTGTTGGCAAGACAACCAGTAGTTATCTAGGAAAGAAGTTTCCGCAAAACTAGCCATGCTACTCTGTCTCATCTCATGTAAAAGAGTTTCTGAAGTCAGAGCTCTCAACATCACGGCTCATGTCTATACCCCGGAGGGGGTGACATTCTCTATTTCTAGGAGGACAAAGACCAATAGCAGGTCAGTAACATACCCCTCTTTTGGGCTTAATCCTAAACTTTGTGTGGTAAGATGGCTCAAAGCCTACGAGGACATGACAGCGGAGGTAAGACCTCCAGGGGAAAAGCAACTTCTGGTTGCTCTCAGGAAACCATTCAAGGCCCTCTCTTCCCCCTCCATAGCCAGGTGGGTAAGATGCGTTATGGCTGAGGCTGGTATAGACATTCGTTGCTTTAAAGCTTACTCGGCTAGGAGGGCTATGGCCTCCAAAGTCGTCCAGGTGGGCGGTAGATTGGAGGACATTATGAATACGGCAGATTGGTCCTTAGAGTCCACCTTTAAAAGGTTTTACTTTAAACCCATTTATGAGGCCGCATCCTTGGTGGTAAGTAAGCTTTGAACATGCATAATCCTCGCCTCTGAATCTGACATAGAATGAGAAATTTCCTAGCTATAGTGAAGGAAACTTTTAATTCTATTAAGGATGCAGAGGCGAGGATTATCCCACCCAGATCATATTAGGAAAATGATACGTTACCACTGGTCTGGATTACAGGAGGTATATGTACGTTTTCTTTACTGACGATTCGTGGTGGGATGTAGTCATCGATGGATTACAGTAAGTATCTGGCTTTGATAAAGGTTTCCTCTATTGACATCATGGTATGGTTTTTAGTTATGTATTGTTATGCAAGCGTATGGTACAAGTTGCAATTATAGCATGAAATAGTAATTAATTACTAATTAATTGGTTAGCTCTTTCGTTTTGCATACATGATTAGGTTCTGGTATTAGTAAACCTTGTTCCGTGGGATAAATGAACTTAATGGGTTTGTTTATTTGTAGGCTATGATTCCAAAACGGATTGAAATGGCATGACTTAACTTCCTGCAGCAAAGAAGAGGAAGGACTGCTGACAACGGGGATATATATATACAATGGTCGGACCGTACTGTTATTGGCTAATGGTTACTATGGACACTTCCCAAGGACTCATGGGATATGAAGTTTTGCAGTGTTTGTTTATTGAACTTTGAAACTGCTTTCGTAATAAAAAGTGAAGAAAGAAATGTATAATTGTTGCAAAAGAAAACGAGACGTAGGTAGATTCTGGAGTCTTCTTTATTAGTACTTAACACCATCACAGGTTCCAGTCAGCTGGAGTCAGCTGTGGAATGTTCAACAACAATAGCTGGGCACTACCAACAGGGGCAAGGGAAAGGGGTGACGGAATGTACAATTTCAAGAATACATAAAATTATAACACACCTCCTTACTTAGGGTAAGCGGAAATAGATGGGGGAATGGAAAGCGGGGAAAGAATGAAGAAGAAGTGGAGCAAGGGAAGAAGGTGTACAAGGAAAACAAAGGCAAAACAGCGTAGAGCAGAGTAGAAAACTGCAATACAATAAGTCATTTTACACAATAGTCTCTAACCCACACAGGTGTAGATTTGGTTCTCTGAGATCTCCTGGGAATAAAGGTCTCCGACCCACTCTCTTGATCAAGACTGACTTCAGAATCACCCACTTGCTTGTGAGAGATAATTTTGTCCATACTCCAGGTTTGTCCATTTTCTAGATGGACCACATTTCTGCCCACCCTGGCTATCTTGATAGGCTTAGAAAATCTAGAAGCTTCCCTTCTACGTGGTTGGGACACATTCTCCTTCCTTAAAAATTCTGGATTTGACATGTTTGGTCTGATCGTATCTATTCTTATACTTGACCTGGTGTTCATCCACCCTCCTGGAAATTTCATTTCGGTTCACAACACATGTTCCTTTCCTCACCAACCCTGGAGGAGATAGTCTAGTCTGAGGAACTCTACCTTTCAAGGAAGTAAAAGGGGAAATCCCTGTAACACTATTGGGGGTTGAGCGATAAGCCCAAATAGTATCTTGTAAGGCAGATTTGGCAGGGCTACCCAATACTTCCGCTCTCTGTAAGCATTCTTTGAACATGCGGTTCATCTGCTCAACTAATCCGTTGGCACGGGGACAATACAAAGCAGTCTTATGATGGGTAATGCCCATGTCAGACAAAAACTTTCATGTTTTCCGAGGTGAATTGCACACCATTGTCCATAACAAGGATGTCTGGGATGCCCTCACCATAAAAAACATTTTTCAAAAACTGTATGAGGCTATCAGTGTTGATTTGATGAACACACTTAAAAACCACCCAACAAGTGTGATAGTCCACCAATACCAGGATGTAACGCTCATTCAACTTTTTAACATTGAGTGGACCATGGGCGGTCCGGGACCTCTACTGGAGAAAGTGGAGCCTTGCAGGTTTGGTGAATCTTATCACTGCGGCTACACTCCAAACAATCTCTCACAATGTTTTCTGCCATGGCATCCATGCCCGGCCACCAGTAATCCAGGCGGATTTTGTTCTTCGTGAGACTACGCCCTAAATGTCCTATGTGGGCCAATTCAACAATTTTCCCTCTAAGTTTCTCTGGGAGGACGATTTTCTCGCCTCTGCAAACGGTTCCTTCTTGTATGTTAAGTTCCAACCTCACATCCCAGTATTTGCACAGTGTTGCTGGAATTTCACATTTTGCAGCAGGCCAACCATTCTTTATGTATTCTTTGAGTGAATTCATCTCTACATCAGTTTGTACACAACCATCCCACTCCTCCTTATTTAAACAAGTAAGTTTAAGTATAACATCATCACATTCACCAGAATCAGATTCTCCCTCCACCTCAGGCGGTGAACGGGATAAAAAATCAGCTACAACATTTTGTGTTCCTGGTACATACTTAACTCTGAAGTTATACCCTTCCAGTCCTAGAATCCACCTAGCAATTCTAGGGGTGGTTCTGACTAACCCTTTTGTGGTGAACGCATACATGAGAGGTTTATGGTTGGTTTTTACAGTAAATGGTATGCCCCACAAGAAGAAACGGAAATGTTTAATCGCCCAAAAGCAAGCAAGTGCCTCTTTCTCAACCACATAGTAGTTTACTTCCGCGCCCTTGAGTGCGCGAGAGGCAAAGGCAACAACCTGTTCTTTGCCCTCTGCGAATTGGGTAAGACTAGCTCCCAGGCCTTTATTGCTAGCATCCGTGCAAAGAACCGTGGGTTTGGTGGGGTCAAACCTACCTAAGGACGGGGCAGCAACAATGCTCTCCTTTACCCCTACAAAGGCATCATGACAGTCATTGGTCCATACATAGGGGGTCCTGGACTTAAGCAAACTCTGCAACGGTTCCACTATGGTGGCATAATTGCGAACAAATTTAGAGTAGTACTCTGATAAGCCCAGAAACGATTTGAGGTCTTCAACACAAGTAGGGGCAGCAGTGTTTTGGATTACCTCCACCAGATCAAGTTTGGGTTTAATACCATCTTGTGAGATGGTGTGCCCAAGGTACTCAACTGACCCCACCCCTATGCGACATTTCTCTTTTTTTAGGGTGAGACCTGCCTTTTCAAGATTGGTTAACACTTTTCTAAGAATGGTATTGTGCTCCTCCACATCCTTCCCATGGATGAGAATGTCATCTTGAAAGCAAAGGGATCTGGGAAGGTCCTTCAGAACATGTTGCATAATCCTCTGGAAGGCAGCAGCCGCAGAAGCCAAACCAAACGGCATGCAAAGGTATTGGAATGCTCCTAGAGGAGTTACGAAGGACGTGAGATGACGTGAAACTGGGTGGAGCTCTACCTGGTGGTAGGCTGAGGAAAGGTCCAGAACACTGAAACAAGTCGCTCCCTTTATGAGGGTGAGGATCTCATGAATGCGTGGAAGAGGATGCCTGTCCACCCAAATGTTCTCTTTAAGATCTCTTAGATCAACACATAGTCTAATGTCTTTACTAGAAGCTTTCGTGGTGAGGACAATCGGGGCCAACCACTGGGAGCTTTCAATAGGTTCAATTACTCCTAGCGTCAATAGTCTGTCTAACTCAGTTTGGAGGGGGGCTTGCATCATATGAGGTATGGGCTTAACCTTGTGTGCAACCGGTTTAGCGTTGGATTTGAGTTTGATGGAGTGTTGGTAATTTTTAAGCAAACCCAACTCTTCAGAGAAGACTTTAGGGAAATCGTTGCAAACCTCCATTCCCCCAACCGACGGATCCACCAATACAACTTGGTCAGGTCTGTTGGGACCCAACTTGATACCAAGTTCCCTTTGGTGCTTTCACCCCAACAAATTGGATCCTTTCTGTGTGACATAAATTTTGCCCACTGTACTCCTTCCCTTGAACCCTATCTCCATGGTCACCATACCAAGTAATGGTATGGGGTCACCATTGTAACCACCAGGTTGAATATCAGGAGGCTGCATATCATCTTGCCAGGAAGGAAACAGTTGGGAAAACATATTAGCATCCACTAAAGTGTAAGGGGAACAAGAGTCAGCAAACACAGTGACTGGTTTCTTGTCCAAGGTGATATTACATGAGGGGAAATTAGTAGTGTCATTGGTATTTTTAAGTTGGAACACTAATTTAGTGTCGGCAGGGGAGTCATGTTCAATTGACAATACTGATTTAGAACGTTGTTCCCTGCAGACCCTGGCCAAAGGCCCCTTTTTACCACATTTATGACATGTAACAGCTCTAGCTTGGCAAACAACATTGTTAGCTAAATGACTGGGGCTCCCACATCTGTAGCACTTGAGTTTGGTGCCTAACGGAAATGTGTTGGTAACTTTACTCTTGCTCTCTTTTCCCCCATCATGTTTACTTACAGTGGTTCCCAAACTGGGTTCCTTGGACCCCCAGGGGTCCCCGACACATTCCCAGGGGGTCCGCAGGCAGCAGTCTTAAAAGCAATGCAAAGTTCCTTGTATAATCTGTAGTTTTCGGACAACAATAAAAGTGTCAAGATAACTCGAGTGATTAATGTACCTGCTAGAGAGAGATGGTAGGTAGCGCAGAGGGTTAATATGCCTGCTCCAAAGAACGTGTACCATGCATTTTTAATAAAACAGTATTTTATGTGCATAGCTTAGTGGGTTACTACTTTTGTCATAGCGATTCTTTTGTTACTGTGCAGTTCATAAGTTACAATCATAATCTAGCACCGTCAGCTATGAACTGCCGTCAAAGAGCTGCATGCAAACTGCATGGTACAAGTTAGTATGCCATCTTTTTTTCCCAGTCTTTCATTATCCTGATGCTGCCAAAAAGGTATGTTTGGATAGAATTAAATTGTTATAATTAAAGTCAATGCTAACCACTGTGTTACGTTCTGAAACCAGATTTTGTGCTTCTCCAAATCAAGCACTCTTAAAGCTTACCAGTATGGATGACATGTGAATCCTACACCTTGAAGTCCCCTTTCCCCTATGTAACATTTTCTATACACTGATTAACACACGTATGATTCATTGGGAGATTTACTAAGCTTTTGCGCCATGTTTGCGTCACAAAAGTGACGCAAAACGACGCAAAAACTTTTTTTTGTAATTTGCTTTCCAGCGCTAAACTTGTTCCCGTGCAACCACCCAAGGTTTCTCACGCTTAACCCAATTTACTAAAAACAGTAGATTGGGTTTAGCATGAGAAAACTGCGCCCTTTTCAACTAGGCACAAGGAAGGAGAAATGCTTTCATTTCTCCTTCCTTTTCCGACTTTGCATGCGTGTTGCACTGTGCAGCACGCATATAAAGTGGGAAAAGCTTTCCCTCGTGTCTAGCACAGTATTTTGTACAGGAAGGGTACACTTCCTGTACAAAACCTATGCTACACTCATGCACACACCTTAGCGCTACAGCGCTAAGGTGTGTGCATGGCGCAGGGCTGCTGAAATCAGTGTTGGCGCAAGAGAAAGGGGAGGAGAGAGCCATAGCTTTGAAAATATTGCGCTCCCCTGCTCCCTCCCTGTCGCGCAACGCAGCGCAGCCTCGCGGGGGGCTGCGCTGCATTGCGTGACTTTTTTGTAAATCTCCACCATTGTTTCTGTATGTGTGTGATGTAAAGTGCTCTGACACCCTACACTAGTATGAGAGATGCTATAAAACAAATGAAATACATGTGACAGAGGTGCTATGGGAAGAAGAGAGGCACTGTTGGAGGATGATAGTGAGGGATTCATGGAAGAGCCCCAAAAAGTTTGTTGAATTGGTGCATAGTAAGGTCATCATTTACTATGCTTTAAAAGCGAATACAATTCAATATATAATTACAAATGTGTTGTAGAATGCACCATTTTTCCCCAAATTTTCTTGGTGGGAGAGCCCCCAAAGTCCGCTTTGCAGTGGCCAGGCTCACTCACTGCACTTGGTGTGCACCGTACGGGGACTGGTCTGACAACATTTGCCAGGGCTGCTTTGGGTTCCAGTTCGGCCCCGTCAGGAGCAGGAGCCTCACACTCTAAAATAAAGCCAAATATTTTAAAGTTAGTCGCCGAGATGCAGCACCAACCTTCCTATTAAAAATTTTCAATGTTGCAAATTTTTTCAATATAAAATACTAAAAGCTTTAGTAATTCGGGTATCTGTTTGGTGTGCACACGTGTGTTTATTTTTTTTGAATTACTGTTTTAATGTTTGAAATTTAAATCGTACGAATTGCTTGGGGGTCCTCGGCTTCCAGTAGTGACTCATTAGGGGTCCTCAGGAGTCAAAAGTTTGGGAACCACTGACTTAAAGCATTGACATCAGTTAGTTTGTCTCCCTCCTTTCATGGCAACCATGCAATCAGCAGTATGTTCTATCCCAATTGCTATGTCAATGGATTCTTTGTGATCAGGGTTAGCCACTAGTAGTCTTTCCTGGATTTTAGGGTTGTTGGTGCACCTGACCAACTGATCCCTGATGAGGGAATCTTGAAGAGATTCAAACTTGCACGTGTTAGCCAGGCCTTTTAACGCGGCAACAAAAGGTTTAACTTTCTCACTTTTTCCTTGTACTCTTGAGAAGAACTTGTGTCTTTCCAGCACAACGTTTATTTTCTTCCCAAAATGTTTTTTCTAGTTTGTTCACTGAGACCTGGTAAACATTTTCATCCTCTTCACTATCAACATCCCTCCCTAAGGAGACAGAAATATTATCATATGTCTTTCGACCCTCAATACCTAAATTGTGGAGTAGAGTATGAAGTTTACGTAATGGAGCAAATTTCTCCCCTCCTATAGCAATCAGGTAGGACTCCACTAAACCAAACCACTGTTTCCATGGTAGTAGAGGTTCACCTACCTCGTTTAGGAAAGGTGGTGGTTGTGACATATTAGCTGTGGCCATATTAGTACTCTGGAATGCAATAATCTTGAAGAAAAAGAAAAGAAAAAAAAATGAGTAGAAGAAGAGTTAGGGACTTCTTAATTAGAAAAAGCTGTGCCCATCAGCGTGAAGGGTGACAGGTGTAGGGCTGGGTAACAAATGGAAAAAAAGTCTTGTAGAAGTTCAATAGTAGGAAAGCTGTGCCTGTCAGCGTGCAGCGACAGGCAGTTAATTAAGGAAATGTAATAGGAAGATGCGCTGAGAAGCATACAGCGGAGCCAAGCTACCACACTTCGATTTTAAAGGAAATAGCTGTGCTTATCAACAAGGAGATGGCAGCAAGGAGAAAAATAGCCTCAAAGCGTATCAGAAGAACAAGAGAAAATTAATAAGGCAATTCACAGTGGAGTCAGGCTCCCACGCTGTGAAAACATTTGAGGAAGAGCTGTGCTCGTCAGCGTACGGTGACAGGCAGGCAGAAATACGATCCGCCCAATTTGAAGAGAGAACACCTCCGGAGGCCGTCTCCAGACGCAGCCACGCCCCAGGAAGGAATCACTGAGGGACGCTGGGAATCGCCGCGGAGAGGAAGCAGGAAAGTGGAAGGCCGTGCTCCACAGGACGCCGGAGGAAAGTTGGACAAGAGATTCCCCCTTGTGCTGGAGAGCAAGAACTCGAAGGCGGAGACACGCTCCCACGCCACACATCCAAGATGAGGAGATAAGGATTAGCAGTGCGAGGCAGAGCACCGTGAGAGTTGCGGTCGCACGTACAATGAATGAAACCTGCCTCGCTCGTGCGAGGTGGAGCGCACCGTACGAAGATGCAGCACTCCCAGGACACGGGTGATCCTCAAGGCTTTGCTACTACTCAAGGCAGTGGTTGCTATGAGGAGATGCGGGCAGCCATGTAACACTAACAATTACAGCGCAGACGGTAACCAAGGAACGTAGTTGAAATGCGCTCTCACACCGCTGCACATGAGCAAGGGACCAGGTCGGCAGGCTGAGAGAAAAGCGGGCATGAATAGAGGTTCACCGCAGGCAAAGTCATAGGCACAACATCATAACGTGGTCCTTAGTAGGTTGAAGGAACGCATTAAGAATGGTGAAAATGGGCAAAAGAACGCAAATAAGAAAGTTCAAGCACACAGCCACGACCAAAGGGTGATGAAGCAGAAGAAGGTCGACAGCAGCAGGAGACCTGAGGTAAGGGTCAGGTTGTTACTCACAGGTAAATGCAGTAGGGTAAAAGTTGTACAGCTGGCACTGGAGAAAGCGTTGGGGGTGATGGTGAACCGTCCCCACACGGTAAATCGTCGCCAATGTTGCAAAAGAAAACGAGACGTAGGTAGATTCTGGAGTCTTCTTTATTAGTACTTAACACCATCACAGGTTCCAGTCAGCTGGAGTCAGATGTGGAATGTTCAACAACAATAGCTGACCACTACCAACAGGGGCAAGGGAAAGGGGTGACGGAATGTACCATTTCAAGAATACATAAGATTATAACAATAATCCTCGCCTCCGCGTCCTTAATAGAATTCAAAGTTTCCTTCACCATAGCCAGGAAATTTCTCATTCACAATATCTTTCTTAGCCATATGAGAATGAAGTCTGACATTCTCAGTAAAACATGTACTTCCAACAGGAACAGCCTGTCAGTTGATTCCCTTGTGCTCTACCGCAGCCTCCCAAAGTGTTCTAAAGAGAACTAGAGCACTAACAGTCTTACTTATGTCAAACGTATGGCACACCTGAAGCCATCTTGATTGAATCAAACTGGTAAAACTTTAAACATTCAATTTAGAAAGGAACAAAATGAGGGGGTTCATTTTGTCATGGAGATTTGGTTAGTGCTGTAGCAAGAAAAATTAGGACACGTTTTAAGTGAGTTCCCAACTATCTACCTCTTCTATTTCATGAAAACATTCTGACATGTAGACTGAAGCATGCACTTTCAACACCAGCACCAGACTGCCAGTTAACTCCCTGGTGATCAGAAGTTTACTACTGTTCCGATGAGCAACTAGAGTGCCAACATTCTGAATTTATGCCAAAAGTGTAGAATATCTGACCTGCCATCTTGATTGATTCGAAGTGGTAAACTGAAAGCATTTTTCTACTGAGGACAGTGCTGTAATTGAGGAGATTAGGGAGCTTCATAACAAATAAGTCTCCCAAGATGGCCACCAGAGAAAAAAGAGGCCAAACGTAGCACAAATATCACCCAAATGTAACCCAGGTATAGCCCAATGACAGAAATATGCAAAACACTTAGGGGCAGATTTACAAGCCCCTTGCCCCACCGGTGTGTCACTTTTTGTGTCGTACCCTTGGCGCATTTTACTGCTCCATATTTACAAGGACAGGAAAAGCCACCCTGCGTGACTTTTCCTTTCCTTGTAAATATGGCCCCTTTGCACGCAGCACTTTGCGTGAAAGGGGTGTTCCATGGGTGTTGCTGTGGGTGTTCCCACGCAACACCCATGGAACCAGACACATTTCCAGTTTTACGAGATATCGTAAACCTGAAAAAGCGTGTGAATGCTACGCCTCCCCAGGGGAGGCGTAGGGAGGCGCAACGAGGAGAAATGTATTCATTTCTCCTCGTTTTCTTTCCTCTTTCTATGCGTGCTTCATTCTGCAGCACACATAGAAAGAGGAAATCACCTCTAATGATTGTTCATGTACAGGAAGGGTTCCCTTCCTGCACATAAACAATCATTGAAACAATGACATTTTTCAACTTCTATGTGTGCTAATGCAGCACACATAGAAGTTGAAAAATGGCATTTCAGATTGTTTTTGTGCAGGAAGGGAAGCCTTCCTGAACAAAAACAATCTCCCCACGACGCAGGCATCCTTGCACCATTGGTGCAAGGGTGCCTGCGCCGGCGCATGGCAGCAGTTTGTGCGCCAGCGCAGGGGGAAGCACAGAGATGCGACATATTGTTGTAAATATGTCGCATCCCTGTGCTTTGAAAGTGACTCAGTGCGGCGCAGCCAAATGGCTTGCGTTCCGCACTGAGTCACTTTCTTGTAAATCTGCCCCTTAATTTTGTTTTTATAGCGCAGACTTCACCCGAAGGTAATGGAGTGCTTTACATGAGCATCAGTTACATTACACAAGGACACATTCCTTTTGGGATTTAGGCATGGGGAAGTTAAATGATTTGCCCAGAATCACAGGATGTCATATTGACGCCGAAAATCGAACCTCATTCCCCATTTGCAAAGTCTGCAGCTCTGGCCGTAACACCCCTAAGTGCAACATACAATCAAGTGATCAACTGTATAAAAACACATCAAGATAGCAAATAATTTAAAAGTGCTTTGTCACTATTTGAGAACCCAGAAAATGTGTCCTTGTTTTAGTTTTTTAGAGCACCAACCATAATTTCTATGGGGGTAAGATTCTCTCATTTTCATAATGTCTATAGGAAATGCTTTAGGTATTACAGTTTTGATTACATCAAAATGGCGTTAGGCGTGCCACACTTTTGTAATAAATATAGAATGTTAGCAATCTAGTTGTTCATTAGAATACTTTGAGGAAGCAGATGTCAAGGGCACAGAGTCGGATAACTGAAGGCTGGTAGGAGGGTGCAAAGGCAACAAGTTGACCACCCCAGACAGGCGGGAGGAGCAGTGGCAGCACAGTGGACCATGGAGAGCAGGGGAAAGGGGGGTAGGGCAAACAAACCAACCATGTCGGACAGGCAAGAGAGGCTGTAGCAATATGACTGACCATTGAGGGCAGAAGGAAGAACCATACATGCCAACAGACCTGATTCAGGCAGGAGACTCCCAATGTTTTTAAGCCCAAAACGAATTTATTTTATCTGTCTCCTGCCTTAATCTCCTCTTTTTCATTGTAAGTCAATGGTGAAAATCAATTCCCCAAGTTTTTTTAAAAATCTCCCTCTTAACAAGTTCAAAATGTTGGCAAGTATTGTACATTGGATCACTGAGGGAAGGAGGAATGGGGTAGGGACATTGCCTTGAATTTCAAAGGGCAGGAGGGAGATGGGCAGGGGCACCAAACTAACCTTACAGAGCAGGTGTCAGGGGTTGCAGCAGCACAATACACCACACAGGGCAAGTGGACGGCAGTGCAGTACAACAGACCATGGAAAGCAATAGGGAGGGGACAAGGCCATACACATGGAGAACAAAGAGCAGAGGAGAAAGAGGCAAGGGCAGCAAGCTGACAATACCGGACAGATAGGAGGGACATTTGCAGCATTAAGGACCATGAAGAGCAGGAGGCAGGGAGCAGGGGCATGACAACAGACCAGACAAAGAAGGAGGGAGAGGATAGGGGCCTGCACATAGAAAACGGAGGGCAGGGAGTAAGGGAGCAGGGCTGAAGCAGCAAGCTGACCATGGAGGGCATGAGGGATGGGCACTGGAAGCACAACACATAATGGAGGGCAGCAGTGAGACTATAATGGCAGACAGACTGGGGGAAGGTGGGAGGAGGTCAGGAGCAGCAAGTTGACCACACAGGTGGGAGGGGCTGTGGCAGCACTGACGGCCATGCATGGCAAGTGCGAGCATTTAGGGCCGCCCCACCCATAAGTACTAAAAAAAAAAAATCCCTGGTGTCGAGTAGGCTTTTTGCCGCCCCCCCCACCCCGGGGGGCAGATCAGGAGTAATAACCCCAATCTGCCACCCAGGGGGGCAGAAAGACTGTCCCTTTTGTGTTGAGGGGTGGTGGCATTGGCATGCCCATTGTGGGCAGCACCCACCCCTCTTCTATAAAAGAAATCATCCCTAGTGCCTAGTGGGCTATCTTACACCCCCGTCCCCCGGGAGGGGGGGGCGCAGATCGGGGTCTGCACCCCACGGGGGGGAGAAAGACTGCTGCGATTTTTGGGAGGGGTGGGGGCATTATAGTGCCCATTGAGGGCAGTCCCCACCCCTAAGTACTACAAAAAAAAGTAATCCCTAGTGTCTAGTGGGCGTTCGGCCCCCTAGGGGAGCAGATCGGGGGTAATAACCTCCATATCCTTCCTGGAAGAGGGGGGGCAGAAAGACTGTCCCTTTTGTGTTCGGGGTGAGGGCATTGGTATGCCCATTGTGGGCTGCCCCCACCCCTCTTTCATAAAAAATAAACAACCATCCCCGGTGCCTAGTGGGCTTTCTGCCCCCCAGGGGAGCATATCAGGGGCTATTGCCCCCATCTACACCCCAGGAGGGCAGAAAGACTGTGGCAAATTTCTGGGAGGGGTGGGGGCATTATTGTGCCAATTTACAGCAGCTCTCACCCTCAAGTTTTAGAAAATAAAAGAATCCCTGGTGTCTAGTGTGCTTTCTGCCCCCCCGGGGGGGCAGATTGGGGGCTACTGCCCCATCTGCCTCCCAGGAGGGGCAGAAAGACTGAATATGGCCATATAGTATTAGGGGGGAGCAAAGGCCCTTGCCCAAGGGTCTGCTTCCTCCTCCCTGGTGTCTAGTGGTGGATCCATGCATGGGGATCGCAGCATGGGGATCTCCCTCCTGCGGCGATTCCCAAGCAAGGATCCATTAGGGAAGGGTACCATTGGAACGGGGAGAATACTCCCCTTTCCAGCCATACCTCGTCCGTGTGTTTCGGTGCTCAGGTGGCTGAGATAGCCCCACGAGCACCGAAGCAGTGAAACTGAAATGAGCTTATCGGATCATTTCAGTTTCACTTTCAATGTAATGACATCAGTGCGCCATGCACGCGATCGTCATTACATTGGAGAAAAAAAATGCCTCGGGAGGTTGGGGAAGCTCTTCCCACCTCCCGAGGCAAAAAGAAAGAAATCCCTCTGCTGTTTTCAGCAGAGGAATTTGGTGGTGGTGTCTCTTAGATGTAACGGTTACGTCCATGGTTCCAGAGCGCCACAGCCATGGACGTAACCGTTACGTTCATGGCACCGAAGGGGTGTAAGGAAGACTAAACAGATGAGTCAACCATTAATGTTTCTGGCCATTCCCATCCCCTCTGCTGTTCCAGAGTCTTCTGATAATCCTTGAGAACTGTTAAATATTCCTACAGCGTAGAAAGACTGTATTGAGGTGGTTAGCAAAATGGAGCCAGTACTCTGCCCGCTAATTGGCAGTATGATTGTATCATAGATTACATTTGTGAAGCCACCATTCCCGAGGCCGAATATATCAGTTGACTGTCCAGGGAGTTTTGAGAGCTTTAAAAGACTTCCCACCTTACCTGTAGGAGAACCCATCTTTTATTATACCAAAGTCCTTACTAATGTGAATATTGCCCTTGTATTAAGTACCAGAAGCTGAATAAGATCACAACCAAAATCAATACCACCGCCCCCTAATTTCTATCTTGCTGATTCAGCTTTTAAAAGATTTTCTTCAAAATATGGGGAGGCTAAAATCTTATCCATATACATGAGGGGGAAGTGTGGAAGACATAATTCAATATATGATATCAGCATTACGGATAACTGTTGATGCCCTTCGGCTTACGTAATGGGCCTGCAGTATTTCAGCATTTTGTTTACAATATTTTTAGAGATCTATTAGGCACTTTCATAGTGATCTATCTTGAAGATATCATGATATTTTCAGAAACGTTGGAACAGTATTGAGAACATGTCTGGGAAATTTTAGGCTGATTAACAAAACACTCTTTGTATGCTAAGAGAAAAAAGTGTGCCTTAGAAGTGCCTATTCCAAATATCAGGAGAAGGTTTTACCAAGGACACCAACAAAGTCAAGGTGGCACCGAATTGGCCGTATGCCTCAAACATAAAAAAGGGATAACAGGTCCTGTGGGGAAAAGAGCAGGAATAGGATTTCAAGGCTATTAAAGCAGCCCTTATGTCCAATCCTATCCAATGACACCCTAATGTGTAGTTACTGTTTATTGTACAGATGGATGCTTCTTTTTATTCATTTGAGGCTATGCTCTCACACGTACATCTTGAGAGAGAAGCTCTCCACTCTGTAGCTTTCTACTTGAGAACTCTGACAATTTGTGATCTCATTCTTTCTCATTGGCAGTATTAGCTTGGAAGGGCAGTACATAAAATAACTCTTTGGACTAACCACAAGAATCTTCGGTACCACACGTCAATGGTGTACACCAATGCAAGACATGCAAAGTGGTCACTGTTTTTCTCTTGTTTCCATTATGAGATCACGTAAAGGCCAAGGCATTGCAGATGCACAGTCTGTGCAAGTAGAAGATCATATCACAGCAGACACTCCTATCATTTTGGGCATCTTCAGCCCATGCCAGTAAGTACTGTACTCAACACTTTCCTCATGAAAATCAAAGAAAGCTATTAGGAAATAAATCAAGAAGTATTGCTAAAGGAAGATCAAGTTCAAAGACGCTAAGTAAAAACCTTGTTGTTTCATGGAGAAGCCTAATATATTCCAAGGAGATATTTACAACATCAGACATGGAGCTGGTGTCATAAGACTTTTGTAGCAAGACATCTGGGCGGTGAAAGGTGAACGAGATTGTAAACCAATAATTTTGGGGCGCTAAGATGATATCAACCATTAAAAATTTTAAAGAGCAATGTGCCATCTGTTCTCATCGCAAAAGTTCACACAAGAAACTGGCAGGACAGTAACAAAAGTTACCCAGCAATAATGTGCCATGATTTCTATGGCTTTTAACATTGAGGTTCATGATTCTTATGGATTCCCAGTTTACTGGTAGTCGTAGGTCACTGTCTTCCTTTGAGAAACTTACCAATTCCTAATTTATGCCACATTTGTGCAGAGTTAATGAAACAGACAGGAATTGTTCCTCCTAAATCCACAACTTGTGACCCCCAAACACATGGACAAAAATATTGAATCAGTCAATTGAGCAATGTTTAGGATGCTTCCATATAATTAATCCATCAGAATGAAGTAGATGGATGAACTCACTTATAACAACTCTGTGCATTACTCCATAGGTACATATCCATGACATTGTACTTTTGGATTTCACTCATCTATGTTCCCCCATTATTTTACTCCAGCTAAGGAGCCCACATTCGTACATGTATTCCAAAACACTAAACACATAAGGCACTCTGTATACAAACATTTCTTGGTCGGCAAGACAGTTTACAAAAGAACAGAAGAAAGACATACACAGGCACACAAACAGTACAACATATGAGACAGAGTGTAGATATTTAGGAGATTTAGATCACTTCGAGCCACAAATTAAAAATTCACTCCCCAGTTTGTAGGACACTTTCAGATCTTAAAGTTGATGGGGGCAGTGGCAGTCAAATTAAAATTGCCTGAGAAATGGAAAATTCACACCTCTTTTTCCATTCGAAGCAGGAAGAGTGGCAGATGTCCCAACTCCTCCCACAGTGGTAGATCGGTCATCGGTCAACAGTGTATAGAATGGAAGCCTAGTACATTCACAAGTGAAACATGGTCAGCAGCAGTATTTAGTGACACGGAAGGGGTATGATTTGAGTGTTCATGGGAATCTGCTTCTTTTAAATATACCCCCCATTTGATTGGGGTTTCAAGCCAAACATCCAGATAAACCAGGGAAATCACAGCCCATCAACCCATCTTGTAAAGCTTGACACTGGCTCACTGAGTCCGCCACTGAGGCTCAATCCTGCTCAGCATGAGTCAGATATCATGTGATCCTAATGGAAGTACCTTTGCTTATGTTCTTCAGATGCTAACGAAATCCCTCTCTTGGTGCACAGCAAAGTGTGGCAGATAAGGATGATTTCATTACAAGACTGGAGGCTACCATTATGCATATTTCTTTTAATGCCACTTCAAGCAGCCATTTGGAAGCAATACATCATAAAGTAAAGATCTAGAATAGAATCTTCATGTTGTACAATAGCCATGCACTTAGATTGATCTCACTCTTTTAAATGCGGCTTCAAGCAGATAAGTATTACTCTTTATCACCTTACTAACTGTCTTAGATTCTTTTAAATGCCAGGAAAAAAGTCTTTTGTCTTTTGAGTTCCCTTCCAAATAGCGACTCTCTAACTAATGTACAAATGTTTTGCGACCGCAATTGCGGTCGCAAAACACTCGCAAATTACCACCCTCTTCAAGAGGGTGGTAATGGAGTCGCAAAGGGGAAGGGGTCCCCAGGGGACCCCTTCCCCTTTGTGACAGGGTCTGAAAATATTTTTAAGGGCAGGCAGTGGTCCCAGGGACCACTACCTGCCCTTAAAAATGAAACGAAAACGTTTTTTTTTTTTTTAAATGCATCCCGTTTTCCTTTAAGGAAAACGGGCTGCATTTAAAAAAAAAAACTGCTTTATTTAAAAGCAGTCCCAGACATGGTGGTCACTGTTGTACATTGGATTTAGCGCCTCGCAATTTGCGACTCGCAATTTGTCGCAAATTGCGAGGCGCTAAATCCAATGGTCGTACATCTGGCCCCACATTTGTTAAGATATATTTTACATGTCAATAAACAGTGAAACCTGTTTTATTCCCCTTTTTTTTTGTTGATCTTCATAAATCTAAATAAGAACAAATATACAAAAACGTTCTGTACTGTTTGATAGTAAATACCGGTTAACATCTATAAACTTACTATCCACTTTTGGGAGGGAAGGGTTGGGATAATGTTAGCCTCCGTGTCTTTAATGAAATCCAGATTTTCTGGTCATAGTATTAGGAGAATCGCAATTTCATTACAAGACTGTAGGCTACCATTATGCATGGTGGTAGTCATTTAGAACTACATCAAACATGTGTTCGATAGATTTACAATAGTGTTTCGCAAAGGTGTAGGAATTGGACCAGTCGGCCGCTTTAAGGATATCGTCTATTTTACCCCCTTTCCAAAAGGATTCGCTAGCCATAGCGCTCCTTAAAGAGTGAGCCTGAAATCTTTTAAGGTCTATGTCAGCTAATTGCATTGCCAATTTAACCCATCTAGCGATAGAGGTAGAAGTAATAGCCTTGAAGGGTTTCACAAAGGATATAAGTAATTGGTTGACACCAGTGGTACGATGAACGCTCATTCTTGCATCATATTCATTCATACAGTCTACCGCACATAATTTTTTACATGCATCAAATCTTGGGTAGAAGATGGTGTCTGACATGGTTTTTGTTCTTTTGATAATTTCAAATTTGACACTGAAGGCGTCGTAAGTTCTATTAGTTATTCCTAGAGCCTTAATGTCTGATTCTCTCCGGCAAGACATTAGGCATAGGAGGGATGCTAGTTTAATAGAGAGTTTTTTGTTATCAATCAATCGGTTGTCAGGCCAGTTAGAGAAAAGCTCAAGTAATAAGTTGACGTCCCAAAGTGTTTCATATTTAGGTTTGGGGGTCTTTTTAGCCTAATGCTTTTCATTATTCTACATATAATGGTATTTTTTCCTATAGTTCTTCCGTTTAATAGAGCATGACCTGCCTATATAGTTGACCTGTCACAGTTAATTGATCTGTAGGTAAGCCCTCTTTCAAATTGTTTCACAAGGAAGTTTGCTACATATACAATAGGAGCTTCCACTGAATCCAGGTTCCTTTCCAGGCACCAATGAACCCACGTTCTCCAGATGCCATTGTATCTATAGTGTGTTTCAGGGGCCCAAGATTCTTGGAGGAGCGTTAAAGCCTGTTCCGAAAGGTTAGTGATTTTGTGAGATCTCCTGACACTTTCCAGGCAAGAAGGTTCAAAGTCCCGCTCTGGACTAGGGGATGTTCCCAACCGTCTATGTCTCTTAACAGGCCTTGTGAAGCTGGGAGTAGAAAGGGTGTTTCACAAGCTAATTCCAAGGTTGTCAGGAACCATGGTTGGGACGGCCAGAAGGGAGTTATTAGAATTATCGAACATTGTTCCTGTCTCAATTTCTGTAGTACTCGTTGGATCATTGCAAAGGGGGCAAAGGCGTATCCCCGAATCGCTTTCCATGGTTGAAGAAAGGCATTGACTGCCAGAGCACCCGGGTCTGGTATCCAGCTGAAGTACTTCTGTAGTTGTAATGTCAATCTGCTTGTGAACAGGTCTACTTCTAGAGGGCCCCATAATTGCTCTAGGTTTCTGAAAACGTTCTAGTCGCTGTGGTCAACGAGGAATCTAGAGTTCCAATCCTCACAGACATTGTTTTTTCCCGGGAGTTATTCAGCTCTTAAAGATATTTTGTGTTCCAGACAAAACATCCATAGTTTTTTGGCTAGATTGGATAGATCTGGTGATTTTGTTCCTCCTAGGCGATTTATGTATGCCTCAGCTGACATGTTGGCCATTTTTAGAATGACCGATCTGCCCTGAAGGGAATCTTTGAAACTCATCAGGGCATATAGCCCAGCGGTTAATTCCAGGAAGTTTATGTGGTGTGTACTCTCCGTATAGGACCATAAACCTCCCGTGTTCGGATTCTGAAAGCAAGCACCCCAGCCATGAAGGCTCGCGTCTGATTCCAAGGCGAATTCCGGGGAGTTGCCAAAAATGGCTTTCCCGTTCCAGGCCTCCATGCTTTCTAACCACTAGGTCAGTTCCGTCTTGGCTTCCATGTCTAAGGATATTTGGTCCCAATACCATAGGCTGTTTCGAAGGGCTCTGGCCTTTACCCTTTGGAGGGCCCGATAATGTAAAGGACCCGGGAAAATAGCTTGGATAGAGGATGAGAGGAGGCCCAGGAGTCTGGCTTATTCTCTTAAGGTTTTTAGGACGTCCCGGATCTCTTTTCGAATTTTTGGTGGGAGTAGTAACATTGTCTTTATAGTGTCCACTGTGAAGCCCAGGAACTCTAGAGACCTCAAGGGGGGCATAATGGATTTTATTCTGTTTATTACAAAACCTACACTTTCTATCAACTTTACAGTGGTGTTCAGATCTTCCAGTGTTTGGGAATGGTTTTGGGACATGAGGAGAATGTCGTTGAGGTAAATAATAAGACGGATTCCTCTTTCCCTCAGAAAGGAAGCGATAGTCCTCCTTACCTTGGTGAAGCACCAAGGGGCAGAGGAAAGACCGAAAGGGAGGGCTTGGAATTGGTATAGATGGTTGTTCCAGGTGAATTGTAGGAAAGGTTGGGATTCTAATGCCATGGGAATCGTGAAGTACACGTCTTTCAAGTCTAATTTCACTAACCAGTCTTTTTCTAGAAGCATGTCTCTGAGGAGGTGAATACCCTCCATTTTGAAGTGTCTGTAAATGAGAGATTTGTTCAGCTCTCTTAGGTTTATGACAGGCCTCCAACCTTTGTCTTTTTTCTCTACAAGGAATATATTGCTTACGAAGTTCATACATTCCCAGGGTACTTCTATAATCGCACCCTTCTCCAACTTGGAGCTCACTTCTTCTGCCACAATTTCTTTGTTGGTCTCTGTCACGATGTGCTCCCGGAACCAGGGACAAGTGGCACACGAGTAGACTGGTGGACTGTGCCCCCTGTTACCACTCCCTTTCTTCTTTCCCGACAGGACGACTGGGACCCGAGTCCATTTATCAGGCAGAAAGCTGACAAGCCCGAATTGGAGACCGGTCCCTTTAACTGGGACGTGAACTACGGGAGGACCGCCTCTGTTCTGGACGTCAGCTCTCCAGGTCCAATAAGACAGCGGGAACTCCGAGCAGAGGAGGGAGAGGCTTCCGGAATCGCTGAGGACGCGAGGGAGACAGACGCTGAGAGGAGAAGCCCGGGAACCTCAACAGCCGTACCTCTACCGCTGCGACGAGACACTGAGGGGGTGAACGACCCGAAGAAGCTAGGAGGCCAACGTTACCACGCTGCGCCCAGCCATGCTTCAGGAGAAGCGTGGCTCTCGAAGGTACGGGACAGGGTTGCAGGGTGGGTAGGGTCACGGGGAAAGACCGGCGAGTAGAGGAGTATATTTCTCTCACCCTCTATCCTCCCGCTCCGTTATTCCCTACTACCGGAGCACTTTCACCCTGTGAAATAGCACCGAGCACAAACGGGTGGTCCCTCACTCCCTTTCCCCCACAATCAGCATTACTGGATACTGATACTCTTTCCCCTCCTTCTTCATATGCCCCGGAGCGGCACGATTAAAAGGACGAAGACCAGACCAGGGGGAGAAGAGAGAAGACGGAAGTGAAGAAAACCCCGGATAAGAAGCATTATACCAAGGCACAACTCTGGCTTCATTTAGAAGGAGACGCACATTCAAAATAAAACCTTCTTTAACAAGACACAGTCTCGATCTCCATCCTTCCCCACGCCCACAGTCTCTGATCAAGTTTAACACTCTTGGAGGTGTATGTTGTGATAGTGTCTCTAAGAAGTCTATTTTGAAGCCCTGAATGGTTTGTAAAACTCAAGGGTCCTGGGTGATTCTCTCCCAAGCGTGGAAGAAGTGCTTCAGTCGACCCCCCACTTTTCCCGCTGAAAAGGAAGAAGGAAGTGAGTTGGTACTTACTTGGGAGGTTGGTGGAGCTTTTTGACCTCTAGCTCTGAAGCCTCTAGAATGGTAGGGTCTTCCTCTCTGTGGGGAGAATGAGGAGGAGGGGTTCGCCTGGTAGGGGCGTCCAAAACCTCGTTGTCTAAAGAAGGGTCTTTGGCAAGGTCGGCCGGCAGGGCGACCCCTTCTGCCGGCCCTGGAAAAAACACTGGGGTTAAAGACTCTGCGCATATTACTTTGAGCCTTATTAAGCTCAGTAAATGTTGCCACGTATTTCCCCAGGGTTTTAATCATGTCCTCACCGAAGAAGAGTCCTTTGGGGTTGACTGAAGGTTCCTTATCTGCCAGAAGAGAAGAGAGAAGACGGAAGTGAAGAAAACCCTGGATAAGAAGCATTATGCCGAGGCACAACTCTGGCTTCATTTAGAAGGAGACGCACGTTCAAAATAAAACCTTCTTTAACAAGACACAGTCTCGATCTCGATCCTTCCCCACGCCCACAAGTGGTGGAGAATGAGGGCAACCCATCCATTGACCCTGTAATAATGGATAACCTAATACAACATCTTATACACGGCCAGGACAAACTAGGATGGGCCGTCGAGCGACAAATGACGTCGGCACAAGCCGACCGCGAGGTATTCAAGTATTCCATGTCGTCCCAAATGGAGAATTTGCAGAAACTAATGGCTGACCATCTTGCGGCACCTCAACCCACTGGACAGCCCCATGGCCCCTCCGGCGTCTCCCTACAAAAGTTTATACCAGGGGAGGACCCGGATGCGTTTATGCTGAATTTTGAAAGGGTCGCGCGGGCTTGTGGATGGCCGGTGGAGAAATGGCCCTTCTTTTTGGCACCGTTATTAACCGGAGAGGCCCAAGCCGCGTATCAAGTGGGAAACGCAAATGGGGATGAAGCCTACCCTGCAATCAAGGAAATCATTTTGGATCATCTAAGTCTGGACGAGGAAGCGTTTAGGTTGCGATTCCGCAGGGAGAGGGGAGCACCTGGAGATAACCCAAAAACCCTCTTCTTCCGGCTAAAAGTCGCAGCCGACAAATGGTTAAGACCTAATGAGACTACCAAGGAAGGTATAATGGACAAAATATACCTTGAACAGTACTTAGAAGCATTACCCTACAACACGCAAAAAATGGCAACGTCAGCACACACAGCTGACCACGGAACAGGCTGTGGACATGGCCACCACCTTTGCACGGGCCCAACCTCGACCAGCCCTGTGGGAAGCAGACAAATCCCATAAAACAGCCCTGCTGAAAAGTGACAAGAAGACCTATCGCCCCTCCCAGGATGGGTCCTGGCCTAAAGTCACGAAAACCGATGGGCCCCCCTTTAGAGGCCCACAGGGTTTTGAGTGCGGGGAGTGGGGCCACCTCGCTCGGGGCTGTCCCAGAAGAAAGGCAACAGAAGAGCCGATGGAAGTAGGATACATCCCAAAGTCCATCCTCTACACAGCTGAGATGGGGATCGCATTTTACGTGAGTATGGAGGTGAATGGGAGAGTCGTGAAAACCCTATTGGACTAGGGCTGTAGACAGTCAGTAATACAGGGTTCCCTTGTAAAACCGTCCCAGCTCCTTCCCGAAACGATAGTCCATATCAGGTGTGTGCACGGGGATGTAAAGCAGTACCCAGTAGCTAAAATCAGCCTGACACACAAAAGAGGGGAACCGTATATAGTGAGGGTAGGGGTGCTAGCCGACTTACCCGAAGAACTCATCATAGGGACAGACAACCCGGGTTTCCTAGAGCTGTTCTTTACAACAGTGAATAGACCACAAGGGAAGGAAGGGACAGGAAAGACGCTCCCCGCCTTCGTCTTCCCTGAGCCTTGGATTATGGACCGGAGTTTTAGGTTTGCCCAGCTTAATGACCCCACTTTACAGAACGCCTGGCAACATGCAAGGAACAAAACAACACCCACAGCATACCCTCACTTTACCATCATTAAAGACTTACTATACAGAGTAGGTTCAAAAGAGGACGATCCACAGCTCCTCGTTCCTGCGTCCTTTAGGGATCAGATCCTTTTCTTCTCACATTCACACCTTACTGCGGGTCACATAGGAGCTGAGAAAACCTCCCAAAATGTGCTCAGACATTTCTATTGGCCTGGAATATATGGGGAAGTAAAGAGATACTGCCAAGAGTGTGATATCTGCCAGAAAAGGAACACTCACCGCCCACCTCCCGTACCCCTACAACCCCTTCCAATTATTGGTACCCCATTCGAGAGGGTCGGTATGGACCTCATAGGACCCCTACCAAAAACCAGGAGAGGGAACCAGTATGCACTGGTCCTAGTAGACTATTCGACCAGATATCCCGAGGCCTTCCCATTAAAAGCACCAACCTCTTCTAACATAGCGGAGCGCCTCGTCGAATTGTTCTCGAGAGTGGGATTTCCTAGAGAAATCCTAACCGATCAAGGTACCCCATTCGTATCACGCCTCATGAAAGAGGTGTGCAAGACCCTTAACCTCCGCCATATAAAAACTTCCGTGTACCACCCACAAACCGATGGGTTGGTGGAGTGGTACAACGGTACCTTGAAAAGGGTCCTGAGAAAAATGCTTCAGAACGATGGAAAGGAATGGGACCAACTGCTCCCACTGGCCTTATATGTGATCCGAAGCCAGAAACAAAGTTCCCTGGGGTGTTCCTCTTTTGAAATGCTTTATGGAAGGCAGCCTAGGTCCCTTCTGGAAATAACCAAAGAGGCCTGGGAGAAGGAGGAGGCGGAGGAAACCCGAGGGTTCCTTGAATATACCCAGAATCTGAAAAACAAGATAGGGAAGTTGAGGGACCTGGCCTACTCTCAGTTAGAGAGGAAACAGGAGAAGCAGAAAACAATATATGACAAAGGGAAGAAATGGAGGCGTCTGAACATCGACGATTGGGTACTAGTACTGCTACCCGCTTCAACCTGTAAGTTCAGGTCAGAATGGCTTGGTCCTATAAAATCGTGGGCACCATGGGAAAAACGAGTTATAGAGTACAGATAAGGCCCTCTCGCGCCCAGACGTTCTACATCAACCTGTTAAAAAAGTGGATAGGGCCACTCCCCACGAACACTCACTACACCATGCCCTCCCTGCAACATGCTGTACAAACACTGGACCAGTTGGTGATAAACGTTGACCTATCAGAGGACCAAAGGCGGTCCCTAGGGAACGTCTTAGAGTCCTACGCCCCGATCTTCTCGGACAAACCGGGAAAGACTCCCCTTACAGAACACACCATAGAGACTGTACCAGGGAAAGTCATAAAGCAAAGGCCTTACAGGATACCGGCAGCAAAAAGAGAAGCTGTACAGAAGGAAGTAAAGGAGATGTTAGAAATGGGGGTCATTCGCCCGTCGAGTAGCGAATGGTCCTCACCCATCGTCATGGTACCAAAACCTGATGGGTCCACTCGGTTCTGTATGGACTTTCGGGGCCTGAATTCCATCTCTACCTTTGACGCATACCCGATACCCAGAATAGACGAACTTATACAAAAGCTAGGTGAGGCGGCATACATCACCACCTTTGACCTCACTAAAGAGTACTGGCAGGTCCCCCTCAAAGAAACAGATAGAAAAAAACCAGCTTTTGTGACTCCAGATGGGCTTTTTGAGTTCACGGTTCTCCCATTCGGCCTCCATGGTGCTCCGGCCACCTTTCAGCGCCTTATGAACATGGTCCTAAGCGAACACCACTCTTTTGCATCGGCATATCTTGATGACATAGTGGTGTTCAGCCCCACATGGGAGACACACATGCAACATCTCCACGCGGTGCTGAGATAATTACAAGACGCAGGCCTACACATAAATTCCAAGAAGTCTCGAGTGGCCTTTCAAAAAGTCAAATACTTGGGATTCGTCCTAGGCCATGGGGTGATCGCCCCACAGGACGAAAAAGTGAAAGCCATAGCGAACACCCCGTTCCCCAAAACCAAAAGGGATCTGAGAGCTTTTTTGGGGCTTTTGGGGTATTACAGACGTTTTATTCCACATTACTCCGAATTGGCAGCACCTTTAACTAACTTGCTCCGCAAAGACGTCAAAAGCTTGGCTCTTGTACATCCATCCCAAGAGGCAATAGATGCCTTCCTCCGATTGAAAACTACCATCACCACCAGCCCAGTAGTCGTTTCTCCTGACTTTTCGAAACCTTTTATACTGCATACCGACGCCTCCGACCTTGGCATAGGAGCAGTCCTATCACAAGAAACCGCAGACGGGGTGGAACATCCCATACTGTTTATCAGTCAAAAACTGTTCCCCGAGAAACCAAATACCCCACCATAGAAAAAGAATGCCTCGCCATCAAGTGGTCAATCGATAAATTGAGGTATTACCTGGAAGGACGCCCCTTTACCTTGTTCACCGACCACGCCCCACTACAGTGGATGAGCAGGAATAAGGGCCTGAACCCCCGGGTGCTAAGATGGTTTCTCTCCCTGGGGCCCTTTTCCTTTACTGTGAAACACAAAAAAGGGACCAACAACGGGAGTGCAGACTTTCTCTCACGAGTATTTCCTCTCCCCGATCGGGAGAGTCCTAGGGGGGAGGAGTGTCACGATGTGCTCCCGGAACCAGGGACAAGTGGCACAAGAGTAGGCTGGTGGACTGTGCCCCCTGTTACCACTCCCTTTCTTCTTTCCCGACAGGACGACTGGGACCCGAGTCCATTTATCAGGCAGAAAGCCGACAAGCCCGAATTGGAGACCGGTCCCTTTAACTGGGACGTGAACTACGGGAGGACCGCCTCTGTTCTGGACGTCAGCTCTCCAGGTCCAATAAGACAGCGGGAACTCCGAGCAGAGGAGAGAGAGACTTCCGGAATCGCTGAGGACGCGAGGGAGACAGACGCTGAGAGGAGAAGCCCGGGAACCTCAACAGCCGTACCTGTACCGCTGCGACGAGACACTGAGGGGGTGAACGACCCGAAGAAGCTAGGAGGCCAACGTTACCACGCTGCGCCCAGCCATGCTTCAGGAGAAGCGTGGCTCTCGAAGGTACGGGACAGGGTTGCAGGGTGGGTAGGGTCACGGGGAAAGACCGGCGAGTAGAGGAGTATATTTCTCTCACCCTCTATCCTCCCGCTCCGTTATTCCCTACTACCGGAGCACTTTCACCCTGTGAAATAGCACCGAGCACAAACGGGTGGTCCCTCACTCCCTTTCCCCCACAATCAGCATTACTGGATACTGATACTCTTTCCCCTCCTTCTTCCTAAGCCCCGGAGCGGCGCAATTAAAAGGACGAAGACCAGACCAGGGGGAGAAGAGAGAAGACGGAAGTGAAGAAAACCCTGGATAAGAAGCATTATACCAAGGCACAACTCTGGCTTCATTTAGAAGGAGACGCACATTCAAAATAAAACCTTCTTTAACAAGACACAGTCTCAATCTCCATCCTTCCCCACGCCCACAGTCTCTGATCAAGTTTAACACTCTTGGAGGTGTATGTTGTGATAGTGTCTCTAAGAAGTCTATTTTGAAGCCCTGAATGGTTTGTAAAACTCAAGGGTCCTGGGTGATTCTCTCCCAAGCGTGGAAGAAGTGCTTCAGTCGACCCCCCACTTTTCCCGCTGAAAAGGAAGAAGGAAGTGAGTTGGTACTTACTTGGTAGGTTGGTGGAGCTTTTTGACCTCTAGCTCTGAAGCCTCTAGAATGGTAGGGTCTTCCTCTCTGTGGGTAGAATGAGGAGGAGGGGTTCGCCTGGTAGGGGCATCCGAAACCTCGTTGTCTAAAGAAGGGTCTTTGGTAAGGTCGGCCGGCAGGGCGACCCCTTCTGCCGGCCCTGGAAAAAACACTGGGGTTAAAGACTCTGCGCATATTACTTTGAGCCTTATTAAGCTCAGTAAATGTTGCCACGTATTTCCCCAGGGTTTTAATCATGTCCTCACCGAAGAAGAGTCCTTTGGGGTTGACTGAAGGTTCCTTATCTGCCAGAAGAGAAGAGAGAAGACGGAAGTGAAGAAAACCCTGGATAAGAAGCATTATACCGAGGCACAACTCTGGCTTCATTTAGGAGACGCACGTTCAAAATAAAACCTTCTTTAACAAGACACAGTCTCGATCTCGATCCTTCCCCACGCCCACAAGTGGTGGAGAATGAGGGCAACCCATCCATTGACCCTGTAATAATGGATAACCTAATACAACATCTTATACACGGCCAGGACAATCTAGGATGGGCCGTCGAGCGACAAATGACGTCGGCACAAGCCGACCGCGAGGTATTCAAGTATTCCATGTCGTCCCAAATGGAGAATTTGCAGAAACTAATGGCTGACCATCTTGCGGCACCTCAACCCACTGGACAGCCCCATGGCCCCTCCGGCGTCTCCCTAAAAAAGTTTATACCAGGGGAGGACCCGGATGCGTTTATGCTGAATTTTGAAAGGGTCGCGCGGGCCTGTGGAAGGCCGGTGGAGAAATGGCCCTTCTTTTTGGCACCGTTATTAACCGGAGAGGACCAAGCCGTGTATCAAGTGGCAAACGCAAATGGGAATGAAGCCTACCCTGCAATCAAGGAAATCATTTTGGATCATCTAGGTCTGGACGAGGAAGCGTTTAGGTTGCGATTCCGCAGGGAGAGGGGAGCACCTGGAGATAACCCAAAAACCCTCTTCTTCCGGCTAAAAGTCGCAGCCGACAAATGGTTAAGACCTAATGAGACTACCAAGGAAGGTATAATGGACAAAATATACCTTGAACAGTACTTAGAAGCATTACCCTACAACACGCAAAAATGGCAACGTCAGCACACACAGCTGACCACGGAACAGGCTGTGGACATGGCCACCACCTTTGCACGGGCCCAACCTCGACCAGCCCTGTGGGAAGCAGACAAATCCCATAAAACAGCCCTGCTGAAAAGTGACAAGAAGACCTATCGCCCCTCCCAGGATGGGTCCCGGCCTAAAGTCACGAAAACCGATGGGCCCCCCTTTAGAGGCCCACATGGCTTTGAGTGCGGGGAGTGGGGCCACCTCGCTCGGGGCTGTCCCAGAAGAAAGGTAACGGAAGAGCCGATGGAAGTAGGATACATCCCAAAGTCCATCCTCTATACAGCTGAGATGGGGACCGCATTTTACGTGAGTATGGAGGTGAATGGGAGAGTCGTGAAAACCCTATTGGACTCGGGCTGTAGACAGTCAGTAATACAGGGTTAATGTTAATGTTAAAAATAATTTATAAAGCGCACGTACACCAGGTGGCTTCATGGCGCTATAGAAAGGCTCCAAGTGCTATCCGATAGACATCAATCATAGGCTTGTCCAAAAAGCCATGTTTTGAGGGACTTCCTAAACTGCAGAAGGTTTGTGCAAGACCGTATTTCCAGCGGAAAAGAATTCCACAGTTTGGGGGCAAGAATCGCAAATCTGTGGCCTCCTTGACGCACCCGCTTGAATGTCGGAGTGATAAGGAGTGAGAGGTGAGCAGAACGTAGGTTACGTGTGGGGGTATGCTTGGAAATCAGGCTGTTGATAAATACAGGATTATTGCCATGTAAGGATTTAAAAATAAGGCAACCTGTTTTAAAGGCACAGCGCTGGGCAATAGGGAGCCAGTGCAGTTCCTTCAGTAAGGGAGTCGCTGATTGCCATTTGGGTTGTCGAAAGATCAGTCAGGCTGCATGGTTTTAGACCATCTGAAGCTGTTTAAGCAGGTAAAGTGGCATGCCCAAGTACACCGAATTGGCGTAGTCAAGATGTGACAGGACAGTGGCTATTACGACCTGAATCAGGGCTTCTTGAGTGAGGAGGCGGTGTATCTTCCTGATCTTACGCATTTGGAAAAAACACTTAGAAATAACCGCACCGACCTGAGTTTTTAGAGAGAGGTCATTGTTAAGGGAGACTCCAAGTGTTTTGGCCGAGGGGGACAGGGAGGGAGGGGTACCTAGCTCTGGAGGCCAATAATGGGGACCCCAATACTTTTGACAGTCCCCAGTAAGAACCAGCTCTGTCTTACCAGGGTTCAGTTTAAGATGGTTGAGGTCCATCCATTGTTGAATGTGCCGCATTGTAGCCTGAAAGTCCGTGACCGATTTATGTGAGTTATCGATTCTGAAAAGTAATTGGAGGTCATCTGCATAATTAAAAACAGTTACCTTCATATCTTTGAGGGACTGAATCAGAGGGGCAATATAGAGATTAAATAAATGAGGAGAGAGAGCCGAGCCCTGTGGAACGCCACAGGTAATTTTACGGGGGGAAGCTGAGAAGTGACCTTGGCAGACGGCCTGAGAGCGATCTTCCAAAAAGGAAGTAAGCCAGAGAGCCGCCGTCCCTTGGATACCAGCATGTTTGACACGCTCGAGCAGAATAGTGTGGTCGACCGTGTCAAAGGCGGCAGAGAGGTCCAGTAATACCAGTGCCTGAGGGGAACATCTGTCTGCGTTGTCCCGGAGAGTATCCAGGACAGCAAGTATTACAGTTTCAGTAGAATGGGCCGGCCGAAACCCTGCCTGATGAGGGTCCAGGTATTTAGATTCCTCCAAAAAGTTAGAAAGACATTTAGCTACATGGGCCTCCAAGATCTTCGCCAAAAAAGGAAGCAGAGAGATCGGGCGGTAGTTAGACAGAAGCGCAGGATCCGCTCCAGGTTTTTTTAGGAGGGGTACCACTGTTGCTTTCTTGAAAGCCAGGGGGACTTGGCCAGATGAAAGTGACTCGTTCAAAAGAGCGAGTGCGGGGCCAGGATAGACTGCAAGGCAGTCCTTTAGTATATGTGGTGGGCAACAGTCAGAGGGGGCACCTGATTTGACTTTTACAAGAAGATCCTGAAAGGTCTCCATTCTGATAGCAGAAAAGCAGCTAATACTACAGTTGTTACTGTGCAGGACAGAAGGGTTCCCTTGTAAAACCGTCCCAGCTCCTTCCCGAAACGATCGTCCATATCAGGTGTGTGCACGGGGATGTAAAGCAGTACCCAGTAGCTAAAATCAGCCTGACACACAAAAGAGGGGAACCGTATATAGTGAGGGTAGGGGTGCTAGCCGACTTACCCGAAGAACTCATCATAGGGACAGACAACCCGGGTTTCCTAGAGCTGTTCTTTACAACAGTGAATAGACCACAAGGGAAGGAAGGGACAGGAAAGACGCTCCCCGCCTTCGTCTTCCCTGAGCCTTGGATTATGGACCGGAGTTTTAGGTTTGCCCAGCTTAATGACCCCACTTTACAGAACGCCTGGCAACATGCAAGGAACAAAACAACACCCACAGCATACCCTCACTTTACCATCATTAAAGACTTACTATACAGAGTAGGTTCAAAAGAGGACGATCCACAGCTCCTCGTTCCTGCGTCCTTTAGGGATCAGATCCTTTTCTTCTCACATTCACACCTTACTGCGGGTCACATAGGAGTTGAGAAAACCTCCCAAAATGTGCTCAGACATTTCTATTGGCCTGGAATATATGGGGAAGTAAAGAGATAAAGAGATACTGCCAAGAGTGTGATATCTGCCAGAAAAGGAACACTCACCGCCCTCCTCCCGTACCCCTACAACCCCTTCCAATTATTGGTACCCCACTCGAGAGGGTCGGTATGGACCTCATAGGACCCCTATCAAAAACCAGGAGAGGGAACCAGTATGCACTGGTCCTAGTAGACTATTCGACCAGATATCCCGAGGCCTTCCCATTAAAAGCACCAACCTCTTCTAACATAGCGGAGCGCCTCGTCGAATTGTTCTCGAGAGTGGGATTTCCTAGAGAGATCCTAACCGATCAAGGTACCCCATTCGTATCACGCCTCATGAAAGAGGTGTGCAAGACCCTTAACCTCCGCCATATAAAAACTTCCGTGTACCACCAACAAACCGATGGGTTGGTGGAGCGGTACAACGGTACCTTGAAAAGGGGACTGAGAAAAATGCTTCAGAACGATGGAAAGGAATGGGACCAACTGCTCCCACTGGCCTTATATGTGATCCGAAGCCAGAAACAAAGTTCCCTGGGGTGTTCCTCTTTTGAAATGCTTTATGGAAGGCAGCCTAGGTCCCTTCTGGAAATAACCAAAGAGGCCTGGGAGAAGGAGGAGGCGGAGGAAACCAGAGGGTTCCTTGAATATACCCAGAATCTGAAAAACAAGATAGGGAAGTTGAGGGACCTGGCCTACTCTCAGTTAGAGAGGAAACAGGAGAAGCAGAAAACAATATATGACAAAGGGAAGAAATGGAGGCGCCTGAACATCGACGATTGGGTACTAGTACTGCTACCCTCTTCAACCTGTAAGTTCAGGTCAGAATGGCTTGGTCCCTATAATATCGTGGGCACCATAGGAAAAACGAGTTATAGAGTACAGATAAGGCCCTCTCGCGCCCAGACGTTCTACATCAACCTGTTAAAAAAGTGGATAGGGCCACTCCCCACGAACACTCACTACACCATGCCCTCCCTGCAACACGCTGTACAAACACTGGACCAGTTGGTGATAAACGTTGACCTATCAGAGGACCAAAGGCGGTCCCTAGGGAACGTCTTAGAGTCCTACACCCCGATCTTCTCGGACAAACCGGGAAAGACTCCCCTTACAGAACACACCATAGAGACTTTACCAGGGAAAGTCATAAAGCAAAGGCCTTACAGGATTCCGGCAGCAAAAAGAGAGGCTGTACAGAAGGAAGTAAAGGAGATGTTAGAAATGGGGGTCATTCGCCAGTCGAGGAGCGAATGGTCCTCACCCATCGTCATGGTACCAAAACCTGATGGGTCCACTCGGTTCTGTATGGACTTTCGGGGCCTGAATTCCATCTCTACCTTTGACGCATACCCGATACCCAGAATAGACGAACTTATACAAAAGCTAGGTGAGGCGGCATACATCACCACCTTTGACCTCACTAAAGAGTACTGGCAGGACCCCCTCAAAGAAACAGATAGAAAAAAAACAGCTTTTGTGACTCCAGATGGGCTTTTTGAGTTCACGGTTCTCCCATTCGGCCTCCATGGTGCTCCGGCCACCTTTCAGTGCCTTATGAACATGGTCCTAAGCGAACACCACTCTTTTGCATCGGCATATCTTGATGACATAGTGGTGTTCAGCCCCACATGGGAGACACACATGCAACATCTCCACGCGGTGCTGAGATAATTACAAGACGCAGGCCTACACATAAATTCCAAGAAGTCTCGAGTGGCCTTTCAAAAAGTCAAATACTTGGGATTCGTCCTAGGCCATGGGGTGATCGCCCCACAGGACGAAAAAGTGAAAGCCATAGCGAACACCCCGTTCCCCAAAACCAAAAGGGATCTGAGAGCTTTTTTGGGGCTATTGGGGTATTACAGACGTTTTATTCCACATTACTCCGAATTGGCAGCCCCTTTAACTAACTTGCTCCGCAAAGACGTCAAAAGCTTGGCTCTTGTACTCCATCCCAAGAGGCAATAGATGCCTTCCTCCGATTGAAAACTACCATCACCACCAGCCCAGTACTCGTTTCTCCTGACTTTTCGAAACCTTTTATACTGCATACCGACGCCTCAACCTTGGCATAGGAGCAGTCCCATCACAAGAAACCGCAGACGGGGTGGAACATCCCATACTGTTTATCAGTCAAAAACTGTTCCCCCGAGAAACCAAATACCCCACCATAGAAAAAGAATGCCTCGCCATCAAGTAGGATCTGCCTCTTATGGTTACCCCCACTTTTTGCTGATGCTTCACTGTATTTTTGACTTTAGTCTGGCTGGGGCCCTGCTATTCAGGCCCCCAGCCTAGCTGCTTCCTCTCTAAATGGATTCCAAGTACCTTAGGTACTTCTCTGATTGGATTCTGGGGTGCCCTTATAAGTCCCTAGTATATGGTACACTATGTACCCAGGGCATAGGTACCCCAGGGGCCTACCAGGGGCTGAAGCATGTATTGTGCCACCCCTGGAAGGCCCTCCAAAATGACACCACAGGTCTGCTACTGCAGCCTGAGTAAGGTGGTGCATGCACCCCTTACAGTGGTATAGGCTACCTATATCACTACCATTGCACACACATATAAACCTATAAGTCACTCCTATGGCAGGCCTTGACAATGCTGAAGGCAGAGTGCCTGGTTTTTATGTGAGAGGGTGCTCCTGCATGAGCAGAGCCCCTCTGCAGCATTCGGAGTACCTCCTCTGATGCTGTTTGCAGTGCAGCCTGTCCATATACTCTTAAGTGCATTATAACCTTGCGTTAAATGCTAACTTTGGGATGGCTGCACGGAAACATGTCGTGTTTATTGTCAAACATCTTGGAATACTACCACCCCGCCAGTTCTGGCGGCGGGGGTAGCATTCCACCCTTCTAGAGGGAGAGACATGTGCCCACCGGCATACCCGGTATTAACTTTACAGAGCCCTGGCATCACAAAATGGATGCTGCAGCCACAGACACGGGTCTGGCCTCCTGCTGCTGACCGAAACTCCAGCAGGGGAGGCCTGGACAATAGGTTTCCTGTTGCAGGGAGGTGTAACCACCTCCCAGACAGGCTGATGTGTATTGGGGCTGGGTGGGTGCACTCTCAAAGTGCTTTGAAGTCCAGCACTGGGGGCACATTTGGTGTCCCTGTGCATACCCCAGATCAAACCGGTTCAGGGGCTCCCAGCCCCTGCTCTGGCGTGAAACTGGACAAAGGGAATGGGTGTAACCACCCCTCTTCCCTGACCCTCCCATAGGTGGGTCCCCAGAGAATGTCCAACCCCCTACCTTAGTATAAGTATGGGACCCCAGTCCTTAGGACTTTAGATTACCCTGGACGAAACTCTGACACTGAAGCCTGGACCTTCGACGCTCTACTTGAAGATTAGAGGACTGAAGAATCTCCCTTGGGGTCAAGGAGTGACTCCCCTGCTTGGCAGGCACCTAAGAAGCAATTGTCCGGGAAGTTGTGCTTTGGGCTCCGAGTAGCCCCCGCCTCCAGCACCGACTGCACCGAAGTTCACTGGCCTCCACTCCACGAGTGTCCCGTGAGCCAGCTCCAAGTGCGTCCACTCGAGGCTCCTTCGCGGTCGCTAGTCCGTTGGCTAGTGGGCCCTCACGAAGGCAACTCTTCTTCTGCTTGGGCTTTCCTGGTTGCTCCAGACGTGCCCTGACTTACCCTCGCTGGGTGAGTCCCCCAGACCTTGCTGGTCTGCATCACCGTCCTTTCTTTGTTTCTACGAGACTTGCCGTTGCCAAGGCTTGTTGGGTCCAATCCGGTCGCCGACACCCCTGCAATCGACAGACGTCGTGGGACAGCTCGAATCCAGCTCCTGGTCATCGTCGACGCCTCCTGGACCTCGTGGCTGAAGAGTCAAGACGACCGTCAACCTACCTGAAGCACTCAACATCGGTGGGCATCTGCTCATCGCCTTCCTGGTCACTGGCTAGTGACCCAGACTCTGTCCCCTCTGCTTTCAGGTTCTTTAGATCTTCGATCCACCCTTGGATCCACCCGGACACTTTCGACTTGGTCGCCAGCAGCACTTTGCCGCAGATCGCCATTGAAAACGACGACGAAACCCGACCCCGAAAGACACCTATGCCCCCGGCTTCCCTGGGTGAGGTAACTCGAGTACTCCGGTGCTCCCGTGGGTATAGACTCTAGAACAACCTAGTTCTAAAGGGGTTTGCTCCAAGTCCTTCTCTAAGTGTCCTTTTTCTTTAAAACTCCAACCGCGACATTCCCCATAGAAGTCAACGGCGGCTCGCGGCTGTGTTCTCACACTGCACGCGTCCCCCGTGGGTCCCCTGTGTCACTACCTTGGGTGGTTCCTGGAGGGCCAAGCACTTCTACAGGCTCTAGGCCCTGTGTCTAGCTCAGTCGTGGTTCTTATACCACTTTATTGGTATATGGTTTGGTACGCCCCTAGGGCTCAAACGTGTATTTGCGCTATTACGGTTGATATTTGACTTGTAAAGTATGTACTTCGAACTCTAGCCTCATAAAGAGACTAGAGGGGTGTGTTTAAGACTAAATACATATATTTTATATATATACCTGGTGTGGTCCTCTTTCATTTGGTCACTCAAGAGATTATAGACTGGTAAAACAAGCTGCTTTACATTCCTTCAAGACTTAGCCTGAAGGCTGCTCTCCATAGCTACCACTAGGATAGCTTTCAATAAAGGTTGTCTTTAACCTAATTCCAATTTGGGGTTGGTTGGGCAGGTGCAAGGTGCCCACTATAATTAGTGGACAGCATATACCAGGCCAACTTCTCACATTGGTGGCAGCGGTGGGATTCCAGCTTGCTATTGTTTTACCAGATAATCTCAATTGAATTGATCAACTGAAAACCACTAAGGGTACCTTAGGTACATATAAATACAAGCTTAGTGTACAGTAAGTTCTACTGAACTTAGAGTTGTGTGTTAAGGGATAGCACACCCTTTCTACAACTCAAGAGAGTTTAGTAGGCCACACTAGAGTAGGTAGTGCATACACCACACCTCACTAGTAATGTCTTCAAGGCCAGGAACCAGTGGGTCCTTGCCAGAAGCCAGTGGGCTTCTTCCCTCCAAGTATGATGATCTCCCATTCTTGGAATTGAGAGCATTGTGCAGTACTAGGAAGCTGAAGACAGGCCAAAGTGCCAGCACCCAACACCTCAGAGAGGTGCTTCTGTCAGATGATCTCAGAAGACCCATAGGGCCTGAAGGGGTAGGCAGAGAGGGTGGGGCACAAGATGAGGAAGGGACCAGGGGTGACATCACCCAGGACCCCCCCTCTGAAACTGGCCAGGAAGGTGAAAATGACCTTGACCTGGAAAACCCAGCTATTCCTGTGGATGAAGAGGAGGATCAGAATGACCTCACCTTTGTCCCAGCAGGAAGAGTTGTGAGTGTGCCCAGAAGGTCTAGATCTCCTTCTCAGGAGTCTAACCACTCTGACACCTCAATAGGGACCTCTGTCTCTTCTCATAGGAGGGAATCCTCTCATGAGAGGAGAAAGAGACTGCTTCAGTATGAACAAGCCCAGCTTGAGCTCAGAAAACAGCAGTTGGCTATAGACAGGGAGTCCCTAGATCTCTATAGACAGAGAAAAAAATTGGGACTAGAGTCCCATGGTGGCAGCAGTTTCCCCAGAGATAGGGAAAGGTCTTATGACCATAGAAACCTGAGCAAGATTGTCCCTCCCTACCAGAGTGGGGATGACATCCACAAATGGATTTCTGCACTGGAGAGGGCCTGTAAAGTACAGAGGGTCCCTCAGGAGCAGTGGGCAGCAATCATGTGGCTCTCCTTTGCAGACAAAGGCAGAGATAAGCTCCTCACTGTTAGAGAAGAGGATGCTGACAATTACAAAGTCTTGAAGAGTGCTCCGATTGATGGGTTTGGCCTAACAACTGAACAATACAGGTTAAAGTTCAGAGATACCCAAAAAGCACAGACTCAAGACTGGGTGGACTTTGTTGATTGTTCTGCTAAGGCTCTGTAAGGTTGGTTAATGGGCAGTAAGGTATGTGACTTCACAGGATTGTACAATCTTATCATGAGGGAGCAGATTCTTAATAACTGTCAAAATCAGCTGTTGCATCAGTACCTGGTGGACTCTGATCTGACCTCTCCCCAAGAATTGGGGAAGAAGGCAGACAAATGGGTCAGAACCAGGGTGAGGCAGAAGGTACAGAACCAAGGTGGTGACCCTAAGAAGCAAGATTCTAAAAACTCTGATAAGGGTGGGGAGAAGGGTAAAGACCAGAAGTCTTCACAAGGCCCCCAAAAATCTTCTTCAGGTGGGGATTGACAGTCTAACAAGGGAAAAGGCCAAAAGAAACCATGGTGCAAAGTCTGTAAGCAAAAGACACACTGGACCAGTGATTGCACCAAGTCCAAAGACTCTATTCCAGCCCCCACCAATGCCCCTAAGGCACCTGTTCCCCCTAGTGCAGTTACAATTGGTGGTGGGAGTACACAAGCCAAGGGTTTAGTAGGGTTGACCCTTGGTAATGAGATGAGCTCTGGCCTAGTCAGAGAAATCACTCAGGCTGTCCTAGTCTGTGAATGAGGCATGTATGTGACCTCCTCTGTGACTCCCAGTAATCTGGGCAAGTACAGACAACAGCCATTAATAAATGGAAGAGAGGCCTTGGCATTTAGGGACACAGGAGCAAGTGTCACCATGGTGACACAAGACCTTGTGGATCCTGGGCAGGTTATACTTGGTGAGATGTACCAAGTGACCAATGCTAGAAATGTCAGAACAGACCATACTCTGGCAGTTGTTAACTTCTCCTGGGGAGGGGTAACTGGCCTTAAGAAGGTTGTGGTAAGTGCAGACCTACCAGTTGAATGCTTGCTTGGCAATGATCTTGAAACTTCAGCTTGGGCAGAAGTGGAGCTCAGGACCCATGCAGAAATGCTGGGCATCCCTGCAGATGTGTTTGCTGTGACCAGGTCACAGAGCAAAATGTCTAACACTGAACAGGCCTTGGATCCTGGAACAAAGGACCAAGTGCCATCCAAGAGGAGGAGTAGTAGGGTAAAGGCAGTGCCTTCCCCCTTGGCTCAGAAGGAAGATCAGTCTCCTCAGGGAGATGATCTCAGTCCTGAGGAAGGAACTGTCCCAGAGGAGCTTGAGCCTGATCAGGTGGAGTTCTTGGGGACAGGGGGCCCTTCCAGGGCAGATCTGAGCCAGGAGCAGCAGAGCTGCCCCTCTCTTGAACCCCTCAGACAGCAAGCTGCTGCTGAGGCTGCTGGGAATGCTAGTGGTCCCCATAAAATGTATTGGGATGATGGACTCCTGTACTCAGAGTGTAGAGACCCCAAGCCTGGTGCCACCAGGAGGTTGGTTATACCTCTGAAGTTCAGGGGCTTCCTATTGACCCTAGCCCATGATATTCCTTTAGCAGGTCACCTGGGCCAGAATAAGACTTGGGACAGGATTGTCCCTCACTTTCACTGGCCCCACATGTCTGAAGACACCAAGGAGTTTTGTCGCTCCTGTGTAACCTGCCAGGCCAGTGGCAAGGCAGGTGGCACTACAAAGGCCCCCCTGATACCACTACCTGTGGTGGGGGTTCCCTTTGAGAGGGTGGGGATTGACATTGTTGGTCCCATGGATCCCCAAACAGCATCTGGGCACAGGTTTATCCTGGTGGTGGTGGATCATGCCACCAGGTACCCAAAGGCTATTCCCCTTAGGACCACTACAGCACCTGTAGTGGCAAGAGCCCTCCTGGGAATTTTCTCAAGAGTGGGCTTCCCTAAGGAGGTTGTATCAGACAGGGGTGCAAACTTTATGTCTAGATACTTGAAAGAAATGTGGAAGGAGTGTGGAGTGACTTACAAATTCACCACACCCTATCACCCACAATGCAATGGTTTAGTTGAGAGATTCAACAAAACCTTGAAGGGCATGATTAAAGGGCTCCCAGAGAAGCTTAGGCGAAGATGGGACATACTCTTGCCCTGCCTTTTATTTGCATACAGGGAGGTGCCTCAAAAGGGGGTTGGCTACAGCCCTTTTGAAGTTTTGTTTGGTCACCCTGTCAGGGGTCCATTGTGCTTGGTGAAGGAAGGATGGGAGTTACCTCTCAAGCCCCCAAAGCAGGACATAGTGGACAATGTACTTGGTCTCCGCTCCAGGATGGCTGAGTACATGAAAAAGGCAACTAAAAACCTTGAGGCTAGCCAGGAACTCCAAAAAGCCTGGCATGACCAAAAGGCTGTACTGACTGTTTACCAGCCAGGGCAGAAGGTGTGGGTGCTGGAGCTAGTGGCCCCAGCAGCTCTCCAAGACAAATGGAGTGGACCCCATACCATTGTTGAACAGAAGGGTGAGGTTACCTATTTAGTAGACCTAGGAACACCCAGGAGTCCCCACAGGGTTCTCCATGTCAACAGATTGAAACCATATGTGGACAGGGCAGACATGGGCTTGCTCATGGCTACTGATGAGGGACAGGAGGAAGAGAGTGACCCACTCCCTGACCTGCTCTCACAGAACCCTGATGATGGGTCAGTGGATGGTGTAGCCTTGGCAGGCAGCCTCACTGCCCAGCAACAAACTGATTGCAGACAGGTGCTCAATCAGTTCAGGCATATATTCTCTCTGACACCAAGTCAGACCACCCGGTGCACTCATGAAGTGGACACTGGGGACAGTCTGCCTATTAAAAATAAGATTTATAGGCAACCTGACCATGTCAGGGACTGTATCAGGACAGAAGTCCAGAAGATGTTGGATTTGGGAGTTATTGAACCCTCAGATAGCCCTTGGGCTAGTCCAGTGGTCCTTGTGCCAAAACCTCACACCAGTGGTGGGAAAAGAGAGATGAGGTTTTGTGTGGACTACAGGGGTCTCAATGCAGTCACTAGGACTGATGCCCATCCAAAACCCAGGGCAGATGAGCTAATAGACACTTTGGCCTCAGCCAAGTATCTAAGCACATTTGACCTAACAGCTGGCTACTGGCAGATCAGGCTAGCTGATGATGCAAAGCCAAAAACAGCATTCTCAACCCCTAGTGGGCATTATCAATTTGTGGTAATGCCCTTTGGTTTGAAGAATGCACCTGCCACTTTTCAGAGGTTGGTGAATACAGTCCTTACAGGTCTGGAAGCCTATAGTGCAGCCTATCTAGATGATATTGCTGTCTTTAGCTCCACCTGGGAGGATCACCTGGTCCACCTCAGAAATGTTTTGCAGGCCCTGCAGAAAGCAGGCCTCACTATCAAGGCCACAAAGTGCCAGATAGGGCAGAGTCAGGTTGTGTACCTGGGCCACCTTGTGGGTGGAGGCCAGGTTCAACCATTGCAGAGCAAGATCCAGACCATCATGGACTGGACTGCTCCAACTACCCAGACTCAGGTGAGAGCCTTTTTAGGCCTGACTGGGTACTATAGGAGATTTGTCAAGGGGTATGGATCAATAGTGACACCCCTGAATGACTTAACTTCCAAGAAAATGCCCAAAAAGGTTCAGTGGACAGCTAGCTGTCAAAAGGCATTTGATGACCTGAAGCAGGCCATGTGCACTGCTCCCATTCTGCAGAGTCCTGATTACTCCAAGAAGTTCATTGTCCAAACAGATGCATCTGAATTGGGGGTAGGGGCTGTACTGTCACAATTGAATGATGAAGGTCAGGATCAGCCAGTAGCTTTCATAAGCAGGAGGCTGACCCCTAGAGAGAAACGTTGGTCAGCCATAGAGAGGAGGCCTTTGCTGTGGTTTGGGCTCTGAAGAAGCTGAGGCCATACTTGTTTGGCACTCACTTCCTTGTTCAAACAGACCACAAGCCCCTCTTATGGCTAAAACAGATGAAGGGTGAAAACCCCAAACTTTTGAGGTGGTCCATTTCCCTACAGGGGATGGACTATACAGTGGAACATAGACCTGGGAGTTACCATGCCAATGCAGATGGACTCTCCAGATATTTCCACTTAGAACATGAAGACTCAACTGGTCAAGGTTAATTTAATGTCCCTACGTTTGGGGGGGGTTGTGTAGGAGAGTAGGATCTGCCTCTTATGGTTACCCCCACTTTTTGCTGATGCTTCACTGTATTTTTGACTTTAGTCTGGCTGGGGCCCTGCTATTCAGGCCCCCAGCCTAGCTGCTTCCTCTCTAAATGGATTCCAAGTACCTTAGGTACTTCTCTGATTGGATTCTGGGGTGCCCTTATAAGTCCCTAGTATATGGTATACTATGTACCCAGGGCATAGGTACCCCAGGGGCCTACCAGGGGCTGAAGCATGTATTGTGCCACCCCTGGAAGGCCCTCCAAAATGACACCACAGGTCTGCTACTGCAGCCTGAGTAATGTGGTGCATGCACCCCTTACAGTGGTATAGGCTACCTATATCACTACCATTGCACACACATATAAACCTATAAGTCACTCCTATGGCAGGCCTTGACAATCCTGAAGGCAGAGTGCCTGGTTTTTATGTGAGAGGGTGCCCCTGCATGAGCAGAGCCCCTCTGCAGCATTCGGAGTACCTCCTCTGATGCTGTTTGCAGTGCAGCCTGACCATATACTCTTAAGTGCATTATAACCTCGCGTTAAATGCTAACTTTGGGATGGCTGCACGGAAACATGTCGTGTTTGGTGTCAAACATCTTGGAATACTACCCCCCCCCCGCCAGTTCTGGCGGCGGGGGTAGCATTCCACCCTTCTAGAGGGAGAGACATGTGCCCACCAGCATACCCAGTATTAACTTTACAGAGCCCTGGTGTTGGACTTGGCCCTTATTGTCCTAAAATTTTTCGCTTTCCCCCCTAGCCTTTTTACTGACATGGTGGGTCTGAACTGAAAATAATAAATGCTGTGCAATGGTGTACGCACCTTCCTTTATTTCCACCAGTGTAGAAATGCACCTTTGTAAAATGTTACTTTTAAAATGGACGCCATGGCTGTGTGCTTGTGCCTGCCTGCCAGAGGTGGGTTACCAGTCTAGTCGTTTGTCTCCCACCCCCAGCTTTTGGAGGGAAGCCTGGCACCCAGGGTGCTCTACACCTCCCCCTAAACCAGTTGGGACCGGTTCCCCAGGGAACCTTCCAGAAGCTTCCAGCCCTTTCTGGTAGGTGGGGTGAGGGGGGCTGTGCCTCCGTGTGCTCAGACAGAGCGTGGACTAGATTGAGAGGGGACACTCTGCCAGGAGGTACCGCCACATTGGGCCTGTGTGCTGGCCCCTGTGCCCATCTGCACCCCTCCGCTGTCCACAGGGCCAGTGAGAGCCCTTTACTGGAGTGAAGACTGCTGTGTCAGGAGGAGTGCCACTTTATGGGAGATGACTGCTTCTAGGAGCTGCTGTCCTGTTCTGATGAGTACCCACTGCCTGCTGATCTTGCCAGGTATTGCCTGCCTGCTCTCCTGCCGTCCTAAGCCCAGCACCTGGTGAGCACTATATCTTACTGCCTGCTGCCTAGCACCCTGTGAGCACGTGGTCTGCCCAGGAGAAGAGAGGAGCTGATGCCTGCAGCGCTGTGCTGCTAAAGCGCTATAACTGTGCCACAGGGGAAGAGGAGCGCTGCAACTTTATTTTGTGGGACTTAGCGCTACAACCTTATTCCTGCACCAGGAGAGCGCTGCCTCCAGCCCTGCCCAGGAGAAGAAGGTGCGTGGGTCCTGCAGCGCTGGGCTGCCGGAGTGCCATATTTGCATTGACTGTGCTCTGCTTGCTGCGAGAACGCTATAACTGTGCCCAGCAGAAGAGGAGCGCTACATTTGAAGTGACTGACCATCCCTGCCTGCTGGCTAGCGCCTGGAGAAGAAGAGCGCTTTATCTTATTGCCCAGGAGGTGAGGAGCTGACATCTGCAGCGCTGTGCTGCGAGAGCGCTATATTTCCAGTGACTGTGCCTTCCTGCCTGCTCCCTAGCGCCTCGGGAGGGCTATATTTCATTGCCAGTGAAGGGGAGCGCTACCACTTTATGGTGTGGGACCTAGCGCTTTGTGGGCGCTACAACTTAATTTCAGCCCAAGAACTTTCCTGCCGCCTAGCGCCTCGTGAGCGCTATATGTAAATTGCCAAGGAGGAGTCCTGTGGCGGAGGGGCCCGAGGCACATTGTCGGTGCCTGCCCCTCCGCGCTGCTGACGAGGAGAAGGCTCCGCTGAGGGTGAAGCCAGGAGAGGTCCCAGAAGCGGGACCTGTCGGGGCACATTGCCGGTGCCCGGAGACTGCAGAGACATCCAGAGGGGCCCCAGACTGCCGGTGAGTGGGGCTCAGTCATCCTGTGGTTGGGGGGTGTCGGGGCACATTGTCGGTGCCCGCCCCGGTGCCAGCATTCTTTGGAGGGCATTGGTTGTGTTTATAGAGTCCCATAGGAGGGGGGCTCCAACGTGCCCAGTACTTGTTTCCTCCCTCAGCTGCACGACAGAGGCATTTTGGGAAATTCTAGAGTCCCAGAAGAGGGGCTCCACCGTGCCAGTGTTCTTGTGGGCAGATTCCTGTTAGAACCCGGAGTGGGGCTCCCATCGCTGCATTGTTGGCACCAGTGCTTGTTGGGTTTACCCGGCTACCCCGCAGGACAGGGGGCAGCTGCCACGCATTGGGGGCATTGGATTACCCAGAAGGGAAAGAGAGAGGAGTGAGGGACCCTCCTACCCTAGCGCTTTGCGCATCTTTGTTTTCACTGCCCTTGCAGCCAGCCCTGACTTGGCGGGACATAGGGCATTTGAGCCCCGGTGTAAGGCCAGTTGGCCTGGGGTCATTTTTGGGTGTTAGGGCACAAGGCCCTTACCAGTGTTACTATGGGGCACTGCTGCTTTCATGCCTAAGATGTGTCCTGCCTAATGACATGCCTCATGTGATTCAGGCCCCATGATTATTGCGTAATGTGTTTTATGCTGATGAGCTTTGGGCCTAATATGATTTATACCTAATGTGATTTATGCGTTTATGCCTAATGCTCACACTGATGGTTCTGTGCAGAATGTGCTTTTATGCCTAAGGTTACGCACAAGGTTATGTTCATGCCCAATGTGACCAACGCCTAATGATATTGCGTTTCTATGCCTAACCTGATGCTTCCATTCCAGGCTTCCGGCAAAGGTGATTATGGCCTAATGAGATGCCCCATGTCCTGTTATGCAGTGCTAAGGTTATGCCTGCGCTAAGGTGTTATGCATAATGTGAGTCATGCCTATTGGAGCATTGCTTCGGTGCTAAATGCGTTTCTAGGCCCGATGTTCACGTGGTTTATGCCCCCGGCTCAGGATGCGTGCCTAATGTTATGTAGGGGCTGTTTTACACGTCATACCTTGGCTATTGATGGACTTTATAATTACTGATTACACCTTGTGATGGTTCTGGCAGCGGCCCGATTGGCCCTGCCTTGTAAATAGTCCCCTGTGGATGGTTATCCGGTACCGGCTGGCACGGAAGATATGCACCTGTGTTCTGCATTCTAATGTGTCTTATAAATACACACGTTATTTCTCATGCAACCTGGTGTGGAGTCTCTTTTTGTAGTGTGCCTGGTGTGTCGCCTGTGAGTGCTGCGCGGATGCTTTACACATTTCCTCCGGAGTTTGGCCCGCCCGCTCTGCACCACGCTACCCGTTGCTAACACAGACACGGGTCTGGCCTCCTGCTGCTGACCGAAACTCCAGCAGGGGAGGCCTGGACAATAGGTTTCCTGTTGCAGGGAGGTGTAACCACCTCCCAGACAGGCTGATGTGTATTGGGGCTGGGTGGGTGCACTCTCAAAGTGCTTTGAAGTCCAGCACTGGGGGGCACATTTGGTGTCCCTGTGCATACCCCAGTTCAAACCGGTTCAGGGGCTCCCAGCCCCTGCTCTGGCACGAAACTGGACAAAGGGAATGGGTGTAACCACCCCTCTTCCCTGACCCTCCCATAGGTGGGTCCCAAGAGAATGTCCAACCCCCTACCTTAGTATAAGTATGGGACCCCAGTCCTTAGGACTTTAGATTACCCTGGACGAAACTCTGACACTGAATCCTGGACCTTCGATGCTCTACTTGAAGATTAGAGGACTGAAGAATCTCCCTTGGGGTCAAGGAGTGACTCCCCTGCTTGGCAGGCACCTAAGAAGCAATTGTCCGGGAAGTTGTGCTTTGGGCTCCGAGTAGCCCCCGCCTCCAGCACCGAAGATCACTGGCCTCCACTCCACGAGTGTCCCGTGAGCCAGCTCCAAGTGCGTCCACTCGAGGCTCCTTCGCGGTCGCTAGTCCGTTGGCTAGTGGGCCCTCACGAAGGCAACTCTTCTTCTGCTTGGGCTTTCCTGATTGCTCCAGACGTGCCCTGACTTACCCTCGCTGGGTGAGTCCCCCAGACCTTGCTGGTCTGCATCACCGTCCTTTCTTTGTTTCTACGAGACTTGCCGTTGCCAAGGCTTGTTGGGTCCAATCCGGTCGCCGACACCCCTGCAATCGACAGACGTCGTGGGACAGCTCGAATCCAGCTCCTGGTCATCGTCGACGCCTCCTGGACCTCGTGGCTGAAGAGTCAAGACGACCATCAACCTACCTGAAGCACTCGACATCAGTGGGCATCTGCTCATCGCCTTCCTGGTCACTGGCTAGTGACCCAGACTCTGTCCCCTCTGCTTTCAGGTTCTTCAGATCTTCGATCCACCCTTGGATCCACCAGAACACTTTCGACTTGGTCGCAGCAGCACTTTGCCGCAGATCGCCATTGAAAACGACGACGAAACCCGACCCCGAAAGACACCTATGCACCCGGCTTCCCTGGGTGAGGTAACTCGAGTACTCCGGTACTCCCGTGGGTATAGACTCTGGAACAACCTAGTTCTAAAGGGTTTGCTCCAAGTCCTCCTCTAAGTGTCCTTTTTCTTTAAAACTCCAACCGCGACATTCCCCATAGAAGTCAACGGCGGCTCGTGGCTGTGTTCTCACACTGCACGCGTCCCCCGTGGGTCCCCTGTGTCACTACCTTGGGTGGTTCCTGGAGGGCCAAGCACTTCTACAGGCTCTAGGCCCTGTGTGTAGCTCAGTCGTGGTTCTTATACCACTTTATTGGTATATGGTTTGGTACGCCCCTAGGGCTCAAACGTGTATTTGTGCTATTACTGTTGATATTTGACTTGTAAAGTATGTACTTCGAACTCTAGCCTCATAAAGAGACTAGAGGGGTGTGCTTAAGACTAAATACATATATTTTATATATATACCTGGTGTGGTCCTCTTTCATTTGGTCACTCAAGAGATTATAGACTGGTAAAACAAGCTGCTTTACATTCCTTCAAGACTTAGCCTGAAGGCTGCTCTCCATAGCTACCACTAGGATAGCTTTCAATAAAGGTTGTCTTTAACCTAATTCCAATTTCGGGTTGGTTGGGCTGGTGCAAGGTGCCCACTATAATTAGTGGACAGCATATACCAGGCCAACTTCTCACAAAGTGGTCAATCGATAAATTGAGGTATTACCTGGAAGGACGCCCCTTTACCTTGTTCACGGACCACGCCCCACTACAGTGGATGAGCAGGAATAAGGGCCTGAACCCCCGGGTGCTAAGATGGTTTCTCTCCCTGCAGCCCTTTTCCTTTACTGTGAAACACAAAAAAGGGACCAACAACGGGTGTGCAGACTTTCTCTCATGAGTATTTCCTCTCCCCGATCGGGAGAATCCTAGGGGGGAGGAGTGTCACGATGTGCTCCCGGAACCAGGAACAAGTGGCACAAGAGTAGGCTGGTGGACTGTGCCCCCTGTTACCACTCCCCTTCTTCTTTCCCGACAGGACGACTGGGACCCGAGTCCATTTATCAGGCAGAAAGCCGACAAGCCCGAATTGGAGACCGGTCCCTTTAACTGGGACGTGAACTACGGGAGGACCGCCTCTGTTCTGGACGTCAGCTCTCCAGGTCCAATAAGACAGCGGGAACTCTGAGCAGAGGAGAGAGAGACTTCCGGAATCGCTGAGGACGCGAGGGAGACAGACGCGGAGAGGAGAAGCCCGGGAACCTCAACAGCCGTACCTGTACCGCTGCGACGAGACACTGAGGGGGTGATCGACCCGAAGAAGCTAGGAGGCCAAGGTTACCACGCTGCGCCCAGCCACGCTTCAGGAGAAGCGTGGCTCTCGAAGGTACGGGACAGGGTTGCGGGGTGGGTAGGGTCACGGGGAAAGACCGGCGAGTAGAGGAGTATATTTCTCTCACCCTCTATCCTCCCGCTCCATTATTCCCTACTACCTGAGCACTTTCACCCTGTGAAATAGCACCGAGCACAAACGGGTGGTCCCTCACTCCCTTTCCCCCACAATCAGCATTACTGGATACTGATACTCTTTCCCCTCCTTCTCCCTATGCCCCGGAGCGGCGCGATTAAAAGGACGAAGACCAGACCAGGGGGAGAAGAGAGAAGACGGAAGTGAAGAAAACCCCAGATAAGAAGCATTATACCAAGGCACAAGTCTGGCTTCATTTAGAAGGAGACGCACGTTCAAAATAAAACCTTCTTTAACAAGACACAGTCTCAATCTCCATCCTTCCCCACGCCCACAGTCTCTGATCAAGTTTAACACTCTTGGAGGTGTATGTTGTGATAGTGTCTCTAAGAAGTCTATTTTGAAGCCCTGAATGGTTTGTAAAACTGAAGGGTCCTGGGTGACCCCTTCTGCCGGCCCTGGAAAAAACACTGGGGTTAAAGACTCTGCGCATATTACTTTGAGCCTTATTAAGCTCAGTAAATGTTGCCACGTTTTTCCCCAGGGTTTTAATCATGTCCTCACCGAAGAAGAGTCCTTTGGGGTTCACTGAAGGTTCCTTATCTGCCATATTGCTAAGTTTGGGGTCTATCTTGGACAGGACGACCCTTCTCCTCTCGGCGTTAATTGCGGCATTAGCATTCCCCAAAAGGATTAGGGTCCTTTGGCTCCATCCTCTCAGTAATTCGAGGTTTAGTGGGGTACCATTAATGTGGCTTTCTTCGGTTAGATCAATAATTCTACAAAGAGGCCCTAGTATGTCAAGCATGCGGTCCTGGCATGTCTTAAGGGACCTGTCTATGCCCTTCCTTGGGTCCCTGCCCAGTTTAAACAAGAATTTAATGAGTTCTGAGTCTAAATTAGGTGTGAGACATATCTTGTCTTGGACCATAGGTCTTGGGCATTCCGCCTTTAAAATATTTTGTCTCTCTCTTTCCAGGGGGTTTCTTAGCCACCTTTTAATGAATTTGGCTACATGGTTCTGTGGCCACCATTGTGTGCTCCAGGGATGTTGGATACTGTAGGGGGAAAACATTTCCTCGCCCAGAGGGTCAATTATTATCTATTTAGAGGAGGAGGGTAATTCTTCCTTTGAAAGGGGTAATTCTAGGTCTGTTTCGTCTGGGTCAAGGTCGAGGATATATTCGTCCATTGATTCTGGCCCTCCTTGTTGTTCCAAATTAGTTTCTTCAGGGTCAGAAAGAGCACTTCGATATTGTGTCCCATTCGGGGCGCTCTGGTAGTTTGTGCCGTTTAGGACACCAATAATTTTTGGGGTGCGTAGGCCTCCCTTATAAGTCGAGGTGCTTAGTCCTCCTTTAAAGGATGAGGTGCATAGACCTCCCAATAAGTTTGAGGTGCTTGGACCTCCCAATGTGCTCGGTGGGCTCACTCTTTCAATATTATTGGTTTTCTTTGACCTTTCCCCCCATTTTTACAGTAATCGTCATTTCGCCCCCTTTGGGGGTCAGAGGTGTTGTTTTCAACCTCCATTGTGCCTCTCTTGCCTGCCATAACCTGGATAATGGTTTCGCGCATGCAAGTGTGCATGTCCTGTTGGATTAATTTCTTGATCTGTTCTTTGTCAAGATTGGGGTGGGGCCACCATGAGCCTGAGTCGTCTGATTCGATGTCAGACATGTTAACAAAATATATATATTCCCAAGATAGTTCTGGCAATTATATAAAGGGCTGTAGGTTATAAATATACTAGCGGTTAGCCCAGATTAAAATGGTTTATATATGGTTATAGAAATAGATATATATCAGGCGATAATAACAGAGATAAGCTTTTTCCTGTCTGCGACGTTTAGAGAGTTACAGCTGATCGCTAGGGTCCCAACCGTCGGTTTACTCCGATGTCGGGACCTCACGACCGATCAGCTGGTTGTTACCGTGTAGCTAAGCAACGCGCGTTGTCAGACTGCACACGAAGGTTGCTTTCGGCATTTCCCGATTGTTTTTTTTTTTTACTTTGTTGAGCCGATTCCGGAGTCTTTCCTCCTTTTTAAAAAAAATTTTATCGGTCTTAGCGTCTCTAGGCTGGTACGTTCACGCCGATGCGTGCGTTATGCACGTCGCGGGCCCAAGGGTCTTTCCTCGAAGAAGGATGTAAGGGGAAGTACCCAAGTTAGAGGCATCGAGCGGTAAGAGTGAGGCGCGGGCGTGGTTGTGAGGGTGCCTAATGAGAGCAGGCACTGTGTCAGGAGTCTCGGAGGGACTTGTAAGCCTCCATGAGAGGGAAAGAAGTATCGGTTCAGTTTGGGTGTTGGTGGGGGTGGGGGAGGGAGCGGATAGTCTCCGTAAATTGGAGCCTTCAGATTGGTAGGAATTTGTCGAGTAGTGAGATAAAGTTGAGATTAAAACAGTATCTTCTAATCGGTTAAAGCAATCAAAATAATGACACAAACAGTCTAATTAACAACACCGAAAGGAATAGTTAACCAAAGACAAAATAATCTAAGAAGGTTAGTAAGGTGATAAAGAGTAATACTTATCTGCTTGAAGCCGCATTTAAAAGAGGCAGATCAATCTAAGCGCATGGCTATTGTACAACATGAAGATTCTATTCTAGATCTTTACTTTATGATGTATTATTTGCTGCTTGAAGTGGCATTAAAAGAAATATGCATAATGTAAGCCTCCGTGTCTTTAATGAAATCCAGATTCTCTGGTCATAGTATTAGGAGAATCGCAATTGCCCGTTAGCTACCATTTGGGTTGCTGTCGGAACCAGCCTACTAATTTGTTCCATATCTTCTGGACAATCAGGATGATCGTTCCTCAAGGTAAGGAGGTGTATACAAGTGCCTCAGAAATCATCCATCTGTATGCTCGCCATCTCTTTGAAAAACATACCCTGAATCAACTAGCAGAGCTTAATTTTCTCAATTTTCAAACGCAAGATGGCACATTCTGGATGTCACGGGAGACATGAGTTGGCCCAGTCACACCAAGAAGTGGTTGATGTTAGCAGCAGGTGTTGCCAAAAGGAATATTGCCAGAAACTGGGGTAGTGCAGAACCTCCAAGGATTATAGACTGGGGAGAAGACCTAGAATGGTGTCAGTTGGCAGAGAAAGCAGTAGACCAGAGTAAAGGATGCCCAGGGAAATGTGGACAGATCTGGTCCCCGTGGGAGGCATACAGGGCAGAAACAGGGTGATGTATAAGTGGAAGCTGATGCTAGCGAGGAAGCTCATGTGAATGATGGCGAACTTGCAGAAGTGGAAATGAGATTACAATGTATTGATATGTACCTGTCCGGTTTGGTCATGTACCTAGAACAATGTACGTTGGTGCACTACAATTTGTTAATAAAAAGAGTTTATAAAAAAAATATATTTCAATTTTCAACCTACCCAACCAACCCCTATTGAGACTAATCTTACAAAAGTCTCCTGTGAATGTATCCTCAAATGCGGTTTCCTTAATACACACGCAGCAGTGTTACACCATGTTCAAATCTACCACTTTTATTGGCATCAGACCCAGCATTCTTTTTCTTACAGCAACTTGGCTGAATCTTGGAGCACATGCCATCAATGCAGGCTTAACTCGCACTTATAGAGTCAAAGGATGAAGGGTGATTACAGATTCTCTATAAATCCAATTTAGAAGTATTGGTGTTTTATACTTCTGCTGCCTAGGTTGTGAATGTATGGGTTTCACACTGCAAAAGTCCCAAACAGTAACACCAAATATTTGCTTATTGACCTTCAAGTTGTAACAAGCAAAAATACCTTCCTAGATCTCCCTTTATTACTGACTGTTCTTCTGACATCTATTTTGGCAGCATTAATATTTAGCTTGATGGCCCTACTGATCCATAATAAACCAAGGACCTGTCTGAGGTAAGGAAGCTTCCTTCTTGAAGCCATACTGCCTTTCCACTATAAGTATTTTGTGTGAAAGACAGGTGTCCGCAGAAATGGTCACACATTGGAGGAAAAGTCAGTGGCACAAAAACCTCCAGGAAGTTGGAAAGACAAGATGTAAGCATACCTGAAATCAGTGAGGAATGTAGCAAGTTGAAGACAAGACTGAAGGTTAATCCAATTATTCAAGGAACACAATAAGGACAAAAATACCAGACTTAAGGAGTGTAGGAAAGTGGATTATTAGTAGGTGGGGGTATTCACCTTTAGCTAGCAATACTGCCACAATAATTGCTAGGCCCAGTCGAGTCTCCATTAATGAATCCTTACTCAACCCTTGGTAGCTTAACAAATGAACAGTCAGGTTTAACTTACGTAACAGGTATGTTTAAGCATTTAATATCACCAAAACAGTAAATATATAAAAGACACAACACAATAAAAATCCAACATCAATTTACTCAAATAGAGATTATTTTTATCTTTACAATGACACCAAAATAACAAAAAGCCAGTGTAGGGAACAGGAGATATGAATTTTTAAAGATTAAATAAAAAATTGTGCATTCTAACGCCAAAAAGCTTAAAGCGCCACTCGCAGGACAAAGTCAAAGTTTTAGGCCAACATCGATGGAGTGCGGGTCAGATAGGTTGAGGGCCAAGTCCCGGTCAAAAGTTAAATCTAGACACAAGAGGGCCCCTGAAAACTGATAATAGGAGAAGACAACACCAGGGGGAAATAAGCAACCAAAATACAACAAGAAAATTGAGCTTCTCCCTTTAATTTCAAAAGGTATAACTCAATGAATAATCAGTACCACGAAACAGACCTAAACTAAACTGGAAACCATACTCATACATCAAAACAGGCACACACAATCATTCTAGAAAAAAAAAAACATCCAATCCATACATTAAAAACATTGCTCAAAATCCCAAAATTACATTACTATTAATTGTTTAGGCAATTGTATGTTAGCCTAGACATCCGTTGATATATCTCACAATGAATACAGTATGAGTCTTCATTAGTATCATTCAGTACATATCTTGTACATGTATCGATGTCATTAATATTTTATTGCTAACAATTGTATTGAGGAAGAGGATTGCGCCAAAGCGCGTTTTGGTGAAGAAAAACTCAAAATTAGTTATGCCACCTTCATCAGGGCACTGAACATGCTATTTAAATGGTGGCATAAGCCATCCAAACGAAAAGAACAAAGCATTCAGGGAGCCCTTGTCCAATTTTGGTAAAGTCGGAAACATGAAAATAAAAATAAAACAATGAATAAATACATAAAATGTATGAAAAAAGAAGAGAATCAAAGTGTGTTCTGACAACGATAGAATGGAAGGAATCATACCACACCAGGCACTCAGTGACACAAAGAAAGAATAGAGAAAGGAGAATCCTTTAGTGTATTTATTTAAGGAAAGAACAGTGGCCTTGAAAAAAGTGGATAAAGAATCACAGTTCAGCTTACATGGAACACCCCAGGTGCAATGCCAATATAACACGGAAGCCACAGTGTGCTCAATAAACGTATGTGAACATTAGGACAGTGCCTTGGTACCCACAGTGAGGTTTCAAAACGAGATTATCATTTTTCGAAACATCTACTGTATAGAAGTGTAAATAGCTTATTCAGCTCTTCTCCATATGAATGTCAAAGGCAGGGAGCGCAAAGTAATCCAGCCAGAATATAATGAGGGTTCAGGTCAGAAAACCCAAGAAGAGGGATGAGACCTTCCTAAATAGGATATTCTTGTTGTATTTCGATTGCCCGGTCAAAAGTTAACATCAGACATAGGGCCTGATTCGGAGTTTGGTAGTCCATGGACCACCAAACCCGGGGTGGCGCAGCGGTGCGGCTACCACCGCACCGGCGGTCCAACTGCCGTATTCTGACTCTGGCGGTCCTGGGTTCTCGATCCCTCGGCGTTGGCGCGGCGGTCTGAGGATTGTAATATGCTGGCAGTGCAGCTACGGCACTGCCAAGCATATTACGACTTTCCTCACTTCTACCTTTTTCATGGCGGTGAGCCAGACATGAAAAGGGTGGTGGTGAGGAAACTAGGGTGGCCCAACAGCACCCTCTGTTGCCTCAGTGCCTGGGGAGACATGCAGTTGGGCACATGGTGTGCCCCCCTTTGTGTATGCACCCCAACTTCTGCATGACATGGACTGCACAGTCCATGCCGTGCAGGAACTTGCTTTGGCGTTCCCTTGACGCTGCAGTTCCAAGGCTCACATATGATCCTTTGAATTGCACCGCTGCAGGACTGCCAAAGGACCTCCTGCCAGACCACCACGAAACTCATAATCTTGCGGGCAAGTAGCGGTTGACTTTGGCGGTGTGGGAGCGAGGCACTGGCGTGGTTGTGGCATTCATATGTTGAATGCTGCTTTGGAGTGTTGTGTGCGTTCTAGGCTCTATTCATTCCACACTGACGGTTGACCAGTGTTTGTAAGGTCTCCGTCAGTTGTGGGTGTCTAAGCTGTCTTCTCCACAAAAAATTACCTACCAGAACCTGCCTGTCTCTATCTGGATACTTCACGATTTGGCGACGACTAGGAACTGGAGGAAGGCAGCATTCACGTGTTTTCCTTGTAATTTGAAGGTATTTTATCCTTTTTGATATCCTGTGTTATGATTGCACCGGCGGCTGTTTGACCCATCTGTGCCCTGATTGCACCTGCAGCTGTGTTAAGAGCACTAGTGTTGTGTTTGTGCTGGATTTGACATTTATGGTACATGTTTAAATTATTTTTTTTGGGATGCTTAATGTGCTTTGATCCCACCAGCGGCTGCTGTATCCGATTGTCGTGCGTTGATTGCACCGGCGGCTGTATTTTGGTCCTATTTACACTCGTGGACCTAATTTTCATCGTGCTGTCAGGCATCGCTGTTTCATTTTCGAGCAAAGTTTAAAAAAAACAAAAATACAATAACCCTTTCTCACCTGTTACCGCCGTTGGCCTGCATTGGAATACTGCGCACCGCCTTCAAGTTCTAGCGGCATTGTTCTCTCGCATCATTCCCTCAGTATTCTTCATCCCGCTGTGTACTTTGGGAGCCGCAATGTACCCTGGGAGCGTCGTGACGTAAGACGCTCGGCGGCCATTTTTGTAGTTTTTTTTTTTCTGTTTGGCTTCCGGTTATGCGTACACCTGATCGACTGCGCATTGTGTGTTATTCTTTGCCTCAGTACCTTCTCCTGACCATCTCAGCACCGCCGTTTTGTCAAGAGTACTGCAAGTGAGTCATGTATTTTCAACGGTGATTCACACACCATTTTCTAGAGTAATTCACTCTGGCCATCTGTGCATCGCTACCGCTTCATGTATATGGCAAGTGAGTCATGCATCTTCTACGGTGACTCACACACCATTTTCAAGGGTGATTTCTTTTAGTTTTGCTTGCTATTTCATTTTAACTTAGTTTTCCAGTTTTGTTTTTTAGAGTGTGGTTCTCCTCTTCATTGTTCACAGTTTGACAATTATCCATCGTTATGTCCAACATTTCTGCACCACCACATTTTTTACCGGAGGCTGGTGAACCAAAAATGGAGTGGGAACTGTGGTATCCTATGTTTTTAGCTTATGTGGAAGTCCTGGAAGAGGACGGATGTACTCCTAAGAGAAAACTTGCCTTATTAAGACATTGTTTAGGAGGTGCAGGTCTAAAGGAGTTCGCCAATCTTCCTCCTATCGAAAGCTCAGGTGATGTGAATGTTTTTGATGTAGCTATTAGACAGATGACTACTAGGTTTGGAAAAAAAATTAATAAAGTCATGGAAAGATTCAAATTCTACTCCCGTGCTCAAAAAGATGAAGAATCTATTGAAGACTATGTGTCCGCTTTACGCTCTTTGGCTGGCTCTTGCGCCTTTGAAACTATCAATTACGAGCAGGTACTGAGAGATCAGATTATGATGAAGACTAAAAGTAAGAAAATCCAAGAAAGGTTATGGATGGGTACTGAATCTTCTTTATCTGCTGTGATAAATATCGCTAAAGGCATAGAACAATCTGACAGATTTGTTACCGAAATCAGGGTGCATGTTGTTAAAGTGAATGAAACTGTTTCAGAAGTTTCTTTAGTTAAAAATCAACCACCTGAAAAAAACTCTTTTCCTTTTCCCTACAAGAAGAATGCCAGTAAAGACAACAAACCTTTTGGTAGAAGGCCCCAGATAATATGTTATAGGTGTGGTAGTTTTGAACATGTTGGTAGCTATAAAGGCTGTCCAGCGTGGAACAAAGTTTGTGTTAAATGCAAGAAGGTAGGTCATTTTGGGAAGGTTTGTAAAGCATCTCAGAAAATTAATTTTATGATACATGAGGAAGAAGCTTCACCGGCTGAGTTCAACACTATTTCATGTGTAGGTAATGTTAAGTGTAAGGGCTTCCCTAAATGTACTCTGTCTATGGATGGAAAAAACATTTCTATGATGGTTGATTCATGCGCTTGGTACACTATCATTGGCAAGAGTGTGTTTAATGAATTGTGGGGCAGTAGGGTATTATCTTTACCTGACATCCAACCTGGTGGTTACTCAGGTCACAAAATTGCTCTGGAGGGTTTCACGTGGGCTGACCTGGAATTTATGGGTAGGAGAACCAGAGGTAAAGTATATATAGCCACAAAGGGAGTGTCGATACTTGGATGGCCCCACCAACAAGAGTTGGGAATAAGACTAGATCCTAATGCTTCTTCTTCTGTGTATGTTGTAGCCCCCAACAACGAGAACCTAGCTTTAGGCATCAAAAACAGGTTTCCAAAACTCTTTGACACATCTCTTGGTAAGTATGTTGATTTCAAGCATAACATTATTCTCAAAGATGGGGCAGTTCCTGTTCGACACAGAGTAAGGAACGTACCTTTGGCCTACCAAGGTAAACTTAAAGAGATGTTAGCAGGTTTGGTGGAGGGAAATATTATTGAACCAATAGAATCGTCCCCGTGGGTTTCTCCGGTTGTTTTATCTCTTAAAAGCAACGGCGATCTTCGTTTGTGCGTTGACCTCCGTAGCTTGAACAAGGAGATATGGGTTGATAGACATCCTCTTCCCAACATACATGAATTAATTTCCACTCTTTCAGATGCTTGTGTTTTTTCCACAGTGGATTTGGCCAGTGCCTACCACCAAGTGGTGTTACATGAAGAGTCCAAGTGTTTAACGGCATTTGTCACACCTGAAGGCATGTACCAATTCCTACGCATGCCTTTTGGTCTGGCCAGTGCGGCTTCCGTCTTTCAGAGACTGATGAAACAAGTTTTAGAAGGATGTCATGGTGCTATCGCCTTTCAGGATGATATTTTAATCCTTGGTAAGGATGTTGAGGAACATGACAAGAATTTGGACAATGTCCTAAACCGTGTACAGAGTAAAGGTTTAACTTTGAAATTTTCCAAATGCAAATTTAGACAAAATAAGGTGGAATATTTAGGTCATGAAATTTCCAGCGAGGGTATCAAACCTAAATTTGATCACGTGAACAATATTCTAATGGCGCCTACACCACTGAATAAGGAACAATTGTCTTCTTTTTTAGGTTTGACAGAATTTTACAGTAAATTTGTGCATGATTACTCTTCTATTGTACATCCACTAAGGTTACTACTTAAAAAGAATGCAAAATTTAACTGGGACAAAGAACAACAAGTTGCTTTCGATATTTTAAAAAAAGAAATAGTTGGTGCACCTTTTTTGAAGTCCTTTTACATTGCTAAGGAATGTATTGTCGCAGTTGATGCTAGTAGCGTGGGATTAGGTGCGGTTTTAATGCAAAAGGATTTTGGCAGTGAACATGTGGTATCTTATGCCTCTAGAACGTTACGTGGTGCTGAATGTAATTATTCTACCATTGAAAGGGAACTATTGGCTTGCACTTGGGCTGTTCAACACTTTAGACAATTCTTGTGGGGTACACAGTTTCGTATAAGGACTGATCACAAACCGTTGATTAGTATGTTGGCTGCAGGGGGTGGTAGAACTCTTACGGCCCGGTTAGCAAGGTTGGCTGCCAAACTGCAGGAATATCAATGCATTGTTGAGTATGTTCCAGGGCGTTTAAATGTGCATGCAGATTGTATGTCGCGGCTGCCTTTAGCCGGTGTTCATGACTCTGTCCATGCCAAGGAAGATTGTGATGTGGCTTTCACCATGGTTGATGTCAATAGCGGAAGTATTGATCCATGTTCTCCCGAAATGATCTCTGAGAAGGAATGGAAAGACGCTATGCGTGAGGACCGTGATTTGGGTGCTGTAGTGGAGTTTTTAGAAAAAGGTTGGCTGGAGGAAAGGAAATTAAGTGGTGAGTTGGGTGCATTTTTTAAAGTCAAGGATGAACTTATGTTTTCGCAAGGAATTATTACCAGAGGAGACAAAATTGTTCCCCCATGTAAGCTTAGAGAGAGAATTTTGAGAATGGCTCATGAAGGGCATATGGGCATGTCTAACATGAAGAGACGTATAAGGGAATTCTATTGGTGGCCTTGTATTCATGGTATGGTTGATAGATGGGTCAGACTGTGTTCTCCATGTTCTTTAAGTGACAAATCAGTTAAACCTTTGTCCGTGGCGGTAACTCCAATTGAGTATGCGCTGGGACCTTGGAGGAAATTGGGTATTGACATTATTGGTCCTTTAAGTCTTCCTACCAAAAAAGATGTTTTTGCGTTGGTCTTGATAGATTATTTCTCTAAATGGCCTGAGTTGAAGATGGTAGAGAAAATTACTTCCACTCAGGTAATTGAATTCTTGGAGGACATTTTTGGTCGGGAAGGTTTGCCAGCAGAAATAGTTTCCGACAATGGTCCACAATTTGTCAGCAAGGAGTTTGAGTCATTTTTGGGAAGTTGTGGCGTTGTACACAAGAGGGTGTCTAATTATAACCCACAGGCCAATGGTCAAGTGGAACGTTTCAACAGGGTAGTGAAAGAATCCATTCAGCTTGCTAAGAGTGGATTGGACTGGAGAAAGGCTTTACGGGCTACCCTGTTATCATATCGCATCTCTCCCAATTCTGTCACTGGGTTGTCTCCATTTGAAATGTTACGTGGTAGGAAACCTGGTTCTAAACTCATGCCTTGGTGGTTGAAAGTACAGAATTCCTATGACTCCTCTTTGGATTTTTCTCAGGTCAGGGAGCGTGTTGAGAAATATCAGGAGAGAATGAGAAATAATTTTCCGAGGAATAATTTTTCAGAATCTAGGATTAAAGTTGGTGATTTTGTTCGCGTAAGGTTTGGTGGTTCCTTCAACAAGAAAGGGTCTAAATGGTCTGATCCTATTAAGGTTGTGGAAGTTTTTAGCAAAGCTGTGAGAGTTGATGGGGGCAAGATTTGGAATTTTAGACGGATTTCTTTATGTAAATTCGTGAATTCTTATAGATGTACTCAGTCTTTTGCTCCAAAGACTTTGGAGAGGGAGGACAATTTTCCAAGTTACCTGGATTTACAGGTGGATTCTAATCCTGGGTTGAGTGTTTCTGGTTCTGGTACTAGTGACCTTGGTGTGGGTGATACTTTATCTTCTCCTACTGCACTTTGTGACATTCCTGAATTGGGTGACAGCATTCCAGACAGTCATGTGTCTGAGCTGAGGAAAAGTTCTCGGATTAAGCAGGTGCCTGTTAAAATGAAAGATTTTGTTCGCTTTTGATTGTGCTCTACTTTTTCATTATGTCAATTTTTACCTCTGCATGTATTTTGTTTTTTGGGATTTATGGTTGTTTTTCAGCTTCTTTTGTTTTTGTTTGTTTTTTGGGGGGGGAGGTGTGTGGCATTCACATGTTGAATGCTGCTTTGGAGTGTTGTGTGCGTTCTAGGCTCTATTCATTCCACACTGACGGTTGACCAGTGTTTGTAAGGTCTCCGTCAGTTGTGGGTGTCTAAGCTGTCTTCTCCACAATAAATTACCTACCAGAACCTGCCTGTCTCTATCTGAATACTTCAGTGGTGACCCACCCCCACACCAAGTCGTAATCAGGCCTTTAGTCTTTTTCTTGTTACTTCTCTCTCAATGTCGAGTCCTTGGGTTTCTCAGTTCCATTCATCGACTGTGGCGGCCTGCTGCAGCGCGGTGCCTCATGTGCCTCTGGAAGTCTGGACGCAGAGGAGCTCTGGAGCTTTCAGTGGGACAAACCAGCGTGGTCAGGCTGATTCTCAAGTTGGCGTAAATCTTGACGTCGAGCTAGTCTTCTCCAGGAGCTTTTCAGCTTTGCAGATCTTCTTCCTTGTTGTTTCCTTTGGGGAGAGAAGGGTTCAGCAGCACCTGCCAAGGGTTCAGAGACTCTGAGTCCTAGCCCCCAAGAGGCAATCCAATCTCCCACAATGCACCTGTGCAGTCCAGGAAAATCATGTTGTAGCTGGGCAGCTGGAGTAGTCCTCTCTTTGTCTGCTGCAGGTGACTTCTTTCAGAACTTTTGTACCTGTTGCTGCTCAGGGAGTCCACTCCTTTTCCTTTGAGTCAGACACGGTCCTTTCTTTGTGGAGTGCAGCAGGTGCAGTCCTTCTGAGTGCACGCCTTCTGTGGTGCAGTCCAGGGGTCCAGCAGGGCAGTCCTTTTTCTTCTGATGTTCCAGGCAGTATCTTAGGTACTACTGTAACTCTCCCATATTTATTCTCTATCCCGGGCTGGCAAGGGGGGGGCGGGGGACACCCCAAACAATAAAGGTAAAGTTACCTCCCTCTGTTATGACCACTTCTTGCGAAGTGTGGCTTTTTTTTTTTTACCCAGAATGCACTGTTCTCCCAAAAACCTAAACTGAGAAATGTTTTCCTTGGATTGTATCTGTGTAACCCAACCCAGGAGTGTAGCTAACATCTGACTACACTCCTCTTCCAGCCCCTCTCCTAATCTAATTAGGAGGGCTCCCATCTGGCTGGGGATCAAGGAAGTGGGGGCTGGCCGCTGGCCTAGGTCCTGTGACATCTGTTCTCCTGCCTTTGAAGTCCAGCTTATCACTCCAGCCCCCTTCCTCTTCCTGTCCCTGGCTTCTCCAGGAAGCAAATCTTCTCCCACCAAATGGCTGTATTGTTGCAGCCCCAAGCCTCTTCGCACCTACGGCGGCATATAAAACATATCTTATATTGTCCCTGCTTTTTATAACAAGGCACCTTACCCTTGGTGCACCTAGGGCAGACCTACCATGGGTGACAGGTGGTAGCTCACAGTAGTCATACCGGCTCCCCACGACTTATGGGGGTATCCTTCAATCGTAAGTACCCCAGCGGCACAATCCGTGACTGTTCGTATACCGCGTTTACGCGTGTATAACGCTGTATCTCCTCCCTGCTGGGAGGAGATACAGCGATATACACGCGTAAACGTGTGTATATCACTATGTGGAATAAAATTAGGATCTTATACATGTGAGTCTCAACTCAATTTTAGTTTGAGAAAAGCTGATTATTATTATTCAATATCAACCCCTCCCAACGTCTGCCCGCCTTCACTCATGGAAAAACGCAAACTCTGCCGGCCATGCCAAATTAAAAGCACTTCGCTGGCACTGTGGCTCAAAGGATATGTGGCCCTGGGGCAACAAAACAAACGGGGGCAACGCCCCCACTCCCCAATATAGGAACCGCACCTGCGTTGTCCTAGTGGCGGATTTGTGATGGAGTGAGTCCGTTGCAGGACACGTTCAACATTCAACTATTTCTGTGGCTTTTGGATGGATACTAGCATCGCACCCATGATGTGTTTGTGCTAATTGTTGTCACCTGCATACCTCCAAGCATCACCTTGAGGCCCAGAGGACTGGTGGTGGTTCTCCCAGCACCCCCTACCACTATATCCCTGCGAGGAGAAGGTCTTGCAGATCCTACATCTTGTAGGCCTGACAGGAATCCCTGGTGGAGTGGAGACTGGTAAGTAATACTTTTTAATGTGTCACTAAACATACATGTAGTGTTTGCTTTTACATTAGCTGGTGCAAATGTGTTTGCCCTTATTTTAACATATAGCCTCATCACTCACCCCAGCCTCCCAACCAGCCCAACCTTCTGCCTCAATTCATGTCCCTTTTTCAACCCAATTTCAGAATCCCACTGCAATCCCAAGCACACTCACTTCTTTGCAGGCACACACTCCAACAAACGCAAGCAGCACAATCACACACATAAACACACACTATTGAAACTACACCCACAAGCACAACACCCACAACCACCACCACCACCACAACATAACCTGCACACTTACACAAAAGCACATCAAAACACCAACCAAAAGCAAACACACACTCATCACATTATCAAAGAGCAGCCAAAAAACACACATCCAAACTTACACACCAGACCCACATGCAACTTCCAAACATAGTCACAAGCACATCACCCACTCCAGCTCCCTCTACCTCCAAAAGTGACTCCTCTAGCACTCCTCCCACCCTTACTCCTTTTTATGACATTTTATTGTTTGTAATTGTGAAAAACGTGCAAGAGAATTATCTCAATTATTTTTACCCAATTTTAATTTTACAATTGATATTAGTTTTTTAAGTGTTAATACAGGTGTGTTTATTTTAAATTAATAAGTGAAAAAATAAACACATATGCATTACACATAAGAAAAGAATTGCATGTAAGAGCAATTTATAAATGCATGCATCCAGAGCAAATGTTAACAGTCAATTCATAAGAAAACAAGTAAAAAGGCAGCTTACCTTAGATTCCAGCAACGACGGGCTGATTTGTTTTGTGGTCAAGTAGCAGCAGCAAAGGAAAGTCTTGGGCAATCGGGTTAATGACGAAAACGGAAGTGAAAAACAGAAAAAAGGTGCATGTATACCTCATATCCCTTTGATTCCGCCAACTCAGGTTTGGAGGTTTACCCGCCACAGTTTCCGCGATGGAAAGGCACATCGGAAATATTGGCTGGCCTCTCTGCGACAGCCGCTTTTACCAATGAGGCTGTCGACATGGGAGGAGCATTCTGGTGGAGACGGCGGCACTCGGATGGACTATAGTCCATAGACCCACCAGCATCTAAATTGAGCGGGCGGACCGCCTAGTAGGTGGGCGGAGAAACCGTCAGAAAAGTGACGGCAGAACCAGATTGGCCAAGATCTAAATCAGGCCCTTAGTCTGTCACTTAAAGAGCATATAGTTTAAGTCGTTAATGGTTGTTGAAGTGATGACTGTGCATATGAAGCAAGAGCAGTATTTTACAGCCACATCCCCACCTCATTTCGAAGGGCACTCATGTGAGATCATACAGAACTAGCCAGAAATCGCTAAGGTGAGATCAGGATAAGAACCTGGTAAGGGATGTATGACGATACCACGCATGCATTACATCGCATGCCATTAGATCGCGGTTTTAACAACGCAAGTCGTTACAACGACTTGCGTTGGAGGGCGCTGGACGTAATGTAATGCATGCGTTCTAAAGGTTGTTTCCCCCTGGTAAGAGCCATGCCTGAGAAAATGCCAAATGTTCAAATGGTGCTTGGGGAAGGTCTCCCGTTAATAGAAAAAAACAAAAGAGCTAAACAACAGAGCATGGGTCAAGTAATTTAGGCAACATGACAATGATATGTTCTGTGGTATTCCTCTCAGAGATGACCAGAATACCAAAGCTTAGATGTACCCTTGATTTATTCGAAGAAAATAAGTAGAAATACATCGAGCCCACAACACCCTGCCCTGCTGTGTCCAATCTCCAACTGCCGCCATCCCCCAAACTTTAGAGCCCGAACACCAGACAGCTTGCTTATAGCTCTGTACACACACTCTACAGTATGCACGAGACAAAACAATATATATATATAGATATCTATCTATATATATAGATATATATAACAGCAAATAGAATACAGCAGACAAGAGTGAGAAGTGAGGCAAGTGTACAAGCATACCTGGCATTAAAAAAGATTCTGAAAATCTACAGTGACTGAAATGGCAAGCCTTACCGGTATGTTTGATAGCTCATAAAGCCGCTGCCAAGTAGAGGAGGCAGCATTCGGGGTTACTGCACGGATACCAGTCCGATACAGACACGCTTGCCTAAAGTGCACACCCACTACATGGATGCACAGTAACACTTGTTAAATATGGTGCCCTTGAAAGAGGGGGAGTGTCCCCAGATAACAACTAGACAAATGTATGGAGCGGAGTAGGGAAAACTAGCTGTGAGTACAAGAACCTGGAGCCTAGCCACTCCTTTTGCACAATGCAGGCTCCCCTATGAGTGCAAGAACTAGGAAGCGAAATATAATCAAAACAAAGATGATAAAGTAATTAACACAAAATCAGTATCTTTGAAAAGGGAACTGTAAGAGTAGCCTGGCACTACCATCGCAAATCTGCGATGACATTCTATGATATGAGCCTGTCCTGTTGTTTTCTGTTTCAATGTAGTTGCCAGTTCCATGTAGTGTCTATTATGATGTCAAATATCAGTAGGGTATTCTTTTCTCCATCTTCCAATTCAGAACTTTTTATCCAGTTACGAACTTGTGTTAGATATTCATTTTTTACAGGTGAAAAACTCATAGAGATTTAGGGGTCTCTCTAAAATAGTTCTACAACTGTCAGATGCATCTGATTAGAAAAGTCAGTAAAGATGTGCATGGATTTATGTAAAGAATAATCATTGTAATTGTACACTTATGCTGATAATGCCCTGCACAGTATTTTTCAAGACAGAGACTGCTGCTATTTCCTTCCCTCAGCCTCACATGCTCGGTGAGTTCAGGGGTCACATATGTGAGGATAAGTGTGCATGCCTTCTGTTCTTTTCCTGACACTATGTACCATTTGGCTGTCCCCAAAGACTGTACCCAAAATATAGTTTATTGATGAGGGTTCCTCGCTAAATTAAAATATATTATGAAAATTGCATTTCTAAATTCAACAAAGAATGTCAGAGCCGAAATACCTCACTAGTTTGACCCAGGCGGCAAGTATAAGTTAAATAGTGCAGGGTTAAAAGATGAGCCCTGAAGGACAGGGGAAGTATGAGAGATTGTACAAAAAAAAACTGTGCTGAATCTGCTAGAAAACAGACTGTTTTGACAGATACCGATTTGAAAGACTCTATCCACAAGAATGCAGGGAGATACGGATTATAATGCTACCAAGATGTCTATAAGGACTAGGCCTGCAGAGTTGCCCTGGTCATTTTTAGACTGTCCGTGGCCGCCATGAGTGCAGTCCCATGCTGATTGGCACAGAAACCGCATTAGGAGGCATCGAGAACGGACTGTGATTCTATGTAATTGGTAAGTTGTTAATTTCTTCAAGAATTTAGCCACCAGGAGGGAAACCTGCTGGAAATTAGCAGGGATCTGCTGGAGAAATCTTCAGTAAGGGAACAATAAGGGCTTGTTTCCGGCAGTCCGGGACCAGGGCTGACTGAGGCACCAATAGGTCCCGTGACAGTGTGAGGATACTGGGAGGACGAGGCTCTGCTGGCGACACAGATTTGATAGACAGAAAAATAGTCTTAGAATCAGCCTGGTCCTGAAAAGAGAGATGTGCCATTGTCGTGTTGGAAAGACCAATCCACTCCAGTGTTTTTCAAGGCCTTTATTCAAGACGATGTCTACAAGTCATGGAAGGCAGGTCGGGGACAGCTGATGCCTGGAGTCTTCTCACAGATAGAAAGAACACTCCAAGCATCAACAGAGCGCACATTCACAAAAGAATGAAATACCAACCATAACACCACCCCAAATACAATAAAGAAACACAAGGAAATAATTAAAAAAATAAGAACTACAATAAAAGGAACTATATATATTTATTTTTTCAGCAAAGAAGGATGATACCTTGCCACAGTTTTCCGTACGCATCTGGGATCAACTGTGCGTGGGCTGAAGAGTACGATATTCGAAATTCCTCTTGCCGAGTTGCCTGAAGAGGGAATTTAGTTGTGTGAAAAAGATGGCGAGTAGTGCCGGTGGCAAGACTGTAATGAGTCTTGTTCCCAGGCTAGTAGGGAGCCTCTCATTTTCATTTCAGCTGTTTGCAATTGGATAATTTATCAGCCCATAACTCCTCAGTAAATCATGGGGTTTTGGGTACGGTCCAGGATCCAAGAAAACTGCAGTGTTTGAAATGGGAAGCCTTACCAACATGGTTGAGACCGCTGCCAAGTACGTGAATGAGACAGTATTCAAGATTTTAGGGCGGGTACCAGAATTTCTGGAGCATGCGCAGTCTGACACAGACACGCTTGCCTTCAGCACGTGCCCGCTGCACAGATGGATAGTAGCACTTGTGCATCCTTGAAAGAGGGGGAGTATCCCCAGGTAGCAACTAGACCACTTCATGGAGCATCTGTTAGCACGTGAACATCCATGGTCTGCTCTAGCTGCATGGAGGCCTCTGTTCCTATAGCTCTCCATTACTGAGAAACATAAAAAATATTGTACTCCTTCTGCAACTTGTTACCAAGCTTACTTCCTCACACAACTCTCTTCTCCATTTAACACCCATTTGCTTACTGCCTCAAAGGTTACTAAAACGCCAATTACATCATCGAATTTTAACTGACAATACAACATGAGGTGGTTTTCTGCTGTTCGACGTTCAAGGATGTAGAGACTTTGAAGATTTAATCACATTAGGTGAAAGCAAGAAAGAGGAGATCATGTGCCTATCGGTTGTGGCCAGAAAATGGTATCTTCTTGCAGACAGACGACTGTGTAATAACTTTGGCTAATATCAAGGAAACATTAAACTGATTCTTTAATTTCATAATGCATAAGTTATACATAAAAATTTTAAAACATCATAAATATCAGGGAATAAAAACTTCTGTACAAATAGGTTTAATTTCCACAGACTTTGTCTTGCTAGAATTCATATAGAAAGGGAGGCAAAGTTAATGTCTTTTCTCTACAGAAACGGTTTGGAATATTGCAAAAAGCACTATTTATATCGCTGACCTGGAAATGTTGCCTATAATTGGGGATAATTGTCTTTTCTTCTATAAAAGTATGAAATGAAGGGTTGGTTTTGTAAATGTCCCAATTTGGTTAGTGGTCACTGATTATTTACTTGAGCACTGACACATAGTTTTAGGAAGTTTGGTTAGCTCTTAAAAACGTCATAACACACTTGTTGTGACCTTTGTTTTCATTGAGGGTGCACAGATTTTTGACAAGACAAAGGTAGTGATAAGTATTTGAGTGCTGTTAGGCCTTTTATAGTATTAATCATTCGCTGTACCATGAACATATACGTACCAAGAAGGACAAAGAGGATCCAAACTGAAGATTTTGTTTTCATATTAGAGATAACAGAGTATTTTTTAAGTCAGAAGAGTAGGCCTGCACACAATTTTCCTGGGAGGGACATTTCATAATCTGACAACCGGGAATAGTTGTATACACAAGGTGTGTTTAGGGTGCATTACTAGATCAGAGTGAATTTGAAACAGCAACAGACTCTTCTGAGCATATTGAGAATATTGCCTTACAAAGCTGGAATCAAGCCTGGTATGCAAGGGGCGCTGCAAAATAAATCAGTGGTAACTGCATTTAGCAGCACCTGAAAATCTTACTGAGTGATCCTTTATTAATGTGAAAAATTTAAATTCTGTGCCTAAGAAGAGTGCAAAGCTCTTTAGGGAGTGTTTCCGTCAGGCCGTTATTGATATTTTTAGAAGAGTTAAAACAGACTTGTCTAAATCAGCAAACGTTTTAAGGAGAATTTCATATGAATCACTATATTAAGATTTGTGCGTGAAAGTTTGAAAAGGCACTGTGAATGTCAAAGGTTTGAGTGTCTTCACAAGTCTTCATCATCAAAGGTTTCTGTGCATCTCAGCATCACCGTCTCGTAGTCAATCTGAGGGCCGGTGTCCTGAAAAAACAGAAACAGGTTAGAACATTTAGAGGATTCTATTTTTCTTCCCCTCAGTGTTTTCAACACTATCAGGAGTAGCGATCAGATAATAAGTGGCAGGATTTGGTGCAAATTATAAATTACTTTCAATTTACTCACCTTGAAGGATAAAATCAGTTCATATGAAACTATATTTGGTACATATCATATATAAGAAGGGTATGAGGTGCCTATTTCCATTGGTACGCAATTCATTCAATTAAAATAGCTGTAAGAATTTGTACCACAAGGATCAATGGTTAATGCACTGATAGTAATTTGGCTAGCAAAAGTCCTGCTAAATGAGAAGAGTGCTACAGATGATTAGCAGGTTTGTCTGTGATTGGGCCATTGGGAATACCACTTATTTATCATTCGCACACTATTTATTGTTCCGAATTGTGACTATGACCCACAGACATAAAATGAAATGAAAGGTGTAATAAAACATTAAGGGCCTGATTACGACTTTAGTGATGTGGCGCCGGGTCTGCCCCGGGTCTGCACTGCCAAAGCCGTGGTCGGCCCGCCCACCAGATTAGGAGTTTCCTCGTGTCTGGTGGGCTTTTTTTGGGCGTTCCCACGGTGGTGCCTCTAAAAACAGGCATTGCAATGGGAGCGCCAATAAAAGTTGCTGCAGAGCATGGAGTGAAAAGTCCATGCCATGTAGGAACTGGTGTGCATGCACACAGGGGAGCACATGTTGTGCCCCTCTGTGTGCATCCACAGGGCGCAGAGGCACCAGGGGGCCATGTAGGGCCCCCTTTGTTTCCTCTCCGCCAGGGTTTTCATAGAGGAGGAACCGCCATGAAAACCTTGGCGGAGAGGAAACTCCTAATATGCATGGCGGCACTGCGGCGGTCCCGCCGAGCATATTGATGCCTCTACACCGCCTCCAGGAAACATCGGTTCCCTGGCGGCTGTGGCGGTACGATCGCCTGACTCCCAATAGGGTGGTCAGGAGAACACCAAGGCCGCGCGAGTCTGGCAGCCCGTGGACTCCCAGACTCGTAATCGGGGCCTTATAATCTGAACACCACCATGCCCCACTCCAAATAGACTGCTTCTTTCCTTTCTACAAATGGTTTTTGCCACACATATCCTATATCGGCTCCCATGGTGAGTGGCCTGGAAAACGGCTCGTATTTTCCCCACCTTTCAAATTACTGATACCAGATTTTGCTCTGAGGGTGGGTAACATTTGGACTATTACAAGTTGAATGAACCCTGGGTATGCCACTAGAAATTAACAACTACTGGGGAATTACCGGGGTAACATTAATTCCGGGGCTGACTGCCTGGGCAACTCCTCATTTCCCCCCATAATTTCACGTTTCAGCAGTCAAAATCTCTCTGTGAGAGTTAACGGATCTGTGGGAACACTGCAAACCTCATAATTCCGATGGGGGCCATTGTAATTATTAGGTCATTCGTAATGGACGCCATTGCCTATCACTCAAAACACATTTATCAGTGTAAGTTCCAACATTCCTTACATTACTGTAATCAACATTACAATCATAACACACATTTCATTGCCATAGATTATGAGTCCGTTCCCTATGCTAATCAAGAGAACAATTACCCTGCATCGTGGACTATGGGAGAGGTGTTGAACACCTGACAAATTTGTGAAAATTGAGCGAAATTTTGTATTTTCCTCCAAGTACGTCATCATCAGCTCCTACTTTCATTGTCAGTCCTCTAACTTTTCTTTGTCACTCTTCTGACCTTATACAGTATTATTCCATGGATGTCTTTTACGGACACTCTTCTGATTGCTCAACACCTCTGTGCTCATTGTCACTCCTTTGTTCTCTTACTACTTCCTGTTCTCTTTTTAAGTATTCTCATCTGGTCTCTTTTATTCCTGCTTCTCTACTCTTCAACTGCCCCTCCTTTGTACTCTCTTTCATTTACATGTCTCTTTTCCTTCTCTCATTGTAACTATTGTAACTATTTTCTCTGATTCATTGTGAGGTCAGGCTTGTCACAGAATAGTACACTCCAAACGGATTTTCAAAATAAGTAGAAATTCTTCTCTAGAATTGTATTTTTTCCTGTTAACTGCTAGTCACTTGTCTTTTATTTTCAATCCTCTAATATTTCATTGTCTGCCTTATCTCTTTTAATAGTACTTTTCTAATTATTCTCTCTACTTACTCTCGTTCATTGTCATTACTCTAATCTGTCATTTTTATATTTCAATGGCACTTTTAATTCTTTCAATGTCTCTGCTCTATTACAGTCAATCCCCTGATCCCATTCATTGTAAATACTCTACTTTGATTGCCACTCCTTATTGGCAAGCCTCCACTACAATTCACTGCCACTACTCTGCTCTCATGGATTGTCACTCGTCAGCTGTTTCATGGGCAATTCTATGCTCTCTTCAGCTTTCATTGCCATCCCTCTGCTCTATTCCCCTCTCATTTTGTGAATTATTATTCTCTTTTATTGACAATCTCTTGCCTTTCATTTTCAAACCTCTAATCTTGGTCACCCTCTTTCATCTATGTCGCTAGCTGGCTTTTTTAACTGCCATTCTCTATTCCCTATTTCATGGTCTCTCCTCTGCTATCTTTCAGAGGCATTTCCCTTATTGCTATCCCACTATTCTCTTATATTCTGTCCTATCTAGCTGTGGTGTCCACGACCTCTCTCCCTATCCCCAACAGTCTGCAAAGATACTAATTCGGGTATGACACATGTTGACAGACAAAGCTGGGTTCAATAAGGTGGGTCACAACCTCAGACAGTACTTTCACTTTCACACGCACAGGCCGTCTGAAACGCCAAAGATTGTATTCTCCTGACTAGGTATACTCAAACGGCTGCTACCCTTAAAAACCAAAACACTTACAAAATGGTCTGTATCCAGGGACTGGGACACAGAATAGGCCCGGGCTCCAAAATAAAAGTGGTCCCATTAGTGAATTAGTTAGTGTTGGACCTGGCCCTTTTTGCAGGGTTATCCCCAAACGTTTTGCCTTCTTCCTCCTATTTGTTTTTTACCAGTTTTTGTTGGTTTTAGGACTCTGGGCACTTTACCACTGCTAACCAGTGCTAAAGTGCATATGCTCTTTGTCTAAATTGGTTTGGTGATTGGTTTATCCATGAATGGCATATTTGGTTTACTAGTAAGTCTCTAGTAAAGTGCACCAGGTGTGCCCAGGGCCTGTAAATCAAATGCTACGAGTGGGCCTGCAGCACTGATTGTGCCACCCACATGACTAGTCCTTTAAACATGGCTTAGGACTGCCATTGCAGTGCTATTGAGTGCATTTTTAAACTGCCATGTCCACCTGGAAAGTGCACCCACTTTCCAGGCCCAAACCTTCCCTATTACTATCTGTATGTCACCCCTAAGGTAGGCCTAAGGCAGTCCCATGGGTAGGGTGCAGTGCATTTAAAAGGTAGGAAATGTACTGGTGTGTTTAGCAATACTGCTAATTTAGTTTTTCACTATTTCAAGGCCTATCTCTCCCATAGGGTAACATGGGGATTGCCTTGAAATATCTTTTAAGTGTAATTTCCCATTGGGAGCAGAAAGAGATTTGGAGTTTGGGGTCTCTGAACTCACAATTTAAAAAACATCTTTTGGTGAAGTTGGTTTTTAAATTGCGTGTTTGAAAATGCCAGTTTTAGAAAGTGGGCATTTTCTTGCTTAACCATTCTGTGCCTCTGCCTGTATGTAGAATACATGTCTGGGTTAGGATGACAGTCACACAAAGGGAGCGGAGGTGTGCCTTGCATATCCTGATGGTTCATCACCAGGTTGATGGCCTTCCTGAGCTAGAGTGGTGTGAGGAGTTGTCACTGATACCTGAATAGGGTTGTGCCTGTTCACACACAAAGCTGTCTCCACCCCCCCAGGTAGTGTGTCTGGAACCAGGTCAGGGAAAGACGGGGTCTTGTACACAACAATACCTTTCCTTTGAAGTTTGCCTACTACAAAGACAGAAAGGGGTATAAGTATTGGACCTCTCACACCCCAAAATCAGAACACTTCTGGACTAAGGACATTCTGCCAGGAAAAAGTGCTGGATGCTGTAGGAGGGACTGCCACTCTGCCTGTTGCTTTGTTGTACTGGCCTGGTTGTATAGCTTGCTGCTTCTGTCCTGGAAGAGAAAGGACTGGACTTTGCTTTCTACATCCTGCTTCCTTTTTTTTTTTTCAATATTTTTTCATTAGTGCATGAGTTTCACTGTTTACAAAAAAAATGACATAATTTAGCATGTTCTATTAAAGAGAAAAAGAAGAAAAAAAAGATTATATAGTAACATATTCCATATTCATAACGTTACATGTTTTTTAAAGCCAACGACCTTGTTGTAGGATATGAGAAAAGAGAAAAAAAAGCATTAAATTAAGTCTGTAACATTTCTATAATATGGTCTCATGCACATTTTTAGAATTTCTTTTTTTTTCACTACATCCTGCTTCCAAGGTACTCCATGGGCTTGAGTGCGCTTGCCTCCTGTTAAGAAGTCTCAGGGCCATCAAAGACTTCACCTGCCAGTGCCTTCTGCTGAGAGTCCTGACTTACCAAGTAGTGCCAAATCCAGTTCTTGGGCCCTTGGAAGTAGAATCTAGTGATATGAAGGAGAAAATCCACGCATCGACTCCCAGCATCTGTTTTTTCAACAAATCGCTGCCCAAGATTGACACAGCACCTGCTTCACTGCTGTTGCATCGACGCATCGTGTCTGGATTTTCACTGCAATATCCCTGGGTGCCAATTCTTCATCGACACCACACCGCAGTAAGAAGCAGAGGCCGTGTGTCCAGAAACCGAGGCATCACCTCTCCTGCCAATTGCCAATAAGGAACTGATGCATCACCTCCCCTGTGTAGTAAGGAACCGACGCAAAGCTTTGCTTTTCCGGCGCCTAGTCTCCCCTGCGCCTGTTTCGTCTTTTCGTTTTTGATGCATCTTAGGTACTTTGTGCTAATAGAATCGCATCCATTGATTTCTATAGACTAAACTTACTGTTGGATTTTTGTCGTTTTGGTCTTGTTTTATTCAGATAAATATTGGCTATTTTTCTAAACTGGTGTGTACTCATTTTGTAGTTCTTTCACTGTATTACTGTGTGTGTATGTACAAATGCTTTACACATTGCTTCTGAGATTAGCCTGACTGCTCGTGCCAAACTACCAAGGGGGTGAGCAGGGGTTATCTTAGCTGTGTGACTCCCTTACCCTGATTAGAGTGAGGGTCCCTACTTGGACAGAGACCCCATTTCTAACAGCTAAAAAAAAAAGAAAAGAAAAAAAAAAGAAACCCATCTTTGCATATTGGGGCAGTGTTTAACTTGTAAAGACATGCCGTATAATTCCTTTGCAAGGTATGGAAGACTGCATGGATTTGAGCTTGCTGCAGGAAATGTTTGTTTTCGTATCAAGCAAATCAACAGTAAAAACCGGCCCAGCAGACTATTAAACAGACCCACAAACAGCAAAAAAAACAGGCCCAGACACTGACCTTTCAGATCAGCCCTTCGGGCACTGCCTGATTACCCCATAGGCCAGTCAGACCCTGTCTATATCATATACAAAGCTCTTCACAGGAACAACCCCATTTATCTGGTACAAAAGGTAAAAATCTCAGTTGGAAGTAGGACACTAGGATTCAAATCACTTCTAAGTGTTGTGATCCCTCACTTTGAAAAGAAAGCCCATGGAGCGTGGCCAGGACAGGAAAGGGGTGAGATGTGTGGCGCCCCAGCTCCGGACTCCTATAGCCTTTTCAGACCGCCTAATCACCCGGGGGTGAGCCCCGAATATGTCCCCTTACAGCAGCAGGTGCTGGAATCATCGGATGGCAGCACGCGGGGGATACGCCCCGCTCCAGTGTGCCCAGCAGCTCCGTTGTGCTTTCTGGGCCCGGCGTGATATCCTCAATCTGCCATCTTGCGAGTCCGGCCAGGGAGCATGCATCATCTTGCATCGGGACCCGGTCCCGTGATCAGCATCGGCCACGTTGGAAGGGGGGCACGGGGGAGATTAATCCCCATCTGCGATGGACTCTGGGGACCCCTAGATGCCTGACCAAGGTGCCCCTTGCCAGAGATGACGGCGCCGGAGTGTGGCCCCACCCTTGCAGTGAGCGAAGTGATTAATGTGCGGAGGCATCAGCGCTCTGTTCCCCTTGGACGCTCCTCTTCAGCTGGTGGATGGAGGGGGTTGACTCCGGCGGCAGAGAACAACGGCACAGACTGCGACTGTATTGATGTGTTCCTGTCAGTTGGGCGCGCTGTCCTCGGCCCGCCATTTTCCAGAAGCCCCACAGGAGCAACCACAGACCTGCATAAGGCCCCAAAACCACACCTAAAATTTACTGCCTTTGTGGCAAGACGGGGCGGTGCTAGCTAAGGTGGCCCCCCCTGAAGCCTGACCAGGGGCCCCTCATCAGAGGTGACCACGCCAAGGCGAGGCTTCCCCTCCCGCAGTGGATGAACTGATTGATGCGAGGGGCCCTAAATGCTCTGCTTCTCTTCTGCACCCGGCCCCAGCAAGCACGCTTAGAGTGTCACCCCCTAGCTGCGGAAAACGGCGGTTGTGACTGCTACTGAACTGCCTGCTGCTCAGGAGCACCCATCAGTGCCAGGAGAAGGGACTCCCCCTCGAGGACTTACCAGTGGGCCACTCATTGGAGATTGTCCTTGTAGGGGCGAGACCCCCCCAGCGTTGAGTGATTTGAACGGTGCAGGGGGGGTGTTGATGTGCTGGAGACTGGAGTGGGGCCACTGGACTGCCCTTTGAGGTGTGAGCTGCTGCTGGGACGCGGTCTGGGCCTTAGGGCCAAGTTGGACTCTCTGGCGGCTCTGAAGCGGCTGGGCCTTCCGCACTAGGGGTGCCTCCCTGCCCACGGGCCTCACAGCACTGCCAGCCATCTGAACTCCCAGAGTCCCTTCAGTCAGCTGCTGCACCTGTAACCCTCCTCGGCATGTGCTGCCTACACTATTGAAAGCACGGCCTAGGACCATCACTGATGCTCTGAAACGCTGGGGCTTCGGACACTGGATTCAGACCTACGGACCTGCAGTGCCTCCCACCCCAGCTCAAGAGGAGACTGTATTCACGCCAGATGAGCCCCCTTCTGACCCTCTCCACACGGGGTGACAGAACTAGAACCACCTCTGCAGCGGGCACACCCACAGTGCTGCTCGCCCGGATCTCGCTCGGACTCCTGGGGGCCTGTGCATGGCGGGTGCCCATTGGCCTATTGACCCTCTGCTTCCCTGGTTGACACGCCATCCTCTGATGGCCCAAAGTACATTCCCAATGGCCCGCACACCTCGATTCATCCATCAGGAGGGTGACTCCTCCAATGGGACCGGTGTGCCTCGCCGTCGGCTCCCCCAGGCTTAGAACAGTTCTTCATTTCTTTTCTTTGCTTCCCAATTTTATTGGTCAGGTGCCCTTCAGAAGGAAGCCTACTCATCCTTCTCTGATTTGTGCTACTCACTACCATACACCGGTGGGCACGACTTTGACACTGAGGCCCCCCAGCTCATACACCCTGCCAGCGACATGTTACCGACACGCCTTGCCCCTCGACTGCCCTTTGTAAGGGAGGGGACAACCCCCACCAGCAACACCCTGGGAGTGCCCTTCTGGGCATCAGCCTGCACACGCCTGATGGCACTACACTAGCTTACGTAATGACCTCTACACAACATTCTAAATTACTCTCTCTTAACGTTTGGGGCTTGAACTCACCAAACAAGCGCAAGCAGATCTGGTGTTACCTTCTCCTGCAAGACCCGTATGTCATCTTCCTCCAAGAGAGGCACCTCCTGCGGGATGACTGCAGCATTGGGACCATTTATAGATGTGGCTGAAATTGAGGGTGGAGCTCTTTCAGAGATTGTCAGCTGTCCACTAAGACCTGCGTCATCTGCACCATCTCTGAGGCCATACAATGGATCGACCTCTGGATCGTCCTGGACAGTCTGTGGTACAGTGACCTCCTTCTTGGTCTCTGTTGGAACCTGCACTTTCTGGTAGGCTGAGGCCATGCCCTAGCCAGGCAGAACCTACCACTCCCGTCAGGGGTGGGTGATTACACTCACTTTACAACCTGCGCTCACTCTTGGGTAGTTTGGCACTGAGCAGTCAGGCTTACCACAGAGGCATAGTGTAAAGCATTGGCACAGCACTCACTCGCAATACATACACTGAGCGTCACAAAAGAGGCTTCACATGTGATGTATTTATTTAACATTTGTATTCAACACACACAATAATCAGCACAACATGAACATCATGTACTTTTGGGCATAAATCACACGTGGAAATATTACTAGCAGTACTAGGCCCAACTGTGTTAAAAGGACATCAGTAGTATGCACACTTGGGAAAGATCATATTCTACCCCCTCAGCACCTTTATGCGATGCAACAAGTTATCCAACCTAGGCCCACCATAGCAATTCTTATAATTCAAGACCACACAGTTATAAGGTGCACCAGAGGTCACAACGATATCAGAAATACATACACAGAATTATGACACTTTTAAGCAGCACCACGGGCCAAGGCTGCATGGGTAAAACCAATGTGAAGCGTAGTGTTCTTCTGGCAAGAAATCAACATGTAAAGCAACACTGACGGCCAGTGTCGTTAATCATAGGTGGTCCGCAGACTGTCACTCCCACACACACACACTCACTCAGCACCGATACGCGGTGCAACGGATATCAGGCAGGTCCACAAGGAACAAACTCACTCAGACACGCACACAACACTGTGCAACTAATATCCGTCAGGTCAATCGATAGCACACTGCACACCCTTTGGCCCAAGCCTCCCTCCACCCTCAAACTCACCAGACTACACTACGTCCACAAATTGGAGATGACCAACCCTCCTCCTGGATACCAGGCTGCACGCAAAGTCACATTCAGTCAGGGTCCCAGGGAAGAAGGTGGGGGTAGGTAGCAGGACTAATTCGGAATCAGCTGTCAAATGGGGGTTTGGCCACCACTCGAGAAGTTCACCCACAGGATGTGGAGCAGAAGCGGGCTGAGGGCAATAGTCGGTCACTCAAAAGTGTTCCTCAAGGGGCCTTCCGGAACCAGCCCAGCCCTGCGAAGCACAAGAGGCATTGAGGGGGTCAGGCAGTCTCTTCACCCGCTTCTGATCGATCTTAGAAGCGTCCCTTCTATCCCGTCAGTAACTGACCATACCGGGGCCAGATCTGGGCAATAATACCTGGCAGCACGATGTAGTGGGGGCCTGGGTGAGGAGAGGGCAGTTGGGCCGCCGCACTGAGGGCCCAAAAGGAACAATCGATGAATGGGGAATGTAGCAAGGGAGCCTCTCGGAGGCACCCCGTCAGCGACACGTTGAACAGAGTAGCCCCAGGCAATCCAGGTACATATCTGGTTCGTGGTGATACGAGCCGCACCAGACAATTCCGGTCTTACACAATGAAGAGTTGCAAGCTTAGTACCTCGCTGGAAATGAGGCACAACATCTGGTGCGCATTGCTCCAAGTCGCACCAGACAGTTCTGGCCACACACAACAGAGAGTTGCAAATTCCATACCTTCCTGGAAATGAGGCACAACGTCCGGTGCACATTGATATGGGTCGCACCAGACCATACCGGTAATGCACAATGAAGAGTTACAAATTCCGCTCCTCCCTGGAAATGACGCACAGCCTGGTGCACGTTGATACTGCTTGCACCAGGGAATTCCGGTCACACACATTTGTGCAAGTTCAGCAGTGCCCCATGAGGTGTAATGAGGCACCACTACAGGTACGCCCTCACCTCCAAGGGTTGCACTCTGTGAATCGGACACCACACGCAATGAGCATGCAGTTGGCGTTTCGCACGAGAGAGAAGCGGTACTATCGACGAAGCGGGCACGGTTAGACCCCACAACTGGTGAACCCGCTCACCACCAAGACGCTTATGCGTGCTGAGGTCCGCACGATGCAGGGGCCTACTCCTTAGATGTGGGCAATGCTTTTGGTGCTCCGCACAAGGCAATCCGGTCTCCAGTCACAATTCTTAGATCCTCTTTCATGCTGCGCTACCAGTTGGGATCCAACACACAATGTGGGCACTTAAGAGGGCACCGCTCACCAGGTGTCACAAGTAGTGTTGTGGGTCCCCCACAGGGGGTCTTTGATGTCCCTGAGACCTCCACAACATAACAGGGGTCATGCCAACAAGCCTTTGGAGAGAACACTTCAGGGTGTCACACAGCAGCAAGTAGTCAGTCCAGGCCAGCCACTTTTCACGACGGGTGCATGGTCCCTTCCATTGGCAGAAATCATGCTTGTGCACAACAGACTCTTCTGGCAGTGTGCACCACGTAGTTCCAGGTCCTCTGGTCCCACGTTCCCACAAGTGTATCTCTGCCCTGCTGAAGTATGACACCAGTAGTTATACTGTAGTGTGCATTTAAAGCTGGGGGTGGTTCAAGAGGGTTTGCCTTTCAACCACAGATGTCTCCCCTAAATTTCAGTCCTGTCTGCCATGAGGCCATGAAATGCAGATCTTAATCTTTAGTGGGGCCATGATCTGGCTCCCAGAGGCCAAGTGTCAAAACCTCTTCCTCCAATCTATCCAGCTAGGCCATCAAATGACAGAGGTCTGTCGTTACAGCTGCATGCCCAATGTTTTTAGCAGTTGCTGGGGAATGCACAGATGTGCTTCCCCAGCATCCAGTGTGGGATGGAGTCAAACTGAAAGGCACACAAAGAGTTTTAGAGCAGAGAAATGCCCACTTTCTAGAATTAAAAACAACAAGATGCAGCACAAAATGCACTCAATGATACCTTGAAAACTGTAAGTATACAACTAGTTTAGACAAAAAAATTTGAACCATATGTGTGCAACAAGGTGACGGTTCTGCATACCGACAAATTCGAGCAAGAAATCAAACAACCCAGAACTATCTGGGGATACTTGAATGCACTACAACAAACGCACTCATCAAAGAGTGTCAACAAAAATAATCAATAATCTTCTAGAGTTTCAAATAATTATAAACAACAGTTGACCGAAGATTCAGAAAAATTACACAAAATGTTCTTCCCAAAGGAAACGACAATAGAAGAGAACTGTGTAGGTCTCTCAGCTTTTTATTCAGTCCAATAGCGGAAGAGACGCAAAGAATTCAACCAAAAGTTGCTTGATACAGCTTAAGTACTGAAAAATCGCTTGATGCAGCTTGATGCATTGTGAAAAGGTCCCAATGCATTTCGGGCCAAATTGGCGGCCCTTCTTCAGGGGAACTGTAAATATCAAATAACATAATCACAATCTGAGTAACACAGCGTCTATTCAACATTATAATGAAGAGCAATATGAGAAACATTATGTGAAAAAGGAGAAGAGCTCGAGAGGATTGTCAGAATTAAACGTGTGCCAAACAAGAAATGAACCAAAAAGTAAAATCCCAATCGTATAGGAACACCGTGAAGTCACGTGCTTATGAAATACTGACACGAAAAAGTAAATGATTGAAAAAGTTGATGAAACACTAAATTTAAATGAAACGTGATGATTAATAGTGCTCAGTGGACTAAGGAAAAGAAAAATGAAGGTGCACACAGGCTTACCAATGGAGCATGTAAGGAAAACCTCAATGCAGCTTGAAGGAGCAACACAACCACTCGGTAAACAGAGGGCTGTGAAACGGGAACTAGATAGACACGGGAGAGGCTTATCAGTCGAACAGAACACTACCGAAGGAAAATAAACGTGACAGAATATCCAGCAAAATAAACTCACCAAAGCGTGACATGCCGCGAGTGCGGGTGACTTCTCAATTTACAACATGAGAGGCAAGTGAACAAGATGCGTACGCAGATAAAACGTGAAAACGTGACGAAAGCATGGAAATAGAAACAGGAGCTGTCGAGTGAAAACAAATAAGCTTAAGAAAAGACTGTAATCGAGAAATGGAGGAGAGACAACATGCGAATAATTGGATGTAACATACAGATAGAGATCAAAATAATATGTGAAATGAACTTTAAAGCATTCAAAATAACAGAAATGCATACACTTTGAACAAAAGGGTACAAAATGGCGAGCTAGCAATAAAGTTGAAATTGACAAAAAATAGACAAAAAATACGTAATAATAACGATGGGAAACAATAATCAATAACATAGAAACTGAGAAATTAACAACATGTCTGTTAGACTGACTGCAAATATACATCACTAGTGAACTACAAAGAAAACAGTGATGCATAATATTGACAATGGGAAACAATAATCCGTGACATAGAGACTACAAAATTAACAAAATTAACAACATATCTAATAAACATCACTAGTAGACTAAGAGAATAAAAACAACGTATTTCAGGGCTAACATGAAATGACAAAATACATCATGATATAATATCAAAAAGAGTTACAAAAACATGAAAATTCACATTTGTCATTCAACCCGTTCGGCACAAGACTCTCCATGAACCATATCCAATGTAATTCACGTTGTGACAAGAAACGTGTCATATCTCTACCTGCTATCTCTTTGACAAGTTCTACCACACTGAATCTAAGCTGCGCAATGGTGTGGTGTTTTTCTAACCAGTGTTGTGCAAGGGAGAGCTTAACGTGTTGGTCCTGATTCTGCTTTTGTGTTCAGTAATCCGAGTACGCAAATTTCTCTCGGTTTTACCAACATAGTAAAGCCCGCAAGGGCATTTAATCACATAAATGACAAATTTACTGTTGCAGTTAGCTGTGAAGTTCAATGGGATATTCTTGTCTGAGCGTGGATGGGATATACACGTGCCTACAATGGCGTTGTTACAGTGAGAACAATTCAGACATTTAATCATACCCTTGTGAGTAATGTTCTGACCAGTCATGGGTTTAGCAAGTAATTCTTTTAAATTACAAGAACGTTTGTATGCAAAAAGAGGAGGATGTTGGAAAAGGCCTTGAAAATCTGATTCAGATTGCAACAGATCACATCTATTGAGTACGATCCGCTTAATTTGTTGTGAGTGCGAGGAGAAGGTAGATACAAAAACCTCTCTGGATGTAGGTGGCTTATGTGATTTCTTTAATAACAGATCTCTGTCAACTGCAAGGGCTCGGGTTTCAGCCTTGTCGAGTATGTAAGAGGGATAACCTCTTTGTTGAAATTTCGATTTGTACTGTTTTATAGTATGTACACATATCTCAGGATCAGATGTGATTCTTTTGATCCTAGTGAATTGAGAATAAGGCAAATGTCTTTTCAATGGAAGTGGATGAAAACTCTGAAATAACAGAGAATTATTGCGATCAGTCTTTTTTCGAAACACACTTGTTGTGATGGCAGAACCATGACGTGTAATACACACATCAAGAAATGAAATCATACTAGCCTCAATGTTAGAAGTGAATTGAATCCTGGGATTAAATTCATTCAATAATGAAATGCAATTCTCTAAAACATGACAGGGTCCTTGCCAAATGATGAAAATATCGTCAATGTAGCGGCGATATAACTTAAGATGGTTTGTCCAAACCACATCAGAATAGATAAACTCAGTCTCAAATTTAAGCATAAAGATATTGGCGTAACTGGGAGCCCCAGAAAACCCCATAGATGTGCCATTAGTTTGAGCATAAAACTGACCTTTCCAGGTGAAATAGCAATGAAAAAGACAGAAATGTAAAAGTTCAAGCAAGAAAATCTCGTTAGCAGCCGGCACATCATGATTAAGTAAAGCCCATTCAATTGATTCAAGACCGTCAAGATGGGGAATGGAAGTGTATAATGCAACCACATCAATAGTGCATAACCATATTTCTTCATTCTCCGAAATTTCTACCTCTTGTAATACATTAAGCAAATGGGTGGTATCTTGCAAATATGATTTGCATGACTGTACTATTGGTTGCAAAAATACATCTAAATATTTGCCCAATGGTTCATGCAATGAACCGCACCCTGACACAATCGGTCTGAGAGGTGGATTTTGGAGGTCTTTATGAATTTTGGGAGCATGTACAATCCCGGTCTTCGGGGAAATTCAGTCCATAAGAATTCTTTGGTTTTTTAGAAATCCATTTCATTTCACATGATTTAGTCAGTATAGAAAAAGAACTTCTTGAAAAGCCCTAGTGGGGTCCTCTTTTAACAACATGTATGTGTTCTCATCACTCAACATTGATGAAATATTACTTTCATACATATTACGATCCATGACTACTAGAGCACCTCCTTTGTCAGCCTTTGTAAAATGTAAATCCACATTATTTCGTAGAGCTCTTAGAGCAGCTCTGTCACACTGTGACATGTTGTGTAATGAAGATTTAGTAGATGTCTTTGATAGTTTAAACAGATCTTGTTTAATCATAGTCTCAAATGTGTCAATGGTTTTGTGTGAAATAGGTGAAATAAACACACTCTTGGGTTTGAACTCACGATATTCTGAAACTTGTGTGGCATCTGTACTGAAATTACTAGAAGAAAAGAAATAGCGTAAGCGAAGTTTTCTTGTGAACTTGTATAAGGCTATTTCAGCGTCTAAAGAAGTCGAATGGAAAGTCGGCACAAAAGAACTACCTTTCTCTAAAAGTGACAATTGTGTATGCGATAAATTGGATGAGGAGATGTTTATCACTAATGTTTCTTTTGCCATTGCGATCTGCCTAGTTTTGCTGAATCTGTGGCCTCGGCGGGTTTGTTTGCATCTAGTGTCACTGGTGTAGGAGGATTGTTGGCAGCTGGACTTGTGTCTAAAAAAGACACCTTAGATACACTAGTAGATACTGCGTGCGCAGAAGTGGAAGGATCTGGCATAGATGCTGCTGGACGTGTGAGCGGAGTATTAGTGCTTGACGCTATGCTTTCATCAGATGAAGTGGTGCCTGGTTTATTCCATGCCCGTTTTTGGGCATAGACCTCCGCCCAAGTGTAAACTTCATCAAGTTTGTAGTCGATCGTATCTCGACGAAACTTTCTGATCTTTCTTTCATGAATTTCTTTCGCATAATTGTCCAACTTCTTATTGATGTCAATCAAAGTGGTCTGCCATTCTGTCGCTTCCATACGAGTAGCTAAAATATCTTGTAATTCTTTGATTTCTAATTCAAGCCCAGATAGTACCTGAGACAATTCCTCTACAATTAGTAAAATAAGATCTAGAGAACATTTATTTAAAATAGCATACCATTTATCCATAAATTTGCGATTCATTTTAAATAGCATAGGTTTAATGGCTAAACGGAGACCTCTAGGGATCCGACTAGCTTTATGATATTGTATAAGAGTAGTGGCATGAAGTCTCTGATTAATCTCACGTCTAAGGAGATACTCTAACTGTCTGAGTTGTTGTTGAACAGGTCCCTGTGTGGAATCAAATGATCTGACCTCTCGAATGAGCCCGTAAATATTGCTAGCTTCAGTAGGGGTGTAAGCTTTCGTTTCAGCTTTGTGTTCAGTTAAATGTGCAATGTCCTCAAATGACATTTTGGTGGTGCAAAGGCTGCGATGCAGAAAAATTTGAGTCAAAAACAACAAGATGCAGCACAAAATGCACTCAATGATACCTTGAAAACTGTAAGTATACAACTAGTTTAGACAAAAAATGTTAACCATATGTGTGCAACAAGGTGACGGTTCTGCATACCGTCAAATTCGAGCAAGAAATCAAACAACCCAGAACTATCTGGGGATACTTGAATGCACTACAACAAACGCACTCATCAAAGAGTGTCAACAAAAATAATCAATAATCTTCTAGAGTTTCAAATAATTATAAACAGTTGACCGAAGATTCAGAAAAATTACACAAAATGTTCTTCCCAAAGGAAACGACAATAGAAGAGAACTGTGTAGGTCTCTCAGCTTTTTATTCAGTCCAGTAGCGGAAGAGACGCAAAGAATTCAACCAAAAGTTGCTTGATACAGCTTAAGTACTGAAAAATCGCTTGATGCAGCTTGAATAATAACAATTTGTGAAAAGGTCCCAATGCATTTCGGGCCAAATTGGCGGCCCTTCTTCAGGGGAACTGTAAATATCAAATAACATAATCACAATCTGAGTAACACAGCGTCTATTCGACATTATAATGAAGAGCAATATAAGAAACATTATGTGAAAAAGGAGAAGAGCTCGAGAGGATTGTCAGAATTAAACGTGTGCCAAACAAGAAATGAACCAAAAAGTAAAATCCCAATCGTAAAGGAACACCGTGAAGTCACGTGCTTATGAAATACTGACACGAAAAAGTAAATGATTGAAAAAGTTGATGAAACACTAAATTTAAATGAAACGTGATGATTAATAGTGCTCAGTGGACTAAGGAAAAGAAAAATGAAGGTGCGCACAGGCTTACCAATGGAGCATGTAAGGAAAACCTCAATGCAGCTTGAAGGAGCAACACAACCACTCGGTAAACAGAGGGCTGTGAAACGGGAACTAGATAGACACGGAGAGGCTTATCAGTCGAACAGAACACTACCGAAGGAAATAAACGTGACAGAATATCCAGCAAAATAAACTCACCAAAGCGTGACATGCCGCGAGTGCGGGTGACTTCTCAATTTACAACATGAGAGGCGAAGTGAACAAGATGCGTACGCAGATAAAATGTGAAAACGTGACGAAAGCATGGAAATAGAAACAGGAGCTGTCGAGTGAAAACAAATAAGCTTAAGAAAAGACTGTAATCGAGAAATGGAGGAGAGACAACATGCGAATAATTGGATGTAACATACAGATAGAGATCAAAATAATATGTGAAATGAACTTTAAAGCATTCAAAATAACAGAAATGCATACACTTTGAACAAAAGGGTACAAAATGGCGAGCTAGCAATAAAGTTAAAATTGACAAAAAATAGACAAAAAATACGTAATAATAACAATGGGAAACAATAATCAATAACATAGAAACTGCGAAATTAACAACATGTCTGTTAGACTGACTGCAAATATACATCACTAGTGAACTACAAAGAAAACAGTGATGCATAATATTGACAATGGGAAACAATAATCCGTGACATAGAGACTACAAAATTAACAAAATTAACAACATATCTAATAAACATCACTAGTAGACTAAGAGAATAAAAACAACGTATAAGTGTTAATCAGGGCTAACATGAAATGACAAAATACATCATGATATAATATCAAAAGAGTTACAAAAACATGAAAATTCACATTTGTCATTCAACCCGTTCGGCACAAGACTCTCCATGAACCATATCCAATGTAATTCACGTTGTGACAAGAAACGTGTCATATCTCTACCTGCTATCTCTTTGACAAGTTCTACCACACTGAATCTAAGCTGCGCAATGGTGTGGTGTTTTTCTAACCAGTGTTGTGCAAGGGGAGAGCTTAACGTGTTGGTCCTGATTCTGCTTTTGTGTTCAGTAATCCGAGTACGCAAATTTCTCTCGGTTTTACCAACATAGTAAAGCCCGCAAAGGCATTTAATCACATAAATGACAAATTTACTGTTGCAGTTAGCTGTGAAGTTCAATGGGATATTCTTGCCTGAGCGTGGATGGGATATACACGTGCCTACAATGGCGTTGTTACAGTGAGAACAATTCAGACATTTAATCATACCCTTGTGAGTAATGTTCTGACCAGTCATGGGTTTAGCAAGTAATTCTTTTAAATTACAAGAACGTTTGTATGCAAAAAGAGGAGGATGTTGGAAAAGGCCTTGAAAATCTGATTCAGATTGCAACAGATCCCATCTATTGAGTACGATCCGCTTAATTTGTTGTGAGTGCGTGGAGAAGGTAGATACAAAAACCTCTCTGGATGTAGGTGGCTTATGTGATTTCTTTAATAACAGATCTCTGTCAACTGCAAGGGCTCGGGTTTCAGCCTTGTCGAGTATGTAAGAGGGATAACCTCTTTGTTGAAATTTCGATTTGTACTGTTTTATAGTATGTACACATATCTCAGGATCAGATGTGATTCTTTTGATCCTAGTGAATTGAGAATAAGGCAAATGGCTTTTCAATGGAAGTGGATGAAAACTCTGAAATAACAGAGAATTATTGCGATCAGTCTTTTTTCGAAACACACTTGTTGTGATGGCAGAACCATGACGTGTAATACACACATCAAGAAATGAAATCATACTAGCCTCAATGTTAGAAGTGAATTGAATCCTGGGATTAAATTCATTCAATAATGAAATGCAATTCTCTAAAACATGACGGGGTCCTTGCCAAATGATGAAAATATCGTCAATGTAGCGGCGATATAACTTAAGATGGTTTGTCCAAACCACGTCAGAATAGATAAACTCAGTCTCAAATTTAAGCATAAAGATATTGGCGTAACTGGGAGCCCCAGAAAACCCCATAGATGTGCCATTAGTTTGAGCATAAAACTGACCTTTCCAGGTGAAATAGCAATGAAAAAGACAGAAATGTAAAAGTTCAAGCAAGAAAATCTCGTTAGCAGCCGGCACATCATGATTAAGTAAAGCCCATTCAATTGATTCAAGACCGTCAAGATGGGGAATGGAAGGGTATAATGCAACCACATCAATAGTGCATAACCATATTTCTTCATTCTCCGAAATTTCTACCTCTTGTAATACATTAAGCAAATGGGTGGTATCTTGCAAATATGATTTGCATGACTGTACTATTGGTTGCAAAAATACATCTAAATATTTGCCCAATGGTTCATGCAATGAACCGCACCCTGACACAATCGGTCTGAGAGGTGGATTTTGGAGGTCTTTATGAATTTTGGGAGCATGTACAATCCCGGTCTTCGGGGAAATTCAGTCCATAAGAATTCTTTGGTTTTTTTAGAAATCCATTTCATTTCACATGCTTTAGTCAGTATAGAAAAAAGAACTTCTTTCTAGAATTGGCATTTCTCAGCTAATAATGACAAAACCACCTTTACCACAGGAGAAGGTTTGTCATTGTGAATCCAATGATAGGAAACATTATGAGGCTGCTCCACTGCAATCCACTACTGCAGTCTGATGTCATTGCAACCATTCTCCCATGTTAACCTATCGGAAGAGCAAACCTCATAGATAGTGAAAACACACATGGGTATTCTTCACTACCTGGGCAGGGTACACACATGTGTACCTGCCCTGCCTTTCACCTACCACTTGCCTCACCCCTGAGTACTTACCCTAGGGATGCTCTAGCGGTAATGAAAGGTCCCCTCAGGATGGGTTTGTGATTTAGCAAAGCCAGCCTGAGCATAAGTGCAATTGGGCACACACCAGCCTGCACTGGCAAGCTGAACTTGTGTTTAAAACCACCATATGTGCCAGTGCGCAGACACCGGCCTGCAATGGCAGGCTTGACACATGTTTAAAAACATCAGGTAAGCACCACCTCTTAACAGGTGTAGGAAGGGCGTGTGCACTTTCACACTGTATTTACAGTGGGAAGGTGCCCAGAGCCCTAAGGCCACTACAAGAGAATCAGAAAAACCCAGGAGGAAAAAGCAAAACGTTTAGGGAAACACTACCTGGCGAGTATCGGGTCTAACAGTCTCAATCAGAGCCCTTCACTTTCTGGAGACCTCTGGCGTTGTTCTGGGCCACCCCCTGGCAGCTTTGGTGGTGTGCGACTTCAGGTGTTTGACAGCTCAGTAAGCACAACCCTCGTGCTTCTTCTTGGGACTCTACGCCCGGTGCGGAGGTCATAGAGCTCCACTTAACAAGGCTCTGTTAAGTGCAATGACAATGCTTTCTTGTTAATTATTTTGTCAGCCTGGGATTTATGTATTTTATTCGTATTTGTCTACTGCAGTCTTTAGAGCGCTTCCGTTCTGTATCTGTGCTTAGCTGCCTTTGACATTAATGACATTAACACTACATATAACGTATGACCTTATCTTGCATGGCAGCATGGTACCTTTATGTATGGCCTGACCAGTAGGTTCTCAGCCAATGATGTGTAGATTCTCTGAAATGCCTTTGTTGTCTTCAACTGCTTCACAGCGGCTGGAGCTGCGCTTAGACTCATATGCATTAACCGTCAATTCCGTACTTTGACGACACCACGCGAGGCACGCACGAGCAATTTGCTTGGACCACGGCAAACTCTTTGGGAGAGCACTGTCGATCTTCAGGCTACTTATCCCCTATCTCATCGCCAACTGTAGCGCGTTTCCCAGCCTGGGTACCCGCCAATGACTAAGCCACACATGGAGCTTAGTATTACACGTCTTTATTCTTCTGTGTGTAACTGTGAACTCAACATTCTAAATCAGCCTTCATTGCATCCCGCTATAACACTTATGTCAGAGCTCTACGGAGTCCATCAGGAGCCAAAAGTGTTCAGTCATTGCTAACTCTCAAGTCACTACAGTCTGTGGAAAGAGCTTCTTTGAGAGCCCCAGCCTCACCCCTAACTGCCACAGCTGCCTGGTCTCTTCCCTCCAAAACTTCAAAGGGGATCCCCTACTGTGATGGGCTCCAGAGATCTGACTCTTCTCTTTTGTTTCTGTGAAAAGTAATTAGTACATGCAGATTCCGTCCCCACACTTTCCTTTCAAAGGAAAAAAACAAATGGTTCTTTTGAGCAATGAGTCCTTTGATCCTCCAGCTGGCATATTATTAACCAGGGTCAGCAGGGGAAACAAAGGCCTGGAATCTCATTATGAGCTACGTAAGAGAAAAACGGAATGACAGGAGTTCAGAGATTACTAAAGTGACATTGGATCTGCACATGGGGTATATAATTTTATCCTACGATTGGTACCTCAACTGAGTCTTGGGACCTAAGTAGGGTGAAACTGTACTTTGGCGAAAATTAAGTCTATAATGTATAATTAAGTAAAGCACCCAGTCTTGTCAGGTAGGCGCTATGAATGCCCACTAACATTAAAGTTTAAGTAGGCCTGGGCAAAAGTGAATTTAGGCTGGCGTAATTTGTGTAATTATGGGAATTTTATGTTATGCTTCTTATGTGACATTCCCGTAAATATGCGATTACGACACGTCAGCTTTTAGCACAGCATTTGTGGTAAAACTTTACCGCAAAACACTTCATTTGCTGTAAAAATTTGTTTGCAGCCCAGCGATTATCTCTGTACGGTAAAGGGAACCACCATCACGGTGGGTCCTTTCAACTTATTCGAAGTTTGGTGCACAGCGTCTGTCAGTTTTGACAGCCATTGACAAAACTTTAAAAAAAAAAAAAAAATTCAAAAGCAAACTCCTAAAGCAGAAGTTTGTTGCTGAAAACCAAAAAGCGAATGAACCCTACACCCTTGTGGTCTCCCAGGGTGTGGGGGTCATTATAGTTTTTTTCCAGTCAGCTAGTCCTCGTGGTGAGGACAGGAAAAAAAGACATTACACTGTCCACCCTAGACAGGCCAGGTGGTGTAATGCCCTTCCACCAATGGACCTTACTCTGTCAGAAAAAGTATTCAGTCGACGGAGCTCACTGGGGCTCCATCGACAGACTACTTAAGGTTGGCCAGTCTTTAATGAAGCCAGTAGACCGAGGGTTTGGCAGGTAGGGCACTCTGCCATGTTTGCATTCAGGTGGTCTACAACTAAAGAGTGGGCAGCTGCTGCAGGGTCTTTTCTCACCACCATCAGAGGAACCTTTGCTCAGAAGTGCTTGACTTGCATACAGTATTGATTATATTGAGTAATGTACAAGATGGAAAGCTTACACTGTGATGCACAGGCTTATTTTGTCCAACAACATTCCACGCTGTGGATTTAGATATGCCTAAACAAATCTCATACAATGGCCTATGTGTATAATTTGGGACATTACAGTGTTTAACACCTGCTTAATCTAGGCATTACCTTTCCTGATTTGCAACATTGACTTGTCACTATTCTGTCCATTATTTTTCCAGATTTGTAAAACTGACGCATCACTGGTGGTGGTGCTGAGTAAGGTATGTGGAAGGCAGGAAGCTCATGCATTGGAGGTGCTAATACATCCTGAAGAATTTCATGAAATGCTAATGTTTAAGGGACAGGGGATAAGCCTGAGGTAAGACCCTCTTGGACTACACAGCTGTGGACTCACTATGTTAGGGAATGCTTTGGAAGACACAACATATTCTTCACTAAGGAAACACCTAACTAGATGACCAGGAAGAAAGGTTGAGCACATTCAATTCTGCCAAGTCCACTAGCTCTTGGTAAATGCTCTGGAACGGACTGTTGTAATATTAACACCTAAATATATTGTGGTTTGTCAAGCGTTACCCAAAACAAAACGATTGTAAGGTACACAAACTCCCCATGGAGGGTATATTAGCATTCAGAATGTGGGCTGTCCGGAAACGGTGTAGTTGAGATGGGGTGTAGACTCCTCTAAATAAGCAGAATGAAGACTCTAGCAAAATGGGTTCACCAAAATAGCGTGGTCTCTTTTGAATTTGCAACTTGTAGAAGGATACTCTGCAATAGATCATGGAGAATGCTGTACAAGGAAGCATGTATGTACAAACTTACTGATAATTACAGTTTTTTAACAAGACATAATGTGTTTCACACTATACATACTGGTAGGAAAGAACATGCTAACAGACTCTTTTGATGCTAAAGCACAACTACATGAATGAATGTCAGTATAATCAAAGGAAAATTTAATGTAAACTAGAAATCACCTCCTTCTTTCATTGTGAAGTCAAAGAACACATGAGAGGCACACACGTAAGTGAACAAAGGTTGCAGAGGACTAATTATTAAATCTTTGTTATGATACACAAAAATGAGACCGATATTGCGTTACGGACCAGGGAACAATTGTAGGCAGCCCTTACAATAATTGAAGGGAAGAAAGCGAAGAGCAAAATCATCTGCTCCTGGCAGGTTCCAGATGCCATTATCTAAGGGGAAGAGGCTGTCTAAGCATTCTCCGGCTGTGATATGACAGAGGGGGACTTGGTAAGGGTCAGAAAAGGTACTTACTCTAAATGTCTTGCAACACATCTGAAGCACTGACGCGTGCAAATATACATAGTATTTCAGCTGTTTAGAAAGTAACAGCAATAAAGAATGAACTGTGTCTTATTTTTTCAGCCTGATAAATTCAGTTGTCAAATAATGATGTTTTCAGTTGTTCCTCAATATTTACATTCTCACAAGTTATCCCCCCAAACAAATAAGATGCATTACACTATTAAAAATCAACTGAAACATAATATTTAATAATTTGCGAAGGCACAGCAATACATCCAACACTACCTGAGGAATAGCCTGGAGATGGCCTGTTAGAAAACTGACTATCTGTCTGTACAGGCAACCATTCTGCTCTGGATTCTCCAAGGTGCCACCATCATATACTGGACTACAGTAGAAGAGTAAGTGAGAATAAACGTTTTAGAGCCACCTTCATATGCTTTCCAACATATCATGTGTCAGGTTTTACATAGATTAGGGTTTCTCAAGCATGTGGGTCAGAAATTCCAAGGGATCAGCAATAGGGAACAGTTTGATTTCCAGGAGAGGGTGGGTGGGCAATGACTTAAAACAAGCCAACTAGTAATAAACATTGAAGGTAGCAGGGTCACAACACTGATGAACATAATTTACTAAAAGGAAGTGAAGTTAAGGCATAACATGTTTGAGAAACCCTTATTGAGACAATATGGGATCAGTGTGTAGCAATGATACATAATAGTACATAGGGTACATGGTACCCTTTAATACAAAATAAGGACTCACAGCCTAAATATATTCTCTCTCTTTCTTTCTTTTTCTCTCTCTCTCTCTCTCTCTCTCTCTCTCTACTGCAAAGACAATTGATTTGTAGCATTCTACTCTTCCAATGAGCAGCTAGAGTATCTAAGGAGCCATGAGGAATAGCTGCCTTTGAGAATGTTGAGAGAATCAAAGTCAGTCAGTAGTTTTCAGAAATGCCACCCACGACTGGTATACTATATTTGGCTTGTTTAATAGCATAAAACTAAGCAACATCTGAAGGGAGAAATGTTGTATTTTTAGGTTCCGATAAAGAGTGTGCTATGTTAATAATGTTTACAGAACTCCACAGGTGAACAGATAGAACTGAAAAGAAGGGACTATGTTGTATGTTAAATAGCACACTGTGAAGAACGTATTCTCCATAAAGCAATAATGGGGTTGGCACACTCCTGATGAAGCTAGCCTACTCAATACAATGAGAGACAACAACCAGAGTTGTAATGTTATATTCCATATAGGTACCCTGATATAGGCCCAGGTAATTTCGTAACCCTTCACCTATATTCTTTCCTACATTACACATATAACGGTTTACAGGGACTGACCTTTTACCTAGATACAACACTGCATTCAGAACGCAGGCTTTCCCTAGTTCGAAATCTCAATCATTATGCATGAGGATTCTTGGAAGCGCAGCAGGACTAACATCTCCTGTATAATATCTATGTACAAAGTTCATTCCCGACGTCATCCTAAGTCCGACACAGTAATACAGCGAGGTAGGACCCCTGGGGAGACCTATGGGTATATATACATCACATCTTGCTAAGTAAGACAGAGGAGATCAGGACTTCCCAGCCGACACACTGGCCAGAGACGCTGAGGTTCCTACATGCAGGCACTCCAGCTCGCAGTGGTCTAAACATCCCTCACGGTGGGTGTCCAACTCGAGACCAAGACGGGGTCCCACAGTCTCTCACTTCAGGTGATGGGGTTGACTTTATCCTAGAGGGATTCTTGGCTTAACACCTACACACATGCTAGGTACATTTAGGTACGTCTAGTTAGGGAGACATCGTAGGAGTACGCATCTTTTTATTATCATGTATTTTATGTACTTGTATGTATTCATGATTACTGCAAAATGGTAGAGCTTTACCATCCGTTTACTTTCCTAGTGCTTCTAATCCTATATATCTGCTACTGTCTAACGGTTGTTGCAGCTCATCTATTTTACACCAGAATAACAACTGTTCAATAAATACTTACTGAAAACGCCCAGCCTGTTTATTCTGTGTATCTCTCTAAGACAGACTAAGTGAGCACGAGTGACTGAGCGAAAAGTAGTATATTGTTTCCACGGTCCTGAGGGATCAGGGTTGTCAAGTTCGATAGTTGCCAAGAACTATTCTCTCCTTGGTAAGAGGAGTTTCTAGTGGCATTGTAAGCTAGCTGGTACAAAAGGCCAACATACCCGGTGGGGGTGTTCAGAATCAGTCTAACACCAATCCTACAGTGTATGCTGTCCGAACGCGCAGATCCTGTATAGGTTTTATAGAAAACTACACAACATGGCGCCGCCAACGTTGGTTGAGTACTTATTTAACGGTAGAATCTGAGTAGTTCAGGGGGCAAGATGGCGGCCGCAACTGCGGTCGAGTGAGCTGACCAGCGGACTCCTTCCTTGCTATCCTCCGCTTCCAAAGTCAGGAATCAAGATCAGGCAGTCTGACACCCTGGCGGTAATGGTTTCATCCTCTGGCATCCGTAAATGATTTGGCGATCCGGATTCTGGCTGTGGGGGCTACCGTTGCCGTCAAGGCTAGCTTCCATTGGGTCTGCGACATTGGCTGCCCCTTCTGCTTGGCTTACCTGTTCAATCATCCTGATGCCGGCGAAGGCTTCCACCAGGGGTAGCAAGTCCCGCGGTCTGCCGACTGGATCAGGCTTGAGCAGCCCAGTGAAGCCTAACCCAGATGGGGAAGGAGGGAACGGGGATACCGCAAGACGACGGCTCGCTGTGAACTCTCCGGCAGAAACAGCGGGGGGTCTGAATCCACTAAAGAAAAGCAGCGTCTCCACTCGAGGGCGGCAGACGGTTCCTGCTTTATTTAAAATACAAAGTGTGAAGAGCAGACAATCTCGGTACTCGGCTACTGGCACAATAGGAACTACGAAAACTGCAATACCTCCCCCTAACCTGACGGCCTCTATTACGCTGATGTCAGAACCAACTCAAGGTAGGGATGCATCTGCTCCCGAATCTATTGTGGAGACGATGAGGGGGGAGGTATCTGGCGCTGGGGGAAATGGCAAAAGTGAAGACATCCTCACTGGGGCTAGTAGGGAGACGGGTAATTCAGCAGTCTTGCTCTTCAATAGTACCGCCCACGGTTGTTATTGCAGCTCCAGTACTGGATCGGCATCCACAGTGCATTATGGGAGACGGAGGCTCCTTGGGCTCTGGGCAGACAATTGTGCTAGCGGACTGTAAAAATATCAACTCTGCGACAGGTATCCTGGGATTAAATCAACAGACTGTTCAGGCTGGAACTATTATCTCAGAAACAATAAGAGAGGAGGAAGTAGTGGATACGTTTTTTTCGATGTCGGATCATTCGAATTCCTCCGGGGATGAGAGTTGTGGCAAAGACTGGGCGGAGGATGAGAGTGACATTAGCAGTCTGCATGGGGCAGAATTAGATGAAAAATCTTTTTACAATCTGGGGACGGTTCGAAAGACAAAAGCTCAAGCCGCTCTTTCTGAGCAGTCGTCAGGTGCCGGTGCAGCAATGACTTGGGACTACTCTTTTTCCCCTAAATTAGATGAACTGTCAGCTCCGGATACAGCCGGACCCTCTGGATCGACTAGTGTGAATATATGTGGATCTGAAGAAATCACCCTCTCCACAATATACCAGACTATCATGGCTCATCGGGAGGAGACCAGAGCGGAGAGCTCTTGTACGCAAGGTGAATGCCGCAAACTCCAAAATGCTATACGGAGGATCGCAAAGACCTGTTCGGACTTTGCAGTACGAGTTGGGGAAGCAGAGACCAGAATCTCCCTACTTGAAGTTGAGCTGGCCACACAGAAAACTCTGACTGAGTCTATAAAATCCCAGAAAGAGGATACATTGTGGAAGTTGACCGATCTTGAAAACAGATCAAGAAGGAACAATCTACGAATCCTGGGCATCCCTGAGAATAAGGAGGGGGCGGATGCCCGGCAGTTTGTCATCGAGCTTTTCGAGGAAGCTTTTCCAGAACTCAAGCACTGGGACTGGAAAACTGAAGTACAGAGGGCACACCGATTCCCTTTCAGTTTACGGTGAAAAGGGGGGCAAAGTGACAACCGGCCACGGGCAATTCTTATTTGTCTTAACAATTTCTTGGCTCGAGAGGCCCTATATGATTTGGCTAGACCGGATCGGAAAAAAATGGGCAAGGGCTGTGATTTTTTTCTGCGACCTGACTTTTGTCAGGAGACTGTAGAGAAAAGATGGTTATTACGCCAACTAATCCCTCAATTCCAGGCTAAGAGTGCTCAGCTTTTTTTACTCAATCCGGCTAATTTGAAGGTAGTGGTTCATGGGCAAACGCATTTTTTCCAATCTGAAGTACAGTCAAAGAGTTTATGCTGTCACTATAGGAGATGGAATGATCTTAGATTTGTATGGTTTTAGCATTCTGGTTTTCTTGGGTAGGGGGGGCAGGACTGAGCACTTATAACAATCTGATTTGGAGGCGGCATTGTTTATTTCTCAGTGCTCTCCTTCTGCTCTTTTTTTAGTCCTAGCTTGGCTATCCCATAGGGGTTGATTATGTAAGCCTTCGCTTGATATACTGAAAGAATGCAAGTCACTCATCGGAAGGGGGGGTTAGCTTTGTGGAGGGGACGAAGGTTCAGCTCTCCATCACCAGGGACCGTTGGTCCTTATGCCTTATAAGGTGGGGGTGGGGAGAAAAGGGGGCTCCAGGATGGAGGGGAGGGGGTGGTGGGGTCGGGCACGGGGGGTGAGGGCTATGGATTGGTGGATATCAATGTTGCTTTATTTAAGTTGTCATGGCAATAATCAATATGTTAAAATGTATGCATATAAGAATTTCTATTGGGATCTATTGTACTATTTTGTGAATCTCGTAAGTGGATGTTTAACTGATAAAGGTGATGGATAAAGATGGCAAAATCAGAATCTGTTCCCTAAACATCTGTGGTCTTAATGACAGGAAAAAAAGGGGTTTGTTAGCTAAATTTATAAGGTTTATGCAGATAGATGTGCTATGCTTACAAGAAACTCATGTTTCTTGGAATAATCGCTACTGGCTTAAGGATTTGGGCATTGATCTCCTGGCTAGTACACGGCAAGGCACTACCACTCGGGGGGGTGGCCATTTTAGCAAAACATGGGCTGGTAACACCTCACCAAATTAAGGAGGATAAATTAGGACGGTGGGTAATTTTAGAGGCTGGAATTAATGACACTAGGATCTCACTTTGTTCCCTGTATGGATCAAATTTAGATGACTCAGCGGTGTTGGACTTCTTAAGTGTTGAACTAGCTTCATGGCCATCTTCTTTACTCTTGTGCGGTGACTTTAATATTCATCTTGAAAGTAGTTTTGATTTATTTTGTAATTCTCCATATATGGGTAGAAAGGGTAAGACATTTAAGGCATTACAGGGCCTTGTCAGGGAATATGGTTTGACCGATGTTTGGCACAGGCATAGACAGGAAGATCCAGGGTACACTTTTTTTCGGCTCCTCACAATAAATTTGTCCGACTGGACTACTTTTTATTTCTAGTCAAATTGCCGAGAATGTCAATATTGAGTTGTACCCCAGGCTAATCTCTGACCATAACCCGTTAGTAGTTGAAGTTCCGGTTAGTCGCTCCCCTCGATCTCAAATTACATGGATGTTCGAAAGAAAGTTATTATTAGATCAGACATACTGTGTGCACATGGCAAAATGGATTACGGAATTCTTTCAAATAAATAATGGCTCCGCTTCCGCAGTCATTGTGTGAGATGCTTTCAAAGCTGCTGTTCGGGGAGAGACTTTAAGCTACTCTATAAAACGACAGAGAATGGCACAGGAAAAAGTTAAAGGATGGGTGGAACAACTCAGGATGGCTGAGGTAGAGCTTATGTGGACGATTAGGGAGGATCAAAATACTGACCAGCCTCTCCAGCATATCGCGGCAATAAAAGTCAGGTTATATCAGCACTTTGGGGAAGATCTTGCTGCTAAATATCTACAGTCCTGTGCGGATATATATGAATTCTGGGAAAATACGGGTAGACTACTGGCTAAACGGTTATTACAGAGGGGCGTTTCGAATAGGATTGACAGGATTACAGATCACCTGGGTCAGACTCAGGATACTCCAACGGAAGTCTTGAAGGTATTTCAGAATTATTTTCAACAACTATATACAGAGGAAGGTGGAGCGGCAGCAACACCGGTCGAAGAATACTTTAGGGATCATGAAACAGTCAAGGTCACGCAAGAACAAAACGAGACTCTTGCCGCCCCGATAATCTGGGAAGAGCTAGAGCATGCAATAACATCTTTAGCTGCGGGCAAGGCGGTGGGGCCTGATGGTCTACCCTTAGAATTCTATTGGACATTTCGGCAGGCACTCCGAACTGAACTCGAGCCTTTATTCCAGGTAGCCCAACAGGGTCAGACTTCAGACTCTTGGAGGAAGACTACTATAGTAGTTTTTTTTTTTAAAGGATAAGCCTGCACTCAGCCCATCGTCCTATAGGCCTATTTCTCTTATAAATGCTGACAGTAAGATTTTCTCTAAAATTATTGCGTCAAGGTTGGCTATGGTTATTACTCCATTGGTGTCCATTCATCAACATGGGTTTATTCCCGGGCGGGATACTATGGATCATGTGAGGCGAGCTATAGCCCTCTTCGACTGGGCCCAGGCCATGAAGGCACCTCTCGGGATGATCCTGCTGGACGCAGAGAAAGCGTTCGACAGGGTCTCCTGGAGGTTCCTATGGTCGGTCTTACATTGGAAGGGGATAACCAGGGACTTTGTTCAAGCTATACAGGCGCTTTATGTACTGCCTGAAGCCCGTATCCGTATATCTGCTCAAGAATCGAACTCCTTTAGCATAAGTAGAGGAACTAGGCAGGGTTGTCCCTGCTCCCCACTGTTATTTTCATTATATATAGACCTCTTTCTCAATAAACTGGATGCTAGCCAAAACATTTAAGGGGTTAAGGTGAATAATAGTGAATTTAAATCATTGGCTTATGCCGATGATATTGCGATATTCACGACTGATATTCGGACTGCCCTTTCGGCAATTAAGGATTTAGCCGAACAATTTGGTACGTTCTCGGGATATAAATTAAATATTGACAAAACACAGGTTTTGCATACAGATATTGGGCTGCCGGCAGACGTTTCAACTGTCCCTGTAGCAACTTACCTGGGGGTGAAGATATCAGCTGCAGTGGGGTGTATACCAGAATTAAACATATCACCAGTGATCAGTGAGGTCAATAAGACACTGGAGAGATTGGACCACTTACACCTTTCTATGCATGGTCGAAGTAACGTAATTAAGATGACGATCTTCCCGAAGTTTCTTTATTTGTTCCGGGCTATACCTTTGGAAATTCCCTCATCTTATATCTCTAAAGCAGAAAGAACATGCTATAGATTCATGTGGGGATACCACAGGTTTAGAAGGGCTAGTAAATGGATGAGGCTACCAAGACTGAGGGGTGGCTGGGGTGTACCTAGCCTTCTTTTGTATCATTGGGCCGCTTTCTTACAGCATTTGGGGGTACTGGTAGGTGCAAAGGCAAAATTCCCACCAGCCACCGTCCCAACCATTTATGAAATAGCCTTGGGGGATGAGGCTAGGCAGTGTTTAGTTAAAATCTTAGAACCAAGTTATTATAAAAAAACGCAATTTAAAATAATGCAGTCGGTCTATTCAATTTGGAGAAAGATACGACGTAGGTATAGGATCTCCAATATAAATGCTTATACTCCCTTCTCATCCTATGCCTTATTACCATCAATATTTCAAGACCATATCACTTTTAGCTGGGAGAATTTGGGAATCAATACCCTGGGGGATCTCCGTTTGGATGGTCAAATTGCCTCTTTTACTGATTTGCAAGAGAAGTTTGGTCTCCTCCGGAATGATTTTTTCAAATTTTTACAGATTAGGAGTTTTTTTGTTAAAATTATCCAACGGCCGGAGGTGAATATGGGCAAAATTGGTCTGATTGATATCATTGGGAATAGAGCTCGAATTGGGGTAATATATCAAAAACTAATTGAAGAAGGTCTTCCCGATGATTTGAGCGAACAGAATGCCAGGTGGGAGAGAAAGTTTGGGATAGAATCTGTGGATCTAGAGGGATCTTTGGAGTTGGCTAATAAAATTGTAACAACTGGGAGTCTGAGGACTCAACATTTTATGTCTGCTTTTGACTTATATTATACCCCCGCAAAGGTTTCTAAATGGGGGAGCTCACGGGGCAGTGCGTGTGGTAGGTGTGGGACATGGGCGGCTGATACTATACATATGTTTTTCGCTTGCCCAAATTTAGCTAAATTTCTACAGGAAATCGAAGCCTTTCTGAATGAGATTCTTGCTATTCCAGTAACTTTAACACCAGATTTAATTATTTTGGGTATAGAAGGTCACTTGGTAACTAATGCTCGGACTAGGCCCAAGATTGGATTTGTGTTCTTAGCAATGGCTATTTTGAGACTATGCATAACCTCTCAATGGATATGCCCTGACTCTCCGACATTTATTAATTGGCGCACTCGATTATTAGCAGTATATAATATGGAAATCGCTGTCTATAGGCTGAGAGGGTCGAAGGAGGCGGGAAATGGGGCGGACAATCTGGGCCCCAATCACTAGATGGCTGGAGTAAAATAAAACACCATACAGGGTGGGCTCCTCAAAGGCGCTCCTTCTTCCTCTCTGGTTCCCATTCTCATAACTGCATTGTTCCTTCTTTTCTTTATTCCTTTCTTTTTCTTCTGTTTTGGCCCTTCTCTTTATATTTCTTGTTTCCCTTTTTTCTTTCTTTTCTTCTCTTTTTTTCTTTGGGTCCTTTTTTTTCTCTGTATAACCTATCATGTTGTTTGAATTATGTGGGAAGATATCATAAAATGGAATTGTACTATGTGTAATGTATCTGCCATGACAACACTGTATAACCAATAAAAAAATATATATATTTAAAAGAAAAAAGAATCTGAGTAGTTCAGTCGTGCTAAGTCTCAGAGACCCCTACTCACAATTATCCATAGACGTCCGGAGTTGGTGGGCACAAACTCCGCCACAGCTGAGTAGGCAAAAATCCTATTTATTGGCTGTTGGTTAATCAAGCTTAAAGGACACATTGTTCTTAGACTGTGCAAAACACCTTATATTAGTTCCCTTGAAAAGCTCTTCTTTTCTAAAAACAATGACTGAAGAAACAGGAAACGTGGCTAGAGTTGTGCAAGAACTGCATCTCTCAGCAGACGAAGAAGATGCAGATGCAATTCCCATTGCAGAAAATGTTAGAAATGGAGTTACCCTAAAACTAGGTGCACACGGTCTAACATCCAGGGGTAGACCGGTAGCTTTCGTGATTGAGGCACACAAATCATATACAACAGAGTTTTTCTATTCATGGGTTACATTCCCGGTTGCAAATGCAAGAACAAAAACATTTCATTTCTACACAGAAAGTGGAATACCGGACGAATATTGTCCCTATGAGGACACTGAAGTTCCGCTCACTTACCAGGAACATTTATACTGGTTTAAAGGCACCCTCCCCCATACAAGAAATAAAGTAAGACTCGGTCCGCTCTGAAGAGAAGGAGCGACATGGCCAGTATTAGCAGCCTACACACAACATCCTCACATTGAAACAATGCCAGGAGGAGACTTACTTATACTTCACAAAGAACTGATAAAACTTTACAGAAACATGACACAGTTCGTCATGAGGACACTTACGGTCCAGCCGGCAATGGTTACAACAAACACAAATACAGGCCAAAATACAGCAACTAAAATCACACCACAAACTTTACACGCAATAATGGGTACAATGCCCACAAAACGTGAACAAATGCCATTCTGGGTAGATCAAAAAATAACACAGCTAGAAGCAGTATTCCCGAATACTAGCCCGTATGAAAAGCACAGAATGCTGACAATCTGCTTGCCCATGGGGATAACACCACAGATAGATGATTGTACCTCTTGGGGTAGTTTTTGCTGCCATATATACCAGAACACATGGTATCCCGTCATAAGCAGTAATACCAGATGTATTCAGACAAATACAAAATGAGTACGGAGCAGAACCGGCTCTGAACTTAGGGATGAAATTACTAGGTAATTATGCCCAGGTATCAGCCATAATATTAGCAAATATTAAAGGGGAAGCAGCATCAGTGGCAATCCGTCAACGCCTAAGGGAGTTTAGTCCTTTACAACAGGAACATGAATTACCGAAAATAATTGAGACTGCGTATGCAGAGTTGGGCAGAGACAGTTTGGGTGGGAAAGCATTAAAACCTCAACTGATGGGTAGTCCCGAGAAGGACACCTTTAAGCAGGCACCTACCTTTTCGAAAAAGAAGTGTGACAATAACAAAAAACAGAAAAATAAAGAAAACAGAACTCAATCCAGAGGTAGATCTCCACCGGAGCCCTCCGAAAGGAGGTATAACCTTAGGAATAGGGACAATATTAGGACACCTGACAGGTATCAGAATACTGATACACGTTCCTCTCGTTCCTTTCAGGGTTCAACAAAAAACTGCCAGAGGGCAGGAAGGTCAGACAGACAAGAAGAGCGTACAAAGCCAAGAGACAAGCAGCACGCTCAAGAATATACTTCCAAAAAAGAAGATAAAGCCAAACCAAAACCTCAGTTCAAAAAGCAGAAGATTGCAGGTCTAAAGATCAGACATGCCCAGAATTCTGAGGACTCAACTACTGAAGGGGGAATGGGCTCTGACGATGCTAGACAGTGCGGCAGAAGTAACAATAGCTCGCCAGAACCTGATGGAATTTCTGGTGACAGCGGACTTGAAAGATTATATCACGGAGGAAACACCTGATACTAGGGTAAGTGTCCCACATAAGTTATATGAAATAACACTCCAAATGGAGGGGGACAAACCCAGGAAAGTTGGAGGTCTCTTTTGGGAGAACCTGACGTTTGGTTATGACATTCTATTAGCTGAACAAGATTGGCCACCAGCATTCGTCATGGACTGCCCTAGGGGAGAAATGGCAATATTACCAGCCTTTTCCGACCTTGTTCCCAAATATCTAAAATATACATATGCACGGGAGTGGGGGGTAGCCCTTTCCCCAGCATTGTATAAAAACCATGTTGGGTGGGATGAGGATTTAACCCACCACATAATTCCATTAAAAAACACTCCTACTCCACAGAGGCAATATCCGATAAAGCAAGAAGCAAAAAAACAGGTTAGGGAGATCTTAGATCAACTTGAATACGAAGTGGTGATTGAAACTTGCACCTCTCAAATGAATAATCCTTTGTTTCCCGTAATGAAACCGGACAACTCATATCGTCTAGTTTTAGATTACAGACGTCTAAACACTTGCACAAAGACATTTGCAGTACAAAATGCACACAGCGCCGCACTAATGAATAACATTGTGCGGAAAACGACACTAGATATCTCAAATGGATTTTTTTGCCAAAATATAGCGCCTGAAAGCAGGTATTTAACCGCATTCTCTACGTTAGGCTCTCGGCGACTATTTTGTAGACTCCCCCAGGGGTATAAGAACAGCCCAGGGTTATTTTCGGCAAGAGTAACTGAATTACTTCAAAATCTGGATGAAGAGGCATTGTCCTCTGTGGATGATATTTATCTAACGGATGATGACCTGGATGAACACTTGAACAGAGTAAATACCATAGTATTGGGATTTGCCTCTGAGGGCTACAAATTTTATTTTAGAAAATCAAAGATAGCCCACCTCAATGTCCTTTTTCTGGGATACGAGCTTTCAAGTGAAGGAAAAAGCTTAGCAGCTAACTTTTTGGAAAAGTGTGCACTGATACAACTTCCGAAATCATTACAAAATTTACAATCAATACTGGGATTCCTGAACTTTGGCAGAACATACATTTTTGATTACGCAGAAAGAGTTAAACCTTTCTACGATTTGATAAGACCTGACTTTTCGGTCAGACAATGGACACAGGAACACACAGATATTCTCCGTTCCCTACAAGCTGATATGATAGCTTCAAAACACTTACAGACACGCGTAAATGTACGCAACTTAGTGATCTGTGTAGTAGTGGGTCAATCAGGATACACCTACCTAACATATAATGAAGGTGAAACAATACCAATAGCATACAAATGACATTTGTACACAAATGCTGAGATGCGCTTTGCATCAACAGAAAAGATTCTTACAGCAGTACAGACAGAGCACTGGCTCAGGGAAAGCGAATAATAGTCGTAACCCCAGTACCGGCCTTAGAGGCTGCTACAAAGGCTAGCATTCCAAACGCTAAAGCCTTACATCCGAGATGGATACAATGGGATAATTCTCTTACTGCAACTGATGTAGAATACAGGTACGACCCAAGTCTAAAAACACAGGCATTCCTGCAATACGAACAAGAATATCCTCTCCCTAATGAAATATAGCCTCTAGATCAGTATGAATATATAATTTACACTGACGGAGTAAACAACAATACAACTCCGCCTGCGCAATCGTTATAGGTCGCATGCAGGATGGAAAGTTTCATCCGAGTTGTACAAAACCCAGTCTCTAGGAGACTGCACAGCGCAGCTGGCAGAATTAAAAGCTCTGTTACTGGCACTGGTAAATACGGATCGAGAATTCCCCACACTAATCGTGTGTGATTCCTTTTACTGTGTACAGTCATATAATGAATACTTACACCACTGGGGACAAAATGGGTTTAAATATGCAAAAGGTGGCACAATTAAGCACAAAACGCTATGGGAACAGGTAGAAGAGATGAAAAACAAACTACCAAGGGCTCATGTGATGCACACACTGAGTCATCAACGTGATGGCGTTCACTTTGAAGGGAATTCATTGGCTGATAAAGCCGTAAAGGGGGCTGTACACACGGCTTCCGTAGCTGCAATAACTCGTTCGAAAACGAGAATAGACGGTGAGATTATGGTTGCAATTATTGCTACACGCAATAAAACGACACTACCGAAAAGATTTCCACTCAAGTACTCCTACAAGTTAGATGCAAATAACGTTCCATTTGCTCAGATTCCTGGAGTCAGGATAGAGTAATACCAAATATGGATCGCAGGTTAGGTTTAATTCTAGCAGCACACGAGGGTATAGGTTCTGCACACGCAGGAGTTACGGCGACTGTTTCCTTACTGAAACAATGCTATTGGTGGCCAGGATTAACAAAGCAGACTAAGGACTATGTCTTGAAATGTGACATCTGTCAGCAGATGAAAGGCTCCACCGTAACACGTCCAGCGCAGACACAATTACTAATATCAGACAAACCACTCGCGTGTGTTTATTTGGACCTCTGCGGCCCCTTACAAACAGATGAGGCTTACAGGTATATCATGGTTGCAGTGCATTCCTGCTCTAGATTCCTATGGGTGTGGCCCCAGTGCTCGGCTGACGCTCGAACTGTTATAAAAGATTTGCGAGTCATGATAGGGACATACGCAATTGACACATTACATTCTGACTGTGGCCCTGCGTTTAGCTCTAGGGCTTACAAGGAAGCCATGGGAGGTTTGGGTGTAGCACTGCAGTACTCCTCTCCGTACCATCCAGAGGGAAATTCAGTAGTGGAAAGGAAAAACCGGGACTTAAAGCAGTCTTTAACAGCTAGAGTATTAGGCTCAGGTGGGAGTTGAGTAAAACATTTTTATGGAGTACAGCGAGCATTGAATAACATGCCAAGAAGTTCTCTAGGGGGTGTCACTCCTTATGAGGTCCTATTTGGGACGAGAATGTGAGTACCTGATCTTGATTGTGAAGGCACAGTGGCGGACGATAAACATTTTGACATCTATAAACGTTTGGCTGTTTTACAGGATCTGAATGAATCCAGGGCACTACAGAGCAATGTCCAGGTAAAGCGGACCGCCACTGGGGAAGTCAAGTCAGTTACGGCAAGACCTGTCTGGGTCCCTAAAGTTGGGGATCTGGTCAGAGAGAAAATTGCAGACAAAAAAGAATTTGGGCCATCATACAGAAAGCCTGCACCAGTCCTGGCCGTTGAAGGAAACAGAACTGTACTTCTACCACCTCTTGCCGGAAAAAAGGAGAAAAGATTTGTCTCAATCGACTTAATCAAACCACACTATGTGGCCGATACTGAATAGTGGGCCTCGTGGACTCCAGAGTAAACGACGCCCTCCTCTCGCTACCATACAAGAAGGTCAAACAGAAAGACTCATCACGTTTGAAGAGTACCCTGCACGGAATGATGGACTATGCAATAATGCCATGGAATTCGTTCCTCTAGAAACTGAAGTTTTTCATCAGAATCAAAATCAAAATGAAAGACAAATTTCAACTCGACCAAACACAGATATCTACATCAACATGCCTCAATGAGAGCAAGCTACAGTTTCCACAAGACCTACGGAAATACCGAAAATTGATCGAACTGCATCTGGCTATTTCATCGACTTTGATACCTTTTCTTTGGATCCAAGTGAACCTGAAACGATGCCAGCCCAAAAAACACGCAACCAGCAAATTAAAGACTTTCTGAACTTTCTTACCGGGATACTTTTCTTTCTCTTCTGGATAGGCTTAGTAATTGTTTTTAGCATGCTTATAAATGGAACTTACCTTCGACAAAGCTCTGCAGCACAAAAAGTGAATCTGATTCTGAAACCTCACTTATCAGAACATCGTGAACAAAGAGACTTGTCATCAGTGAACATTACAGCAGTTCCTATACCTGATGGTATAGTGTGGGACAAGGTTGATTACGATATATTTGGTCCAACCGAACTTTTAAAAATTCCACACTTATTTAAAATATCGTTGAGTGATATCATTACCTCCAGTACATTTTCCGATGATTGGGATTATGAAACTGTAAATAATAGGTTGTCTGATTTAGAAAAATCTGCTGCCTTTTCTAATAGTGAAATGTTGGAAGACACATCAGATTTTGAAACAATGTATTGCTATCAACATTATAGTCATCATTTTCTGCATAAATCTGCTAATCCCAGAAATGTTTTCACATACCACCAATGGGAACATTGCCCAACACCGCCAAAAAGCAGTTCAACGACATTTGCACAGAAATTTCCATATTTTTCAGGAATTAACACGTCAGACCCAGCCTCATATTATTATAAGGTTGCACCAACAACAGTACAGCAAAATATGTTGACAAACACCAAACAGATTTATTCTGCTTCCTTTATTGCCCAGTTGTCTGAACAAGGTTTCGACTTATGGAAAGACACTATAGACTTAAAATCTGTCTGGGGTACTAGAGACTGGCAGGTCTAGGGAACTGAAGCGCTATTCCGAGTATGCCTCATTCCTCAGCAAATAATGTTTTTGAATGAAACTGCGCAACAAACTTCCTGTCTTGGAATAGCCAAGAACAAAGACTTGAATACACCTCGGATGCCCACACCATCACACACCGAGGGTAACATAACATCACAAGAATGGATTACGTTAGATGAGATCATGCAATACAATAGATCAGACCCCGTTCGGAAGGGATGGTTGATTTTGCCCACAGACATCAATAGATGTCAGGAGAGATTCATGGATAAAACCAAAGGGTTTAAAATCCACAGGCCAGATCCCCGCTATGTACAGAGAGAACATCCAGGGGTAGTGACATCATACAGTGTTGGGAAGTTGTACAATCCCCAAATGAAACCGCAAGCTGAACATATACACCTCAGTTGTACATGTGACGCACGTCCCCCAAAACAACAATCCCCCACAAAAAGTCCAGTTTTATGAGTATTAAGCTCAAACGGTGTGCACCTCCACCGCTCCTTAATGAAGTGATTGCAATGAGGAAGGCAACCTTCTATGAAAGGAACTGTAAAGGACAATTGTGTAATGGTTCAAAGGCTGGACCCATGAGTCTTGTAAGTACAATATTGAGATTCCATTCTGGTACTGGAGGTATTCTGGGTGGTATTACTCTTTTTAAGCCTTCCATAAAGGCTTTAATCACAGGGACTTTGAACAAAGATAGATGCTGTCAGTTTAAAAAATATGCAGCCACTGCTGCAAGGTGCAATCGAATAGATGCGTAAGCTAAATTAGATTGCTGTAGGTGCAGAAGGTAACAAACATTGTTTTGAACAGAAGCATTCAGAGGATTAATCTTGTTGTTATTACAATAAATAACAAATTGTTTCCATTTTGCTGCATAACAAGCTCTGGTAGTAGGCTTTCTTGCTTCTTTTAGAATAGTCATAGTTTGGTGGCAAATTTAAATATCCAAACTCTATGACTTCAGGACCTAAATCACTAAGTTGAGCTCCTTGGGGTTTGGGTGTCTGATTTCTCCACGGTTCTGAGTGAGAAGGCTGGAATTGAGGTGCAGCTTATGATGTGGAACTACTTAGAGTTCCAAAAGTGTGGTGTACCATGGTTGGCGGGCCCATGTGGGAGCTACCAAAATTAGTGTGAGGGATGTTTGCCTGAGCTTTCGAACCAGAAACGGAAATAGTGGGAGAGGCAGAAAAGCGTAGGCAAGTATCTTTGACCAATTAATCCATAGGGCATTGCCTTTGGAGCGAGGGTGTGACAACCTGGTGGTGAATTTTGGGCATTTTGTGTTGTCCACTGTGGCAAACAGATCCATTTGTGGGAATTCCCATTTTTGAAAGTATGGAAGGAGAACTTGGGGATGAAGTTCCCACTCGTGTATTTGCTGCCTCCTTCTGTTGAGGAGGTCGGCAATTTGATTGTTGACTCCTGGAAGGTGTTCTGCCAGATGAATTTTGTGATGAATTGCCCAGCTCCAGATGGTCTGAGAGAGGCGTGACAGCTGGAAAGAGTGTGTCCCCCTTTGTTTTTGTATAAAGTACATGGCTGTCATGTTGTCTGTGCGGACTAGGACAACTCTGTGTATGAGATGAGACTGAAAAGCTTTGAGCGCTAGAAATACTGCTAGAAGCTCTAGCTAGTTGATGTGGAAACTTTTGTGCTTGTTGTCCCAGAGACCCTGAATTGTGTAATTGTGGAGATGGGCACCCCAACCTGTGAGAGATGCGTCTGCTGTTAGTACGATCGGTGGAACAGGGTCGATGAAGGGCCGCCCTTTTGATAAGTTTTGTGGATTCCACCACTGAAGTGAGTGATGGGTGCGGATGTCTACCAACACTAGATCTGTTAATTGACCCTGTGACTGATTCCACTGACGTGCTAAGCTTTCTTGTAGAGGACGCATCTGTAGTCTTGATCTGTAGTCTTGTATGAGGCACTATTGCAATGCATGACGCCATCATTCCTAGCAGTTGTGTAAAGGTTTTGGCTGGCAAGGTTTGATTGGCTTGAAACTAATAACAGAGTTTGAATATTGCGAATTCTGGCTGCACTGGGAGAGGCTAGAGCCGTGTGAGTGTTGAGAGTCGCTCCCAGATAAGATTGTATTTGTAAAGGCTGTAGATGAGACTTTTGTGTGTTGACAGTGAAGCCCAATTGGTACAGTAGGTTTAGCTTGGTTTGAGTGTGTTTTAAACACTTTTGGTGCGTGCTGGCTTTGATGAGCCAGTCGTCTAAATAGGGGAAGAGGTGCATTTGCTGTCTTCTGAGATGAGCTGCCACTACTGCTAGACATTTGGTAAACACTCTTGGGGCAGTAGTTACTCCGAATGGGAGTACTTTGAACTGAAAGTGTTTGCCTGCTATCAGAAATCTGAGATATTTCCGATGAGCTGGATGGATTGGAATGTGAAAGTGTGCGTCTTTTAAGTCTAGTGTGGACATAAAATCACCTTGCTTTAGAAGTGGAAGCACCAGTTGAAGCGTTACCATATGGAAATGTTCTGACAGTATGGTCTGGGTCAGTATCCCCTGGAGGGTCAATGGTGTAATCATTCCATGGGTCTACAGGCAAATGAGTGTCTTCTCCATCAATATCATACCCTTCAGGCTGTGTATGTGGAGATCCCGGAGGTGTAATGTGCAAGGGATCTAGTGGAGAAGATGGTGGAGGTGGAGGGGATTGCGGCGCAGGATAAGCAGGGCTGGTAGCCATGTCCTTTTTATTCTCAGAGGGATTTTATCTGAAGGGCCCGCTGAAGGAAGTTTGCGTTTGGCTGGTGTTTTGGCAGAAATATGTCCTGTATCAGGATGGATATAAATCTTTTGTTTAGAATCCAATTTTGCTTTAAGAACCTCTAAAATTAGTTCGGGAGGCTCGGAGAGGCTGTCTTTTGATCTCGGTGCTGAAATAGATTTGCTTTTAGGAGCGGAAGGTTTCAGCTCCAAAGCATTTTTTTGTTCCGGTGCGAAGGGTTTCGGCTCCAAACCAGGTTTGTCCTTTGAACCAGCGTGTTTCGGCTCCGAACCAGATTTATTCTTGGAACCGGAGGGTTTCGGCTCTGAACCAGATCTGTCCTTCGAACCGGAAGGTTTTGGATCCGAAGATGATTTCGGCCGACTCAATCCCGAGCCGGAAGGCTTGACGATTTGTTTTGGTGCCGAGCCAGAAGGCGGGGTGTCTGAAACATTGTCTCTGTGGCGACCTTGGCCAGAAGGCATAGGTGTGCCGTAGCCTTATGTTTTTTGGAAAAGGTTTTAGGGGGTAAGGGGTCTTTGGTACTCCAAATCGATCTCGAGTTCAGAATCCGACTCCGGAACGGAGAAGGCCTCTTCTTCTTCTGCCGCCGATGCTGCTTCGACCTCTTCATGCTCGTATTCTTCGCCGAAATCCGGAGTGTGTTGAATGCTTTCGGTGTTGCATTTCACGTCGTCGAGCCCGACAATCACGTAGAGTTCTCTTCGACCGAAACGACTTACAGGCATCGCAGTCTTCCTCCTTGTGCTCCGGTGAGAGGCACAAGTTACAAACTTGATGTAAGTCGGTGCGAGGGTACTTGGCGCGGCACCGAGGACAGAATTGGAATGGAGTTCGTTCCATCGGCGGAAGGATGGACCGGCGCGACTAGGCCCGAGGGACGCCCCGATGTTTCCGTCTGAAGTTGGAGTGTTTCCCGATGGATTCGATAACCGGAGAACAGGGAAACGCGTACGAGAACAATACCGTCAAGGGTAGAGTGGATTGCGCACTGAGGGGAACCCGAAGAACGCTTTCGAACCGGAACACAGCAATACTCGTCCGAACCCGATGGCGGAAAAAAATCAATCTAACAATGGAGTCGATGCCCATGCGCACTATCACCGTGCACCATGTTCTTCACCTACTTTTGCCTACATTTCCCTTGAACACTATAAACAAATAAAAATCCTGATCATCTTAGATTACTCAACATTTAAAGGGGGCTCACAAGGCTTGGCAGAAAAATATCCATTTTACTCTTTAGGACTACTGGTGTTGTATGTCTCCAAGCCTGACACACAACTACGAGAAAGAACACATGAAACATCGAAAAGTCATCTGGAGTCTTGACAAGAAAAATGCCTTGTTTACAAAAAATACAAATAGAAGTGGATACATGCAACCAAAGGCAATTTAATTGTAATCATGCTCCTGTTCTAACAATCAATCAATGGTATATAATTTACCCTCTGCACCCTGAGCCAGATTCAACTCATAGTGGGTAATAAACATTGAAGAACTTTCCAGCGTTACAACAGCACAAGTGTTTGTAATAACGGCTCAGCCCCTTTCTGCCCAAATAGGCTGAATTCCCCTCGTGCAGGGCACCTGCATGGAACCTGTAAGAGATTGACCAGACTTTGGATATGCTAGAGAAATCACCTTCCTAAACCAATGACTTAAGGAGGAAAATTAAGATTTACATCTGCCTTTTTTACGGACTAAAACTGACAAACAGGAAATCATTTTTCCTGAATTCTGCCCTTCTTTTGAAACATATCTTTACTGCTCTAATCACATCCAATAATTTCAAAAGAAAATCATGTTTCAAAACTAGGTTAGAACACAAAACAGTGAGAACTAATTCCTGTCTCATGTGAAAAGCCAAATTTGTCTTTTGGATGAAATTTGGACCAGTAGGATTGCACATCAATGTATTCAACTCCTGTAATTAACTTGTTTTAGCGAAGGCTACTAGGAAAATCACCTTCAAAGATCAAAAATAATCTCTGAAATCTCATCTAATCATCCAAAAGGAGGTTTTTGTAATGCTGCAATACCTACTGTAAATCCCTACATGGAAGTGTATTCTTAACTTGGTGTCACAAAATATTTGAAAACCTCCTGTGCTCTTAAAATGGCCACTGACCAACCTTTGCCGAAACCATCCTGCAAATATTGCGGAATATCTTCTGGGGAGCAACGAATAGGAGATAAAAGTTTTTTTTTACACCAGTTGGTTAAAGATGCTAGGCAGACAAAAATCACTGCTCTCTGCTTCATATAAGATGGAGACATGAACAATCTTTAAAAATAATCTGAGTACGTTAATATAGGAGGAAAAGAAACATTAAGATTTAGGCAACCTAAAATGAGCATGCAAGCATTTATTTCAGGCACCTTAAAAACCTGGGAATGCCAAGTCATCCACCCCATTAAAAAAAGGCACATATTCCAATGTACTCTGCCTCTGCGTGCTGAAGACCCATACACAACAGCTTAAAAAGCATTTCCTTACAGCAATTGTTCTGTAACCTCCACTGCAGACCTACCACAGTACATAGTGCTTCTCCAAAGAGATTGTCCAATCATTGCAATCTTAATTTAACATGGGCCCGAGTCTCACGATTGCTTCCTGTAGGAAATTGGTTACAGGCTGAGGGGGGTGAAACCCTACTCAAGCAGCAACCACAATTCTTTTCAGGGTGAAACACAAGCACACCCCAAATTAACATGTGCTCAACTCTATGGTAGATTGGCACAAAAAGCAGTCAGGCTTAACTTAGAGGAAATGCGTAAGGTATTTATGCAGCACTTCAAACAGTAATAAAGTGAAGACACAAAACAATAAAAATCCCATACCAACTTAGAAAAATAGAGTACATTTTGAAAAATATATTTGAGACCATAATGACAAAAATACAGTTATTAGAATTGGAGATATGCAGTTGTAAAGGTTTAGGTAAAAGTAGTGCTAAAAAGCCCAAAGGGGAAATTGTGGTCATCTGGTTGTGCCGGACAGGCACAAACTCACCAGTTCAGGCCGACCATGATGGAGCGCAGGCTGGGCAGGTTGGCTACAGGGACCAAGTTAGGCCCGCTGAACAAATTACCCTAAATCCTGTTGTGCGGTCTGCACGGCGTGGCAAGTTTAAGAGTTTCTCGCAACCAGGGCATGTAACCCTTGAAAGTACATGTCCAACATTTTAAATACATAGCACCCTGGCCTCTGGGCTGTTTAGGGCCTACCCTAGAGGTTACTTATACCTATTAAAAAGGAAGGGTTAGGCTGGCAAAAGGTTTATTTTGTAATACAATGGGCATGCAGTCCTGGGGGAGAGGGAAGGATGGGAGGATCTAGGTCAGGGAAACTGAGACAACAGATCTGGGGATCTGATTGTTCAGAAGCAAGAACCCTCACACTCCTGTGCGAGTGTCATGCTTCATCATCGGGCCACTCCTCAACTGCAGTGCCCCTCGAGGGGGCTCTTTGCCGGAGGTCTTCTGAGCAAGAGATGCCGATGTGAGGTGTAGGGTGGAAGTGCTCTAGGTGTAGATTGGTGCAATGTGAAACAGATTTCGGGGAGCGGTTCATTCTCCTTCTCCACTTTATCCTCTTTCACCAGGAGCATGGTAATGTCTGACCTCTCAAAGTAGTGTTTGATGCGACTGACATGCAAGACTCGTAAAGGGTTCTTGGGGGTCTTGAGGTCCACCAGGTAGGTGACATCCCCTTTGCACTCATTCACCTCATAGGCCCCAGACCATTGGTCTTGTAGGTTCCTGGGCTCCACAGGCTCCATCACCCACAGTTTCTGGCCAGGCTGAAACTTAACCAGAATGGCTTTCTGGTCATAGCAGTGCTTCATAAACTCCTGACTGGCTTCCAGATTCTCTCTGACCTTTTTCCAGAAGCGCTTCATCTGGATGCGAAGGACCAACATGTAGCTGACCACATCCTGAGGGGCTTTCTTGGGAGCTTGCTCCCAACCCTCCATTACTAGGATGAGAGGTGCTTTGACAAGGTGACCATACAGAAGTTCAAAGAGGCTGAATCCAACCCCCTTCTGCAGTACCTCCCTGTAAGCAAACAACAGGCATGACAAGAGGACACCCCACTACCACCTCTCAAATGCTCTTATAGTCCCATGATCATGCCTATGAGAGTCTTGTTGAACCTTTCAACAAGCCAAAGAAAACAGAGAGGGACCCCTTTAACCAAAGAAATGGGGTTCAAATCACCAAATGAAAATAAAGCTTCCTTTGGTTTATAATTACACTACAACATTCACTACGAAAATCCAACCACTACTTCTCACCACAATTATACAGAAGGGAGTCTAGTTGTAAACCCACGGCTCAAACACAAAGGAATAGAAAATATATCACTTTTATTCGTATATAATTAAAAACAATTAATCATTAAAAGTCAGTTAAAACAGAGTTGAATAAAAGTTACATAAATTTCAAAAAGTCATACAACATGTTTTTTCCACTCCTTTCTGAAACGCTGTATGTAGCGTGAGGACGCGCTGGACGGCTTAATATAAGGCCCAATTGATGAAGGGCGTAGTCCAAGCATCGCATATATAGGAACTTGAGACGTACAAAAAGGATAATAATTTCCAAAACCTAGATTGCAACTAGAGGAATTTGTAGGGTGGCAGACTCCCTAGTTTTTGTGAATACCAGATGTAAGAAAGGCACATACGCAAATACTGCATTATTATTTGGCCAAAGCCTTATATAAGGTATACGACCAAACATTGGCATCACACAGGTGTTGTGGGAGTCATATTTGGGGTCTTGATAAAGATGGTTCAATTGGACTTTTCACCATCGAAACGCGTCGACGCCTGGGTACATAATCCGTGTAGTGACTGGAACTGCAGATATTGAATTTGGCACAATTTATCGGGTTCCAGGTCCAATGTGTCAGTAACACAGATGTGTGTTGTTTATGACAAATTGTACTGTCTTTTTCAATGCACTCTCCACGTTAAGTTGTTGTCTTTTCTTATGTATGTCTTTCCTTTATTTGTATGAAGTGTTATCCTGATGAATTGCTTTATAGATATATTGGTTGTTTTTTCAGCCACATGTAGTATTGTATCCATTACAAGTGATGTATGACTTTGAAATTTATGTAACTTTTATGCAACTCTGTTTTAACTGACTCTTAATGATTAATTGTTTTTAATTATATACGAATAAAAGTGATATATTTTCTATTCCTTTGTGTTTGAGCCTTGGGTTTACAACTAGACTCTCTTCTGTACAATTGTGGTGAGAAGTAGTGGTTGAATTTTTGTAATGAATGTTGTAGTGTAATTATAAACCAAAGGAAGCTTTCTTTTCATTTGAACCTTCCAACAAGCCCATTGGTTTGGGGATAATAGGGTGTGGAGAAATTGTATGTTACCCCCACACTCGTCCCACATGGACTTCAAGTATGCAGACATGAAGTTGGTACCCCGGTCAGATAATACCCCCTTAGGGAACTTCACTTGGGTAAATATCTTCATCAGTGCTCTGGCCACTATGGGTGCAGCCACAGTCCTCAGAGGAATAGCCACTGGGTTCCAGGTGGTATGGTTCATTAAGACCAGGATGAACCTGTTGCCGATGGCTGTCTTGAGGTCCAGAGGCCGAACAAAGGGGGTGCCAATGACTGGAAGGGGAACCAGGTGAGCCTTGTGCTTCCTTCCCGACTTCCCACCTGCCTGGCAGGTAGTACATGACCTGTACTACGCATCTGAGCTCACCTTCATCCGGGGCTAATAAAAGTGGCTAACAAGCCTGTCAAAGTTCTTGAAGTACCCTCGATGACCTGCCTGGGGAACATTGTGAGTCAACTCCATAAGGCAGATGGTGCAGCACTGGGGGACCACTAACACACCGGTTGCACAAGGCTCAGGAACCGAAGGCTCACCATACAGGAGACCATTCTCCCTGTAAACAAGGTGATCACCAGAGATGTTGCTAGCTGCCTGGGCCTGCCACTCTAGCCTCTCTAGAGTAGGACATTTCTTTTGAGCTCTGCAGAACATCTCCCTGGTGGGCCCTCCTTCCATATGCCAACCGGTCAGTTCAAGTAGGTTTCCCATGGTGGCAATGTCCTCCCCTATAGGTTCCAGGGCTTCACCCTAAGGCTCAGCCACCTCCCAGGCTGGGAGTTAAAGGAGTGGGTTTTCTGCTCTCCTTACCTTTCCTCTTTTTGGCCGGTAACTGGGCCATTTTTCTACGCTCCAGGTCCTTAGGAGTGCCCTCTCGGGCTGCCATGGACCATGTGGTCAGGCACACCGATTCAGGCAAACCCAACAGCTCCATCTGGGACAGGAGCCCCACCTCTTTCCAGATGGTCTGCTCCATGTCATTACTGAGCAGACAATCCACAGGCATGGATAGACTCACAGCTACCCTCAAGGAACCTGAGCCCACTCCCATTCAAAGGGAATCAGAGCCACTGGGTCTGGACTCCCATAGTTACTACAACCTGGTGGACTACATTAGAGATTACCTGCTCGGTGGACACTAAATGACACCTGACGATAGTCTTACTGGCTCCTGTGCCTCTCAGAGTCTCCACCTGTTGCCCATTGATGGTGACCCACTGCCTGTACTTTTTATTGTTGCTAGGCATGTGGTCCTTTGGCATCATCCTCCTCCATCACCCAGGGACACTAGGGTAACTGCTGCACTTCCCCCCATGCTAACTGGGGCAACCTCCTTCCCAAGTGCTACGCTTGCCAGCCATGGTGTCTGCCCACCTTTGGGGGACTGTGCCCTCTTGGGACATTTGGCATCACCCTTGAAGTGGCCAACCTTATGGCACACATTGCACTTCAGGGTGAACTTTCCTGAGCACTTATGATCAGGAAACCCATTCTTTTTCTCAGGCTGGAATTTGGAATCCCGCCCCGTCAAACTATTTTGGGGACCTTTAGAGAACTCCCTGTTTTTATTTTTATCCGCCCCCCCTCTTTCTTCTGGTGGGGACCCTGTCCACCCTTTTGGAGATCACCCCAGCTACCTTCTTGGACACTCTGGTGCTGACCCAGTGGTCCGATTCCTTAGCAAGCTCTCTGGAGTCAGTGAGCTTGCGGTCAACCAGGTGCTGGCGCAGCTCCAGAAAACAAAGACTGAGCATGTGCCCTCTCAAAACAAGATTGTACCTCCTGGTAAAATCATTCAATTTGCTGCCTCATACCAACCATTCAGTGCCTTACTAGAATAAACAAGGAAATCCACTCAAGACTGGTTTGGCAGTTTCTGCCTGTCCCTAAACCTTGCGCTGTAATTTTCGGGGATGAGTCTAAACTTGTCAACAAGGATGGCTTTCATAGAGGCATACTTCATCTGGTCTCCTATCGCTAGTGTGAGTTGTGTGTCCTTCCCCTCTGTAGGCATATGGTTTCAGAGACTTGCCCCCCCAATACACCTCTGAGACCTGTGCATCCTTAGAGCTACCTCATAGGCTGAGAACCACTTGTCAATATTATCCCCAGCACATAGCTAGGCACCAGATCTATGGGAATATGGACCCTTTTACCTCCCTTGGACACAACAGTATCGCTGCCATCATTACTGCTAGATCCCAGTTGTTTAACTCTGATGTCTAGCTCTTTGAGACTTAGCTCATGGGCCGTTCTCCTTTCTTCTATGGCCAGTTTCTCCGTTGCCAAGGCCCTCTCAGTCTTCTTTTGCTCGGCACCCATGGCCAGGTTCTTTCCAGCCAAAGCTCTCTCCGCCTCAGCTTTCTTTTCCTTCATCTTGAGTTTGGCCATCTGCAGCCTAAACTCCCTGTCAGCTTTCCTATCTGCCAGCTCCTCTGGGGACAGACCTTGGGAGAACACACTGCTTTCCGCTCTGGGAGGGATCTCCATATCTGGAGGCAAGACATTCCCCCTATGGGCTGCACTTCAAGACCTGCATTCAGGTCCTCTCCTTGCCTCCCCATATCATCCTCCTCCTCCTCATCCTGGTCATTTGTTGCTGTCAGCAACTAGTCAGCCTCTGTCCAGGCCTGCAGAGCTTTCCGAAGCTCCAACGTTTTGGTGCCCTTTTTCAGTTGGAAGTCTCCTTTGCTTACAGAACTCCTTGAGCTCAGACACAGTGTAAGCTTTCCAGGTTGATGAGCTTGAATTCCATTTCTGCAGGTATGGTCACAAACAGTCAGGTAGAATGAGAGTGAATTTAGTAAAGCAAAAAGGGCCATCAAGGAGAATTTAAAAAAATCTATTTGTTATCAAATTATTTATCTGGACTTTTTTACTGTATGGCACTACACAAACACAAGTCCTAGGTCTCACCACTGAACACCAATGTAGGAAATTGGGTTACTGGTTGAGGAGGGTGAAACCACAATTCTTGTCAGGGTGAAACACAGGCAAATCTCAAATTAACCTGTGCTGAACCCTTGGGTAGCTTGCCACAATAGCAGTGAGGCTTAACTTAGAGGCAATGTGTAAGGTATTTATGCAGCACTTCAAACATTATTAAAGTGAAAACACAACACAATAAAAAACCCACACCAACTTAGTTGGTGAATAAGAGAGTACATTTTTATAAATTATTTGAGACCAAAATAACAAAAATCCAATTAGTAGAACCGGAGATATCCAATTTTAAATGTTTAGTAAAAGTAGAGTTAAAAAGCACAAAACGCCAACTGTGGTTATCTTCTCTCACTGGACCAGGACAAAGTCACAAATTTAGGCCAACCGCGATGGCTAGGCTCGCTGAACAAAGTACCTTAATACCTGGTGTGCTGTCTGCGTGGCATGGCTTTCGTCGTCTGACATTGGTTCGGAGGAGCTGTGAGGTCCACGATGTTAGGTCCTGCATCAGGTTGTGTCGCACTGCGGCAATTCCGATGAAGCTGTGCAGCGAGGCTTTGCGATGCTTCATGCCCAGACGTGTCAGTTCCGATGAAGCTTGCAGCTGAGTGGTGAGGCTTTGCGGAGCTTGCCGTCGATTCCGTTGAGGCTCGCAGTTTGAATCACCGCAGTGATTTGCAGCGATTCAAGTCAATCGTTTCCGATGAAGCTTGTAGCTGTGCAGCAAGGCTTTGCGGGGCTTGGCGTCGCTTCGCGATGGATTTGGTGAAGACCACAGCTGGACTGGCAAGGCACTCCTATCCCCACTTCCAAGGGTCCAGGACTGGATGATCATCCCTTAGAGGGTTAGGACTCACAGCAGGCAGAGTCCAGGTGCAGGATTCAAGAGAGCTGGAGCCTTTTCTCTCCCTAATGCTCAGATCAGGAGCCCGGCCAACTAGCCCTTAAAGTCACTATGGTAATCTTGGGACCAAGATGCACGTCCAGTCCTTCTCAATCAGGCAGCAGAGTAGCAATCCTTCTTGGGGCAGAGCAGCTCAGCAGTCCTTCTTCTGAGTCTTCCACAGTTCCAGATGTGTACTGAAGAGTTGAGTCTGAGGGTCCAATATTTATACTTGGTGCCCGCTTTGAAGTAGGAGAAGTTTCTAGAGGTTTCCAACCCCAAAGGTGCTTGAAATGTCCTGCCTGACTGCCCTGGCCCCTGCTTGCATGGGGGAACAATATACTAGTGTGAAACCCTTTGTGAGTGTGCTGAGGCAGTGTCTTTGTGATATGCAAGTGTGGTAGGTGACAACTCCTCTCCACTATGAAGTCGGAGATGGCCCATCCTGCCAACACATATTCAACCTTTGTCTCACTGTCTGGGAGCAATACACAAAGACCAACTGCCAGCTACATCTAGTCGTGTGACCCAGGATTCAGGCTGCATGCAGCAAATGGTTAGGACAAACAAATGCCAACTTTGTAACAGCGAATATAAAACACGAGTGCTGAGGCACTGTTAATGATGTCACTGATTTGTAAATAAGACATGAATATAAGAAATATTTTAACTACCAACTACGTTACTCAGGATGGTAATCAATGTGCATAATTGTATTTACAGGGATGCATAATTGAAAAATGTCAGTTGGCTTCCAAGGAAATGATTCACAACCAGTACTCGCGACAAAACATGCAACCTGAAAAAAAGTTATTTAAAATTGTTACTATTCAAAAGTGGAAAGAAGAGGTTGAGGTGTGCTAGATCAAGGTGAATAATACAATATTATAAATTACTGTTCACAGAATTGACCCAGTCTTGGTCCTGAGGAGAACCCCATTAATGCCAAAGGGGTACGAAATGCGCTGACCTAGCGTCTGGGGGAAGAATATCCGCAAGAAATCAACTTTATAGTGGAAACATTGGCAGACAGCCTATTCCTCTAATGTAAATATTTACGAGTAGCGGCCCCCATAAGTGTATACTGGCAGGAGAGGACTGTTTCAATGTGCTATTTGTTATCTCCGCCGTGTATTGCTATTTTTGAAAATGAATGACTGGTCATAGAATTGACTATTTTTATTTTCACTAATGCACTGTTTATGTTTGTGAACCCACAGTTTATGTTAGTATCATTATTGTTTTTTTCTGTCAATGAAAATTGTTGAAAAGCTTGCCCTTTAGATGACTTTTCCGAAAACTTTTATAAATAACTCAAGTAAATTATGACGAAGATGTGAATAAATCACAAGTGCTAATGAAAATTTAGTTATTGGTGCTCTTCTGTTGAGTCGTTAAAAAAACAGGGAACTAGATTTTTTGTACTGCATAAAGTTAACCATCTCAGAGGGAGGCAAATATGTGTGTCAGTGTTTTATGTGGCTCTAGAGTTGTTATGAGCTGTTAGCTAAAAAGTAAAGGTTGGCATTGGGTAGGACTTGGACATTATTGAAGTGTCAAAATTGGTCTACGGCAGCAAAGGTGTAATTAGGCTATCCTGTTTTAGGTTTAAACCTATAATAACTGATAAAACCACGCCGAAAGGGAAATAGCCCTCACCAGTGTAAACATATAAACACTGAAAAAATACCTGCACAACCACAAACTAAATGCCATTCAAAGAAAAGAAAAAGAGAGTGAAAGTCATTTTTATTTCTTCCTGAAGGGGCCAATACAATGTAACTTTGTTATACAAAGTAGCAGCAAGAAAGACTGGGCTAACATTATTCTGCTTGAGTTTTGTTGTTTAGGGATGTCAATAAAAATGTGTTTCGTCTTCCTTTTTGCTTTTTTCAGTTTTGTGGTCTTTGGTTAAACGATGCAGGGCTTAGAAGCATGTTTTAGGTCTTGTTTAATTATTTTATAAACTGTAGAGAATCAGGAAATATCAAAATCATATTTGATATTTTGGCTACGTTTGATTCTTTCACTGACAGGTAAAATGGCTGGTTTCATAAGAATATTTCCCAATATGTACCATCACATTTATCCACAGAGAATGGGTAACACCCCTTGATTCGTCAGCCACCTTTTCTAGCAAGTCAGTATTGATAGTAGGTGAATTGCCAAACACCCCAGGCTTTAAACATTCAATGCAAGGTGTAGTGACAGGTATATGTGAAAAGAGTGCTGTCACCAAGCATCTGGGATAGTAGTGAAAAATGACACCAGACTTTAGGAAAACATGGAACGCAGTGTCACTTGGAATGCTGGCAAAACGTTCTTACCAAGCTCAACAAAGATTGGAGTGATATTGATTGGATTTGCAGTGATTCAGCTACGTATATGAAAATGTTGTGTGATAACCTGTCAAAATTGATACCCGAATAGAAGTAGAGATCCTTGCCACTTGCTAGATGGTATGCTGAAAGTATCTTTACAATCTTCAGAGTTAATGTAGAATTCAATTGACTTTTTAGTCCATTCTGGTGCACTCTATTGTTATGCACTGGAACTAAAACGCAAATATTTCTCATTTTGTGCTTTGTATGGCATAAAAGAGCCATCCCAACTGTGTCATTTATCTGGTGGTTCTCAGACCAAGAGGCAGTGAATGCTATATTATCCATGTGGCAACCGTTTACAGAATTTTTGCTGAGTGATGATGCCAAAGACAAGAAATGTGAGGATCTTCAGTCGCATATTGATAGTGATGTGAAAGAAATTACACTCAACTGCATTCTTAGATTTTCACAGGAAAACATGACTGCTGTAGTGGACATAATAAAACAACTAGAGTCTGAAAACACCCTTGTCTACCAAGCGTTCAGCATAATTGGTGTAGATGTGAAACATCTCCTTGAGAGTAGGCTCGGCGACACTTTTAGTGACTTTGGCACTGCAACATGTTCCATTTTAGAGTGCTTGCCACTTGGTAAGCAAAGAAATGTTGAGGAGAAATTTAGGAAATTTTATTTTACAATGTATGAGATATGGCTTGCAATGATTCATAGAATTGTCCCTTCACCAACCATGGCATTTGAAGTCAATGAAGCCTCACTGTGGTACTCTGCACAGGTTCAATAACTCTGAGGGTATATGTAACCAGTTCAACGCATTTGTTGCAAAACCTGTCCCAGAGAATCCCAATCTTCAGGTGCACCAGTATTGGCATGGAAAGCTATGTCAGTGGCCAGAGTTAGCAAATTGTGTACTGGCTGTTTTGGCATTGCCCGTCTCAAGTGCCAATGCTGAGAGGGCCTTTGCACAGATAAACGCTTCCATGGGAAGGAAAGAGCGAGCGTGCATGACCAAAGACTCCCTGAAGAAGTATTGTATGGTGTACTACAATAAGTTTGATTTGTAAAAATGTATTTGGACCTCATATACAATGTACATACACTGTCTCTATACCATGCACTATCAGTGCAGAAAGCAAGCAATAATAAAAGCAAAATATTCCATAAACGCCGGGAAAACACTGTTCCTGTTGTTTTTAATGGTGCGAAAATGTGTAACCACTGTTTTTGTAAGGTATTGAAATCACTTGAAAACACTGAAAACCCCCCACCAGAATTTACCAAAAATAGAAATTGAAAACAGGAAAGCCTAGGTGTAATCCAAGCATATTTAAACCATCAGGATTCAAATCTTTTGAAAAGCAGGGATTGATAATCTTGGTGTGCAGCAGTACTACTGAATTCTGAACCTTTTCCTGAAGTCTTTATAACATGTGCAGTTTATTAATCACAACAGCGACTATAATCTAGGAACTGGGACAATATGTCTCAACACTATAGTGTGTGATTCATACAGATGGGCATTGGAGAGGATGAATTATTCTCAGAAAATGTCTTGATCTTGCCTTCAAATATTGTTGCAACCCGATGTGTATGCCTTGAGCTGGAGTGTTATAGTAACCATATATGCTGGGCTTGCAATTGATTTCAAATGTTCAAATAGTGCTCTCTTGTGACATTTAGCCTTCCATATTACTATAAAAAATGCTGTTCATGCATTATAAATTCATTCTTAATATCTTCTTCTGAGCACTGTCTTCAATCCAGAAAAGAGTTAGGGGCCGATTCCGATTCAGGCCGGAAATCTCCCCGACCGAGCCGGACCCGGAGAGATTTCCGACCGAATCGGACCCTAGCAGCCCGACCGAACGAGTACGATGCGCACGTATGCCATCGGACTCGATTCGGTCGGACTTCAATTGAAGTCAATGGGAGCCAGTCGTACAACGCGTACACTGGCTCCCATTGACTCAATGGGCACGACGCGAACAAGGGCGCCCCCTACAGCGTGTTCGCGTCGATGCGGGTCACGCCGTACATGCACGGGTAGGGGGGACCCATGGGTTCCCCCTGTGTGCGACTCGCGCGCCTACGCTTCCAGGGGGGTCCGACACGGATCCCCAAAGTGCGGCTCCGACAGCTCCTTGGAGCCGGACTGCGCGAGTCGGTCAGAGCGGTCGAGGTGCGCATCGTACTTACCCGGCCGGGGAACGTCTACATTGCGCGGTGCGAGTCGTCCCCGTGCGAGTTGGTCGGAGCGGTCGGGTCCTGCGAACGCGTCGGTCGGAGATTTCGCGAGCGCATGCATCGTACTCGCTCGCCCGGACGCACGTACGATTCGGTCGGGAAATAGGGCTCCGAATCGGATCCGGTAAAGCCGAATCCGATTCGGAGCCCTACCGGCCGAGATCGGAATCGGCCCCTTAGTCTCAAGAGCACAAGCTCACACTCTTGAGAATCCATTGTTCCCTCGTCCACTACAAAAGCTACTCATATCCCCCTTGAAACACCCCTCAAATCACACCCTCTTAGCCCACCGAACACCAGCTACTATGGTAAACAATCCATGATTAGTGCACTCACACGCCCAACATGATTCATTGCTGTTGTTCCCTTTTAGATTTATGAGTGGCACAGGCCTGCTTTTCTGACTAAGTCATTGCTTCCGATTTCCCAGACAAAATAAGGAAAGCAGAGCAGTGTTCTCTGGACGGGCACCACATTTTTTTATAGGCATCAACATGTCAGGTCAGTAGTGGTAGAACTGCTAACCTGCCTAAATGTTCAGCAAATCTCAAAGGGCTTGGAAGTGACGTGGGATGGAAATTTAACATTACTCAAAATGCCCCTTCATTCATGTACCTCTGCATGGTGCAATTCCACAACAAGCCCATTTGCCTACATTCACAGATGTCACTACTGGAGCAGAATCGGTATGTACAATGTAAGACTCACATGGCTTTGACAGCTGACATAGTGAGGGAGAAATTAATTCACTACACATGCAGACATTTTAGATTAGCTTGATTTTAGCCACTGTTAGAATAGTGCTCAACACTCATTGTTAATAATGAATTAGCCAGAAAGACAGAGAACTATGGAAGAAGGAGAACCCTTATATCCTCAAAAACTTGTGATGATCACTTAATAAGATTATGCAGAGCTTAAACCTGGGGTGGGTGGGCTGGCTGACTCTGTAACAGCAAAGTCAGAAGGGCTGCTGAGCGATGTATCTTCAGACAAGTGTGCGAGGTATTGTACTACTTTGAGGAGAAAGAAAAGGCACTTACCTTGGGCTAGACAGGCCTTGCACTTCATTGTGATCGAGAAACCCAGCAGCCAGATCAAAGGCGTCTTCAAAAAGGATCTAAAAAGAAGAGCGACAAATGATGCCTGGGGATGATCTTGTGGTCTCTTGTGACCCTTTCAGATAATACGATTGCATTAAATACTTGTTACCGGTGGACCCGACTTCTAGGGGATCTCAACTGTGCTTGAACTCATGTGCTGCAATCCATGAATCCAAAGCGAGGTACCAAAAGTAACGAGAGAGAGCCCGATCACATTACAGAAAGCTCAGTTGAAGGTGCTCACCATCAACATTCTCAATTTAGAGTTAGCAAAATGGTGTGTTCTATTAGGACCGGGCAACCTTTAGGGAAAGATCAGGGGACACACTTGCCCTTTCTATAAACCTTAATTTATGTTATTGTAAAATGGGGAGGGGCATAATACATCATGAACAACAGCAAATTAAACTAGGACGGTCTAGTGGTGATGTCCACGCAGATCCGATTCTGCATTCAAATCAGACATTACTTCATAGCCCCTTGCTTGCTTCCACTTCAACCCTGAAGTGAAATGGAGACTATCACTTCACTTTGGGGACAAATGGAAGGAAGCATCAGTCCAGGTATGTAGAGTATTCAGTTCAGTTCAATACTCTTTATTTCAGTAAAATACCATAAAAGAGAAAAGCAATCACAATAAAATATAGAAACAAGGAAGAAAAGACTTTAAAATGATAAAATGAACTTTAAAATAAGATAAAATAATGAGATATTTAAAGACGGAATACACAATTTCCTTATAGGTATACTAAGAAATTTTAAATCAGTCATATCAAAAGTTAATAGACCCAGCAGTAAATTAAACTACTTCAAATTTCTTTCTAGCATACCACATACTCATTAAAAACCTAGAGACAGCAAACACCATGGGGGCTGTTAAATCTGTCTGCATTATTAAACACGCATACAGATGTCTAGTAACCTCTAGACGTCAACATACGGGAATTATCCACTGTGCCTCGCACCCAACCATTCAGTGCCTTACTAGAATAAACAAGGAAATCCACTCAAGACTGGTTTGGCAGTTTCTGACTGTCCCTAAACCTTACGCTGTATTTTTCGGGGATGAGCCTAAACTTGTCAACAAGGATGGCTTTCATGGGGGCTTACTTCATCTGGTCTCCTATCGCTAGTGTGAGTTGTGTGTCCCTCCCCTCTGCAGGCATATGGTTTCAGAGACTTGCCCCCCCAATACTCCTCTGAGACCTGTGCATCCTTAGAGCTACCGCATAGGCTGAGAGCCACTTGTCAATATTATCCCCAGCACATAGCTAGGCACCAGATATTTAGGAATATGGACACTTTTACCTCCATTGGACACAACAGTATCGTTGCCATCATTAATGCTAGATCCCACTTGTTTAACTCGGATGTCCAGCTCTTTGAGACTTAGCTCATGGGCCGTTCTCCTTTCTTCTATGGCCAGTTTCTCAGTTGCTAAGGCCCTCTCAGTCGTCTTTTGCTCGGCCACCATGGCCAGGTTCTTTTCAGCCAAAGCTCTCTCCGCCTCAGCTTTCTTTTCCTCCATCTTGAGTTTGGCCATCTGCAGCCTAAACTCCCTGTCAGCTTTCCTATCTGCCAGCTCCTCTGGGGACTGACCTTGGGAGGATACATTGCTTTCCGCTCTGGGATGGATCCCCAATTATGGAGGTAAGACATCCCCACCTGCATAAGCGTACGAGGCAGGGTAGGTTGGGCAAAAAAAAAAACATATGGGCTACAGTTTCCCTTTCATGTCCACAGGTTGGGCATCCCATTGCAGCTAAGTCTGCACACTGTGCCCATCTTGAGGTAAAAGTGCATAAAGTTAGAGTGGCGTATCGAATGTGCATATAGAGTTTCTGGCCAGGATCGGCTCAATATTGTCTAAAAAAACTTCAGTGCTTATGCCCCACAAGGAGCAATGCATCTTACGGCACAGAGGTCGGAAGAAGAGGCTGTGCTACTGTCGTTAGATGCCCGCATGGCATTCAATAGCATCAAATGGCCGTATTTATTCGCAGTGCTGGAACGGTTTGGACTTGGTCCAAAGTTCTGCGCCTGGGTTCGGCTCCTGTATACGAACCCGCTGGCCAGGGTGAGAGTGAATGGGGTGGTGTTGCGGTCCGTGGCTTTACATAAGGGTACGAGGCAGGGCTGCCCACTCTCTCCTATGCTTTTGCTCTGGCGTTAGATCCCTTGGGGGCGTGGGTCAGAGGTGACCCGCTGATATGAGGAATACAGGGAGGGGATGGATATGGATGAGAAAATATCACTGTATGCCGATGACAAACTGCTGTACGCCATGAACCCAAGGTCTTCGATAGGTCGAATACTCCATATATTCCATTTGTTATGGGGATACTCTGGCTACCAGATAAATTGGGCCAAATCCCTCCTCTATGTGCTTGCCGGAGCTGCACCGGCTCTGCCATCCAGTGTACGTAACTTAGTGATCAAAGACAAGTTTAGGTATCTGGGAATAATGATTTCAAGGACAGATACTGAGTTCTTGGAGGATAATTTATTCCCTCAACTAGATAGGTTGCGTAGGGATGTGCTACACTGGAGACAGTTACCATTGTCTGTAATAGGACGAGCTGCCTTGTTTAAAATGGTGGCGCTACCACGTTTCTAGTACGTCTTACAGAATACGCCCTGTAAAGTGCCACCGGACTTCTTTTGAAAAGTTGACAGTGAAATACAACTGCTTTTATGGGATGGGGGAAGCCCTTGAATAGCTTTGCACAAACTACAGAGGGGAGTGTTCGAGGGAGGACTGGCAATTCCCGACATCAGAAAGTATTACTGGGCGGCACAGCTGGTCACAATTAATGCATTGGTGTTTATGGGACAGAAGGAACCTGCCTACAGGGTTGGCCACCACTCGATAGGACAGAGGGGATACCCAGCAGCACTCTACCATAGACGGATGGGGAGCAGCTACCACCACATAACCAAACAGTAATACGCATATGGAGGGAAGCAACAAAATTATTGGGCTGAGAAGGGAAACTGAGAGAAAGGACTCCTCTGTGGGACAGTGACCTCCTAAGGGAGGTCGGTGGATTGAAGGGTTTACGTAAATGGGGACTACTGGGTATTGACTACTTAGGAGATGTATGGAGGGGGCAAAAGGTGGTAGACTTTGAAGACTTAAAAACGGAATATGAAATGCCTGACTCAGAACAGTAATGATACATACACTGCACTGAGGTGCCACATCCTAGAAGGGGAACACATAGAGTACACGCCACAAGAAGATAGGGTATTACTGGACCCAATGACTGACAAGGCCACTTCCGTAATATATAAGAAAATAATAAACAATACACCGGATCCCCAGGGGGGCCTCCGAGAGGCGTGGGAGTCCGAGCTATGTATGCTGGAGGATGATGATTGGGCAAAGGCAATACAGAGCACTAGGGAGGTGGCAATACAGGCGTAGTTTCGCCTTACACAGTTACGTATTCACAGATCCTACACCTCAAGGGCACTTTTACACCGAATGGGCCACAGCGATACTGACCTTTGTACCCGGGGTTGTGGGGAGAAGGGCACTTTTTTCCACACACTATGGGCCTGCCCCGAATTCAGCAGTATTGGAAAGAGATAGCACGTGTAATGTACGAGGTAGTGGACCAAGAGGTCACAAGGGAGGCCAGGTGGCACATATTATGTGTGACGGGAGAAGACAGATGGCCCAAATACTCAATACTCTGTCCAAGGATAGCAGATATAATGTAAAAAAAAAACATAGCAAGGGCATGGGGAGAGAATCAACCACCGGGGGTCACTGAATGAGAGGAGGACCTAGATTGGTGCTGCGCAGCTGAAAAAGTGGTGTACCAAAGTAGGGGGTGACCGCGGAGGTGGGATAGGATCTGGGCCTGTTGGATGGCATATAGAAGTCTATAGAGGTCCTTACAAACATGGAAGACTCGATGGGAGGGGCGGTCCTACGTGACTCCGAACCTGTACAGAACTGTGGCTAAAGTTGATTTTGTTAATGTTACATTGTAATGAAGCTGATGCTGGATGCGGACGGTGTCCCTGACACTCCCATAGAGACTTACACAAATGATGTTTGAATAACTGTTTTGCTCAGCACTTGTTCAATAAAAAGAACTATTAAAAAAAATGTTTCAGTGCTATAAGTATCCTTTATCATTAAAAAAAAACCTGTTAGATTACCCAGTGTTGATGAGGTTAAAAGGTTATTCATACTATATGATCTAAACCGATTTTTTTAAGTCCTTGGCTGAGATGGCTACAGGACCCTGGATCTTCCCACATATTGGGTAGACCCATTTCGATGAATGTATCTCTAATGTATTTTATCTACTGAAGGTTAACCCCAACAGGGTATCTAAGCACTTCCTCAAGGCCTTTTCGATTATGTATCAGTTCAGGTCCATAATCTCCTCCAAACTATAATGGGTCTGACTGCTGCCTTTTCCGTAATCTGCCTAAGGCCAGCATCTAGTCTTCATGGAACCAAAGGGGTGCTGGCTGGCATATTTAACACCTGCCTTAAAAACCTATTTTCCACCAGTTCTAGAGTATTGAGATTTTTATGTCCCCAAAGCTCAGCCCCATGTAGGGCCACTCCCAATGCCAGACAGGAGTAGAGCTGTGCAACCGGTGAGAAGGGTTTAAAATAAAGACCCTGATATATCTTTAACAACCCTCCTATCTGTTGTTCTAATTTAATCCTTCGTTTAGAGATGTGGGGTGCCCAGTCCATCGTTCCATTTAATGTGATGCCCAAATATTCAAACCGATGAACTTTTTCTAACGGTACTCCTTTGAGTGTTGGATTCGGTCGACTTGAGTAACATGGATTAAAAACCTTGTACTTGGTCTTGGACACGTGTTGATTTCCAGCCCCATTTCTAAACAAAACCTACTAAACTGGTCCAGTAATTTCTGGATCACCATTGGCGATTTAACCAAAAGAAGGGTGTAGCTAACCAGACAATTAATAAATAACAAAGAGTGTTGGGGCAATCACACAACCCTGACGTACAGCTTTGTTTACTGGGAAGGGTTTAGTCACTTCACCAATTTAGCCACACCGAACATGGGCAAAGTTTGACTCATGCAGTCTCTCTAAGATTCCACACAAATATACAGGGATGCCCAACTCTGCTAGGACCTTCCAAAGAGTAGCCCTCAGCACCAGATCGAAGGCCGCTCTAAGGTCCCCAAATACAGTATAGAGTCTTCCCTCACCGATTATGACGGTCTTCCAGTATATTAACTGGAACCTGAAAATGTGATCCATGTTCGATGTACGGAAGCAAAAACCAGCCTGAAAAGGGCATAGGACTTCAACCTCATCTAACCATTGCTGGAGCCGGAAGAGAATGACCCTGCTATTAGGCTAATTGGCCTGTAAATCGCAGGGTCTAAACGAGAACCCTTTTTGTACACTGGCAACATTTCTGCTCCGGCCCAAGAGCATGGGAGCTGCAGACCCTTAAGAATAGCATTAAAAATCTGAGTAAAATAGGGGCCCCATATTTGTATTTCTGACAAAAATAGATCCCCTGGGATTGTTTCAATACCTGGGGCTTTATGGGGGAACCACCTTCCTGATGGCCCACTCAACTTCTTCGCATGTGATTGGGGGATAGGTATCAGAACAATCAGATTAGTTATATTAGTTTCTATAGGAACCCGGGCATTTTCATGTCGGTCCACTACCTTGCGGGGTTGAATACAAACCTGCAAAGTGAGTGGTCCAAACCTCTGCTGCTATGTTATTATCTATTTTGGTAAGTCCTTCTATATTGCCCTTATCAACTAGGAAAAAAAACTTTTGGGAATCTGGTTGCCATCAAAAGCAGCTCCCATTTAGCCTGGTCCCACTCTTTTATTGCAAGTTTTAGTACTTTGTTGTAACGAGCTCTATTTTGTTGTAACTCCCCTCTATCCTTGTTTTTTAGTGCAGTCTGCAATGCTTATTATACCAGGTAGGTACTTCCCTCATTTTTCACCAATTTCCCTCTTCTGAGTAAAACACTTTAAGATTCTCAAATAAATTGAAATGAATCTCCCCAATTGCTGTTAAAGAATGTACATGATTTAAGTCAAGATCAAGATTACAATAAGTTCCCAAGTCCCTTTCAACTAGGCTATATATATGCCTTACGGTTTCCTCTGAGCGACTCACGGTCTGTCATTGTATTCTATGCTTGTTATTTGAGAACTGCCATCTATGATCTAAAGGATTAGGTATTGTGACCCATGCTTCGCTCCTTACTAAGCCCAGTGGAAAGTCTAGTGCATTGTGGTCGCCGTTGGATCTTGTAATAAGAATCATGTCCCAAACACATGGCCATAATCTGACGTCCACCAAGATATAATCGATTAAAATGGAGCTAGATGCTCTGTTAAAAGTAGATTTCCTGGCTGGCCGCCCCCGTTTAGCTCTTCACCGCGTCAGCCCTTCTTCGACGATTTTCAACATCAAAAAGCCAGATTTTTTATTTAAAAATATTGGCAGCAGCGTTTGGAGGCATTTACTTACCGGTGAGGTGTTTTCCCAGTTCTACAGAACAACGGAAGCTTTCTTTTTCCCGTTCTGGTTCTTTCTCGATCTCTTTACACAGGTACAGCCCAGCATTCCAGTCAGTGGGGCGGAGTAACACTCTGGAAAGGGCAAGGCTCTGGCCTAGTTACTCCCACAGTCAGTTTTAGCTGCTGCACCTACTTATATTGAAATATTTTCTTCATTATTAATTCTAGCCTGCGTATTTTATCATATTTTGCTGCTGAAATCCAATTTAGGAAATATGGAGAGCAAAAATGTGCAGGTTCAGCATAATAAAACGAAACAAAATATTTCTCCTCCTCCTGTTAAATCAAAAGTGGTGGAATCTAATGAACCTTCTTTGGATTTGCTACTTAGTGAGATTCAGGCAATTTGCTCTAGCACAGATACTATTGCGTCCGAGATTAAAAACTTACGAAAATACATGGCTAGTTTGTCAATGACAATATCTGACAATGCAATTAAAATTCAAGACAAAGTTAAAATTGATACTTTCTCACTGCTTGTGGCAAAGATATCTCCTATGTCTAACCTTCTTCTTGATTTGGAAAATCGTAATAGACAGTATAACTTGCGTATTTTCAATTTACCAGAAGATGTAGAAGGTAATGATTGCACGTTATATTTGGAGAATTTATTGCATGGTCTTTTACGTATAAAATTTCCTGAGAAATTTTAAATAGATAAGGCTCACAGCATTCCTTCTCATCGTAATCCACACCAAAATAAACCGAGACAAATGATCTTTAAAGTTTTACATCATCATCATTTAGTCTTGATAAGAAAAGCGTCCCGAGAAATTCCTTCCTTAATGGTAAACGGCAATAACATTTTTATTCACCAAGACTTTGCTAAAGAAACTGTTAAGACTCGCAAAGAATTCTTGGACCTTCATCCACGGTTACGAAACCTTGGATTTAAATATGGTCTTTTTGATCCTTCGACAATGCAAATCTGGAAAGACGGTTTTTCAAAATCCTTTCAGCGCCCTGAAGACCTGCGGCTATTTTTGGATCAACATTCACAGCTTCCTATGGATACGCATGAGACTGCTACTTGAATATTAATTCATTATTTTTTCTGGCTAACCTAATTGTTTAATTCCTTACAGGGCTTCAATGGTTCGGTCTTGCTTGCAAAGCGTGTGTGCGTTTCAAGATTGTTATTATTGTTTAAATGTTGTCTTTTTCTATGTTTGTATGTGTCTTTATTTTCCTTTTTTCTCTACTGTTCTTTTCTAGAGCTACTTTTTTCCTTTTATGCTTCAAACTTTATCTCTTCTTCTTCTCTGTATTCTCATTATAGCTAGTTTTAATAATATTAAAATTGTTACATTGACTGTTAAAGGTTTAAGACATCCTGTGAAGCGTACAAAAATTTTAGATTATTTAGGTAGTTATAAAGCAGATATTTGCTTCATACAAGAGACACATATTGATGATAAGGTCTTGGCTTTTATGAAAAAAAAGTGGATTGATACTATTATATCTTCTCCTGCTGTAAGTAGAAAAAATGGTGTTGCTATCCTCTTCGCAAAAAGATTACATTGTCAAATATTAAGTAAATCTTCAGACACAGAAGGTAGACATATTATAGCGAAAGTTACAATTCAAGACACAGTTATGTTTTTAATTAATGTGTAGGGGCCAACAACTGATGACCCCAAATTTTGGTCTATTTTAACTACAGAAGTTCTCAAGTTAGGTAATGTCCCACTTATAGTTGGAGAAGATTTCAACCTTATATGTGACCCTTTATTAGGTAGATCATCTCACACTAAATTTCGACCACCTAGAGCATTTTTTACTCTAAAGTCTTAACAACTAAGTTGGTGGATATTTGGCAATTACATTATCCTACTGGAAAAATGTTCACTTTGTTTCTCAAATCCTCACAACTCTTATTCAAGATTAGATTATTTATTAGTTTCTCAACAATTAATTCATTCAGTTGTTACACCTAATATCTATATTTTTTTTTATTTTTTATTTTTTATAAATCTTTTTTATTGAACAAGCTCAAGATAAAATACATACGTTCATGATTATGCATGTATGTCAACACAATGAACAAATCAGTAGTAGATTGTCAGGTGTATGGGCACCGATCAGTGCACTCAAAACATTTGAGTAATATTGATATTTCTGACCATGCTCTGATTTCTATGGTATTACAACTTAGCTCAAATTTTCAAGCTCAGTCCAGACGGCGCATGAATACTAGCATTGTTCTGAACGAACATAATAAACCAAAAATTGTAACAGCACTTCAAGATTACTTCCTGCTTAACCCACAAGGGTCTACGTCTATGGTGACTTGATGGGATGCCTTCAAAGCCTATATTAGAGGGACTTCCATTTTTCTTTTGCCGCATGAAAACAAAACCTTCAATTCCAAAATTAAAGAATTGGACAAACAAATTGCAAAATTTGAGAGACTTTTCATTACTTCTAATGATACCCAATTTAAAATAAAATTACAAAAGCTGCGTTACAAGTTTAACTCAATTTTAAGTAGAAGAGCTGGTATACAACTTTCTAATTCTAAAGCCAAATTTTGTTTTAATGCTAAGAAATCTGGTCGGCTTTTGGCTAACTATTTACGTATTAAAAAAGATAAAACACAAATAAATTCAATTCTTGGTCCCAATGGAAAGATTGCATTGTCACAAAAAGATATTGTTAATGAAATTTCAAAATTATTACTCAACACTATATAATAAACCGCAATTGGATGATCCTTCCCTGATTGATAATTTTTTATATAAATGTGGACCACCTAAAGTTTCACAGTTAGCCAAAGATAAATTAGATTTGCCAATTACTGAGGAAGAAATTCAATTGGCTATTAAATCCCTTAAACAAAATAAATCCCCAGGTCCTGATGGAATTTAAGCAGAATTTTATAAAGAATTTAATTTGTAACTTATTCCTCATTTGTTTAAACTTTTTACCTTTTTTAGTGCTTCAGGCTCAACTTCTGGTTCTTTTACCGAAGCTTTGATTATAGTTATACCAAAACCTAACACAGACCCGACAATTGTATCAAATTATCGCCCTATTTCCTTTATAAATCAAGATTGTAAACTGTATGCTAAAATTCTTGCACCCAGATTGATCTCTGTATTGGATTACCTTATCCATCCTGACCAATTTGGTTTCATGAAAAATAGATATTCCGTCAATAACACAAGAGTTTTGTTACATGCTATTGAACAGGATTCTACTTTATCCTTACCGTCTGGAGTACTCGCATTGGATGCTGAAAAAGCTTTTGACAAAGTTCATTAGCAATTTCTATTTCATACTTTAGCAGCATTTAATTTTGATGATTTGTTTATTCGCATATCTGCTCTCTACTCTAGCCCTTCCGCTCGCTTATTTATTAATGGTCAAATTTCTAATCAATTTTTTCTTTTTAGAGGTACCAGACAAGGTTTTCCATTGTCCCCGCTGTTATTTCTTCTTGTTATCGAACCTTTACTTACTTCCATTAGAAAATTTAATGATATCATTGGTATTAATATTAAGGAGGTCACCATTACATCATTGGCATATGCAGATGATGTACTTTTGTTTATTAGTAATCCTTAATCCTCACTCCCTCCTTTATTAGATATCTCATTATACTCTCAGATTTCTGGCTATACGTTAAATACCAATAAAACTGAATTTTCCCTTTAAATCTTCATTGTACACCTGATATGTTACCCATACAAGAAATAATTTGGCAAAGAGATAAAATCAAATACCTTGGTATTTTGTTCTCTACTTCTTTAAAAAAAAACAATTACGTTGAATTGTGAGTCTATTATAAACTACATTAAAGATAAATTATCCAAATGGTCTGCACTTCACCTTTCAAGGTGGGGGAAATGGACTCAATAAAAATGATTATAGCTCCTAAAACTTTTTACTTTCTAGGGATGATCTCGTCAATTTCCTATGACGTGTTATAAAACTGTCGATCAGCACTTTTCTAAGTTTCTTTGGAATAATAAATCACCTCGTATTGGTTATAAAAAACTAAAAATGGCAAAATGTAATGGGGGATTTGGTATGTAAATATCATAATATTTAGGAACAAAACAATATAAAAAAACATATATACATGCAAACTTGATTCAGTAGTATCAAAAATATTTTTTATTATTTTTTTAATAAATAGATAATTGTAACTGAATACACAAAAACAATCATGAAATATATAGTCCTCTGTGTATATATATTTACACTGGGTTCAAGAGGGTCAAATAACAAAGATGGTTTTCTTATTTTTACTAAATCTGATACATAATATACATAGTGTTATTCATTGATATATAAGAAATTATTTGACACACTACAATAAATGTCACAGACATACAAACAGGATAAGTATATGAATGTGTTCAGAGGACAAACATTTCTGGCATGGCCTTGAAAATTTGTATCCTACGCGCGTTTCGGCTGTATGCCTTCATCAGGAAGCCATGTACAAGAAAATGGAAACCGCTGATGAATGAAAATGCAGCGCTCGAAAAGGGCCTGTAGAGTATAGAGTCCTCTTGTTTTAATTGGGTAGTCAGGAGGTGAATAATGAAGATTTCACATCTGAGGTTATCAAGGTTCACTCCAAAATGAACCACTGGATCTGGACGTTTAGAGCTTGAAACTGGCCGTCGATAACTGTGTAATTGAAAAATAGATGACGGTTTTGCAACAGCCTCATGTATGCTGAAAAGTCATCAAGTAAAGGGACGCAGCGAGGAACCGAGTGCATGCAGGAACGATGCAGGGCTCCAAGATTACTGCGTTCCCGATGTTTAAACCATACTCTCGTGCGTCTAAAAAGCTCCAAGGTTAGAGTCTGCAATGCGTCCCTTCAATTACACAGTTATCGACGGCCAGTTTCAAGCTCTAAACGTCCAGATCCAGTGGTTCATTTTGGAGTGAACCTTGATAACCTCAGATGTGAAATCTTCATTATTCACCTCCTGACTACCCAATTAAAACAAGAGGACTCTATACTCTACAGGCCCTTTTCGAGCGCTGCATTTTCATTCATCAGCGGTTTCCATTTTCTTGTACATGGCTTCCTGATGAAGGCATACAGCCGAAACGCGCGTAGGATACAAATTTTCAAGGCCATGCCAGAAATGTTTGTCCTCTGAACACATTCATATACTTATCCTGTTTGTATGTCTGTGACATTTATTGTAGTGTGTCAAATAATTTCTTATATATCAATGAATAACACTATGTATATTATGTATCAGATTTTGTAAAAATAAGAAAACCATCTTTGTTATTTGACCCTCTTGAACCCAGTGTAAATATATATACACAGAGGACTATATATTTCATGATTGTTTTTTGTGTATTCAGTTACAATTATCTATTTATTAAAAAATAATAAAAAATATTTTTGATACTACTGAATCAAGTTTGCATGTATATATGTTTTTTATATTGTTCAGGTCCACAACTACCTTCTTTGTTCCTAAATATTATGATATTTACATACTGGTCATTTTCCCTGATTTAGGAACTTACGTCAGGGGTACCCTTTTTCTTTACAAACATGGGGGATTTGGTATGCCAGATTTTTTTTAAATTATCATAAAGCGTTTATCTTAAAACAAAGCTCTCTTTGGTTTAGTCATTCCCACCTTAATAATCCTCCTACGTGGCTTCTTATATAAAAGGGTTTGGTAACTACGTTTCCATTATCTACTTTGCTAACCATGTCTAACACTTCAATGTTAATTAATAAATCTATAATTCTGAAATCCACAAAGTTAATATTAAATGATTTAGATTCACTTTTTCAATCAACTATTTCAAATACTGTAGATATGTCATTATGGTACAATCCACGACTAAAACTTTCTCGAACTGTAAAATTTTGGCATTCATGGATTAACACAGGTATTTTTATCTAAAAGTTATATACCATAGTAATATTTTTTTATCATTTGATCTAATACAGCAAAGATTTTACTTACCCTCTTCTGATTTTCTTAAATATGAGCTTTTATGTAATTCTATGCTAGACTCCTTTCCTAATAACATTCCTTCAAATATAAATTCAGACTTAACAATTTATATTCAAGCAGTATCCTCTTCGTCTCATGCTGTTTCATTAATGTATAAAAAGCTGAATAATTTTCAAGGTAACAATATCGATATGATTTCGACATTTTGGAATAATGAACTCTCAATATCTTTCTCATATGATACATGGAAAAAAATATGGTTGAATAATATTTCAGGATGGTTACCTGTATCACTTTATCAAACACAATTCCTATATTCTGTTTAATTGCTTATGGACTCTCAAAGTTATTCCAGGCTAAGCTTCTTCCGACTTCGAATTGTTGGCATTGTAACTCACATACAGGTTCATTAAAACATATGCTTTTTGAATGTACGTTTGTTTGAAAATTTTGGAAAGTAGTTTGGGACGTCATACAAAAAATATTCAATATCTCTGACAGACTTTCATTTAATATGTTGATATGCAAATCTGTTGCTCTTTCTAAGGAATTGTCTGACTTAGATTGTAAACTTCTTAATTTTTTATTGTCAGCCCCTTTAAAGTCTATTACAAGATGTTGGGAAGATGTGTCATTATTATCTGTTCATGCTTGGTGGTCATGGATTATTTTCACTAGAAGAGGTGCCAATTTATCCTTGTTTGGTATTACTCATAATTGTTCCTCTTATCATTCATTTTGGAAACCGATTGATCATTATTTAACTTCATATTCATAATTTCTTGTTATTCATATCCCTACATTATAAATAACACATGTTTAACTTATAGTAGCTCTATTCAAAAACTGTTTTCACGATAATAACAGATTGTTTCGTCCCCTTCCTTTTTTATTTTAAAGTCTTTATATTTCATACTATATTGTACCTGTTTTATATTTAATTACTGCTCTTTATAGACAAGTTTCATATACAGGTACTTTGTATGGTGCTCTTTTTTGTAATGTCATTGCTTATTATAAAATTTAATAAACTATTCTGAACTAAAAAAAAAAGGATAATGTTACTTACCCAGTAAGCATCTGTTCTTGGCATGTAGATTCACATGCTTTGCATACTCCTGCCATCTAGTGTTGGGTCCGGATGTTTGAAAGTTGTTTTTCTTCGAAGAAGTCTTTCCAGTCATGAGGTAGGTGACTCCTCCTTTCGGTGATAGTGCGCATGGGCATCGACTCCATTGTTAGATTGCTTTCCCGTAGAGGGTGAGAATGGAGTTAGTAAGTAAAGAATAGAGATGTCCATCCGTATGTATATAGAGTAAGAGAGAGAACTGCAACAGGTACATGTACCCGGGGAGGCGGGTGGGCGCATGTGAGAACAGATGCTTACTGGGTAAGTAACATTATACGTTCGAGACATGTGAGCTGCAGATCACATGCTTTGCACAGATTATACAGCAGTATTCTCCCAAAGCGGTGGCTAACCTGTAGCTGTTGGAGTTGTCTGAAAGAGTGTTCTAAGTACTGCCTGGCCCACATTAGCTTGTTGTCTCGCTAACGCATCTACACAATAGTGGTTGGTGAATGTGTGCGGTGTAGACCATGTTGCAGCTTTACAAATGTCAACTATGGGGAGGTTTCCCAAAGAAAGCCATAGTAGCCCCTATTTTGCGAGTGGAATGCGCTCTAGGGGGTATTGTTAAAGTTCTCTTTGCTTTTGCATAACAAATTTGAATGCATTTAACACTCCAATTGGCAATACCTGACATGGATATGGGATTGCTCTTGTGTGGTGCAGCAAAAGCAACGAAAAGTTGTTATGTTTTACGAAATGATTTTGTTCTTTCAATGTAATAAAAAAGGGCTCTTCGAACATCTAAGGTGTGTAGAGCTCGTTCTGCCACTGAATCAGGTTGAGGAAAGAATACAGGTAACTCAGCCGACAGATTGATGTGAAAGGCAGAAACTACCTCAGGTAGAAACTTGGGGTTAGTACGAAGAACCACTTAGTCTTTGAAGTTGGAAAAAAGGTTCTTCGTTGGTTAGTGCCTGTAGTTCACCCACTCTCCTCAGTGAAGTGATTGCAATGAGGAAAGCGATTTCCCAGGAGAGAAACTGTAGTTCACATTTATGCCTGGGTTCAAAAGGTGGGCCCATTAATCGTGTGAGGACTATGTTAAGATTCCACACTGGGGCAGGTGGAAGTCTTGGTGGGATAGCTCTTTTAAGTCCTTCCATGAAAGCTTTGATTACTGGCACTCTAAAAAGAGATAGGTGTCGCCTATTTTGTGGATATGCAGCTATTGCAGCGAGATGTAGTCTGATAGAAGAGTAGGCTAACCCCGACTGCTGCAAGTGTAACAGATAACAAATGATATTTGTATTGAAGCATCAAGAGGATTGATGTTGTTATTATTGCAATGGATAACAAAACGTTTCCATTTAGCTGCATAACAGGCTCTTGTAGTAGGCCTTCTGGCCTCTCTAATGATGTTCATACAGTCTGGTGGGAGATTTAGATAACCAAACTCTATGATTTCAGGAGCCAGATTGCGAGGTTCAGTTATTTGGGATCTGGGTGTCTGATTTATCCATGGCTCAGTGTGAGGAGACTGGATGTGAGGTGCAGTTTTTTATGTGGAACTAGTGACAGCTCCAACAGGGTTGTGAACTAAGGTTAACGGGCCCATGTGGGAGCTACTAGGATCAGTGTGAGGGATGTTTGCCTGAGTTTCCGAACCACTAATGGAATGAGTGGGAGAGGTGGAAAAGCGTAGGCAAATATCCCTGACCAGTTCATCCATAGTGCATTGCCTTTGGAGAGCGGTTGTAGGTACCTGGAGGCGAAGTCTGGGCATTTTGCGTTTTGGTGTGTGGCAAAAAGATCTATTTGACGGACTCCCCAACTTTGAAAGTATGGGAGGAGAACTTGAGGGTGAAATTCCCATTCATGGATTTGCTGTCTCTGTCTGCTGAGAAGATCAGCAATCTGATTGTTCACTCCTGGGAGGTGTTCTGCTAGGAGATAGATTTTGTGGTGAATGGCCCACTTCCAAATGTCTTGAGCCAAGTGCGACAGTTGGAAAGAGTGTGTCCCCCCCTGTTTTTTTATATAATACATAGCTGTCGTGTTGTCGGTACAAACTAGGACAGCTTTGCCGACCAGGTGAGTCTGAAATGCTTTGAGTGCTAGGAACACTGCTAGCAGCTCTAGATGATTTATGTGGAGAGTTTTTTGCTGTTGACTCCACATGCCTTGCACTGTGTGATGTTGAAGATGAGCCCCCCAACCAGTGAGGGACGCGTCCACTGTTAGCATTGTCTGTGGAACTGGGTCTATAAAGGGCCATCCTTTTGATACATTTTGTGGGTTCCACCACTGCAGAGAGCGATGAGTACGGCTGCTTACCAACACTAGATCGGTTGAAAGACCCTGTGATTGGTTCCACTGATTTGCTAAGCATTCCTGGAGGGGACGCATGTGAAGCCTGGCATGGGGAACAATCATGATGCAAGAGGCCATCATTCCCAGCAGTTGCATATACACTCGAGCTGGTAGTGAGTGAGTGGGCTGAAACTGGAGAACTAGAGCCTGAATATTGCGAATTCTGGCTGTATTGGGTAAGGGTAGAGCCCTTTGAGTATCTAAAGTGGCTCCTAGATAGTTTTGAGTGTTGGAAGGTTGAAGATGCGATTTCAACACATTGACTGTGAATCCCAGTTGGTGCAGTAACTGCAGTGTCCTGTGAGTGTGATGGAGACACTTTGGATACGTACTGGCTTTGATGAGCCAGTCATCCAAGTACGGGAAGACATGAATGTGTTGTCTTCTTAGGTGAGCAGCGACCACTGCCAGACACTTTGTAAAGACTATGGGAGCTGTAGTGACTCCGAACGGGAATACTTTGAACTGGTAATGATGCGGGATGTATTGGAATATGGAAGTATGCGTCCTTTAAGTTTAGAATAGACAGAAAGTCGCCCTGTTGTAGGAGTGGGAGCACTTGTTGAAGTATTACCATGTGAAAATGGTCTGATTGTATGTAAAGATTTAATTCTCTGAGGTCCAAGATAGGCCTGAGAGAACCGTCCTTCTTGGGTATGAGAAAGTAGAAGGAGTATACGCCTGACCCGTGGTATTGTAGTGGTACGGGCTCTATAGCTCCTTTTAAAAGGAAAGACTAAACCTCTTGTTTGAGGAGATTTAAGTGGTCTGGTGACAGTTTGTGTGAACGTGGAGGGATGTTTGGAGGATTGTTGGTGAACTCCAGGCAATAACCAGAACAGATAATTTCCAGTAGCCATTTGTCTGTAGTTATTGACTGACAGACGGGCAGGAATTGTGAAAGACGCCCCCGACAGGTGTTAAATGGTCGGGGGGAGTGTAGGCAAGTCACTGTTTGGTATTGGAGGGGGGGGCGCGTGTGTTGGAACCTCTACCTCTACCCTTGCCATTGTTGCCTCTGTACCCCCCTCTGAAGAAACCCTTAGAAGCAGAGGGCTGATTGTTGCCTTTGCAGGTCATAGAGGCAGTGTCTGAGGAGGTGTCCTTGGACCCTCCACGATAGAACGAGCTCCGAACCACAACCTGAAGGTGACTGAAGGGCTCCCATAGATTTTGCCACCTCTGTGTCCTTTTTCATCTTTTCTAATGATGAGTCTACTACAGGGCCAAAGAGGTGCTGCTTGTCAAATGGCGTGTTAAGGATAGAAGATTGAACCTCTGGTTTAAACCCTGAAATGCGTAACCAGGCATGCCTCCTCAATAGAACGCTGGTGTTGACGGCTCTAGCAGCAGTGGCAGCCGCATCTAAAGCGCACCTGGTGGAATTGTTCGAGATGAGCTGTCCCTCCCGCACTAGGTCTTGAGCTTTGGACTTGTGCTCATCAGGCAGAAATTGGAGCAATTGCTCCATATAATCCCAATGCGCCCTATCAACCTGGCTAAAAGTGCTTAAGTATTGGAAATACGGCAAACGTTTGCAGCTTGGGAGGCTACTCTTTTCCCAGAGGCGTCTATCAACTTAGACTCTTTGTCTGGGGGTGGAGCATCTCCTGACGTTTGGGAATTGGCCCTTTTTCGTGCATTAGAAACGACTAAAGAATCTAATGGTAACTGCCCCCTGATGTAAGCTGGATCTGATGGTGCAGATTTATATTTTTTGTCTACCGTAGGGGTGAGGATACGTGCCCGCACAGGATCATTAAAATGTCATCCACATGTCTAAGCATACCTTTGAGCATGGGAAGTGTGTGCGAGGATTTTTGGGAACTACTGTTTTGAAAAGGAAATCTTCTTCTAGGGATTCCTTATGTAACTCGACCCCATGGTAATTAGCAGCTCTACTTAATAATTCTATATATCCTACACTGTCGTCTGATGGAGAAGGCTTAGTAGGGTACAGATCAGGATCGTTACTTGTGGGAGAATTAGTGTTATAATCTCTACAGGGGTCTGTAGGTGTTGGATCATTGTCCCCAGCCCCATCCCCATCCCAGTCATCCTGATCATCAGGTGTATGTGGTGGTGGTGAGTCAGCCGGTGAAATTAGCAATGGTTGGAGGAGGAGAAGGGTTAGTACCCACATTCTTACTTTTTAAAGGAATGTGGTAAGCTTCTTCAGTCTCAGGTCTACGTTTGAGAGTCACTTTGGTGGTAATATGTCCAGGTGTTGGATGAATGCAGAGTTCTCTCTGTTTCGGATCCAGTTTTGAGGGCGGAGCATCGAAACAGTGCTCTTTTGATGGAATCGGCACATCTGTTTGTTTCGGCGCCAAAGGTTTCGGTGCCGGTGTTTTGGATGCGGAGGATTTTGGATCTGAAGATGTTTTCGGCGTCGAAGGGGGGGAGGGGGCTGAGCCTGACTTCGATCCCGAAGGTTTCGGCTCGGTGCCCGATTTCGAACGACTCAGTTCAGAGCCGGAAGGCTTTGGGGTATGTTTCGGTGCCGAGCCAGAAGTCGGGGCGTTGGAAACATGTTCTTGGTGCCGACCGTGGCCCGCAGGTGGGGGTTGGACCGGAGCCTTCTTCTTGGGCTGAGGTGGACTTTGGGGCAAGGGAGGATTGGTACTCACGATACGCTGCCCTTGTGGGATGTCTTCATCCACATCGGAGCCGGAGACAGGCTCTTGCTCTGCCTCGGCTCCAATGGCATCTCTGGTCTTTTGTTCCGAATCTTCTCCGAAGAGGTCCGGAATGGAATCGGTGAGTTGGTTCTGCATGTTGCGACGTCGAGCCCGACGGTCCCGCAGCGTCTTCTTCGATCAGAAAGCCTTACACGCGTCGCAGTCCTGTTCTTTGTGCTCCGGAGGTAAGCACAAGTTGCACACTTCGTGCGAGTCGGTGCGCAAGAATTTCGGGTGCCACCGAGGGCAGAATTTAAATGGAGTCCGTTCCATTTACTGCGAGGCAGACTGACGCGGGTAGGCCCAATGGCCTTCCACGAGCTACCCGATCGAAAGAGGGATTTTCAGTAAATGCAATACGCGGAGAATGGAAATAAGCTAACGAAAACAATACCGTCGAGGTTGAGCGTATTGCGCACCGAGGGGAACCCGAGAAACGGTGTCGAGACGGAGTGCAGCAATTCACGTCCGAGCTCGATGGCGGAAAAAAACAATCTAACAATGGAGTTGATGCCCATGCGCACTATCACCAAAAGGAGGAGTCACCTACCTCGTGAATGGAAAGACTTCTTCGAAGAAAAACAACTTGCAAACATCCGGACCCAACACTAGATGGCAGGAGTATGCAAAGCATGTGACCTACAGCTCACATGCCTCAAACAGTAGATTTCCTGGCCCTGAGTACTCAAGTTACAGCCAACTGAGATCCATTTAGCAACCTGTTAAGAAAACACATACACGGTAGAAATGTTCAGTTCTCTTTATTGCATCCACCATGTAACAGCACAGCTCCTAACACCAGCTCTTCTCCATCAACTGTGACCAGCATTCCCCTCGGTGCATTCCATATGATGTACCCAAAAATCCAGTACCTACATCACAGTGCTTCTCTTCACCATCTTCTAACCTTCTAAGGCTGGCGTCAGATGTTAAAATGGTTTTCTTATTTACAACAAAATGTCCTAGATTGGGCAGACCCCCAATTATTTCTTTAACTTTCGAAAAAGCCTCTTCACACTCAGCCGACCATTCAAACTTTGCGCCCTTCTTCAGCATGGCTCTCAATGGCAACACAATAGCAGCAAATCCCTAAACAAATTTAGGGTAATATTTAACTAGTCCCAGGAATGACCGAACACCATCTTTAGCTACAGGAGCAGAAGCTCTAGTGATAGACTCTGTTAAATTCACTTTGGACCTGAGGCCTTCCTCCGAGATGGTGTGCCCAAGGTAAGATAGAGTGCCCACTCTAAATTTGCACTTCTCACGCTTTGTGAGTCCACTGTCCCTTAACCTCTCTAAAACTTGTTTCCAAATAAGATCATTGCTTGCTCTGTCCTTTCCATAGACCACACTGTCATCCTGGAAGAATAAAACATTGCTGACTCCCTCCAGGACTCCATTCATTAACCTCTGAAAGCATGCAGCCGCCGAAGCCAAACCAAAAGGCATTCTTTTAAACCTGAAAGCTCCCACAGGTCCCACGAAATTTATGCAACACCACCTGGTGGTACGCATCATAAAGATCCATCAGAATGAATACCTGGGCTCAGTTTAACATAGACAACATCCCTGTGATATTTGGAAGGGGCTGAAGGTCCACCCAAATACACTGATTGAGGTCTCAGAGGTCAACACACATTCTCAATTTGGACCCATTTTCCTTAGGTGCGAGAAGCACAGGGACCAACCATTCAGATGATTCAATCTCTTCCACCACATCCAGTTTTTTCAATCTGTCTAACTCTTCTTTCAGAGGGCCCAACACAAGGTTAGGGACCTTCCGAACCTTATGTACCACAGGTTTAGCACCAGTCTTGAGAATGATCTTGTGTTCAAATCCCCTCAGAAAACCTAAACCTTCCCTGAAAACTTCAGTAAAGTCTTGAACCACATCTTCATCCTCACTGACATTGGCCATAAGCATGACTTGGTCTCTAGCATTCGATTTAGCGTAATCCCTAAACACTTTTGGTGTTTCCACCCTAAAAGGCTGTCTCCACGGTTGGCCACATACACTTTCCCTACAGTTTCATGACCCTTGAACTTTATCTTCATAATGGTGTAACCAATGAGATCAATTTTCACACCACCATACCCACCAGGAGAGATGTCTGGAGCACATAATTGTATATTCTCATCACCAATTTTGTCACCAATGAAAGTGAAAGGGGATACCAGAGTCTGCTAGCACAGTGATCTCCTTGCCCTCCACAAGTATCTGACACACTGGGATAGCAACACGGCCAACATCCCCTCCTTCACTCATCTGATGTACACCACTAGTTTGATCCTGTGAAACACAAAGTATAGCCTGCTGATGTACCTCTGGCTGGTCATCAATGTGATGTACCTTAGTATTTTGACAAACTCTTGCCAGGTGTCCTCTTTTGCCACACGCTCTGCAAGATACATTTCTGGCATAGCAATTGGGGCTGTTGGCTAAGTGATTGAGATTACCACACCTAAAACATTTCATTCTTTTCAACTCACTTGTTTTCAGAACATCCTTTATGTCTTTAATGGCGTCACCCTTGCTTTTGGCACCAAAACTATTACACTTGATACTGGTAGTTCCCATTTTGTGCACCATAGCATGATACTCATCATCTTCTTCAGTGCCCAACGTGAGGTGGGCTACACTCTCACCAGACGTGGTAGACCTATCCAGCATCTCCTTAACCCACCCCGTTGTGTGTTCCATGCTTTCCAGTATATCCATTGCATCTCTTAAAGTGGGTTTTTTCTGAGCAACTTCTCCTGTACCCTGGGTTATTAGTACAGCGTACCAACTAATCTCTAATCAACGATTCTGTTAAATCAGCAAACTCACAAGTATGTGCTAAACTCTTGAGTGAGGCTATATAATTGCCCACTTTCTCTGTCTTGTTCTGAACCTGCGTAAAAAATGTATGTCTCTCCATAACTACGTTGATCCTAGGACCAAAGTGTTTCTCCAACATCATCATAGACATCACAAAAATATCTCCAGGATCCCCTTACGCATTTCCTATGGTGATCTCATCCAGACTCTCATAAATGTGACGGCCCTCAAAAGCTACATTATAAAATTAAACTCCTTGTTTTCTTGCTGCTGAGAGAATTTTTCTCCTCCAATCGCAAATAAATAGGAGTCAAAAATATTTTTCCACTTCTTCCACGGTAGGATTGGATCACCTGCTTCTGAGAGAAATTGCGATGGCGGAGCCATACTTCCTGCTGCCATTGCTTGCACGAGAAAAGTCAACTTAGATCCCCAACATAATTAATACAACAATCTAAAATAACTAACTGAAATAAGTTACTACAATGAGTTAACAAAAAAAACTAACATAACAACTGCAATTGGCTGTGCTCAGATAGAGTGAAAAAAAAAACAGTCCCTACATGCTGCTGTACATCGGCCGAGAACGAAGGTAAGAAACAATATAACAAAACAGTGAAACTTTACTGTTGTAGTGGTAGCCGTAGATGTACCACTTATCTACGTAGACATGAGTGATAAAATAAATGTTGTCTTCTCTCCGTTAGCAGAAGGAAAAAAAAAAAAGAAAAACCTGTGCCCACTGTGCAAACTGTCCATCATAAATAACCACACGGGTTAGCACACCAGTGCTTTACAACTATTTACTTCCTGGTCATGTACCTCTCCTGACCAATGAGCCTGCTTCTTTTCCGAAGGTTCCAGGAAGCTCGGGGGACACGCCGATACAAGCTTCATGCAGCTGCACTCGCCGAAGACTTACGGTAGCTCAGCATCGAAGACGGCTTCCTGCAGCTGCTCGCGCAGAGAGCACAGGTCAGCTCCAGCACGCTCTGCACACATGCGGCTCCAACAATGCGTACGGCGCGTCCCGGCCAAGGTAAGCGTTCCTTAGCAACACTGGGGGGCTGTGCACAGTTGACTTTCAAATCCCCGTTCTCCTCGTGACATCAGCTAATAGTGAATATTTCCAAATAAAAACAAATATTTCAAACTTTACAACGCGCAGCACAGCACTAGGGGCAGAGTTGGCTGCCAAATATCCATGGTCACTGTTCAAAATGAGTTGCAAAGCCAACTTACCACTAGTATAAGGGCTAAATTGCTTTTAAAATCCAAATAGATGCAGCTTCACACACTGGGTTCTTCGTGGATGCCTAAACTCGTCCTCTGTGTTAAGAGAACACATACGCGGTAGAAATATTCAGTTCTCTTTATTGCATCCACCATGTAACAGCAAAGCTCCTAACGCCAGCTCTTCTCCATCAACTTTGACCAGCATTCCCCTCTGTGCATTCCATATGATGTACCTAAGAATCCAATTCCTACATCACAGTGCAGGCCAGGAATAGGCTCTTAGATAACAGGCCACAACAGAGTCCATTAGCATAAGCAGCATGTTCTACACAAGCAAATTGTAAAATGCCCCTTAAACATTGCTCTCTCACATCCACATCTTGGAACAAGAGAGAGAACGGGTGCACATGATTTACTAGCAAAAAGCAGGTAATACCCACACAAATTAGATCACAACCATATTTACCAATGGATATATTCCTGTTGTAGGTTTTTAAGCACATGCTTGCAAACCTCAAACAGGCTTGACACCTGCTCATCCTTTCACAACAGGCAGCCGCAATGAGCTGCACCTCAATCATTCTATCTATGGTAGGGAAAGACTGGAGGTAACTGCAGGTAGCAGGGCCCCGTGTAATGGGACTGCTCCCTCAATAAAAACCACTGGCTCCATTCAGAGTTTCTGATCTGCTCTCCTAGTAAGGAGAAAATAGATAGCTGTTGGAGGTGCGAATAAATTGGTCTCTGTGTCCAGATAATTCTTCACATTTAAAACTCTTAGCAGTCTATTGGAAGGACCCAAGTTTGCAATAGTAGTCTCACTGTGATTCCCCAACAACAATCCTTTTGGGAAGGGCACCTTGGGCAATCAGAGATTATCCCCTTTGGAACTGTGCCTCTCCTGGTTTGAGGGACTTTTGAGGGGCAAATTATGGCCCAAAATGGGGTCAACATGCTTGCTGCTGGAACTAAATGCTCTAGCATATTCCTGGGAGGCTTTGTGATCACATGGTTGACCCTTGATGAGGGGAAAAAGAATACCAGGGAGATGCAGTGCGCTTGCGTTGCCTTTGCAGGTAGTGGTGCCTTGGAAAGAAGATACCTGGTGTCCTCACTAGCAGATATCCCATTGAGGTCATGTCCTTAGCATTCAGAACATAGTGCTAAGGACGTCAATGCACCACCATTAGCGTATCAGTGGACACATACTTTTTTCAATATTGAAATTGTATACATTTAAAAATGTGTTCAGTGATCCTGCACATGGACAGATCAGATAGAGTACCATAATAGAGAATAGCCTATCCCTCTATGATATTCTAACTTACAAATACACTGTGTCCAGTCGATTTATCCTCAACATAACCCATATAGATTCATTTTTCAAACAAGATGTTACCTCCTCTGGGGGCGAAGACAAGAGGGATCCACTTGCTTCTTGGCTATCAGCTTGACTACCCCTCACACTACTGTCTGTGCACACTGGCTCATGAGTGGACAGGTTTTGGGGCCAAGGGATTTTCTCCTGCCGGATGCAGTACTGTAAAATGTTGGCTTTGCGGTCCTCTGGAAGATCCTGCCACAGGTGGGAAACTGCCTTAGAAACTACCGGAAGGGTTACTTCCCCAGCAGACACAATTTGGTTCTCCACCAGCAAATCCACTGTCTGCTTATAGAAGTACAAATACCTGCAAGAGAAAAACATGGAGTGCTGAAGCAATAATGGCAGTGTGCACAAAGCATGCTGTGATAGAACATATCACACCTTCCTTTGCTGTACTTAATTTAAAGGAATATATAAAAACACATATATATGGATGATTGATACTCTTCATTTATGTAGCTATTGGTAATTTAGAATGTACGTATTCGATGAAAACAACTTTGCAAATTAACTTTATGATACAAAAATGAAAAAACATAAAATACCGAAATATTGTGGATCAGGGCTGAATTTGAAAAGGCATGCTAATTAGTGTCTGTGTGTGTGTATATGTGTGAGTGTGTGTAAAAAGGATTAAGGAAAGAGTAATGTTGAGTATTTTCTGAAGACAATGTGATTGTCTTCAGTATGTACTGGTCACTGAGTGTCAATGCCATATCTGGGATCTGTGGACATTAAATGCCAACCTCCTATACAGCTGCAGTATGCTTGAAGATTCTGTGTAAAATTTGAAAGATTGGTGTCTAAAGATCCTGGAACAGAGTGCAGTATCTTGTTGCAGGGCTATATTAACTTGGCCTTTCACTGAATGCTAGTCTTGATGGAAGGGCGGTGATTCCGCACCTTGAGGGATGGACACCCAGAGTCTCTTTACAGGTTTCAGGAAAGCTGCGACCTTCTGGATCACAGAGATAATCTGGGTTTGTGGAGTAAACCCAACAGTTCTCTGTAACTCTCACTACTACCATAGGCTCAAAGGGCAATGCACTGGAGTAAATGAATGTACTGATGAGAATAACCAACAACATATCTGATTATGAAATAGAAGGTGCATTGTTAGATTTTTATATTGCCCAGTGACTAAACTAGGATGAGTGGTGGAGTATGGGCAGATGGGAGGAAGGTAACGGAATATTATTGGTGTGCTTGTCAGTGAACAACAGCAGGTGTGATTTGGAACCTTTACGTTTCACAAAGTTGCTAGCTCTCCATGATGTAAAGAAGGCTAGTAAAGTCCATGGCATGTTAATGTTTTTAGGTCTGGTGGTAGCCAAGATCTTTTGATTTTACTAACATTATATGTATAATACACTTGCAGGGGCTTTCAGACAGCCCTCTTAATCCACTGGTCTGTTGTGTCATTCACATTTTTATTGTGCCTACAAGAGCATATATCATGGGCAATGGGTGAGCCCACTTCAGCCACTTTCTCCCTTCGCTGTGAGTGATGGCATTCTGCTCGATCATAAGGGGAACAGGATCGTGGTTAGGTGACGCAAGATGGCAGAGGCTGGTTAAAGAATTTGCAGACAGCCCCGCACGAACCATTTTGATACCGGGCATACAGGACAAAGTTCACCCTGTATCAGGGGATGGATGATGCCCTAAGGCCTTGGCATTTGCGGCGGTATCTTTGGCGCTCCCCCATCCGGATCACCTGCGGAAGATTCACAAGTTAGGCCGCCGCTGCGTGGCAAGTGCGGTCTGCCACTGGATCTGCAATAGGAATCCTTGGCACCCAGGCAGAGGTTGTGCAGCCTGATGCCACCCCTGAGACACTGCCTGGATCGCGCCCAGTCTAGGAAGATCAGCTGACTCATGCTGAGTCCTTGCCTGCATCACCCCCATTGTCAGAATACAACTTGTGCCACCTTGGGGTGCAGATGCCATCTATGATCAGCCAGGTACCACCACCTGAGCTCGTCAACCCTGGCGTTAAATGATCGTTCAAGGTGGTGAGCAATCAGGGAGATGTCCTGACGTTTTAACCACCACCAAAGGTGCAAAACCTCTTGCTACCGGACTCCACTCTACCTGCGTGTTGCAGTACAACCCACCCTTGATGAATGGCAGAACATTTTTCAGCTCCAGAGGAATGGCTCACAGCTCCAACAGACTGATGTGGAGCCGGGCTTCCACCAGAGGCCAGAGTCCTCTGATCTTCACCACTCCCAGATGACCACCGCAGTGGCACATCGGTCACCAACCACAGCTCTGGTTGGAAAAGAACAGGTGCACGCCAGTGGTTAGATTGTGGTCGAGACTGAGACTTAAGGTTACACAGCAGAGCCAGCACATCCCATTGGCGCAGCTGACAAGCAGGCTAGCAGGCCAAGAAGCCTCAGACCTTCTCTCACCGAAGTGAGGCACAGAGGTTGAAACATTGAGATCATAGCCCAAATGTCCTGGTCCCATTGCAACAGAGGGAAGGCCCTGAACTGCACTGTGTGCAAGACAGCTGCTATACCAACTGGCTTGTGATCTGAATCTTGTGGCGTGGCTGGGTTTGAGGGGAGCCAGGGTGACGACGTAGGTGGTGATCCAGTTGTTGAAGTTTGTGATGAAGTCTGGTAGGCTGCTGCTGTGTTCAGGCTGGTGTCCTGAGAGTATGGTTGTCCAGTCTTCCTTTGAGCTGTATCTCCAGTTTTGTCGGGCTGGCCTGGTGGTAGTTGTTCTGTGTTGGTGTAGGATGAAAATGGTGATCTTGATGAGGGCGTGATTAGGTCACTAGTGTGGGCTTGTTGACCGAGATGTTTTCAAAGGTGGTAAAAACCGGGTCCAGGAGGGTCCGGCAGTGTGTAGGTCCTTTTACATGTTGGATGATGCTGAGGTTTCCTCAGTCGTCGATTAGTGTGGTCTAGTTCAAATCAGTACAGTCTCCCAATTGGAAGTTCACGTCCTCGAGGAGGATGAAAGCGCTCGAGCCGAGGATGAGGAGTGTGACAAAGTAAGCAATGGTGTTGGTGAAGTGAGTGCATGGTCCTGTGGTCTGTTTAGGAGGGTGCCATTCAGGGTGAAGTTGGCTGTGATGTGGAGTCTGAAAGATAGGTGTTTTAAGTAGCTGGGGGTTGTGTACGCTGCCGATGACGTACTTGAAGACGATGGTGATTACACCCCTGGGCTTGTGTTGTATGTCCTGCCTTGCGATCTTATAGCTGGGATCCCCATACAACAAAGGAATTTTTTATGCATTTGTCTATTACAGCAGCCACTGAAAAGTCGATAAATAAAATACATGGATGATATGTACAAACTAAATAGATGCTTACTGAGATACAGGTTTCAAACACTTGAACCCAGACTCAGGATCTTATAAAAAGTTGAGTAGCAAGAGAAAAAAAACTAAACTTTGTAAAGGGCATGGTAAATCTCCACCAAATCAGGCTATTTGTAGTTATTTTCCATCAATTCCACCACAAATTAGACCCTTTGTATTGATTTTGTAAAACATTTACCAATAATTAGTAACCAGCTTAGGTCACTGGGCACAATATGTGTATGTACAATCTCTTAACACAGTGTTACCATTTGCAGTGGTCCAGTCTCTTGCTACAAGAAGTTCCCTGGGCTAGCGATGACAACACTGTGTTTACTAAAATAGTGCATTCATGTAAAGACATGCAATGAATGGGCTCAGCCAATATAGTACCTTTCAAATTCCATCAGATCTGGAGACGATGTGACAGATGACTGTGTGAGTTCAATCTTGCTCTCTTCTTCCAACGACTTGTTTCCATATTGCTTACTGAGGTATCTGCTCACGGACGTGTTTTCTCTGCTAGATTCAACAGAAGCATTGCTAGACAACCAACACAAGAGGACAAACGCTGTGCATGACTGCCAAAGAGTTGTGCTTAAAATGCCGATTTCTGGGTTCAAGTATGGAACGCTCAATGACCCTGGTCACATACTTGAGTCATTTAACTTCTCTCTAATATCACGTTATTAAAACCAAGATAGCAAGCATGGCAGTGCCATCAACGGTTATCAAATTCCTATGAAATAATACAAAAATGAAAACCCTTAATTTAGATTTGAGTGACAACAAAAAATCATCCATTCTGTAGTAGCTGTAAATCCTCCTAGGATTTTCTGTTATCACCCAACTCTAAATCAGGCCAGATGCGTATCAGATAAAATCTATTTAGACATAACATACAGAGGCGCTGAGATTCTTACTAATATTGAACAATTATAAGGCTGCACATTTTACCTCAATCACTTAGAAATGGCAGAAGTGCGGTCTGGTGTTATGCATAAAAATAGTTATTATTATTGTGATCAACAATCAAGCATCTAATATTGCATTGATAAATGGTCGGGAAGCTATAACATTTCTTTATAAACCAGAGCATTCAGTGTATTACAGAAATAGAGATTTAGAACTTAGAACCCTCAAACTCCTATATCAAATGTGTAACAACAAAATATGATTGAGTAATGGCCCTTTAGTGAGCGAACATGTACTGACATTTAGCAGCCCACAATCTTCTGTGTTTCCAAAGTATTACCTATTTAAGTTATGAAAACTAGTCTTTGCTAAATCCCTTAGCTGCTGCCCAGCAGACGGCTACTTTTTCCAAGACGACGCAGGTAAATTCAAAATAATGGAAATGCAGGGTTCACTATGAAAACTAAGAGATTAATACACATTTTTGACCCGTTGGAAGATGCTTTTAAATGTTGGGCATATTTCCAGTAGCACGCTAAAGAGGGTGTAATGGTGCCCTAAAAAATCCAACAATTATATACAGTCAAGTTTTGGGAAAAGGTCATCAATTGAGATAATTTTCCATCATAAGCATAATCAACAACCACCTAACAAATGATAGCCTAAACCCTGTGTCGACACAGCAACAGAGAACAAAAAAAAACAGAAAAGCATAACAGAGCAGGAGACACTCGTACACACAAAGACGTAAAAGCCACTTAACTAACTCCCAAACAACTTTGTATTACATTACCAACATTATTGCTCAAAGGAAGCCACAAAGTTTGTGGATTCAACCAAAATGATAACCAAAAAATAGAAGGGGAGGAGGAAACATCACCCATGATAATACTAGAGAACAGCTATGGACCGATCATTCACTATGAGCAATAGCGAGGACAACACCTCCTCAAAGGCATTAGACATGTGTTCCTTCATGTGTTAACTCCTGGGTCCCTGTGATGAGTTACTTAAAATTGTAACTGAATTAAATGGTACTACAGCAACACAACATCCCATATTGTTACACCCCTTAAATTATAACTGTTTCTGGCCAGTCTGGTTGGGAATTACATGGTGCTGCATTGTACATGAATTTATTCTGCAAAAGGCTGCCATTGTTTCACTCACTTGCCAAGCTTTATGAATGCTGTGTGGCTTCGTCTTTTCCAAAACTAGATCAGTGGCCACTTCTCCTCAGATGAGACCTGCCCTGCGGTGTAGTCACTTAGTCACAGAGTTAAACCTACTTAATTCTTCAAGACTGAGATAAGTTACCTGATATTTTACAAAAGAATTACCTGGCATTGCAGCAGTACACTCTGACATATTCCTCCTTCACCTCTTCCAGGTTGCATGGGTTCCCATCCTCCAAATGGAAAGACTCTGGTTACACAGAGAAGAAAAGCTAGAAATTACGACTATTTCAAGACCGTCGTCTCCAGTCTATCACAATGAAGGGAGTAATGAGATACTCACCACCATATTAACTCTAGTATTCCCTACACTACAGTTCATGAAACATTTTTTATTTTTTCTTGCACATTTAATCAATTGAACCCTATCTAGGAGACAGAGATCAACAACTGTGGGTCCAGGAGCAATTGAACGGGCCATAACAATCACCAGAGCAACCAAGGTTTTAATGCTCTTCAAAATAAGAGTAAGGCTTGGCTCTTCCAGAAGTGTAGGAGTAGTCTGATGCCAATGACAGAAAATCTCCTAACTTCCGCCAATTTCCATTCAGTTTGGGGGACTGTAAATAGCAGAAGGCCAGCCAACAGTAAAGACCTTGAGGGGACATATTTTTCTATTCACATACTTTTCAATTCTTTATGACAAGTATAATGGTGCCTGGACAGATTTCCACAAGAGCGGCTGAATCATATTTATTATGCAAATGTAAGAGACAGGATACATATTATGGAGCCCAAAGATAAGGCGCACCTTGCAGGCAGCGCTGCAGCTGTGCAATTTGATAGCCCAGAAGCACCCCAAAAAGGGCATTTTCAAAGTCTAATTCCGAATTAATCCGAATCCTACAAAACTCGTGTGGGAGAAAATGGGACGATAGCACAGTGTATTACAAAACTGGTGAGAATGAACCAGTAATCTTACCTTAATTTGAGGACGATATTTTTACCTGACAAGCAAATTTATAGCGACACTACATAGAGGTAGGTGGAGATAAGAGCATAGACAACACACATAAATGTTAATAACCCAGCTGAATCATTTTGTCTTGGAAATATTGAGTTTTAGATCCCTGGAACTCAGTACATCAGCAGTTTAATAAAGGCATTCAGTGCATCAAAATCCACAGATGTAACAGATACCGGCAGACAGGGCTTGGTATCATCTGCATAAGAGTGAAATTTTAAATCCTCACAACATATCAAACAGAAAAGTGGTTGTATAGAAATATTAAAAAGTATTGGTTAGATGGCAGAGCCCTGAAGAACTCCACAGATTTGGAGGAAATACAAGTTTGCAGATTCACAACATGGTATCCACCATGGAGATAAGAGGCAAACTAGCATACAGCCTGCTCATAGGTACTGTGTTTCCCAATCACTCTAGGTGCAGTGTTATAAAAGGGGCAGAAAGCCACAAACAGGGCCAACAATGATCAAAATGGACATATTTCGCATCTGAGGTAGCAAGCAAGCTCTACCAAATGTCCAGAAGTGCTGTTTAGTACTCGAGTCAGAAACCAGACTGGAAGTCATCTAAGATCGCATGTTGTTAGAGAACAGCTTGTAGTCTGGTACCAGCCATTCCCTCACGAATTTTATCCAACCACAGAAACCAAGCATATGGGCTATAGTTATGTAGAACTTCCAGGTTTAAGTTGGACTTCTTTAGGAGTGGAATTACAATGGAATTCTTCAGATTGACTGTGACTATGCCTAAAACCAGTCAGCTGTTAATCAGTTGCAAAACCTTAGGTGCAAGAACATCAGCAGGAAATCCTAGCCTGTAAAGCTGGAACATGGGTGTTTAGATTCACATGTGGGCTTAAATGATCGAAGGATCCCCAGGGAATCGAATTCTGATGGTTCATGAAAGTGGATGCACAAGGCGGGCTGGTACATTCCTACAAAACTTTGTACATATACCTGTAACCATAGTTCTCCATTAGAAGCATTCTCTCTGAATATATAAACAACTGAATATCTCAACACACATGCTGGACTCCTGGAACACATTTTATAATATAATTTTAATTTGAAATATTCATTACATTAAGGAAAGCATACCACTGTCTGAACATATTGTTTTTTTATAATGAAAAACAAACATTGGAACAATCAGAACTAAGAGAGACACAGCCAGGCGTCGGGCGGCCACAACTGCACAGCCTATTCAGACTGGACCAGAGGGATACATTTCTGCAAAATTCAAATAATCTATTTATAAAGCTAGGGGTTGTACCTGTAATATGGAAAAGGTTGATGCTAATATGGAAAACAATACATTCATTTATTAGGACGAAATCAGGTCTTTATTAACAACATCGCTTGTTGTGAACTCCACATCACCCTGACTCACAAATACGTACTCAGGCAAGCTCTGAGACCTAGGCCCGGGGTGACTGATTGATAGGTCACAGTTGGGGTGGCACGTAGCTGGCACACAAACACACGAACAGGAAACCATAACACAATCCCACAGATAGGCGCTGCAACATTACAATGGTCAAGGGAGATTAGCCCCAATAAAGCACACATGGCTGGAGGGAGTACGTGCGCTCCTAAAACACCATAAAGTCAGATGCCTCATGAGTTAGGGACATTTAGCCAATCAGGAAACAGGACACGCAGTGATCACGCGATCCCAATGCCGGACATCTGTACATGTTACCCACTGGCCACATTGCGTCCATGCAAGGTCAAGGCCCACCTGTATTTGCCGTTAGACAATTAATTTATTACCCCAAAGGCAGCAACCTATATTCCTCACCATATATGGATCACCAGAAATCTTCATCACCTACGATGAACTGTATAAAAAAAGGCCACAGACCGATTGTAAATTGAGACAGTCCTCAGACCCTGCGCCTGTAACTGTTCTCCCGCCCACTATGCTAAATTAAACAAACTGTTCCTGTTTTGCCAAACGCCTCTTGTCTCTTGCTTTTTCAAGGTATTTCATGTTCAAGTAACATACTCATAAGTGTCAGAAAACTTGGGGGGTGGGACCACTTTTGTATTCTGTATAATAGGGATGGAAGGTAAGTCAACTTCCATGCTTGTAATGTATTTCCTTTGCGGAATTGTGTCAATATGGATGTAATTTGCATGTTTCTTTTATGAAAGTCAATAATATACGTGTTATTAAAAAAAATAAGGCCGAAACCAGCAGGGGTTGCTTGTGTTCCTTTCTGGAGAAGGGCTCCTCTGGCCTTTACCATGAGGGGTAAAGTCAGTGCTAATTAGCATATGGCGGGATTTTTAGAGTGGCACATTGAGCAAAAAAGTATGGGTTGAATGTTACCCAGAGCCATCGCCAGTCATTTAGACTAATTGCAAGCATTCCTCCCACCACTTTTTGTATGTTTGAAAAAAACACAGTGCCTCAAGTAGGGCTCAGCAGTCTCCCTGCCCTTTGTAGTGTTTCCCACCTGTGTAGTGGAGATTATTTCCCTTTCATCCTTCCTTTGATATGGTGGGAGCACGAGCGGAAAAAAAAGGTTTGAAGGTTGCTCTGCCATTGAGGCATGGAGGACCAGTTGCATTTATTTTGGAAACAAAAATCACCAATGAAAGGGGAGATTTTTGGAAAATAAAAAACGAAATGTCACTGATGTACCGTGAGCTCTCTCCTAGTTTACAAGAGACATGTTCACATTTTTGCAATCCCGAACCACCAGGGCAACACCTCCAGCTGAAATGATGTTGAAGAGACGACGTTCAATAGAGCCACCTCTGCGACAGCAGTCCCCCTGGTAGATATTAGAGAGTCACCAATAGCAGAGACACTCCTGGCTCTACCATTGGAAAGATAGCAATTCATCCACTTCTAAATGAGGCCGAGGAACAGACCGTTTGACAGGCCTGTGATTTTTGATAGGTGTCCTATTCTAGCTAATACACTAAGCTAAAAAATAACTAATAGAGATTATGCAGGTGTCAGTCTTGAAAGCCAGAATCTCTTTCAATGTACTTAGTAAAGCTATGGAGTGACCTGCAAGTGGCAGCCCTACAAATGTCTGGGACAAAAACATTTCTCATTGGAATAGCTGTCACTGCAGCTGGTAGAATGAGCCTTAGATCAGCCAGGCAAAGGTCGGGTTGCTTTCTGATACATGATGCACCCACTTAGCTACAATCTATTTAGTTGAAGTCATATTCATGCAAGGTGCTCTACAGTTAACAAATAGTTGTTTGAACACAAAGGGGTTGATTCCGATTCGGGCCGGAAATCTCTCCGACCGAGCCGGACCCGGAGAGATTTCCGACCGAATCGGACCCGTGCAGCCCGACCGAACGAGTACGATGCGTCCGTATGCTATCATACTCGAGTCGGTCGGACTCCCATTGAAGTCAATGGGAGCCGGTCGTACAACGCGTACGCGGGCTCCCATTGCCTCAATGGGTGCGAGGCGAACAGGGGCGCCCCCTACAGCGGGTACGCGGCGAAGCGACTCGCGCCGTACATGCACAGGTAGGGGGGACCCATGGGTCCCCCCTGTGTGCGACTCGCGCGGCTACGCGTATAGGGGGTCCGACACGGACCCCCCAAGTACGGCTCCGACTGCTCTTTCGAGCCGGACGGCGCGTGTCGGTCGGACTGCTCGCGGCGCGCATCGTACTTACCCGGCCGGGGAACGTCTCCATTGCGCGGTGCGAGTCGTGTCCGAGCGAGTCGGTCGGTGCGGTCCGACCCGGGAACGAGTCGGTCAGAGCGGTTGGGACGCCCGAACGCGTCGTCGGCGATTTCGCATTGTACTCGCTCGGCCGGACGCGCGTACGAATCGGTCGGGAAATAGGGCTCCGAATCGGATCCGGTTAAGCCGAATCCGATTCGGAGCCCTACCGGCCGAGATCGGAATCGGCCCCAAAGCGTTTGTCTTTTCTTAGTAATATCCGGATTTCTTCTTAACAAATAAGGAATGAGGGAATGCTCTGCCGGAAAATAATGTCCCGGGAGAAGATATGAAGGGAATTGTTAGATTTTGTTCAAAAACTGAGAATTCTTTGGCAAGAAAAGAAGGGCAGGTTCGTTATTACAATGAAACACAGTATATGTTCTTCACTGCACAGCACTTGAGCTCATTAATCCTTCTAGCAAAAGTTATAGGTATCATGAATGCCATTGTTAAAGGTAAGTGTTGGTGAAACGAGTTATGAGTGGACTCGACAAACAGCCCCATTAATTCAGATAGGATAATTCAAAAGGAGACGGGGGCCTTTTAAGTTAAGTAAATATTTTCCTAAAGATCTCCAGAAAAGCCACTATCATCACAATCGGGAAAGAAGATGGTGCAGAAGCGCACATCCTGCAAGCAGCTTTGGCAGCATAGTGAACTTTAACAGGAGAAAATTAAGGCCAAATGTGAACAACTAAGACAGTACCATCTCTTCTTATCAAACAGGTTCTTGGGTTGGCCCACGTCTATAGACAGAAGATGCAAAATCTCTTCAGCTTAAAACCATGTGAAGATATTGTGGAAGGATGTTTTGACTCATTCACTGTATTCACACAGTCATAAAAAAAGTTTAGGTGGTCATATTGCAAGTATTTAGGAGCCACATGGTCAAGCTCAGTGATGACTGGCTGGGTGGAGAATTTTGTCTGACACCCTAGATAGAAGCCTGTGTGGCTGGATATTTAAGTGGAGCAGGAACATACCACCAGAGGGTTGGACAACCCAGAGGCATAGCAATTCTTCTCAACATTCTTTGACCATTGCTCCTAGCGACAGGTGGATCAGAGGAAATGCATACATAAATGTTGCCGACCGATTCATCAAAAAGTCATTACCCATGAAGTGTTTGGACAGAGACCTCGATGAGAAATTTTGGCATTTTGTGTCTGTTCTGATAGCAAACAAATCAATGTGTGGAGGCCCCTAGACGTCAAAAATATTGGAAAAACGCTTGCAATTTCGCACAAATTTTTGTTTGTTCATTGAAATGCCTGGTAGATTCTTCTGTCTTCCAATTCTGTAGACCTGCAACATGAATCCTGTTAAAGGGATTTTCTTTGCCTAGATAGAACTCTGGTTTTAGTTTTGTCTGCTTGTTGAGATAATGCCTATTAGTGGTCTAGAGAAGGATGTCTTTGGCGAAGATCAATGGAAAGAAGGATTTCAGAGTTAAGTGGACTGTCCTCACTTCCAATATATTGATGTGATGCTATAAAGGGGACTACTTCAGCCGAGAGTCCACACCTGTAGGCTCACCATCCTTCCATCAATGCATCTGCTACAATGACTTGTTTGTTGGATGATTTTTAAAAAGGGACACCTTGTGGCACATCCTTCCTTTTTCACTACCATAACAGAGAACAATGGCAGGTGTTCTGGTGAATTCCTTCTTCCCAATCTCCTGTTGTCAGCGATTCCAATTTACCAGCAGCGGTCACATGTGAAGACTGTTAGTCGTCATTGTGAAAATGCAGAAGGAAGTGCACTCTAGGATAGGGAAGACTTGCTAACTATTGGAAAATAGATTATGCTTGTGGGTAAGGTCCCTGACAGGTAAGGTAGACAATGAAATGAACTGGAGAGAGCAGTGACCCTTCTGGCACTATAAAAGCCAGCTTTGCTGGATGGGATAAAACTGTTCCATTTTATCTTGTTGAAATTAATCTGAGAAAGGAAGGAAACTAATCTAACATATAAGCTGACACTCATGCTAAATCTTACATCCAAATAATAAATAAGCATGTTTCACATTGTTGAAAACCAACAAAAAGGCCAGCCACCTCTTTCACAAGTATCCTGCTAACAACGTACTGGGCTCTGTGGGGTCTAGACTGAGTTTTACCAGCAAAGGTAAGGCAATGAATACAGAAAGTAAACAATGTAGCTGTAATCAATCTGCTAAATACAACTGTGGTTGCTCACTGTATTGTAAGAAATATATCACACTACACTGACTTACTTCACCACTGTAAAGTAAACATTTAATTACTGTTCTTAACTCCACTTATACTCACCTCCCAAGGTGAGCATGGGAAGAGTTAGGAAGATAAATTCTATTCTCACCTTAAAATGAAGTGGTACCTCAATGTGGTGAATGTGCTATTAATATAGATCGATATCATCAACAGCGATGTAGTGACTTAAAATAAATACAAAGTTTTTGGCTGTCAATTTGGATAACCAAACATCTTTTGCCCTTAATGTCCTAGAAAGTGTCACTTGACCAACATTGTATTTTTCATTGTCTCATATAATGCTCTTGGAAAGTCTCCCAAGGTAAGCATGGGCAAAGTTTAGAATAGTAATTCTATGCTTACCTTTAAATAAAGTGATAGGTCAATGTAGCTGATGCAATATTTTTATAGGACAATATCGAAATTGATATAATAACATACAACCAACACAATGTTTTTGGGTGTCAAATTGAATAGTGCAACGCCTTCAGGACTTAGTGACCTTGAAAAGGGCATTTGTTCAACACTGTAGCTTTTATAGATTCACATAATGCTTTGGGTATTATAAATGCTAGGAGAGAGATGGTAGGGCTAGTATGGTTAGTGATATCAAAGAAAACCCTCTAAGACCACCACATGGCAAACTAAAAGTGGTTTACTGTGCATATGGAATTCAGGATTTGATGGAATTAGACTGCACTTACATGTGTTGGTTGGCCTCATAAACATTGGCAGTGTAGGTGGCAATTACATGACCCCTGTACAGTTCGTAGTTGACTGAGCCACATTAGCCCTTAAAAAAAACCTTGTTCAGTTTGAGGATAAATTGTTTCTACAGGTCCAAGGTACTTCCATAGGGGCAACCTTAGCTCCCAGACTGGCTTGTTTACATGTGCACAGCTTTGAGAAAAAATATATCTACTTGGATACGAACTATACTGCCCATGGATTAAACTGTTGTGTAGATACATCGATGACATTCTCATCATTTGAAACACGGACGAGCACCATACCAAAAGGTTTCTTTTAAATGAATCAATACAAAAGATCCATATTAAAGATTTACCTCTACTTACTCTAATAGGAAGATATTGTTCTTTAACGTATCCATACCAGTGCACATACGCCAGCTTATGACGGTATCACGTGACCATGTGTACACATCACATGCTGTCAAACACGTCCTCTACGGATTCGACTTTGCCAAGTTGATAACTGTGCAAAACCACTCTTGCCAAGATTCATGGCGTTTGGACTTGACTGTTGGGCTTCCAGCCAGTGTACCACCTGTGGAAGTAGGTACTCTGTGACTATGCACAAATAAGGTATGTACTGATAGGTTATATGATGCTGATGTCTCGCTCTACTATTTCCGGTAGTTTTCACTGTGGGCCACATCAGGTCCTCACACCTCATGGGGCCCGACCCTCTATTGTCAGCGTGAACGATCCATGTGTGTCGTACAAGCCTGCAATTTTATACACTGGGAGCAGGTCTATATGAAGCATGTTGTTGTACATCGTGCATGGGCACAGAGCACGCAATAGGTTTGCTGTGCCCACTATCACGTTGCATGATGTACTTTTTTATATTGTCTGTCATTTTAGGTCTGGTGAAACTATCAAGGAATAGGTAAGTTCCAATGAGGACTTTATTCACAACCTTTTAGTGTGCGCACTGACGTGTGTTAGGGACCTGTGCTTAACTTTACTCAACTACTCCAGACCCAGCATTATTTAAATTAGGGCAAGTTCTTGGTCCTGATGAATGCTGCAAACCCTACGAAGATAGTTTAAGCAAGAAACATGTCAAAAACTTCCCTGTCACTCTTTGGATAATTACGTCGTTGGAGTGTTTTTTTTTATCCTGTTATGGATTCCCTCTACCAGCCAATAAATAATAAGAACATTGGTCATCGATAGATAATTTTAGTTCACTTGGCCCAACCTATTACCACTCATTACCTTTGAAAAACAACTTTCTACCAGAACTTCGACCATCCGCAAAAGCATAATAAAAGATCTCAAAAAAGTGCTCTGCAAAGAGCCCGTTAGGTATTGCACCCCCGCAACAGGGAGCTCAGCCTGATGATGAAGCATGTCACCTTGGTGGGTGAGGGTCCATGCATCCTAAAAAAGGATCATCCTTGTAACTGAAAACAGCCTACTTTTTGCAGCTTCTGACAATTCAATTGATTTGGAACATCATACCTTTTTGTAGGGTGATTAACCATGGCCTGTAATTGTGTGCTCAGCAAAAAAAGCCAGGTAGTTCAGTCTATGGGGCCGATTCTGATGCGGGTTGGAAAAGCTTCCCGACCGAATCGGTTGGGAAATGGTGTCCGACCCACTCGGATCGGGAAAGTCCGACCGGCGGAGTAGGATGCATCCGGATGCTTCCAGATACGATTTGGTTGAACTCCCATTGACTTCAATGGGAACATTTGTTCCTAACCGCATCAGAATTGGGCCCTCGGTCGGGAAGACACGTTCCCGATCCGATTTGGAAGGAGCAAATGCCGTTAGGAGGCCTTCCTAACTGCATCAGAATCAGGCCCTCGGTCGGGAAGCTTTTCCAACCCGCATCAGAATCGGGCCCTATGTGTCTATGTAGTAGTGTGGACGAGCCAAAATTTATTATTTTAACACAAGTAAGTTCAAGGTTAGCTGTTCAGAATAAGCATAATTTTGTTTAGTAACGTGTACAACAACTGACCGATTACTTCTAGTACTAGCAAAGTCTGTCAGATAAAGGATACATAAAAAATTGGATTCAAAAGAAACCTTGGAAAATATTCACTCACCTTTCATCTTTAAAAGAGTGTCCAGGGTGTGTTCCAGCTCCTGAATATAATTCTTAGCTCTGCGCAGAACCTGCCCCTTCACAAAACAAGGCCATTAACATTCATAGTCAACCAAAGGAAAACATGTCATTCCTGCTACGAGCACAAAAAGAGCTGGATATACAGAGGCTTCTCTACATGTCGCTAAGCTAGCCTGATTTACCTTCCTTCACCCCTGCTGTGTTATTTCCATGCGCCTCTCATCAGTAACAACAATCTAGCAATGCAGTGACTTTGTGAACTAAATTCAAGAACAGAAGACGGCCACTGGGAAAGAGAAAGAGTCTAAGAACTACATGTGCTGGGTTACTAGTAAACTCCTTCAACCGCGTAGTCTGTGTATTTAACTATATCTGTCTTGATTCATTTAATAATCCATGCACTATTAGGCTGATACTGAAAAGGCCCAAACTATATGGTTTAAGTGCTTAAATGTTCTTTGAAAAAAGTATGATTCTCAGCTTGAAGACAAAGAATTATTTAACCATGTATATACTGGGAAAGCAATACTCGGAGAAGGCATGAAAAAGAGTAATTGCGGCTGCTCACCACATTTCACTGATAGGAACAGGTGTTTGCAAAATCACAGACCACGTACATTCATGCTACTAGAACGGGCATGATCCTCTTGGTAAAAGGGAATACATTTTCCATAGAGTATTAAGTGGCCATAACACTGCAATCATTTTCATCACTGGGGGTTATCAATATTCATAGTCAATTAGTATTCGGGATTCATCAGGTTGTTGTTGTCGTCTTGTTTTCAGGCCTTTCAGTACAGTACAGGTAAGCACTAAGATTCTGTACCTATCCATTGCTGACAACATCCCATTTCTACACATGCAGGTCTTATGCACTATCCTTTTCTTCTCTTTACCAATGAGCCACACACCACACCTTTTCATCTAATTTGAAAGCCAGCATGCCTACAAGTGATATTCTCATTTAACTGGCCAATCTGCGATGCAGTTCTAGGCTTGCGCTGAGTCCCTCATTTCTTCAAGGAACTCCACCCAAGACATGCTCAGCCAAAGAGACTATAGCACCCAGACAAAATTCAACTTTTCATTGGTCGCCATTACCGATCCATGATTGGTCAGAATAATCACAAGACAAAGACCTTATGCAGGTAAACAATTCGCTCTCTGAAAAAAGGAGCACATTAAATACATTTCTGTGCTTCTGAGAAGCCCCATAGTACCATCAAAGGTACTGCAAACAAGAAGGGAGTGTCCCAAATGTCTGACTTGTGCAGGCTATTCTAGACCTTTCTTCTGCTGCAATTAGCTCTTGGACAGAATTGCCAAATGATAGAACTAAATCCTAATGCCCATGGTAAAATGTATCAGATTAGATATCAGTACTGTAAATTAGACTCAAGTGTATGCAAGAAGAAAGCAATGTGGTACAGGAAACCTAGCTAATCCATTTAGAGCAAAAAAAGATATATACATCCTATGATAGCAGTAAAGGTATAGAAGTTAACACAATTGCTATTTTAAGTGATAAAGATCTGCTTAATATTACTCCCATGAAACCTCAAGTTGTGTGAGATAATATGACACGAGAAAGACAATAAACAGATAAGGACTTAAAAATTAATCCACATGGATTAAGTTACTACGTGGTTACAATTTTAGCTTGTTAGAGAAGGATGAAAACATAAGCCTAAGCTATGTTAATGTGTGATACTAAAAAAAGCACAAATCCATGATAAAAGGGCATTATGTAAACGATTGCATCATTAATGATGGATGATCATTAACACTTACATAACTAATCAATGGCAGCCCTATTTTTGTGAACAATCTCCAGTACATATTAAATACAAACTAGTGATTCATAGGTTTGTGAAGTTTCCATCTAATGATGCATACCCCCATGGGAGAAGTCTAGAGATAAATAATAGGTGCAGGGTCTGCAACTATAAAAGTGAAACAATTTTACACAAATTGTATGCCTCTGCTGCACTTGCTGAGGAATGTAAAAGACTTATTCACACCCAGCTGAACAATATAAAATTCAAGCCCTTGGTTGCTGCTATAATAGATCTAATATACTATTAAATCTAAGATTCGTAAAGTTTATGGAATTTGCTGAAAAGAAATTGGGAGCTATGGAAAAATCAGATTTGCTTGACATCAGTAACAAGTGGCTAAAGCATTTTTAATTCTAGGTCAGGACCGGAGGAGTAGATTAGGCTGTTCTCTCTTCACTTTTTATTAACCAGCAGACATTAACACAATTTTTTTTTTTTTACTTTTATTTTATTTTGTAGTTGATCAAGATACATAGCAGTCACAAGGATCACATTTCCATGTTTAGGCCCCTCGCAAAGAGGCCCACTTTACAAAACTACATCAATTTTCCGTTTGGTGTGTTCGCCCCTTATGAATAGTAGGGATGAAATCAGCTTCCCTTCCCCTTTAACATCCCTCCCATAGTTCCAGTCTCCCCTGCCGCCCCCGATTCTAGTGGATTCATTGTTCCCCGGTATTGCATCCAGTGGCCCCATATTTTCTCAAATTTCCGCATTGCACCTCTGGCTTTATAAATTGACTGTTCCGCCTGCTGGCACCAGTCTATATCTTTCTTCCAATCCTTCATTTTTGGGGGTCTATTTGCTCCCCACAGCCTTGCTATGTTACGCTTTGCCACCACTGACGCCACCCCCAACCAGGTGCCTACTTTCTTTGGCCATTGTCCTTCAACCGACAACCCCAGCAGGAGCCACTTAGCGTTCAGTGGTACTGGTATACCCGTCACCTCTGTCAATACTGTTATTAGCTTGGACCAATAGATCTGAATAGGGGGGCAAGACCATAGCATGTGAAAGAATGTCCCCAGCTCTCCACACCCCCTAGAACATCAGGCCGACTCCACCCGCCCCATCTTACATATCCTCGACCTGGACAGATATGACCTGTGAAGTATTCGCAGCTGCACCAATCGAAATCTGGCCCTAGTCGCTATTTCTCTTGGGCTTTGAAGAGCTTCACTCCATTCTTCGTCGTCTATTTCCCCCAGATCAGCAGTCCATGCTTCTCGCAACCCTCTAAGACAGTCAGGCATATTATTCATAATTTTCTTATATGTCAGGGATACTGCCCTACTTGGCATTGGATCTAATAGAAGTCTGTCGTCCAGAAGAGAGTAATCAGGTATCAGTTCCCCATCACGCAAGGTGTTGTATCTGTCTATATCTAAATATTTCCGACGGTGCCAGGTCAAACTCCTTTGTCAATTTCTCAAAAGTAACTAATTTCCCCGACCTCCATATGTCTCCCAGTTTCTCAATGCCTATTATATGCCATTTCGAATAAACTCCCAATTTCCCGACTTCGCGCAGCAGATCACTATCCCATAATGGGGTCTCGGCCGTAAGCTTTCCTTCCCAACCCAGGCATCTATTAGCAGCTTTCCATGCTTGCAAGACTGCTACCAAATGCGGTGGGAGTCGAGCCCGGCCCCTCCGTCGATACAGAAGTGCCGGGTAGTCTCTGTTTTCCATCGCCAGTCCGTCTACTCGAAATACTGGTTCTTGCCTCTCTCCAAACACCAAATCATTCACCACCACTAACTGAGATGCCCAGTAGTAGGCCTTAAGGTGTGGAACCACTTAACCCCCGTCGTATACCCCTCGGAGTTTTATTAACGACATTCGCGCTGTCCCCCACCCCATCCCACAACAGAGTTCTAAGGATACTTTCCAGTCTTCTCATATATAACTCAGGAATCATAAATGGCGTATTCTGGAAAACATACAGGAGTCTCCGAAGGGTCATCATTTTAAAGAGGGCGGCTCTCCCCATCAACGAGAGTGGGAGAGCACGCCAGTGACCCACATCTGCCTGGAAGCGCTCTATCTGGGGGACAATGTTGCGCTCTAGAAACTGCTCCTCCGACCTTGTTATCTCAATTCCCAAATATTTAAAACCATCCTCAGACACTGGAGCAGGGCAACTCCCCGCAGGGACAGTAGACCCTGGGACAACGGGAAAATCAGAGACTTGTCCCAGTTAATTTGGTACCCCGCGTAACTGTCAAATAAATCAAAGATATGCAAAATTCGTGGAATGGATATACGGGGCTTGCTAACATATAATAGAATGTCGTCTGCATACAACGATATTTTCTCCTCCCAGTTATCATCCACTGCAATTCCCCGCATTAGTGGGTCCCCTCGAACCCATGTCGCTAGCGGCTCCGGGGCCAGGGCAAAAATCATAGGGGACAGGGGGCAACCCTGTCTCATACCTCTCATTAATTCTATCCTTCGTGACACACAACCATTTTTTACCCTTACCCTGGCTTTTGGTCCTTGATATAACAAACGCAGCCATGCACAAAACTCTGGTCCAAAACCCAATCGTGGCAGAAGGGCAAAGAGGTAGTTCCATTCCACACTATCGAAGGCCATCCTGGCGTCAAGAGATAGAACCGCCACATCCTTCGCTTCGTACTCCCTAGTCAAATGTAGTACCCCATATAACCTTCTTAGATTTAAGCGTGTACTAGGCTTTGGGTCAAAGCCAGATTGGTCCGGGTGAATCACTGAGGGTAGGACTCCCGCCAACCTATTAGCAAGAACCTTGGCTAAAATTTTGGGTTCCACATTCAGTAACGAGATGGGCCTATATGAAGCACACTCATTCTGCGGCTTCCCCTTTTTGGGGATCACTACTATAGTGGCCGTTCTCTGATCTTCAGGTAAAATTCCCCCTTCTCTAGCCTCTAAAAACATATTTAGCAAATGGGGTGCCAGGGTCCGCGCTGTCTTCTTAAATAGTTCTACGGGTAACCCATTGGGGCCTGAGGCCTTCCCTGCTTGGAGATCACTTATTGCTTCCGCTATTTCTTCCACGGTGATTTCACCTTCTAACATCTCAGTGTCCTCTGTAGTTAGTGTAGTTAGGTTTATGGTTGAGAGTAGTTCTACACACTCCTCAGCGGACCTGGTGGATCGAGCAATATATCCCCCTTGTAAAAATCTGCAAAGACTGCAGCTACGGCCTCATCCCCTGTTTGTCCAACTCCATCCTGGTCTAGGATTTCCGTTATCCAGTTCCTGTCGCCATCTCTCTTTTCCAGCCAAGCAATGAGTTTTGTAGCCTTGTCTCCCACCTCATAGACCCTGCACTGTACTGCCAATGCATGGGCCCTAGCTGCAACCTCCGCTACATCTCACAGTTCCTTCTGTGCCAATTTTAATTGGTGTGTCAGGGTTCCATCCTGATCGTTCTTTTTAGTCAGACTTGCTTCTATGTCTACTATTTTTTGTTCTATCTCCTGGTACTTTTGTCTGTCTACTTTCTTTTGGACCCCCACCAGTGCTTGATATTGCCCTCTCACCACTGTTTTGTACGCCTCCCAGACAACACACCTCGAGTCCACAGAGCCTTCATTTTGCTGGAAGTAATTTTCAGTGCCCTGCTGTATTTTACCTACAAACTCTCCATCTTTTAGGTGCCAAGATTCCAACCTAGGCGGCAAGATATCTCTTGTTGTGCTTCCCCTAAACCAAGTGACCACTGGCGAATGATCTGAGATACCCCTTGCTAGTTGGTGTGTGTCTCTAAAGCTCCCCGCATCCTTTTGTAATGTAAACAAATAATCTATCCGTGACAGACTCCCATGTCTCGCCGACTGGTGCGTGTATTGTCGTGTCATCCCATTATGAACTCTCCAGAGGTCAGCCCATCCCAGTGCCTCCGCTAGGCCCCTTAAAGAAGTTTCGGCGGCAGAGGCCACCTTGCCAGGCCAGCGATCGTCTGCTAGGGACATTACATCATTCATGTCTCCCCCTAAAATTAATGTACCCAACGGGAGCTCCAATAGTTGCGCCCCTGAAGCTGTCCTAGTTTCACTTTGCATCGTTGACCGGACATACACTGAGCTCAAGTTCAATGGTCTACCATCCCAGCTTCCCGACTGGAATACCATTCTACCTAACGGATCTCTCCATGTCCTCTCTGGGACGTATGTTACTGCGGTTCTAAGAAGGATACCCACCCCCCGCGACCCTGATGTATACCCTGCGTGCGCTGTTAATTTATATCCCCACATGTTTAATGCTTTAAAGTAACTGCCCTGCAGGTGCGTTTCCTGCAAGAGGACCACATCCGGTTTATGCCTCTTTAGGAACTGAAGTAGCAATGTAAGTTTTTATTTTAGAGCCTAAACCGTTTACATTCCATGACATAACTTTAAGCCGACCTTGGTCCTGCAATGCGGCCTATGCTACCTACTCTTCCCCTCACCCGCCTCGATCGGATTATTTTAATTGGCTTTGGATCTTCCTGTGCACGCCACATCTCGTGTTCCCTGCTCTCCGCTCCTGTACTTCGACCAACCTCTACAACTAACATTAACCCTACTGTAAAACCCCAAACTCCCCCCTCCCTGCCACCCTGCACTGCGGGATTAAAACATCCCACTCCCCCAATATGCAGAGCACCTGTATTCCCCAACTGTGCATCAAACATTGAAAGTGGTGGTGGGGGGGGGGGGGGTGCTGGCTGCCCCAACTTCCACATTCCGTGCGCCCATGCAACCCACAATTAGCTCTCGCTACTTATTTAAGCCTCCCCACAACCCTCGTCTGGTTTCATCCTCTTGTGTCGTATTTCTTCTTAAGCCATATTTATAGTAGTGCCGCTTTCAAGTCCTGACGGAGTGCATAGGACCTTGTGTCTTGACTCAGGGTCTGTAATCTTCCATATAATTAAGACCTAGGCGGGGATCGTTCCTGACTTCGCCTGGAGCCTCCCTCAATGAGAGCACTGGAATGAGTCCTCCTGGGGCCTCTCTGGTGCTTGGACCCCTGCATTCGCCAGCCCTCCAACCATTCTCTTACTTCCTCCGGAGCAGTAAAGAACCAGGACTTCCCCTCTGCTATAATTTTCAATTTTGCCGGGAACAGCATCATATATTTAATGTCTTTCTCTCTCAGAGCCCTCTTCACATCTTCAAATCCCCTCCACAGCTTTTGGACCTGATATGTAAAGTCCGGAAAAAACTGAATCGTTGTATTTTCATACTTAAGATCTCCCTGTGACCTTGCTGTTTGTAGAATCACATCCCGATCTCTAAAATTCAATAGCCGGGCTATGATGCTACGTGGTGGGGCCCCCACTTTGGGCGTGGAACCGGGGCCCTATGGGCCCTTTCAACGAGAAGAATTTTGACAGGCATTTTGGTTTTAGGTGATTAACAATCAAGTCTTCTACGAAAAGGTCTACACTCTGGGCTTCTGCCCCCTCCGGGACCCCCACTATTCGTAAATTATTTCTTCCCGACCTCCCCTCCTGGTCCTCCACCCTTGCTTCCAGCAACTCATGCCGTCTAGTCAACTGCTGCAACTGATCTTCCACTGTTTTAGACGACGTCTGAAGTTCTTTTATGTTTCCCTCTGCCACTCTTACCTTTTCGGATATTTTCTGAAAATCTGCTTGCAGAAGACTCACCTGTGTGGTCACAGAGTCTATTTTGGGCTCTAGGGAGGACTGGAGGGTCTGAATCGCCGCCATTATGTCCCCTAACGAGGGCTCCCCTGCCGGTTTCTGAGGCTCCTGCGCCTCCCTCCATCTGCGATTTGGGCACCGCATATTTGTCCATCTTATTGGTTTGTAGCTGCTGATTCCCCCTTGCCCTTCATCTTCTCCCTACTGTCCATTCCTTCAATCCGTGATTTCCGGAGAAGAAGAGCTAGGTGCCTGGGCTTGCCCCAGCTATACTCTAACGCCAGTCCCCAATGAATGGCAGTCCTCTCTTCGGAACTTGCCTCTTGTAGACCCCTCAACCAGGGGCCCCTCCTCTCCTTCACTTCTCCAACTACCGCCACGGGGGAGTGGGGGGCCACCTCCACTGCACTCAGTTACTGGTTCCAGTAATCCCCTTCAAACCTCCAATGGCGTAGGCCAGGGTCTCCCAAGTTTGTAAGCAGAGCTCCCGCTATCCAGGCTCCCTTCCTTCCCTCAAGGTTTGATTCTTAGTGTCTCCTCTTGTGTTGCACCAACTCAGGGGGCCGTCCTCAATATTGGGCCAGCTATGCTCTGTTTGCCTCGACTGCCAGTTCCCGCTCACATCTGCCCCAACACAAGGCCTTCTGGATTCCCAGAGCACGGATCTGCCCGTCTTCCCCGTCTGCTCCGCCCCCGAGCCCTACTCCACCACTGCCGTCCGAGTTGTCTGCGGGCCCCTTACTGTGCCTCAATTATCCGTGATCTGCCGCTCTCTGCCACGCTGCAGTCCAGCACCACTCCGGCCTCCCAGGACCCTCCTCAGCACCCGGTACCTTCGTTGCCTTCTCCGCGACCTCAAATCTGCTCCGAAAGCCTCGTCAAAATGGCCGCGGCCTCGGCTGTAGCCAACTCGATCTGCTCTCTCCCGCAGTCCGCTGCGTGGTTCACTCCGGTGTCGGAGCTCACGCCGCCGATCACCTCCATTCGGTCGTCAACTTCTCCTCTGCTGACCCAGCGGTCTGATTTCGCCGGTCACATCGCCAACAGGCTGTAGCGCACTTCTTCCGATCCGTTCGTCAGACCGGTTCTCTGGTCTCCCAGCTTCCTTCGTTCCCGGAGTCAGTTCACGGTGATCACCATAGACTCGGTCAACCTCCGTACCGGGTCTGTTCCGTGTAGGAATCGGATAAAGCTCCGGATTTTGGATTGTGGGCCACACTTGCACAGGAGCTCTCTTGTTAGGCGGCCATACTCGTTCGGCGCCAAGCCACGCACCCCGACATTAACACTATTATGAAGGCAGGAAACAATAAAAAACTACTGTTCCCATGAACCGCTGGGAAACAGTCCATCCAATCCACAGCAGTATGGTCCTTCAACGTCCTCTGTGGACTCTTCTTCTTCCTGTTTAAACGCTGCTCCAGCAGCCTCCAGTCAAGTGCTCTTCCATCAATATTGTTTTATATGCTTAAGGCATTATATTTTGGTACTGGTAAGGTGGACCTGTTACAGTCTCTCTAGGGATTATCATCATACTGCTGTGTCATTAACCCTCTTTTACTTTGCAGCATGGCTGCGTGAACATTTACCGCTCCTCCACGGCCGCTTTCAGTGTCAATATCAGGGCTCCTGGGCGTGATGCGGTCAGCCGTCGCTGAATATATAATCAGGGACACGACCCAGGCGTTTTTTTCCCCAGATAGAAACAGCTGTATTATTCCATATAGGTACCTTAAATAGGCGCAGGTAACATCACAACCTTTCACCTATATTCTGCCCTACATTACATACATAACGGTTCTTAGGCACTGACCTTTTACCTAGATACGACACTGCATTCAGAACGCAGGTTTTCCCTAGTTCGAATCTCATACATTATGCATGAGGTTTTTTGGAAGCACAGCAGGACTACCATCTCCTGTATAATATCTCTGTATAAAGTTCAGGCCCGACGTCATCCTCTAGGCCGACACAGTAACACAGCAAGGTAGGACCCCTGGGGAGACCTGTGGGTATATATACATCATGTCTTGCTTTAGAAAGACGGAGGAGACCGTGACTTCCCGGCTGACACACTGACCAGAGACGCTGAGGTTCCTGCATGGAGACACTCCAGCTCGCAGTGGTCTAACATCCCTCGCGGGGTGTCCAAATCGAGACCAGGACGGGGTCCCATACTCTCTCATTCTCAGGTAATGGGGTGGACTAAATCCTAGAGGGATTCTTGGCATAACACCTACATAGATGCAAGGTACATTTAGGTACATCTAGTTAGGAAGGCATCGTAGAAGTACGCACTTATTATCATGTATTTTATGTACTTGTATATATTCATGATTACTGCAAAATGGTAGAACTGTACCATCCCTTTACTTTCGTAGTACTGCTAACCCTATATCTCTGCTACTGTCTAATAGTTGTTGCAGCTCACCTATTATACACTAGAATGACTACTGTTCAATAAATCCTTATTGACAGACGCCCGGTATGTTTATTCTGTGTATCTCTAAGACGAACTAAGTGAGCACGAGTGACCGAGCGAAAGGTAGTATATTGTTTCCACGATCCTGGGGGGATCAGGGTTGTCATGTTCTGAGGTTGCCAGAAACTATTCTCTCCCCGATAAGAGGAGATTCTAGTGGCTCTGTGAGCTAGCTGAGACAGGCCAACGTATCCGGTGGGGGTGCACGGAATCAGTCCGCCACCAGTCCCACCATTTATGTTATCCAAACGCGCAGATCCTGTATAGGTAATATAGGAACTACATGACATGGTGCCGCCAACGTTGGTTGGGTACTTATTTAACAGTAGAATCTGAGTAGTTCCGTCGTGCTATTCTCAGAGACCCCTACTCACAAAACACCAGAGACGTCTGGAGTGGGTGGGCACAAACTCCGCCACAGCTGAGTAGGCGAAAAAATCCTATTTATTAGCTGTTGGTTAATCAAGCTTGAAGGACACAGTGTTCCTAAAATTGTGCACATAAACACCTTATCTTAGTTCTCTTGGAAAAAACTTCTTCTTTACAAAAATGACTGAGACAGGAGATAACACAGTGGTGGATCTGCACCTCTCAGCCGGAGAATAAGATGCAGACGCAATTCCAATTGCAGAAAAATTCAGAAATACAGTCACCCTGAAACTGCTAGAGCATGGTTTAACACCTAGGGGTGGCATAGTAGCTTTCGTGATTGAGGCACACGAATCAAACAAAACAGAGGTATTTTATTCGGGGTTACATTCCCAGCAGCAAATGCAAGACAAAAACAGTTCACTCTTACACAGAAGGAGATGCACCAGAGGAATATTGTCCGATCGAGGACATTGAAGTTCCGCTCACGTACCAGGAACATTTATACTGGTTTAAAGGCGCCCTACCCCACATAAGAACAAGAGTAAGACTCTGCCCACTCGGAGGAGAAGGGGCAACATGGCCGATATTAGCGGCCTACACACCACATCCTGACATTGACACAATGCCACCAGGAGACTTACTCATACAACTCAAAGATTTAATTAAAATCTATAGAAACTTGACGCAATTCGTCATGAGGACATTTACAGTCCAACCAGCAATAGTTGCAATAAATGGAACTCAATCACAGGGTACAGCAACTAAAATCACACCACAAACATTACACGCAGTGATGGGTAAAATGCCCTCTAAACGTGAACAAATGCCATTCTGGGTAGCTCAGAAAATAACACAGCTAGAGGCAGTATTCCCAAATACTACCCTGTATGAAAAACACAGAATGCTAACAATCTGCTTGCCCATGGGGATAACACCACAAGTAGAAGATTGTACCACTTGGGGTACAGTCTTTGCTGCCATATATACCAGGACTCATGGTATTCCTTCATTAGCAGTGATACCAGATGTATTAAGACAAATACAAAACGAGTACGGAGCAGAGCTTGCACTGAACTTAGGGATGAAGTTACTAGGTAACTATGCCCAGGTATCAGCCATAATACTAGCTAATATTAAAGGGGAAGTAGCTTCAGTGGCAATCCGCCAACGCCTAAGGGAGTTCAGTCCTTTAGAACAGGAACACAAACTACCCAAAATAATTGAAACTGCATATGCAGAATTAGGCAGAGACAGTTTGGGTGGGAAAGCATTGAAACCACAACTGATGGGCAGTTCTGAAAAGGACACTTCAAAGCAGACACCTGCTTCAACTAAAAAGAAGAGGGTTAATAAAAAACAACAAAAGTTTAAAGGAAACAGATCTCAATCCCGAGGTAGATCTCCTCCACAGGAGCCCTCCGAGAGAGGTATAACCTTAGGAATAGGGATAATATTAGGAAACCTGACAGGTATCAGGATACTGATACACGTTCCTCTCGTTCCTTTCAGGGTTCATCGAAAAACTCCGAGAGGGAAGGACGGTCAGAAAGACAAGAAGAGCCTACAAAGTCCAGAGATAAGCAGCACGCTCAGGATTACACTTCCAAAAAAGAAGAAAAACAAAAGCAAAAGCCACAGATCAAAAAGAAGAAGGTTGCAGGTCTAAAGATCAGACATGCCCAGAATTCTGAGGACTCGACTACTGAACGGGGAATGGGCTCTGATGATGCTAGACAGTGCTGCAGAAGTAACAATAGCTCGCCAGAACCTGATGGAATTTCTGGTGACAGCGGACTTGAATGATTATATCACGGTGGAAACACCCGATACTAGGGTGAGTGTCCCACATAAAGTATATGAAATAACGCTCCAGATGGAGGGGGAAAATGTAGAACAGTGAGAGGTCTCTTTTGGGAGAACCTAACATTTGGCTATGACATTTTGTTAGCTGACCAAGATTGGCCGCCAGCATTCGTCATGGATTGCCCTAAAGGAGAAACGGTAATTCTACCGGCATTCTCTGATCATATTCCCAGGCACTTGCAACACACATATGCGCAGGAGTGGGAGGTAGCCCAGGCTCCAGCACTATACAAAAACCATGTTGGATGGGATGAGGATTCAACCCACCACATAATTCCTTTAGAAAATACTCCAACTGCACAGAGGCAGTATCCAATAAAGCAAGAAGCTAAAAAACAGGTCAGGGAGATCTTAGATCAACTTGAATACCAAGCGGTGATTGAAACTTGCACCTCCAAAATGAACAATCCTTTGTTTCCAGTCATGAAACCTGACAATACATATCGTCTAGTTTTAGATTACAGACATTTAAACACTTGCACTAAGACATTTGCAGTCCAAAATGCACACAGTGCCGCATTAATGAATAACATTGTGCGGAAAAAATATAAAACAAATCTTGATATCTAAATTGGATTTTTCTGTCAAAATATAGTGCCTGAAAGCAGGTATTTAACAGCATTCTCAGCGCTAGGGTCCCAAAGGCAATTTCGTCGTCTCCCCCAAGGGTATAAGAACAGCCCGGGGTTGTTTTCGGCCAGAGTAACCGAGTTACTTCAAAAATTGGATGAAGAGGCATTGTCCTATGTGGATGATATTTATCTGACGGACGATGACCTAGAGGAACACTTGAACAGAGTGAATACCATAATTTTGGGATTTGCATCTGAGGGCTACAAATTCAACTTTAACAAATCAAAAATTGCCCACCTCAGTGTCCTATTTTTAGAATATAAGCTTTCAAGTGAAGGGAAAAGCCTGGCAGCCAATTTTTTAGAAAAATGAGCACTGCTCCAACCTCCAAAATCAATAAAAAATGTACTATCAATCTTGGGATTCCTAAATTTTGGCAGAACATACATTTTGGATTATGCAGAAAGAGTAAAACCTTTCTACGACTTAATAAAACCTGATTTTTCGGTAAGACACTGGACACAGGAACACACAGATACACTTCGTTCCCTACAAGCTGACATGATAGCTTCCAAACACGCGTAAACGTACGCAACCTAGTGATCCGTATAGTTGCGGGTCAATCTGGGTACACCTATCTAACATATAATGAAGGTGAAACAGTACCAATTGCATACAAATCACATTTGTTTACAAATGCTGAGATGCGCTTTGCATCTACAGAATAGATTCTAACAGCAGGACAGACTGCCGTAGTGAGAGAAAGAGCACTGGCTCAGGGGAAACAAATAATAGTAGTGACTCCAGTCCAAGCCTTAGCGGCTGCGACAAAGGCAAGCGTTCCAAACGCTAAAGCCTTACATCAGAGATGGATACAATGGGCTAATTCTCTCACTGCAACAGATGTAGAATACAGGTACGACCCAAATTTAAAGACACAAGCATTCCTGCAATACGAACAAGAATATCCTCTACCGAATGAAATAATGCCATTAGATCAGTATGAATATATAATTTACACTGACAGATCTGCTCAACCGGCCATAGGAAGTAAGCAACAATATAGCACGGCATGCGCAATTGTTAAAGGTCGCATGCGGGATGGAAAGTTCCATCCAAGTTGCACTAAAACGCAATCTCTAGGAGACTGCACGGCACAGTTGGCAGAGTTAAAAGCCTTGATACTGGCACTGGTAAATACTGATCGAGAATTCCCCACACTAATTGTGTGTGATTTGTTTTACTGTGTACAGTCTTATAATGAATACTTGCAACACTGGGTTCAAAACGGGTTCAAAGACGCAAAAGGTGGCACAATTAAGCATAAAATGCTATGAGAACAGGTAGTGGAGTTGAAATCCAGACTACCAAGGGCTCACGTGATACATACACTGAGTCATCAGCGTGACGGCGTTCACGTTGAAGGGAATTCATTGGCTGATGAAGCCGCGAAGGGGGCTGTACGCACGGCTTCCGTAGCTGCAATCACTCGTTCTAAAACGAGAATAGGCGGTGAGATTATGGTGGCTGTCATTGCTTCACGCAAGAACAGCAAAGCATTACCAAAAAGATTTCCACTCAAGTACTCCGACAAGTTAGATGCCAATAACATTCCATTTGCTCCGGATCCTGGAGTGGGGGATAGAGTAATTCCAAATATGGATCGTAGGTTAGGTTTAATTCTAGCAGCACACGAAGGGATTGGTTCTGCACAGGCAGGAGTTACGGCAACAGTTTCTTTGTTGAAACAACGCTATTGGTGGCCTGGATTAACAAAGCAGACTAAGGACTATGTCTTGAAATGCGACATCTGCCAGCAGATGAAAGGTTCCACCGTAGCACGTCCAGCGCAGACACCATTGTTAATATCTGACAAACCACTAGCGTGTGTTTACTTGGACCACTGCGGCCCCTTAAAAAGAGATGGGGCTTACAGATATATCATGGTTGCAGTGGATTCCTGCTCAAGATTCCTATGGGTGTGGCCCTAGCGCTCGGCTGACGCTCGAACTGTTATAAAAGATTTGCGAGTCTTTATAGGGACATACGCAATTGGCACATTATATTCTGACCAGGGCCCTGCATTTAGCTCTCGGGCTTACAAGGAGGCCATGCGAGGATTGGGTGTAGCATTGCGGTACTCCTCTCCGTACCATCCTGAGTGAAATTAGGTCGTGGAGAGGAAAAACCGAGACTTAAAGCAGTCTTTAACAGCTAAAGTATTAGGCACGGGTGAGAGCTGGGTAAAACATCTGTATGGAGTCCAGCGGGCCCTTAACAATATGCCAAGAAGTTCTCCAGGGGGGTCACTCCATATGAGGTCCTATTTGGGACAAGAATGTGGGTACCTGATCTTGATTGTGAAGGCACAGTGGCGGATGAAAAACCATTTGACATCCATGATCGTTTGGCTGTTTTACAGGATCTAAATGAATCCAGGACACAACAAAGTAATGTCCACCTGAAGCAGACCGCCACTGGGGAAGTCAAATCAGTCACAGCAAGACCTGTCTGGATCCCAAAAGTCGGGGATCTGGTCAGAGAGAAAATAGCGGACAAGAAAGAATTTGGGCCATCATACAGAAAGCCTGTACCGGTCCTAGCAGTTGAAGGAACAAGAACTGTACTTCTACCGCCTCTTGCCGGAAAAAAGGAGAAATGATTTGTCTCAATCGACCTAATCAAACCGCACTATGTGGCCGATACTAAGTAGTAGGCCACGTGGACTCCAAAGTAGCAGACGCCCTCCTCTCGCTACAATTCAAGACGTTCAAACGGAAAGACTCATCACGTTCGAAGAGCCTCCTGTACGGAATGATGGACTATGCAACAATGCTATGGAACTCGTTCCCCTTGAACCTGAAGCTCAACTTCAAAATCAAACTCAACAAGAACGACAAATTGCTATTAGACCAAATACAGATGTCTACATCAACATGCCTCGACAAGAGCAAACTACGACTTCAACAAATCCTGATGAAATACCAACAATTGATCGAACTACTTCTGGCTACTTCATAAACTTTGATACGTTTTCTTTGGATCCAAGTGAACCAGAAACGACGCCAGCCCAAAAATCACGCAAGCAGCAAGTTAAAGACTTTCTGAACTTTTTAAAAAGACTTACCTGGTATCACCGTGGGTAGAACTATGGATAATTACCGGGGTACTTTTCTTTCTTTTCTGGCTAGGCTTAGTGATAGTTTTTAACATGCTTATTATGGACAATACATTCGGCAAAGCTCTGCAGCCCAAAATGTGAATTTACTTTTAAAACCACATCAATCATCTCATCGAGAACAAAGAGACTTGTCATCAGTGAACATTACAGCAGTTTCTATACCGGATGGAATAGTTTGGGACAAGGTTGATTTCGACATATTTGGCCCGACCGAACTTTTAAAAATTCCACATTTATTCAAAATATCATTAAGTGATATCATTACCTCAAGTACATTTTCCGATGATTGGGATTTTGAAACTGTTAATAACATGTTGTCTGATTTGGAAAAATCTGCTGCGTTTTCTAATAGTGAAACATTGGAAAGCACATCAGATTTCGAAACCATGTATTGTTATCAACATTATGGTCATCACTTTTTGCATAAATCATCTAATCCTGGAAATGTGTTCACATACCACCAGTGGGAACATTGTCCAACACCGCCAAAAGGCAGTTCAAAAACCTTTACACAAAGTTTCCATATTTTTCAGGGTTTACTATGTCTGACCCAGCCTCATACTATTATACGGTTGCTCCAACATCACCACAGAAAAATATGTTAACAAACACCAAACAGATTTACTCTGCATCCTTTATTGCCCAGTTGTCTGAACAAGGTTACGACTTATGGAAAGACACTATAGACATGAAATCAGTCTGGGGTACTAGAGAATGTAAAGTTCAGGGAACGGAAACTTTATTTAGAGCATGCCTCATCCCTCAACAAATCATGTTTTTGAACGAAACAGTGCAACAGACGTCTTGCCTTGGACTAACCAAGACCAAAGACTTGAACACACCTCGGCTGCCAACACCATCACGGACCGAGGGTAATGAAACATCACAAAAAGAGGTTACATTAGATGACATCATACAATACAATAGATCAGACCCCGATTGGGAGAAATGGTTGATTTGGCCCACAGACACCAATAGTTGTCAGGCAAGGTTCATGGGTAAAACTGAAGGGTTCGCTATCCATAGGCCAGATCCGCGTTATGTACAAAGAGAACACCCAGTGGTAGAGACATCCTATAGTGTTGGGAAGTTGTGCCTCGATTGGCTAAAAACCTCAACACTCACAGAAGTGAAACAACACTTATCCTTACTGTCACAAGATGTGGATCTTAGGGATTTTTTACTAGGTCCCAGGAAACCACGTCAGAAACGTTTCATATATGCTGGCATTTATGCTGCCTACAATGAAATATGGAAAATATCCCAACAAGAGGCCGCAGAGAGACTACGGGAAATAGACCGAATAAACCTAGAGAAATCTCTAGCAGTGGTAGACAATGGGTTAACAACATTGACCTCCAGGATATATTCCTTAGGCAACATTGTATCTTCTGCGATAGACATACTAGAACAAGATTTGGCCATATTACAACACGGGCAATCTCAATTACGTTCTATCATGTTGTTAGGCTGGACGCTGCAATCTTTGCGTGCAGGTTACGTGCCATGGCGTTTTATCAACAGCACGTCTCTGTTTTCTGAATACAATCTAACGGATAAACAGATAGAAATGGCACAAAGGGGAGCAAAATATACAATGCTGCGTATCGAAAAACTGGATAGATTACCATTTACAGTGGCAGAATCACCGTCCACGGAATGGCTAATCCATGGCCACATAACTCTACCGGTCACTACTTTTCAGTTTCAGTATTGCCTTGAACAAAAGCAGGCAGGCAGATATGAAAAAATGGGTAAGGAATACATTAAGGAATCATGGGAATTACCATACAGATTTCGATGCCGGAGTGGGGATCGAGAAGTGTTTCTAAGCCGTACAAACTGTGAGAACGCTTTAAGTGGATCACTCATATGTCAGGATATATTGCTGCACGGGGCTTGTAATGGTTCTGTAGCGAACTTGTCCTGTCATCTGAGGGGTTCCCCAGCTGCATGATTACTCCAGCATTTGGGCTACTTTCAAATGGGAGTTACTTGATGCTGAATGATCAAGGCTGCTGCGGAATGCTTCCGGGCATCGCATATCTGGTAACCGTGAGCTCCAGGGTTACTTGTTGTATGCAAGTATTGTTTCCACCGACACATACAGTCAGGGAGGCACCGCTATGGCCTTCACTGAATGTTTCTTTAATACGGTTTGATACTCTAAGCAGAATGAAAGCCATGCTTTTACAGAAGTCTGTGCCCTTAACCTCCGCTCGAGAGACTTTTGATCTCCAGATTGCAAGGTCTTCAGCAGAGATACAGGCGCTTATCCATACAAACTGCCCTTTCCATTTTGTAGAAATGGTAAATCGTATCTTTAACATGTCTGATACGACTGGCATTGTCCACCTATTTAAGAGCATAGGTTCTGGACTTCTAGGCACCTTTCAGACGGTACTTGGAGTTATACCAAACTTCATACACTCCGTATTCGGAAGCATCTTTGGAGGACTTCCGCTAATCCTGTTTCTAATAGCAGGTATCCTGATTGTCTTCTATCTGCTACACAATGGACGTCCCAGTCACCAAGGAGATGGAAAAAGCACTCCTGGAACGTAAATACCATGACCGCATGGTACAACATCTAGGCACGCCTCGCCTAAGAGAACTAAGTGCATCTTGGTTCTTCTCATTTCGACCAGTCTGGATGGACTGCATCTTACCTGTCCTCCAATGCCTGTTTTGCGGAGAAGAATGTGTGTTAGACCTTTGTTTGACACTCCCATCATGTGCGCAACTGGACGTGAATGCGTTATTGGACCCGATAACGGCCCATGTTCTGCAGTGTCCTCAGCGTATTCCTATGTTGATGGCGGCATTCCTTGAGCCACCGCAGGTAGTAACTGCACCTGTTGGTATGGACACCGGCTCCTCCACTGACACCCAGGCTTTGGACGGCGCACAGGCTGCCCCAGCACCGGCTTCGGACATCGTGGAACATCATCTGTGCTCAATTGACGTACTCTGCGAGGTGCTACAGGGGTCGTCTACTGTGGAAGCAAGCAACGAAAATGTTGCGTCTACCAGCCAGGACACAAACAATTGACTCATTTTGGCTCGTCATGTCGTGGAAGAAATTCGCCCTTTTTTAAACAAGCTCAAAATTTGGAACTCGAAAACAAAATTGACATTCCTTTCATTTATTGGGCATAAATGGCTAATGCTTATAGTGGTTCGGACTATAACTACGGACACTTTTAGAGCTATACTTTGCACAAATTTTTTTTTTTAAACACTTTTTAAGTTTTTTTGAAGTTTTAAACATTTTAGTAAAATGAATGTTTTATGAACTTTGAGCATACCTATATCTAGTTAGGCTAGTAGTACGCTAATAAGTTACATATGTCATCCAGTCGGAAGAGGAGTGGGTGTTATATTCAATATAGGTACCTTATATAGGCGCAGGTATCACCACAACCTTTCACCTATATTCTGCCCTACATTACATACATAACGGTTCTTAGGCACTGAACTTTTACCTAGATACGACACTGCATTCAGAAGGGGGGGTTTTCCTAGTTCGAATCTCATACATTATGCATGAGGTTTCTTGGAAGCACAGCAGGACTACCATCTCCTGTATAATATCTCTGTATAAAGTTCAGGTCCGACGTCATCCTCTAGGCCGACACAGTAACACAGCAAGGTAGGACCCCTGGGGAGACCTGTGGGTATATATACATCATGTCTTGCTTTAGAAAGACAGAGGAGACCGTGACTTCCCGGCTGACACACTGACCAGAGACGCTGAGGTTCCTGCATGCAGACACGACAGCTCGCAGTGGTCTAACATCCCTTGCGGGGTGTCCAACTCGAGACCAGGACGGGGTCCCACACTCTTTCATTCTCAGGTAATGGGGTGGAATAAATCCTAGAGATTCTTGGCATAACACCTACATAGATGCTAGGTACATTTAGGTACATCTAGTTAGGGAGGCATCGTAGGAGTACGCACTTATTATCATGTATTTTATGTACTTGTATATGTTCATGATTACTGCAAAATGGTAGAACTGTACCATCCCTTTACTTTTGTAGTACTGCTAATCATATATCTCCGCTACTGTCTAATGGTTGTTGCAGCTCATCTATTCTACACTAGAATAACTACTGTTCAGTAAATCCTTATTGACAAACGCCCGGTATGTTTATTCTGTGTATCTCTGAGACAAACTAAGTGAGCACGAGTGACTGAGCGAAAGGTAGTATATTGTTTCCACGATCCTGGGGGATCAGGGTTGTCATGTTCTGAGGTTGCCAGAAACTATTCTCTCCCCGATAAGAGGAGATTCTAGTGGCACTGTGAGCTAGCTAATACATACAGGCTAACGTATCCGGTGGGGGTGCACGGAATCAGTCCGCCGCCAGTCCCACAGTTTATGTTATCCAAACGCGCAGATCCTGTATAGGTGATATAGGAACTACACGACACAGCATTCAGGGATGTGTGTCCCAGGGCCTTTCTCCTTTGCGGTAGCTTATACTTCACCCCATGGTAATGTAGGAAAGTAGGATCTGCTTTTATGGTTACCCCCACTTTTTGCCTGGTGCTAAGCTGTTACTGACTGTCTGGCTGGGATCCTGCTAATCAGGACCCCAGTCTATCTGCTTTCTCCCTTAAATTGGTATTGTCAGTACTTAGGTAAATCTCAGCTTGGATACTGGGGTACCCTTTTCAGTCTCTAGTATATGGTACTAAGGTACCCAGGGCATAAGTACCCCAAAGGTCCCCCATGGGCTGAAGCATGCATTATGCCACCCATGGGAGACCATTCAAAATGGAACTACAGGCCTGCCATTGCAGCCTGTGTAAGTTGGTGCTAGCACCACTTACTAAACATATAGGTTCCTTATATCTAGGGCTGTTATATTCCATATAGGTACCCTAATATAGGCCAAGGTAACATCCCTAACTTTCACCTATATTCGTCCCTACACTACATACATAACGGGCTGCTAGGACTGACCCTTTACCTAGTTACAGTACTGCTTACAGAACATGGGGTTTTCCCTGAACACTAGCCTCATACATTATGCATGAGGATCCTTGGATTCTTGGAAACTCAGCAGGACTACCATCTCCTGCATAATAACTATGTACAAGGTTCATTCCCAACGTCATCCTAAGTCCGACAGTGGCACAGCAAGGTAGAACCCCTGGGGATACCTACGGGTATACAAATATCACATCTTGCTGAGATAGTCAGAGGAGATCACGACTTCCATGCCGACACACTGACGCGAGACGCTGAGGTTCCTGCATGCAGATACTACAGCTCGCAGTGGTCTGACATCCCTTGCGAGGTGTCCAGCTCGAGATCAAGACGGGGTCCCACAGTCTCTCACTTCAGGTAATGGCGTTGACTTGATCCTAGAGGGATTCTTGGCTTAACACCTACATACATGCTAGGTACACTTGGGTATATCTAGTTAGGATAGCATCGTAGGAGTACGCATTTTATTGTCATGTATTTTATATACTTGTCTGTATTCATGGTTATAGCAAAATGGTAGAAATCTACCATCCTTTCACTTTCTTAGTGCTTCTAGTCATTTATAATCTGTTTCTGTCTAGTGGTTGTTTCAGCACACCTATTTTACACTAGAATGACGAATGTTCAATAAATACTTATTGAAAAGCGTCCATATCGTTTATTCTGTGTAACTCTCTAAGATCAAGTGAGCACGAGTGACTGAGCGAAAAGTATTAGAATGTTTCCACGATTCTGAGGGATCAGGGTTGTCATGTTCGATAGTTGCCAAGAACTATTCTCTCCTTGGTAAGAGGAGTTTCTAGTTGCACTGTGAGCTAGCTGGTATACAAGCCAACATATTCGGTGGGGGTGCCTAGAATCAGTCTGTACACCAAGCCCGCAGTGTATGTTGTCTAAACGTGCAGATCATGTATAGGTTTTATAGGAACTACACGACATGACGCCGCCAACGTTGGTTGGGTACTTATTTAACAGTCAAATCTGAGTAGTTCAGTAGTGCTATTCTCAGATACCCCTACTCACATTTCCCCAGAGACATCCTGGGTGGGAGGGAACAAAACTCCGCCACAGCCGAGTAGGCAAAATTCTATGTATTGGCTGTTGGTTTAGTCAAGCTCTAAGGACACAATGTTCCAATTGTTCATTAAACTTTATAAAGCTCCCTTGAGAAGCTCTTCTTACTAAAAACAATGACTGTACAGGAAGATCCTGTGGTTGCACCTCTCAGGAGAAGAAGAAGATGCAGATGCAATACACATTGCGGAAAATGTTAGAAATGCCATCACCCTAAAACTAGTAGCATACGGTGTTACAGCGAGGGGTGGGTCAGTAACATTCGTGATTGAGGCACACAAATCATTTAGAACAGAGGTAATCCATTCATGGGTTACATTCCCACAGGCAAATGCACTAACAAAGACATTTCATTACTACACAGAAGATGAAATACCGAACGAATATTGTCCATATGAGGACATTGAAATTCCACTTACCTGGTTTAAAGGCGCCCTACCCCATACAAGAAATAAAGTAAGACCCGGTCCGCTCGGAAGAGAAAGAGCAACATAGCCAGTATTAGCGGCCTACACACCAGATCCTGACATCGACACAATGCCAGGAGGAGACTTACTTACACATCATAAAGAATTAATAAAACTTTACAGAAACATGACACAATTTGTGATGAGAACACTCACACTTCAGCCAACACCGGCTACACAACAAGGACCAGTCCAAACTTCTACAACTAAAATTACACCACAGACGTTACAAGCAGTGATGGGTAAAATGCCCACTAAACGTGAACAAATGCCATTTTGGATAGCTCAAAAAATAACACAGCTGGAGGCAGTATTTTCACAAACTGGTCCACACGAAAAGCATAGAATGCTAACAATTTGCTTGCAGATGGGGATAGCTCCCCTGATAGAGGATTGTACCTCTTGGGGTACAGTTTTCGCTGCAATATATACCAGAACTCATGGTATCCCTTCATTAGCAGTAATACCCGACGTATTGAGACAAATACAGAACGAGTATGGAGCAGAACCTGCTCTGAACTTAGGGATGAAGTTACTAAACAACTTTGCCCAGTTATCAGCTATAATATTAGCAAACATTAAAGAGGAAGCAGCATCAGTGGCAATACGCCAACGCCTGAGAGATTTCACTCCTTTACAACAGGAGACAGAATTACCTAAAATTATTGAAACTGCTTATGCAGAATTAGGTAGGGATAGTTTGGGAGCTAGACCATTAAAACCTCAACTAATGGGAGGTCCAGATAAGAAACAGGCAAAGCAAACACTAGTTTCTTCAAAGAAGAAATGGGACAATAACAAACAACAAAAGAATAAAGACAATAGATCTCAATCCAGAGGTAGGTCTCCTCAACAGGAGCCCTCCGAAAGGAGGTATAACCTTAGGAATAGAGATAACATTAAAAAACCTAACAGGTATCAGGATACTGATACACGTTCCTCTCGTTCCTTTCAGGGTTCATCGAAAAACTCGGAGAGAGAAGAACGGTCAGAACACAGACAAGAAGAGCGTACAAAGTCCAGAGACTCACAACGCACTTCAGACTACGCTTCCAAAAAAGAAGAAAAGCCTAAAGCAAAACCTCAATTCAAAAAGAAGAAAGTAGCAGATCTCAAAGTTAGACATGCCCAGAATTCTGAGGACTCAACTACTGAACGGGGAATGGGCTCCGACGATGCTAGACAGCGCAGCAGAAGTAACAATAGCTCGCCAGAACCTGATGGAATTTCTGGTGACAGCGGAGTTGAGTGAATATATCACGGTGGAAACGCCTGATACTAGGGTAAGTGTCCCACATAGGTTACACAAGATAATACTCAAAATGGAAGGGGACAAGCCCAGAAAAATTAAAGGTCTCTTTTGGGAGAACCTGAGTTTTGGCTAGGACATTCTTTTAGCTGAAAGAGATTGGCCGCCTGCTGTTGTTATGGATTGCCCAAAGGGAGAAACGGTAATTCTGCCAGCCTTTTCCGACCTCGTTCCCCAATACTTAAAACACACATACGCGCGGGAGTGGGCGGTAGCCCTTGCTCCAGCACAGTATATCGCAACCATGTTGGATGGGATGAAGAGTCAACCCACCACGTGCCACTATTAAAATCTAGTCCAACTCCACAGAGACAGTATCTAATAAAGCAAGAAGCTAAAAAACAGGTCAGGGAGATCTTAGATCAACTTGAGTACCAAGGTGTGATTGAAAAATGAACCTCTTCAATGAATAATCCTTTGTTTCCCGTAATGAAACCCGACAATTCATATCGTCTAGTTTTAGATTACAGACATCTGAACTCATGCGCAAAAACATTTGCAGTACAAAATGCACACAGTGCCGCATTAATGAATAACATTGTGCGGAAAAAATACAAAACAACACTAGATATCTCAAATGGATTTTTCTGCCAAAATATAGCACCTGAGAGCAGATACTTGACAGCATTCTCAGCGCTGGGGTCCCAGCAGCAATTTTGTCGACTCCCCCAGGGGTATAAGAACAGCCCGGGATTGTTTTCCACCAGGGTAACTGAGTTACTTCAGAATCTGGATGAGGAGGCATTGTCCTATGTAGATGATATTTATCTGACGGATGATGACCTGGAGGAACACTTGACCAGGGTGAGCACCATAATTTTGGTATTTGCCTCTGAGGGCTACAAATTTAACTTCAAAAATAGCCCACGTCAATGTCCTATTTTTGGGATATGAGCTTTCAAGTGAAGGGAAAAACTTGGCAGCCAACGTTTTAGAAAAATGCGCACTGCTCCAACCTTCAAAATCATTGAAAAATTTACAATCCATACTAGGATTCCTGAATTTCGTCAGAACATACATTTTGGATTAGGCAAAAAGGGTTAAACCTCTCTACGATCTCATAAGACCTGATTTTTCAGTTAGGCAATGGACACAGGAACACACAGATATCCTTCGTTCCCTACAAGCTGAAATGATAGCGTCCAAACACTTACAGACAAGCGTAAATGTCAGCTATCTAGTGCTCCGTATAGTTGTGGGTCAATCTGGGTACACCTACTTAACATACAATGAAGCTGAAACTGTCCCAATAGCGTACAAATCACACTTGTACACAAACGCTGAGATGCGTTTTGCATCTACAGAAAAAATTCTGACAGCCGTACAGACTGCTGTAGTGAGAGAAAGAGCACTAGCTCAGGGGAAACGAATAATTGTCATGACTCCAGTACCAGCCTTAGAGGCTGCTACAAAGGCAGGCGTTCCCAATGCTAAAGCCTTACATCCGAGATGGATACAATGGGCTAATTCTGTCACTGCATCAGATGTAGAATACAGATACGACCCAAGTCTAAAAACACAAGCATTCCTGCAATACAAACAAGAATATCCTCTCCCGAATGAAATTATGCCTCTAGATCAGTATGAATACATAATTTACACTGACGGATCTGCACAACCGGCCATAGGAAGTAAGCAACAATACAGCGCCGCGTATGCGATTGTAAAAGGTCGTATGCGAGATGGTAAGTTCCATCCAAGCTATACAAAGACTCAGTCTCTTGGAGACTGCACGGCTCATTTAGCAGAACTAAAAGCTCTTTTACTGGCATTGATTAATCGAGAATTTCCCACACTAATTGTGTGTGATTCCTTTTACTGTGTCCAGTCATACAATGAATATCTTCACTATTGGGGACAAAATGGGTTCAAAGACTCAAAAGGTGGCACAATTAAGCACAAAATGCATTGGGAACAGGTAGCTGAGTTGAAAACAAACTACCAAGAGCTCACGTGATACACACGCTGAGTCATCAACGTGATGGCGTTCACGTTGAAGGGAATTTTCTTGGCTGATGAAGCTGCGAAGGGGGCAGTACGAACTGCGTCCGTAGCTGCAATCACTCGTTCAAAAACGAGAATAGACGGACAGATAATGGTAGCTGTCATTGCTTCACGCAAAGACAACAAAGCACTTCCGAAAGGTTTTCCACTCAAGTACTCCTGCAAGTTAGATGCAAACAACGTTCCATTTGCTCAGATTCCAGGAGTGGGGGATAGAGTAATACCAAACATGGATAGCAGATTAGGCTTAATTTTAGCTGCACACGAGGGTCAAGGTTCTGCGCACACAGGAGTTACAGCAACAGTTTCTTTACTGAAACAACGCTATTGGTGGCCAGGGTTAACGAAGCAGACCAAAGACTATGTCTTAAAGTGCGACATCTGTCAACAGATGAAAGGCTCAACCATAACACGTCCAGCGCAGACACCATTATTGATATCAGACAGACCTCTCGCGTGTGTCTATTTGGACCACTGAGGCCCCTTACAATCTGATGGGGCTTACAAGTACATATTGGTTGCAGTGGATTCCTGCTCGAGATTCCTATGGGTATGGCCTCAGCGCTTGGCTGACGCTCGAACTGTTATTAAGGATTTGCAAGTCTTTATAAGGACATACGCAGTTGGCACATTACATTCTGACCGTGGCCCCGCGTTTAGCTCTAGGGCTTACAAGGAGGCCATGAGAAGTTTGGGTGTAGCATTGCGGTACTCCCCTCCGTACCATCCCGAGGGAAATTCGGTCGTGGAGAGGAAAAATCAATACTTAAAGCAAACATTAACAGCTAGAGTATTAGGCGCGGGTGGTAGTTGGGTCAATCACCTATATGGGGTTCAGAGGGCCTTAAACAACATGCCAAGAAGCTCTCTAGGGAGGGTTACTCCTTATGAGGTCCAATTTGGGACGAGAATGTGGGAATCCTGATCTAGATTGTGAAGGCATAGTGGCGGATGAAAAGCCTTTTGACATCAATAAACGTTTGGCTGTTTTACAGGAACTGAATGAATCACGGGCACTACAGAGCAATGTCCAAGTGAAAAGGTTCGCCACTGGGGAAGTCAAGTCAGTCACGGCAAGACCTGTCTGGATTCCAAAAGTCGGGGGATCTGGTCAAAGAAAAGATAACGGACAAAAAAAGAATTTGGGCCATCATACAGAAAGCCTGTACCTGTCCTGGCAGTTGAAGGAACAAAAACTGTACTTCTGCCGCCTCTTGCCGGAAAAAATGAGAAAAGATGTGTCTCCATTGATCTGATAAAACCACACTATGTGGCCGATACTGAATAGTAGGACTCGTGGGCTCTTGGGTAGCTGGACGCCCTCCTCTTGCTACCATACAGGAAGTTCAGATGGAAAGGCTCAATACGTTTGAAGAGTCACCTGTACGGAAAGATTAAAGAAGATGGCCGCGGGGAAGGAGCACTAAGATCGAGCTCCCGGGCACTGGGATCACCGCTGTTGTGAAAATCCCTGCTGCCCCCCCCCCCACACCCCTCCTTGAGAACGAGGACTCACCAGAACACTTCATAAGGGGAGTAAGCCAGAATTGCGCTTTCAGCATCCTCAGGAAACGAGAAAACGAGGAAACGACGATCTGCGCCCCGACACCCCCGGGTCTACAACGGATGCATCGGAGTTGATCGGTTCAACGGACCTCACTCGATTCCAGGACACCCCCCCCATTGGACCCGTGAGAGTCCCGACAAGCCAGGGCCCCGGACCGAAGACAATAAAGAGCAGGTACTGAGCTATCGACGAACTCCGCAGCACAATCGCCAGTGCCTGACCACAAGATGGCCGCCCTGGGCACAAAACTCCCACTGACGAGCAAACTGCTCCGGTGAGCCACAGAAAACCCATAAAAGACAATCAGCGAGAGTCCCGACATCCCAGGAACGTAAAAAACAATAGCAGACGCTGAGTTTATCGAGGAACTCAGATCCGCAATCACCTGTGCCTGACCATAAGATGGCCGCCCGGGGCACAGAACACACACCGATGAACAAACTATATCGGTGAGTCCCTGACAATACACAATACACAAAGAAGCGATATCACCACCTTAATCAACCTCGCCCCGACCCGCAGGTCATCGAACTAAAGCGAGGAGAGCCCCAACACCTTCGAGACTGCCATCTCCCCACTCTAGGTGCTGCAATTCACCAGTGCCTGGCCACAAGATGGCCGCCCAGGGCACAGAACTCGCACCGACAAACAAACTACAACGGTGAGTCACCGACAATACATAAAGAAGCGATCCCATCACCAGAATCAACCTCGCTCCAACCCGCCGGTCACAGAATTAAAGCGACGAGGGCCCCTGCACCTTCGAGACTGCCATCTCCACACTCTATGTGCCTGACCACAAGATGGCCGCCCGGGGCACAGAACTCGCAGCGAACAAACTACACCGGTGAGTCACTGACAAATACATAAAGAAGTGATCTCACCACCATAATCAACCTCGCCCCGACCCGCCGGTCACAGAATTAAAGCGACAACGGCCCCTGCACCTTCGAGTCTGCCATCTCCCCACTTTATGTGCCAGACTACCATCTCCCCACTCTCTGTGCCTGACCATATGATGGCCGCCCAGGGCTAACTACCGGTAAATTGCACCGGTGAGTTACTGATCAACCCAATTGAAGTGGTTTGGTCACAGCTACAACTCGCCCTGTCCCGCTGGTCCCAGAAAGGAAGTAATCGTGACCCCCCATCATCATGACTACCGTGCTACACCGTATCTGCCCATTGCCTGACCCATGATGTAGGACCGTAGAATGGCCACCTAGGAATAACTCCCAGTAAACTGCACCGGTGAGTTACCAACCAACACAAAATAAACGGCAGGAAAACCACAACAACTCGCCCCAACCCGCTGGTCACAAATATGAAGTGACGCGGGCCCTACGATCCACTCGACCACCGTTTTGCACTCTTTCCGTCCTCAGTGCCTGACCACAGGACGGCCGCCCAGGGTCAACCTGACCTGACACTACCCCAAAAGGACGGCTCACCAACTGAAGAGGATCACTGCCCTACACCCCACTCACTACCTCCACTGCCCCCCGTCCCGCTGATCAGGGAAATAGCCAACCTCTGACCCAGGGACCCCCAAATACAATAGGCTCTCCACACTACACCCGCCATCCGCATGCGACAAGTTCCCAAAATGACGGCTCCCGACCATATCTAACGTACACCATCTGACATTACCCCCGACTCCCCCATTGGAAACGCAATCCTACCAAACCCAAAGGGAGCTAGCCCCCCGTTCAACCTAGACACAATGCCAGCCGCCACGTCAACCTACACCAACCCCTCTTCTCCGAACTACTTAAAACCGCATGGCCCGAACTCCTTCTCGATCAGTTTCCCCCCTAACTTATCACCCAAAGCGAAAAAAAACTTCAAACACAAACTGATTAGACAACACCCAGAATCACTATTCGCGGACATATATCACTGCTCCTCCAAAGGCCAGATAAAAATGGATCTCATTTTGCACAATGAAAGGCCCGAAAAGTGGAACTACATCCTCAGATCTCAGCTCCACATTTCCAAAACTACTAACACTTCCCATAGCTGCAAACTGACAATCTCTATCCCTAACCGCACGAGGCGGAATGGGAACACTTCTGTGACCATCTACTCCAACGGCACAGTCCTGATACAAGCCAACAACGACAATCTAGAGGCATTCGACTCCCTCTTCCCCTCACTCCGGATTGCCCCCTCTGGCGCACTCCTCCCCCGCCAGACCCTCCCCTTCTCCCCGGAGAGCCGGACCCGCCACCAGAGCTCAGCTACCATTCTGGAGCCCCCTAATAACAACACCAGCTTTTCGCCGCAAGACACTACCCTCACCACTATCATAAAGAACAAGGCTCCACTACCCCCCTCCAGCAATCACCCCGACCCACCTCCCGCCTACCAACTCCCCCAACTCACAACGAACGACTTCAACACACAGTCTATGACTCCCAACTACCTCCCTATCCTCAAATGCAAAAGAACGCCGAAGCCACAACACGACCCTCGACACCCCGCGCTCACAGACCTGCTCAGAGCCTACACGGACAGCACACTCACAAGAAGGCAACATAACGTCAGGCTCTCCCCCTCGCGGCTTGACCCCTCCCAGAACACCCCCACCCCATCTACGTAGAGACAGGGCAGCGGCTCACCCTGCTTGAAAGCCAGATAGCAACTATAATCCAGGGCTTTAACGAAATCCTAACCAACCTTGCCACGCTCCATAAGCCACACCGAATCCCCACCTTCCCCAGCCCCACACAACAAAGGCCTCCCAAGGCTCCCCACCCGAGATGGATCTCAACCCCCCTCTCAAACCAGATACAGAGACCCAAAAAAACAAGAGATGCAATGTCCTCGAGTGAAGCGGCAGATCTTGCCTCCTCGTACGACACCCCATCTACTGTCACCCCACAATCCAAAATTCAGGTGATCACCAGATTCGGAAGAGACCAGGCCCCTCCGAAATCCCCAAGACCCCCGGCCTCCCGCACTAACATCCCCATGGCCCCCCGAACGAAGAAACCCAAAAAAGAGACGGCCTCCACCAACTGCATGCTCATAAACTGCAGATCAGCCACCAAGCATGCCACAGAGCTAGCAGAATCCATCCTCACCCACGACATAGACATAGCCTTCATCACCGAGACATGCCTAAATGATTTCTCTTCACCAATCATGGATACTCTTGTTCCCCCAGGCTTTGCAATCATCAACAAAGATAGGAAAGACCAAAGAGGCGGAGGCATAGCAATCATCCACAACAACAACATTTCCGTGACGGGAATAGACTCCGTTAACTACAACACCTTGAATGCCTAACCGCAAACATTAACACAAGCAATAACAAAACACTAATCTGCCATCGAATATACCATCCCCCAGGCAACACCACTGCATTCACCGAACACCTGTCCGACCTGATTGCCCACTGCTCACTCCGAGACGCTAACAACCTAATTCTGGGCGACCTCAACCTACACTGGAATGAAGAAAACAACCCGCTAATCCAGAACCTGAATGAGCTGCTACACAGCAACAACCTTACCCAACACTGCTCAGAGGAAACCCACAACAAAGGAGCAATTCTAGATGCCATTATCGCCCAACGTGACACAGTCACGATAGACCACACCCTGCCCGTGGACTGGTCCGACCACCACTTAATCCTATTCCACCTCACTCATCCGATCACATACCAACCCACCACCCAAGACCCCCCCAAATGGACGAGAAATCTTACTCAGATCAACATGGCTGACCTAGAGGAAAGGGTAAGCTCCCTCCTCCCTATCTCCACAGATGATCTCTCCACAACAGAACTCACCTCCCACTATAACACTACCATGACATCCATTCTAGACCAAGTAGCCCCCCCGAAATTAAAAAAAAAACAGGAACATCCCATCCAGATCCTGGTTCAACACGGACATTAACACCGAAAGAAGACAACTAAGAGCTACAGAACGACTATGGAGGAGCAACCACTCCACAAGCCTCCATGAACAACTCAAAGCTGCCCGAAGGAAATACAAAAAACACATCAGCAGCGAAAAAAACCACTTTCTTCTGCACCGCCCTGGACAACGCAAAAAACAGGCCCAAAGAACTTTTCAACATCATCAGGCAACAAACCTCCAAGTCCCCTGCATCCTCAATGCAGGCCTCCAAGGACCTGTGCGACAACTTCGCCAACTTCTTCGAAGACAAAATCACCAAGATTGAGCTCTCACTGGACATCAACCTCAATCCCTCCTCCAAAAGCATGGCCCCAGAGACCGAAGACAGCACGCTCAAGCACCCCACGAAAGCATGGAAATCCTTCAACCCCATCCCGGAAGCCGAGATTCTCAAACTGATCTCCACCTCCAAACCCGCATCACACGTCCTTGATCCTATACCCACGCAACTGACCAAAAAGCTGAAACTCTCCATAGCCCCGTTCTGGTGCAAGATCATAAACAGCTCCTTGAGAACCGGCGTCATACCTGAATGCCTCAAAGTTGGCCAAGTCACGCCATTACTGAAAAAACCAGGCCTTGACATCAATGATCTGAACAACTTCAGACCCCTCTCCAATCTCCCCCTCCTATCCAAAATCCTCAAAAGGTGCGTTCTCCTACAACTGACTCAGCACATGGACAGCATCAACCTTCTAGATCCCCCACCAATCGGGCTTCAGAAAAGGCTATAGCACCGAGACCGCGATCCTTAACATCCTGGACGATATCCACAAATCTCTCGATACCGACCAATGTTGCCTCCTCATTCTCCTGGACCTATCGGCAGCCTTTGACACGGTTGATCACCATCTACTCATCAAGGCTCTACAAGAAAGGGTAGGTGCAGATGAGTTGGTCCTACACTGGTTCTCCTCCTTCTTACACAGCCGCTCCCAAAGGACAAAAATCAAAAACTTTACGTCCGACCTACACCCCGTCAGCAAGGGTGTCCCCCAAGGTTCAGTGCTCTCCCCACAACTGTTCAACATATACATGGAACCCCACACCACCATACTCAAAAAAGCTAACATCCCCTTCCACCTATATGCAGATGACACCCAGATCTATCTGGAAACCTCCTCCATCGATGACATTCAGAGACTCAACAACACTAAAACTCAACCAAGACAAAACAGAGATCCTCCTCATCTCCAACAAAGAAGAGAACCCTCAAATTGTAGAATGGCTAAAAGCAATTGACGCTCTCAACGGCAATCTCACTCTGGCTAACTCTGTAAAATCATTAGGAATCACCCTAGACCCAAAACTTGACATGGCCAAACACATTAAGAACTCCGCAAAGAGTGCCTTCCTCAATCTGAAGCTACTTAACAAAATAATACCCTTCATCCCGCCAAAAGACCTCAAACAAGCCACTCAATCACTGGTGCTATCCAGACTCGACTATGGGAATGCAGTCCTCACTGGTACAGCAAAATCTCACCTAGCTCCCCTCAAAACAACTCTCAAAGCAGCAGCCAGAATGGTCAGCGGAGTTAGGAAATACGATCACATCTCACCCGCACTCAGAGAACTAAAATGGCTCCTAGTCGAATTGCGTGCCAGCTTCACAACTGCCTGCCTCACGCACAAAGCCCTGCACACAGGAAAACCTGACTACCTGGCCGCCAAACTCAAGAGGGCCGGTCAGACATGGAACCTCAGGAGCTCCAATACCCTACTACTCATCCCTACGAAAACACGCAAACAAAAAAGCGCTGCACGGTTCTTCGCCGGAAACGCGGCCAAAATCTGGAACTCCATCCCAGCCGATATCAGGACTATCCCGTCCTTCGCAAAATTAAAAAAACACCTAAAAGACCTCTTCCTCAACCGCTCCCTCCCGAACCGATAGCCGCCGCCGAAGCGCACAAACCTGCTCACCGCAGCTCCCTGACACTGTATCATTAAGACCTACCTCGTCCCCGCTCCCTGACCCTTTCCTGCTCCTTCCTCCCTGAAAGAGGTTCAACCCAAGACAGCGTGCACTCAACGAGGTTATCTCAGGACTTACTTACCTTAATGTTGCACAGCACACTGGGACTTCTGAACCAATATGTATACTACTGCTATATTGTGTGACTCTTGCATTAAAACTTTTGTAAAGCGTTCCGATACCCCGGGTCCGGCCAGCGCTATATAAAACTCCTTAATAAATAAAAATAAATAAATAAATATGCAACAATGCCATGGAACGCATTCCCCTTGAACAAGGAATACAAAATCAAAATGAAGGACAAATTTCAATTCGACCTAACACTGATGTCTACATAAACGTGCCTCAACAAGAGCCATCTACAAGTTCAACAAAACACGCTGAGCTACCAAAAATAGATCAAACTGCCTCTGGCTATTTCATCGACTTTGATACATTTTCATTGAATCCGAGTGAACCTGAAAAAACGCCAGCCTCAATTTCTCGTAAACAACAAATCAAAGACTTCAACATTTTTCTTAAAAAGACTTACCTGGTGTCACCTTGGATAGAACTTTGGATAAGCACCGGGATACTTTTCTTTCTCTTCTGGTAAGGCTTAGTTTACTGTTTACTTATTAATGGGACTTACCTTCGCCAAAGCTCTGCAGCATCAAAAGTGAACTTGCTCCTAAAATCTCATGTTTCATCACATTGAGAACAGAGACTTGTCATCAGTTATAATTAAAGCAGTTCCTATACACGATGGTATAGTATGGGACAAGGTTGATTATGATATATTCGGACCGACAGAACTTTTAAAAATACCACATTTGTTTAAAATTTCCTTAAACTATATCATTACTTCCAGTACATTTTCCAATGATTGGGATTTTGAAACTGTGAACAATATGTTGTCTGATTTAGAACAATCTGCCGCATTTTCTAGCAATGAAATGTTAGAAGATACATCAGACTTTAACACAATGTATTGTTATGAACATTATGGTCATCATTTTCTACACAAATCTAGTAATGGGAAAATTGCCCAACACCACCGAAAAGTAGTTCGAAAACCTTTGCGCAAAAATATCCATATTTTTCCGGTTAATATTTCAGACCCGACCTCATATTACTATAAGGTTGCACCTACACCTGCACAGACACTAAAGACTTAAAATCAGTCTGGGGTTCTAGGGATTGGCAAGTCCAGGGAACAGAAGCACTATTTAGAGCATGCCTCATTCCTCAGCAAATTATATTTCTGAATGACACTGTACAACAGACGTCCTGTCTTGGGATAGCCAAGAACAAGGATTTGAACGCACCTCGGATTCCAACACCATCACATGCCGAGGGTAATATGACATCACTAAAAGGGGCTACAATAGATGACATCCTACAATACAATAGATCAGACCCCAATTGGAAGGGATGGTTGGTTTGGCCCACAGACACTAACAAATGTCAAGAAAGATTCCAGGGTACCACGAAGGGTTCAGTATCCATAGGCCAGACCCACGCTATGTACAAAGGGAACATCCGGGGGTAGTAACATCATACTGTGTTGGGAAGTTATGCCTCGATTGGCTAAGAACCTCAAGACTAACACAGGTGAAACAACACTTATCCTTACTCACAGAGGATGTGGACATACAGGATTTTTTATTAGGTCCCAGAAAGCCACGTCAGAAACATTTCTATTATGCTGTCTATAATGAAATCTGGAAAATCTCCCAACAAGAAGCATCGGAGAGATTACGAGAGATAGATAGGATCAATTTTGAAAAAGCGTTAGCCGTAGTTGACAATGGCATGACTATGTTAACTTCCAGGATTTATTCACTGGGCAACATTGTATCTTCTGCTATTGATGTACTAGAACAAGATTTATCCATACTACAGCACGGACAATCACAATTACGTTCTATTATGTTATTAAGCTGGACGTTGCAATCATTGCGCGCAGGTTATGTGCCTTGGAGTTTTATCAACAGTACGTCCTTGTTTTCTGCATACAATCTAACAGAAAAACAGATGAAAATGGCACAAAGAGGAGCAAAATATACAATGCTGCGTATTGAAAAACTGGATAGGTTAGCCTTTACTGTGGCAGAATCACCTTCCACAGAGTGGTTAATCCATGCCCATATAACATTACCGGTCACAACTTTCCAGTTTCAGTACTGCCTAGAACTACAACAGGCAGGCAGATATGAAGAAATGGGTAGGGAATATATCAAGGAATCTTGGGAATTACCGTACAGATTTCGATGCAGGAGTGGGGATCGAGAAGTGTTTCTAAGCAGTACAAACTGCGAAAGCGCTTTGAGTGGATCTATCATATGCCAGGATATTATGTTGCACAGGGCCTGCAATGGTTCGGTAGCAAACCTATCCTGCCACTTGAGGGGTACCCCAGCAGCTGTGATTACTCCGGTATTCAAGCTACTTTCGAATGGGAGTTACTTGATGCTGAACGATCAAGGTTGTTGTGGCATGCTTCCGGGCATTGCATATCTCGTCACCGTGAGCTACAGGGTACTTGCTGTATGCAAGTATTGTTTCCACCGACACACACAGTCAGGAAGGCGCGGTTATGGGCTTCACTAAATATTTCCTTTATACGGTTTGATACTCTGAGCATAATGAAAGACATGCTTTTCCAGAAAACCGTGCCCTTAGCCTTCACCCGGGAGACTTTTGATCTCCAAGTAGCAAGGTCCTCGGCAGAGATACAGGCACTCATACGTACGAACAGCCCCTTCCATTTCGCAGAAATGGTAAATCGTATCTTTAACATGTCTGATACAATGGGTATAGTACACCTATTTAAGACCATAGGTTCGGGACTGTTAAGCACCTTTCAGAAGGTCCCCGGAGTTGTACCAAACTTTCTACACTCTTTATTCGGAAGCATTTTTGGAGGGCTTCCGCTGGTCCTGTTTCTAATAGCAGGTATCCCGATTGTACTTTTTCTGCTACACAATGGACATCCCAGTCACCAAGGAGATGGCAAAAGCACTACAGGAGCGCAAATACCGTGAACATCGGGGCACACCTTGCCTACAAGAACTGAGTGCATCTTGGTTCCTGTCATTTAGACCAGTCTGGAGGGACTGCATCTTACCTGTTCTCTGATGCCTGTTCTATGGAGAGGAATGCGTGTTGGATCTCTGTCTGACACTTCCATCAGTTGCGCAACCGGACGTTGATGCAATACTGGACCCGATAACGGCCCATGTTCTGCAGTGTCCGCAGCGTATTCCTATGTTGATGGCAGCATTCTTAGAGCCTCCACAGGAACTCTCTGCTCCTGTTGGAATGGATACCGGCTCCTCCACTGACACCCAGGCCTTGGATGGCGCACAGGCTGCCCCAGCATCGGCTGCAGGTAGTACGGATGATCATCTGTGCTTGATTGACGTAATCTGCGAGGTGTTACAGCGATCATCGTCTGCGAAGGCAGGCAACAGCGATGTTGCGTCTACCAGCCAGGACACAAACATTTGGCTCGTCGTGTGCTGGGGAAAACTTCGGCCTTTTTTAAACAAACTCCAAATTGGAAACTCCAAAACAGTTGACACTTTTTATGACCTGTATGGCTTTCCGATGCTTGTAGTTGTTCGAACTATACATACGGACACAGTAGAGCGATTGCCTGAGTGACAATTCTTCTGTTTTAGGACTTTTTAGAGTTTTTTTTAAATTTTAACTGAACTATGGTTTTTACTATATATGTTTGCGTACCAGTACCTAGACAGGTAGTATGTTAGAATTAGGTTATGTTGTCCATTCGGAGGAGGAGTGGGTGTTCTGTTCCATATAGGTATCCTAATATAGGCCAGGGTAACATCCCTAACTTTCACCTATATTCGTCTCTACACTACATACATAACGGGCTGCTAGGACTGACCCTTTACCTAGTTACAGTACTGCTTACAGAACATGGGGTTTTCCCTGAACACTAGCCTCATACATTATGCATGAGGATCCTTGGATTCTTGGAAACTCAGCAGGACTATCATCTCCTGCATAATAAATGTACAAGGTGCATTCCCGACGTCATCCTAAGTCCGACAGTGGCACAGCAAGGTAGAACCCCTGGGGATACCTTCGGGTATATAAACATCACATCTTGCTGAGATAGTCAGAGGAGATCACGACTTCCATGCCGACACACTAACGCGAGACACTGAGGTTCCTGCATGCAGATACTCAAGCTCGCAGTGGTCTGACATCCCTTGCAGGGTGTCCAGCTCGAGACCAAGACGGGGTCCCACAGTCTCTCACTTCAAGTAATGGGGTTGACTTGATCCTAGAGGGATTCTTGGCTTAACACCTACATACATGCTAGGTACACTTAGGTACATCTAGTTAGGATAGCATCGTAGGAGTACGCATTTTATTGTCATGTATTTTATATACTTGGCTGTATTCATGGTTATAGCAAAATGATAGAAATCTACCATCCTTTCACTTTCTTAGTGCTTCTAGTCATTTGTTTCTGTTTCTGTCTAGTAGTTGTTGCAGCACACCTATTTTACACTAGAATGACTAATGTTCAATAAATACTTATTGAAAAACGTCCATATCGTTTATTCTGTGTAACTCTCTAAGATCGAGTGAGCACGAGTGACTGCGCGAAAAGTATTACACTGTTTTCACGATTCTGAGGGATTAGGGTTGTCATGTTCGATAGTTGCCAAGAACTATTCTCTCCATGGTAAGATAAGTTTCTAGTGGCACTGTGAGCTAGCTGGTATACAAGCCAACATACTAGGTGGGGGTGCCTAGAATCAGTCTGGACACCAAGCCCGCAGTGTATGTTGTCTAAACGCGCAGATCCTGCGTAGGTTTTATAGGAACTACACGACAGGGTCACTGCACTGCCTATAAGTCACCCCTATAGCAGGCCTTATCAATCCTGAAGGCAGTGTGCTTGGTTCTAAGTGAGAGGGTGCCCCTGCATGAGCAGGACACTCCTACAGCCTATGGAGGCCATTCTCCCGGTTTGTCAGTGAAGCAGCCATATACTATATAGAGAGGCACCGCGTAATTACGCGATGACCATCTCAAAAACCGCTGCAACAAATCCTATCATGTTTGATATCAAACATGTTGGAATCATACCCCCCACACCATAAACGCTGTAGGAGGTATGATTCCAAGCACTGGAAGAGCCCTCCGTTAGGCTCTCAGTGTTCCCGGTGCCAACCTTCTAGACCTGGACTGCACAAAATGGTTGCTGCAGGGGACTCAATGCAGTCACTAGGACTGATGCTCACCCAATTCCTAGGGCAGATGAGCTAATGGACACTCTGGCCTCAGCCAAGTTCTTAAGTACATTTGACCTTACTGCTGACTTTTGGCAAATCAGATTAGCGGAGGATGGCAAACCAAAAACAGCATTTTCAACCCCTAGTGGGCAATATCAATTTATTGCCCACTATTTATTGCCCGTTTAACATCCTGAAGTCAGCAACACCCATCATCAATTCCCCCATCACTAATTTAATCAATGCCTCCCTAACACTGGGCATAGTTCCCCTGGACTGGAAAAAGGCCATGGTAAAGGCACTACTAAAAAAAAACCACCTAGATCCCACAGAGATGAGCAACTATCGCCCCATCTCCTTATTACCTGAAATTAGCAAGGTTGCAGAAAAATATGTAAATCGCCAACTCTCTGCTCACCTCGAGTCTTCGGGACTTCTCCACTCTTCTCAGACGGGTTTCCGCCCTGGCCAGGGCACGGAGACTGCACTGATAGCGGTGGTGGTGGAGGAGGCTAGAAAGATTCTTGACTCGGGGGGATCTGCCGCCATTATTCTCCTGGACCTAAGTGCAGCCTTCGACACGGTGAACCATTGCACTCTGGTACACCGTCTCAAAAAAGTAGGAGTGACAGGCTCGGCCTTATCCTGGCTGAAATCATTCCTGGAAAAGAGAACCTTTCAGGTATTTGAAGGTAACATCCGGTCCCAACCAGTACCACTCCACTGTGGGGTTCCCCAGGGCTCATCTCTGAGCCCTACACTTTTTAATGTGTACATGTCCCCACTGGCAGAAATTGTAACCCCATTTGGAATTAAAATGGTTACTTACGCGGATGACACCCAATTAATTGTAACACTGAATCAGGTGGAACAGTCCCCGGTGGATCTGTGCTCCTGCCTCAAAGAAGTTACTTGTTGGATAAACAGAGCAAACCTCAAACTTAACGGCGAAAAAACGGAGCTCTTACTGCTGGGCGATCAATCAATATTTAACCCCAACACTCTGTGGCCGACCTGTATGAGACCAGCTCCTTTGCCAAAAAAAGAGATAAAGAGCTTGGGTATCTGGCTCGACCAGGACCTCACTTTTAGAACCCATGCAAGGAAAACTGCCGCTGTTTGCTATGGTCTGCTCCGAACCACGCGGAAAATACTGCCTCTCCTACCCTGCCCCTCTAGAAAGCTCCTAATCCATGCGCTTATCCTATCCAGACTAGACTACGGCAATGCCCTCTATCTGGGTGCCCCCAAATCAGTCATCACTAAGCTACAGGTGGTTCAGAATTCGGCAGCAAGACTTCTCACAGGCACAAAAAAAATCGGTGTTCTGCCAAGCCTGCCTTAAGATCACTCCACTGGCTCCCGATACAGGAAAGAATTCATTTTAAAGCCCTTTGCATCACGCACAAAATCTTCCAGGGCAAGGGTCCTCCTATTATAAAAAACCTGATCAAACCTTATAAAACCAATAGAAAATTACGCTCCGATGATCTCTCCCTGGCCGACACCCCAAAAATTAAGAAGGCACGGACAGGTGGCCGCCTCTTTTCCTATAACGCCTCCAAACTTTGGAACTCCCTCCCTCTCACTATCCGCAAGGAAACCAACCACTTGATATTCCGTAAACATCTGAAGACTTGGCTATTTCCGTAATCCCATCTGCCCTCTAGTCACTTCCGCAGCGCTGGGATGCTTCCGGGTAGCCATGCGCTATACAAAAACATTTTCATTTCATTTCATTGTAATGCCCTTTGGTTTGAAGAATGCACCTGCCATATTCCAAAGGTTGGTGAACAAAGTTCTCACAGGTCTGGAAGCCTATAGTGCAGCCTATCTAGATGATATAGCCGTCTTTAGCTCCGCCTGAATAATGTTTTGGAGGCTCTGCAGAGAGCAAGCCTCACTATCAAGGCTACTAAGTGCCAGATAGGGCAGATTAAGGTTGTGTACTTGGGCCACCTGGTAGGTGGAGGCCAAGTTCAACCACTACAGAGCAAAATCCAGACCATAATGGAATGGGTTGCTCCAACTACCCAGACTCAGGTCAGAGATTTCTTGGGCTTGACTGGGTACTACAGAATATTTGTAAAAGGATATGGGTCCATAGTGACTCCCTTGAATGATCTTACATCAAAGAAAATGCCCATGAAAGTTCAGTGGACAGTTAGCTGTCAGAAGGCATTTGATGACCTTAAGCAGGCCATGTGCACTGCTCCCATTCTGCAAAGTCCTGACTACTCTAAAACATTCATTGTCCACACAGATGCATCTGAGTTGGGGGTAGGGGCTGTGTTGTCACAACTCAACCAGTAGCTTTTATCAGCAGAAGGTTGACCCCAGAGAGAAACGTTGGTCAGCTATAGGGAGGGAGGCCTTTGCTGTGGTCTGGGCCCTGAAGAAACTTAGGCGATACTTGTTTGGCACTCACTTTATTGTTCAGACAGACCATAAGCCCCTCTTATGGCTTAAACAGATGAAGGGTGAAAACCCCAAACTTTTGAGGCGGTCCATTTCCCTACATGGGATGGATTATACAGTGGAACATAGACCTGGGAGTAACCATGCCAATGCAGATGGACTCTCTAGATGTTTCCACTAAGAAAATGAAGACTCAACTGGGCAAGGTTAGTCTCATCTCCTTACGTTTGGAAGGGGATGGGGGGTTGTGTAGGAAAGTAGGATCTGCTTTTATGGTTACCATCACTTTTTGCCTGGTGCTAAGCTGTTACTGACTAGGATCCTGCTAATCAGGACCCCAGTCTATAGGGCTTTCTCCCTTAAATTGGTATGTTCAGTACTTAGGTACATCCCAGATTGGATACTGGGGTACCTTATCAGTCCCTAGTATATGGTACTAAGGTACCCAGGGTATAGGTACCCCAGAGGTCCCCCATGGGCTGAATTCTGCATTATGCCACCCATGGGAGACCATTCAAAATGGAAATACAGGCCTGCCATTGCAGCCTGTTTAAGTTGGTGCTAGCACCACTTACTAAAATATAGGTTTCCTGTATCTAGGGTCACTGCACTTAAAACCTATAAGTCACCCCTATAGCAGGCCTTATCAATCCTGAAGGCAGGGAACTTGGTTCTAAGTGAGAGGGTGCCCCTGCATGAGCAGGACACCCCTACAGCCTACGGAGCCCATTCTCCCAGGTTGTCAGTGAAGCAGCCATATACTATATAGAGGGGCACCGCGTAATTATGCGATAACCATCTCAAAAATGGTGGCAACGAATCCTATCATGTTTGGTATCAAACATGTTGGAATCATACCCCCACACCGCAAACAGTGTGGGGGTATGATTCCGAGCACTGGATGAGCCCTCCGTTAGGCTCTCAGTGTTCCCCGTGCCAACCTTCTAGACCCGGACAGCACAAAATGGTTGCTGCCGACCAGAGACACATTTCTTCCCTCCTGCTGCTGAGCCAAGCTCGAGCAGGGGAAGGCAGAACAATAGGCATCCTGTCACAGGGAGGTGTGACCACCTCCCAGACAGGTTTTAGTGTATTGGGACCGGGTGGGTGCTCTTGCCATCGTCACTAAGTCTGCATGAGGGGCACATTTGGTGTACCTGTGCATAGTCCAGTTCAAACCAGTCCTGGGAGCCATTGGCTCCAACTCTGGCGCAAAACTGGGCAAAGGACATGGGAGTAACCTCCCCCCTGTCCAGACCCTCCCCTGGGAGGGTCCCCTGAATGGTCCCAATGCTTTCCTAAGGGTACTTAAGGGCGTACCTGTGGGTGGGTCCCTAGATTCGTCATGGGACAAGATTCACATCAAACACCACTTCTACTTCTACCGTCTGGGCACTCTGGACTTCGCTGGACTTCGTTTGGGCTTGACTTCGTCTCCCTTCCAGTCTGCTGCATCGTCAGTGCCTGTGCACCATACAGGAACCTTCCAAGGCCTGTGGGAATCAAAAACACCTGAAGGAATCTCCCATGGAGTGAAGGAGTCACTCCCCTGCATTCGCAAGCACCGCAACTAAGTCAACCGGTCTGCTGATCCTGAGCTCCTCCGGACTCCGTAAGGTTCTGCAACACAGGTGGTGGTTTTCCACAGCTTCCGGGGCCTGACAGACTTCTTTACTCAGAGGGTAGAGACCCCGAGCCTGGTGCCACCAGGAGGTTGGTTATACCCCAGACGTTTAGAGGGTTCCTATTCACCCTTGCACATGAGATTCCCCTGGCAGGACACTTAGGGCAAAGCAAGACTTGGGACAGGCTTGTCCCTCACTTTCACTGGCCCCATATGTCAAAGGACACTAAAGAGTTTTGTCGCTCCTGTGCCACCTGCCAAGCTGGTGGCAATTTAGGTGGCATCAGAAAGGCCCCCTTTATTCCACTTCCAGTGGTTGGGGTTCCCTTTGAGAGGGTTGGAATTGATATTATTTATCCCATGAACCCTCCAACAGCATCTGGGCACAGTTATATTCTAGTGGTGGTGGACCATGCCACTTGATACTCAGAAGCTATTCCCCCTAGGACCACTACAGCTCCTGTGGTGGCAAGGGCCCTCTTAGGAATTTTTTCCAGAGTGGGCTTCCCTAAGGAGGTCTTAACTGACAGAGGTACAAACTTCATGTCCAGTTATATAACTGCAATGTTGAAAGAGTGTGGAGTGAATTACAAATTCACCACACCCTGCCATCCTCAATGCAATGGGCTAGTTGAAAGATTCAACAAGACCCTAAAGGGTATGATCATGGGACTCCCAGAAAAGCTTAGGCGAAAATGGGATGTCCTACTACCCTGCCTTCTCTTTGCCTACAGAGAGGTCCCTCAGAAGGGGGTTGGCTACAGCCCTTTTGAACTTCTGTTTGGCCATCCAGTTAGGGGTCCCTTATGTCTGGTGAAGGAGGGATGGGAGTTACCTCTAAAATCTCCCAAACAGGACATAGTGGACTATGTACTTGGTCTGCGCTCCTGCATGGCTGAGTATATGAACAAGGCAAGCAAAAACCTGGAGGCCAGCCAAGAACTTCAAAAAGCTTGGCATGACCTGCCCTGACTGTTTACCAGCCAGGCCAGAAGGTGTGGGTGTTGGAGCTTGTGGCCCCAGCAGCTCTCCAGGACAAATGGAGTGGACCCCACACCATACTTGAACAAAAGGGTGAGGTCACCTACTTGGTGGACCTTGGCACTCCCAGACGTCCCCTTAGGGTACTGCTTGTGAACAGGCTAAAACCTTTTGTTGACAGGGCTGACATGGGCTTGCTCATGGCAACTGATGAGGGACAGGAGGTAGACAGTGACCCTCTCCCTGATCTCCTCTCTCAGAACCCTGATGATGGATTAGTTGATGGAGTGGCCTTGGCAGGCAGCCTCACTGATTAGCAGCAGATTGATTGGTCTGGGCCCTGAAGAAACTTAGGCGATACTTGTTTGGCACTCACTTCATTGTTCAGACAGACCATACGCCCCTCTTATGGCTTAAACAGATTAAGGGTGACAACCCCAAACTTTTGAGGTGGTCCATTTCCCTACAGGGGATAGACTATTCAGTGGAACATAGACCTGGACGTAACCATGCCAATGTATATGGACTCTCCAGATATTTCCACTTAGAAAATGAAGACTCAACTGGGCAAGGTTAGTCTCATCTCCTTACGTTTGGGTGGAGGGGGGTTGTGTAGGAAAGGAGGATCTGCTTTTATGGTTACCCCCACTTTTTGTCTGGTGCTAAGCTGTTACTAACTAGGATCCTGCTAATCAGGACCCCAGTCTATCTGCTTTCTCCCTTAAATTGGTATGTTCAGTACTTAGGTACATCCCAGATTGGATACTGGGGTACCCTTATCAGTCCCTAGTATATGGTACTAAGGTACCCAGGGCATAGGTACCCCAGACGTCCCCCATGGGCTGAAGCATGCATTATGCCACCCATGGAAGACTTTTCAAAATGGAACTACAGGCCTGCCATTGCAGCCTGTGTAAGTTGGTGCTAGCACCACTTACTAAAAATAGAGGTTTCCTGTATCTAGGGTCACTGCACTTAAAACCTATAAGTCACCCCTACAGCAGGCCTCATCAATCCTGAAGGCAGGGTGCTTGGTTCTAAGTGAGAGGGTGCCCCTGCATGAGCAAGACACCCCTACATCCTACGGAGCCCATTCTCCCGGGTTGTCAGTGAAGCAGCCATATACTATACAGAAGGGCACCGCATAATTACGCGATGACGATCTCAAAAACGGCTGCAACGAATCCTATCATGTTTGGTATCAAACATGTTGGAATCATACCCCCACACCGTAAACGCTGTTGGAGGTATGATTCCGAGCACTGGAAGAGCCCTCCGTTAGGCTCTGTGTTCCCAGTGCCAACCTTCTAGACCCGGACAGCACAAAATGGTTGCTGCCGACCAGAGACACATTTCTGCCCTCCTGCTGCTGAGCCAAGCTCAAGCAGTGGAAGGCAGAACAATAGGCATCCTGTCACAGCGAGGTGTGCCCACTGCCAAGACAGCATTTAGTATATTGGGACCGGGTGGGTGCGCCTGCAAGCGCCACTAAGTCTGCATGAGGGGCACATTTGGTGTCCCTGTGCATAGTCCAGTTCAAACCAGTCCTGGTGAGCCGTTGGCTCCCGCTCTGGCGCAAAACTGGACAAAGGACATGGGAGTAACCTCCCCCCTGTCCAGACCCTCCCCTGGGAGGGTCCCCTGAATCGTCCCAACCCTTTCCTAAGGGCGTACCAGTGGGTGGGTCCCTAGATTCGTCATGGGACAAGATTCAGATCAGACACCAGTTCTAGTTCTACCGTCCGGGCATTCTGGACTTCGCTGGACTTCGTTTGGGCTCGACTTCGTCTCCCTTCCAGTCTGCTGCATCGTCTGTGCCTGTGCACCATACAGGAACCTTCCAAGGCCTGTGCGCATCAAAGACACCTGAAGGAATCTCCCATGGAGTGAAGGAGTCACTCCCCTGCAATCGCAGGCACCGCAACTTAGTCAACCAGTATGCTGATCCTGAGCTCCTCCGGACTCCGTAAGGTTCTGCAACACAGGTGGGGGTTTTCCACAGCTCCTGAGGCCTGCCCTGCCCTCTCACCAAGTTTGAGGCCAGTATCCCTCGTGGGTGTTGCAATAACCGAACCCCTGTGCACCACGTCAACTTGCAGTTGCAAAGGCTTGTTGGCTTCCTTCCAAGAAGATCTTCGGGCTCCAAGTAGCCCCAACCTCGAGCATCTTCAGAGACCAGAATCTTTAGCCACACCGCATCGTTGTGCAACGTAGCCTGCATCTTTTGGCAAGCTGCTAGAGGTCCTCTCGCGACTCCAGTAACTCCGGCCTGTGGGTCCATTTGAGGGTCATCTTTGTTTCTTTTAGGCTTCCCCCGAGAGCTCGGGCCTGCCCTGACTCCCCTGCTTTTGGTGAGAACCCTGGACCTTGCTGGTCCCGACGTTGCTCCTTCTTCAATTCCTGCGTTGGTTGCATTTGCCAAGGCTTGTTGGTGCTCCCGCCGGACACTGACCTCTCAGCACTTGACATCCTTCGTGGGACAGCTCGTGCACGGCTCCTGGTCCTCCTCAACGTCGCCTGGTCCTCAAAGCTGCAGAGTCCAGGTCACCATCCTGCGACACCCGACATCAAAGGGCATTTGTATTCCAAGTCTCCTGGTCACTCCTGAGTGACACAGACCCTGTACCCTCTGCTTGCAGGTACCTCTCATCAAGAATCCATCCTCAGATTACACCGGACACTTTTTCCTCCTTCAGCAGCGGCACTTTCCTGAAGTCCTCCATTGGGTTCGACTGCGGTTTTTGACACCACTTCACACGTATGCACCCAGCTTCCCTGGTGTAGGTAACATGGGTACTAGGGTATCCACGGTTGAAGTGACTCTCCAACCTTCTTTCTTCCACAGGGTTTCTTCTGCGTCCACTGGGAAGGGTCCTTAATTGTTAAAAATCCAACCGCGACTTGCACATAGAATTGTACAGAGCGCGCGGTCTTGTTCCCACACTGCACAAGCTCTCCGTTGGGTCCCTACCTACTCACCTTGGGTGGTTCCTTGGGTCCCCAGCACTTCTACGTCCTCTCAACCTTGTCTTGATCCGAGTCGTGGTTCTTATACCACTTTCTTAGTAAATGGTTTAGTCCCCCCCCTGGGGTCCACTGTGGATTCTGTGATGTTTACTGTGTTTCTTTGCAAAGTATTGTGTGCATTGTGATTATATGACAGCTTTCAAGGTTGTCTAAGACCTCTTAAATCACCATAAGGGTTGTCTGGACTGCTGCAAGGTGCCCACTTACATTAGTGGACATCATATACCAGGCCAGCTTCTCACAGTTATGTTATGTTATGTTAAGGAATTTGTAAAGCGCATGGCTGCCCGAAGGCTTCCCAGCGTAAACCTTTAATTATCCTACCTGGCTTTCCACCAGTTATTAATTCCCTCTATCTACATACATATATTTATTTGGCCTGTACTCAGTCACTATAAAGATGCAGGACCCTGCTGAGTATTTGGGGGAGGACTCCAATGAGTACATCAAGGAGGAGGAAATAACCTACCTCCCTATAGACGATGATTTTTGCCAGTTAATGGATGCTTCCGTATTAAAAGCAGTTTCACAGGTTGCGGTGAACTTTGAAAAGCTAATCCTCCAAATACAAACACAGTGACAACAACCCCTCGCTCAGAGGAAAGAATCCTCTGGGCCTTCCGCCCCAACACTTCCATGGTAGCCTCAGGCACTATCAGACGCAAAGCGCAAATGCCCCCAGGTTGACCTGGATGCTTTTTCGCGCCTAAAAAGGACCTTCATGGAGTCCCAATCCCCCCTTCCGGAATCCCGCAACCCCAGTACTTCTGGGGGTTCATCCTTTTCTCCCCCTCGTCTGGACCCCATGGATGGGGATGATTCCCCTACAACCACAGATGGTGATGGCGAGGGGGAGCCAACCAGCCCTTGGCGTCCGTCCAACAATACATCCTCCCTGCAAGGGGAGTCCAAGTCAGATAGCGGCCCTGCATCCCCAGATTCGGACATGCTTGGCCCGGACGATTGTTGCATCCGCATTCTGCGGAGTGGTCTCCAGCTCCAAAGGTAGCTGCCAATGTGGCAGGCAGTCTGCGGACACCTTTGGACAAAGAACTGCTGCAGCTGCCTTCGGGCTAAATGCTCATGCCCCTCCTAGTAGGGCAAAGTCGCCCTTACCCCTGACATTGACACCACGATGGCCACCTTCTTGGCCAAATTTGTAAGGGACACCAAAAAGGGGATAAACCATTCCTGGCACCATGTCAGGATAAATAATTACAAAAAACAGAATAGGGAGTGAAGAGGTAGCGTCCAGAGGGACACTGACGGTGGATACGTCCTCCTCTAATCAGTAATTAACAAAACATCAAGATCTACCATAAGGGTAGTGATCCAAACATGAAAAAGGACCTATAGAGGGTGGGGGAAAAGTTGTATACCTACTCCATGATAGGACATACACAAAAGTTGTTTAAATACCCCTCACACCCCAAAAGGGCCCTTGGTGTCATGCTTCATCATTGGGGTCTTCCCATCCCACTGTGGAATGGGGCGTGCTACGACCGGCGCCTACGCGGGAGCACTAATCTAACGCACTATGTGTGGTGTAGGGGTAGTGAGAGGAAGGGTCAAAAGTGAAGTTAAAAAGGAACTGGCCTCATGGACATAAGACAATTTAATAGGTCGTTGAGGCTGGACCTGTTAAAAACTGGTGGTTTGGAAAAGTCACGCATATAATGAGCTGACGTTCCTAGAGAGTCAACATGTTTCGAAGCTCAAGGCTTCTTCATCAGGACTGAAAAGATCCCTTCAGTGCTCACTAGTTGTATAAAAAGTGAAAGTTATTATATACAAAAGTGAAAAAATGCAAGTATTCAAGCACTACATGCAGTACCTACTTGTACTTCTAATATGTTAATAATGTATGGATGGGTATATTGCCCCATGAGCCTCAGGAACAGGTGAACAGGTAGATGTCACTAATTAGTGCTGCTAGACAGTGCCGGAGCCGCGGGTGAGCAGTATGGGGCAAGACACTGTCTAGCAGCACTAATTAGTGACATCTACCTGTTCTTAGAAGTACAAGTAGGTACTGCATGTAGTGCTTGAATACTTGCATTTTTTCACTTTTGTGAGGCCAGTTCCTTTTTAACTTCACTTTTGACCCTTCCTCTCACTACCCCTACACCACACATAGTGCTTTAGATTAGTGCTCCCGCGTAGGCGCCGGTCGTAGCACGCCCCATTCCACAGTGGGATGGGAAGACCCCAATGATGAAGCATGACACCAAGGGCCCTTTTGGTGTGTGAGGGGTATTTAAACAACTTTTGTGTATGTCCTATCATGGAGTAGGTATACAACTTTTCCCCCACCCTCTATAGGTCCTTTTTCATCATTTGGATCACTACCCTTATGGAGGATAAATAATTAGACATGGCAGGCCCCTTGTCCAAGATCCTAGACATAGCCGAAGATGCTAAGGCATCCGGCCCACTTATCTCCTCCAAAGACTTATAGGGATTAGCTCAACAAGCCATAATCAAGGCGCAGATCCCTATTAATAAAAATAGATCCCAAACTAGGGGAGTTGGCGACATCTGAAGCAGGTCCCATTGCGCAAGGGGGACTCTTTGGAGTTCCCTTCATCTGGGAGTTAGTGAAATTTGTAAATACTTTCAATTCCCTGGATAAGGCTTAGACATCGATTAAGAGGATTTTTACACCTCGTGTTTTTGCTAACGCCGGTTGTGGTAGGGGATGCTCGGCCGGCCGTTTCATTCACCAAGCCTCCTCCAGAGGATCAGGGGTACGACGGGGCCAGGGGCAGGGCTAGTCCCATTTAGGCAACTTCTATCCCACCAGAAGTTACCCCCGCCATAGAGGCTCGAGAGGGAATTCCAGGAACAACGCATCCTACAACTGCTCTTAAAGTGAGTGTTCAACCCCTTTCGGGGATCATACTTGGGGGCAGATTGTCAAATTGGTTTCACAACTGGGAGACTCTTACCTTAGAACCCTGGGTGCTTCAAACAGTGAGAGGTTTCCAAATACAGTTCTACGGTTCCTCAATCTAGCCTCAGAGGCAGCACCCTATAATTTTTTCCCAATCCCAAACCAATCTAGAGGATGCAGAGATTCCACAACTCATGAATGGAGAGGCTGTTAAGGCCGAATTACATCCCTATGGTTTCCTCAGAATCCTTTTCCTAGTGGAGAAGACGGGCTGGGGAAAACGCCCAGTAATAAATCTGAAAGAGTTCAACAAGTGGCTGGTCTTCCGCCACTTCAAAATGGAAGGGATCTACCTCCTATGGGATTTATTGCAGGTGAACGGTTGTTAGGTGTGCCTAAATCTAAACGATGCTTATCTCAATTTCTTCATCACAGGCTCTTCCTGCCATTCAAATGGCGATCTCTGATTTTCGAATTTACCTCCCTCCTTTTTGGTCTATCATCTGCTCCATGGTGCTTCACCAAGGTCCTAAAACCTGTGGTGGAACACTTGAGAGCTAGAGGGATCAGACTGCTCGCCTATTTAGATGATATCCTTCTGTTGGACTAATGCCCAAAGAGATCATTGAGTCATCTCCAAATGACCATAACCTTCTGGAATCTCATGGCTTTGTTGTCAACAAGAAGAAATCTTACCTTATGCTCTCCCAAACCTTATGATTTCTGGGGTTCATGGTGGAATCAACCCAGCAACTTCCATCTTGGAAGCTCTCCAAGATCAAACATAAAATCAGAAAGACCTTTACCATATCCACCACCGTCCTGAGACAAAATGCCTGCATTGTGGGTCTTCTATCATCCTCCATACAAGCCATCTTCCCAGGTCCCCTCCTTTATCGGGCCCTATAACACCTCAAGATCTCCCACCTTCAGTGAGGTCTCCCATATTCTCAATCGGTTCCCCTATCAGAGGAGGCCAAAGAGGAGTTGCAATGGTGGATCTCACACCGTTGAAGTCTGGAACAGACGCACCATTGTTGGTTCCCAGGCAGATCTGGTTATCAAATCTGACCCAGCGGCTCGGGTTGTGGTGCCCTTTGTGGGGAGTTCTCGACAGGAGGAAAATGGTCATCCGCAGAGCAATCCCTCAATATAAACTGCCTGGAGCTTATGGCGGGGTCATTTGCAGTGAAATGCTGGACCAAGGACACAGCCCACAGATGGACGACGTAGCGGCAGTCTGCTATATCAATCACCTCAGAGGAATGAAATCAAAGGCCCTATCAGACTTAGCTTTAATGGTCTGGTCTTATTCCCTGGACAACCAGATCTCCGAGACGACTGAACACCTGCCGGAGAAGTCCAATCAGGTAGCCGACTGGCATTCACGTCACTGGTGGGATGTCAGCCTTTGGCAACTCCACCCCCAAGTGTTTCTGGAGATACAATCCAGGTGGGGCCTGTTCACTATGGACCTGTTTGCCTCACGTCTGGATCACCAACTGGACAGGTACTGCAGCTTGAAGCCAGACCCCAATGCAGTGGCGACAGATGCGTTCCTCCAAGACTGGAGCAAGAAGGGTTATGCATGCCCTCCCTTTGCCATGATCATGAGGCTGTCCACCCAACTTCGGAGACAACAAGCGGGCCTGGTGGTGATAACACCAATTTGGAGAACTCAAGTCTGGTTTCCAGTTCTGATGGAACTTTCTTGGGATTTTCCAATCCTTCTACCCCTGTTTCCAGATCTTCTCCGGGATCCCCGGGGAAGGTCATCACCATCTAGTTTTAGAGGGCTCTCTCCATCTGATGGCACTGATGATTACTGGGAACACTGGAATGTCCCAGGTATTTCTGGGGAAGCTGCGTTAATACTCGCAAGTCCTGAGCAGATAGTACAACCTAACGATACCGCTCGGCCTGGTCTGGATGGTTGTGCTGGTGTCATCAACGGCAACTGGATCCCTGGGGGGCAGAAATTGTTCATATCTTGAACTTTCTAGCCTCATTGGCTTCATTAGGATTGACATATAGATCCATTATTACCTTTAGATCTGCCATTTCTGCAGGCCATATTCCGAAGGATGGGCACCCGGTGGGGGAACACCATCTGGTCTGTAAACTTGTTATGTCATGTTATGTTAATATAACTTATTGAGCGCACAAATACCCGGAGGTGTCTTGGCGCTAGGAACTACAGTAAGCCTTGGAGATTCTTGCCTTAATTCAGGAGCATTAGATTGTCTCTTCCCCCCGGTCCCAGGTATTTTACACTTTGGAATGCTAATGACGCCCTGCGTCTTTTCAAATTATGGCCTGTTAACAAATACCTGCCAAGTAAACAGAGGTCGGCAAAATTAGCCACCTTATTGTGTTTGATATCTTGTCGCCGGGTCTTCGACTTGAGAGCGTTAGACATAACAGGTAGAGTATTCACTCCAGATGGGATGACCTTTAACATTTTGAGAAAAACAAAATGTAACTCAAAAGGTATCTCTTACCCCATGTTCCCTGCTATACTAAAGTTATGTGTTGTCAAAATAATAAAGGCTTACGAATCTATGACAGAGGATCTACATCTGCCGGGGAATGACAAATATTGATTGCCCTCACTAAACCTCATAAAGTGGTTTCTTCTCCTACTATTGTCAGGTGGGTCAAGTGGGCAATGCAAGAGGCTGGCATTGACACCTCGGTGTTCGGAGCTCATTCTGTGAGAGGAGTTATGGCCTAGAAGGCTTTCCCTTTAGGGACCCAATGCGGCAGACTGGTCCTGGGATCCTACATTTAAGAAGTTTTATTTCAAACCAGTCCTGGCATCGCTGATGGTGGTGAAGCTTTAAGCCAGCCTAATCATCGCCTCCGGTCCTGAAACAGAATGAAAAATGTCCTAGCTATCATAACTGAAAGTTTCAATTCTGTTAAGAACATGGAGGCGTGGATTAGCCCCCTCTGTGGTTATGCCTTTTTATACCCACCCAATGTTTGGAGGTTGAATATTGGTATGTTCTTTATGAAATATTACACGAATTACAAGTACAGATCACTTTAATGCCTCTTGATTCCTCGTTGTACTGAGATTATAACACTTGTCTTGCAAACTTCTGTTTTGGACCTGTCCCTTTTAGCAGGGCTATCCCCAAACTTTTTGCCTTCTTCCTCCTATTTGTACTGGCCTGTTTTCATTGGCTTTAGGACTCTGGACACTTTATCACTGCTAACCAGTGCTAAAGTGCATATGTTGTCTGTCTAAATTGTATTGGCGGTTGGTTTATCCATGATTTGCATATTTGATTTACTAGTAAATCCCTTGTAAAGTGCACCATGTGTGTCCATGGCCTGTAAATCAAATGCTACTAGTGGGCCTGCAGCACTGGTTGTGCCACCCACATGAGTAGCCCTGCAAACCTGTCTCAGACCTGCTACTGCAGTGTCTGTTTGTGCAGTTTTAAACTGCAATTTCGACCTGGCAAGTGCACCTACTTTCCAGGCCCAAACCTTCCCTTTTACTACATGTAAGTCACTCCTAACGTAGGCCCAAGGCAGTCCCATGGACAGGGTGCAGTGTATTTAAAAGGTAGGACATGTACTGATGTGTTCCACACATCCTAAAGGTAAAATACTGCTAATCTTGTTTTTCACTATTGCAAGGTCGATCTTTCCAATAGGGTAACATGGGGATTGCCTTGAAATATCTTTTTGAGTGTAATTTCCCATTGGGAGCTGATAGAGAATTGGAGTTTGGTGTATCTGAACTCACAATTTAAAAATACATATTTTGGTGCAGTTGGTTTTCAATTGTGTGTTTGAAAATGCCACTTTTAGAAAGTGGACATTTTCTTGCCTGGAGCTAAGGGTAGGATGAACGCAAGTCGGCTGCCTACAGTTCTCTAAGAGCAACGATGTGCTCTGCCTTTCCCGTCAGCCTTAGGCTTCGATACTAGGTGTCTACAGTACACCCCAGTACAAGTCTACTAGGGTACTCCCTACCGCATCTGGTAATTAGCTAACTAATCATAATACCAGACGGTAGTGCACCATTCACACTTTAGTTTTTCCGGTCCTGATGAAGTGCCACCTGACCCGTTAGGGGCTATCGAGGCACGAAACATGTTGACTTACTTCACCTTGGCAGCCCTTTAGGAACATTACATCCACGTAAGGGCACCCACACCGTTTTTAATCAGGCTTGAGCTACCTATACTAATAAACTTGACCCAAGTAGGACCGCTCCAGACCTTTTTTATCTCACTTACCTGTGCACTACCCACCCCTCACACCCGCACGTACCCAACGGCTTCTTCAAAAAGATCTCCGATAAAGAGCCCCGTTCACGGGAGCCCGTCAGGCATTGCAGCGCCGGCCCGACGAGGAGCAAAAGCCCTATGATGAAGCATGACATCCTCCGGGGTTTGTGAGGGCATCACGAAGAAAGACCTCCCTTTCCCCTCACGCCCAGTTAGGAACTGCACACCCCTCTGATATACAGTCCCTTTCGGGAGCTAGTGTGCAGGACCTCGTAATTTAGCTCCCAGTCCCTCCTTTTTTTAATAAATTTTCTTGCTTAACCATTCAGTGCCTCTGCCTGTCTGTAGAATTCACGTCTGGGTTGTTGTGCAATCACTCTAGACAGTCACACAAAAGGAGCTGAGGTGTCCCTTGCATATTCTGATGGGCCATCACCAGGCTGGTGGGTTTTCCTGAGCTAAAGTGGTGGGAGGAGTTGTCACTGATACCTGAATAGGGCTGTGCCTGTCCTCACACAAAGCTGTCTCCACCCCCTGTAGTGTGTCTGGAGCCAGGTAGGGAAAGGCAGGGTCTTGTGCACTTCAAAGACTTTCCTTTGAAGTTTGCCAACTTCAAAGGTAGAAAAGGGTATAAGTATTGCACCTCTGACATTCTCAAATCAGAACACTTCTGGACTGAGGACATTCTGCCAGGAACGAGAGATGGATGCTGTAGAAGGGACTGCCACTCTGCCTGTTGCTTTGTTGTGCTGGCCTGCTGCTTGCTGCTTCTGTCCTGGGAGTGAAAGGTCTGGACTTCGCTTTCTGTATCCTGCTTTCCAAAGTTCTCGAAGGGCTTGTGTGTGCTTGCCTCCTGTTAAGAAGTCTCAAGGCCATCAAAGACTTCACCTACCAGTGCCTAGGTTCTTCTGCTGAGATTCCTGACTTGCCAAGGGGTGCCAAATCCAGTCCCTGGGTCCTAGGAAGTGGAATCTGGTGAACTGAAGAAGAAAATCAACGCATCGACTCCCAGTGTCTGTTTTTATCGATGCATCGCTACAAACTTTAATGCACTGCCGCTGCCAGCACTGGAGCGTGGTTCCTGATCGGCACATCGACCACGACTTTCATCACAGGCCCCAGCTTTCCATCGCAGCACGTCAGAAAAACCACTGCAGCGTGAGTTTCGAGCACCACATCACTAAAGTCCGTGACACACCGCTCCAACTATGACTCAGTGCCTGCTTCATCACTGTGGAACCGACGCATCGTCCCTGGGCACCGATTTCTTCATTGACATTGCCCAGCAGTAAAGAAACAAGGCCACATGCCCGGAGACTGACGCATCACCTCCTCTTCCAGTAAGGAATCGACACACCACCTCCCCTGACAGTAAGGCGCCGAGCATCACCTCTCTGGCAGTAAGGAACCCACGTATCACCTCCCCTGGGTGAAGGGAACTGACATCGCTTTGCTTTTCCAGTGCCTCACCTCCCCTGCGCCTGTGTCGTCTTTGAATTTTGACGCATCTACGGTACTTTGTGCTAAAAGCGACGCATCCAAAGATTTCTGTGGACTGAACTGATTTAACCTTTGAAGAGGGATATCTTTACTTATGTATGTTGGATTTTTGTCGTTTTGGTCTTGCTTTATTAAGATACATGTTGGTTATTTTTCTAAACTGGTGTGGACGCATTTTGTGGTGTTTTCAGTGTATTACTGTTGTGTATGTACAAATGCTTTACACACACCTATAAAATAAGCCTGACTGCTCGTGCAAACTACAAAAAGGGTGAGCAGGGGTTATCTTAGCTGTGTAATACCCTTACTAGAGTGAGAGTCCCTACTTGGAAAGGGTGCAAACCACTGCCAACTAAAGACCTCATTTCTAACATTCTGAATTGTGTTTCTTTTGTAGGATAATATCTTTATGAGATGGAAAATTCTTGACTTTGTTGTTTTCTTTTCAGGGACGGACTGTGGTGAACAAGATTGTACCTCTAAACCTGCGGCTCTGGTCGCAGGAAGAAAGTGGGAGGAGGAGCTCCCCAGAGGATCTTGAAAGGCATTACTGGCTGTGGATTGGATGGAGTGTTTCCCAGCGGTTCATGGGAACTGCACTTTGTTGATTGTTGTTTCCTGCCTTTATAATGGTGTTAATGGATGCTGGCCAATAAAAAGTGAAATGAGAAAACTCTAATCCTCGCCTCCATATCCTTAATAGAATTGAAACTTTCTGTTACGATAGCTAGGACATTTTTTATTCTACCATACAAAATCTTGGTACTTACTGCATTTTTTCAACTTGCCAACTTTACCCAACTTGGTAAGTGATTGAATAACACGCAAGGCTAACAATGTGTCGTTTTCTGATATTAAAGATTTAGCAACCATTAAGCTCAGTAAAAATGCCAATGAATTGAAATTTCTGAATGTTTCTTGTAACTACTAAATATTATATTTGCAAAGCTTATAGAACTTGCTGAAATTGCAGGCAGTGGAAACAAAATCATGACAGCCTGACATTAGCATCAAGTGACTAAAGTGTTGATATTTAAACCTCAGAAACCAACAGCAGGGAAAAACTTTATTTAAACTCAATTCTTTTAAAAAACATCCTGATTACCTTACTGAACCTGCTTAGATTTAACAATTTCACCTTTAATGACGCAACTCACTCCTCCTATTTGTACACTTTTGACCAATTCATTGGAGTTTTCCACCCGATGTCATTTAAATAGATTCTTTATTTGTTATTTCTTCATACAAAAACAGACAACGCATTTCGCTCATACACAAGCTTCATCAGGGCTGCAACATACAAAATTACAAATACATTTTTAACAATTTTAATTAAACAATTAGAACCAACATTTATGTTATATACATACAAAAACATTACCATAACATAACTGAACATTCCAAGAGGTCTTGGAATCTGTACGAGGTAGTGTGTAGCTTGGATTGATGATCTCTCAAATAGTCTGGCTACGTCGATAAGTGGCGGGTGGTTTGACTGTAATCACTGAGCCCAAACAAGGCATTCCTTTAAGCAAGCCTCAGTGTCTCTTCAGAATTTTATAAACTTCTTGGCTATTGTTATTATATGTGGTTACTCAAGGGTAATTTTTGTATGTTTGTTGGTTATCGACTACGCCTAAGACTACGGTATATGATACGAAGACGAGAAGTTGTGCACTTATGTCTAATGTGATGTGAGGAGGAAGATATCGGAGGTTGGAACGGGAGCCTTATACTACTGGAGGTAGTTGTAAATCACCAGAAGGATCATACGTGTGTGGGAGCACAGTGCGACATGCAGTGCATTCGTGCTCTGGTTAACTTGCGCATATGTAAGTGCGCATTTTTGGGAATCACTAGTGGGTTTGTTTAAGTCGAATAATGTTTTCTTTTTTAATTGGTTATGTTTCATACATATAAAAATCCTGCTTTTAACTTGTCTTTAAGGATTACTATCCATGATATTAATTTGAATGGATGTAAGTAACTTCAGAAGAGGTAACGGATGCGACATTAAGTACAACTTTGCTTTGGTTATTCTGCCAACTAGATGGTAATATTCTGAGATGTTTTTTATTTTATAGACTCCTTGTTTAGACACCCTTTCCTGAAATTGTGGATTTTAGTTGATGCCATAAGTTATTTAGTAAACACAATACGTTAGAATCAGTACTTGTGGAGTTAATAAGTTACAAATTTGTTTTCTTCTTTTTTCTGGGTGTTTGTATACGTACTGAACATTAGCATTTTCATACATTGGAGCATGAGGACACGTCCAGTTGTCTTGACAAGAATTTGAATATACATTTAATCATGTTAGTAACATATACTTTGAGGTAAAAAATGATCTATTACGGGTGCTTTCTGATGGCGGATTTTGGATGCCACATTGGCGAACTGATATGTGATTTTAAGAGAATATATGAACAATCAATTTAGAAAATGGGAACTTTTATAGTCAATCTGTTTCAGACAATGAAGTGGTACATTATGAGCATGCCTGCCCCGTCAGCCCCCCGCCCCCTATTCCTTTTTTTCCTTAATCTTTTGCATGCTTTAACTTAAAAGGATCTAAATTAAAAATATTGTTTTGTCTGATGTTAGATGCACTAATAATGTGAATATACTATCTTAAAAAATATTCTCATATATAAGTGAAAGGGATGGATTCCATCTGAAGTAATATGAGTTTCTTCTTCCAAAATAATCTTTTGTTAGTGCATGCTACTTTTTGTATGTATATAACATAAATGTTGATTTTAATTGTTTAATTAAAGTTTTTAAGTTTGTATGTTGCAGCCCTGATGAAGCTAGTGTACGAGCGAAACGCATTGGCTGTTTTTATATGAAGAAATAATGAATAAATAATCTTTTTAAATGACAGCGGCTGGAAACACTTCAAAATACTTACTGTTGGACTTTGTGTTAAAAAACCTCTGGAAGTGGATTTGATATAATCTTTGCCTCTCCTATCCGGTATATAATTTCCAGTGTTGGGTTAAGGATATTTTATGAACATGATTTAGCATGTTTTCACATACCTTTGTCACCATGTTATAAGGATCCATCTCAGGGTAGACAGTGTCACGCAGTTGCCCGATAAGGCCTGCAAGAGTTGCCCGTTGTCTTGCCTGAGACAAACGTCGCCTTGTCACGCTGGGCTCCAGCATGTGTGAGTTGAAGTCAGCAGCCACCCTGGAGAAAGAGCTACTGCTGCCATTATCCCTGTATGCTGACATACCGGACTGAAAAAAATCAAAAAGGAGAAGCATAAATAAAAACAAATAAATCAAATCCATCTTTCCTCCATCCAGAAATAATAGGGCAAAATGGACAGTCCATACCTGAGATTTCTGTTGGAGAACACAATGCCACACAATGCTTTTACATATTTCTTCTCTTCTTTCCTAGCCTTAGCCTCTGGACTAGTTTAGCTCCAAAAAATAGACAAGGGCACTTCATTTACCTTTGTTTTTTTTTCCTTTGTGGAGATATTTTTTTAATTGAGCCTGAATATGGTGAGGTACCAATGTTATGCACAGAACTACTGTATATTCATGATATCCCCATAAACACTTTCCATGTGACTTCAAATAAAGTAACACTGGACTCCATAGTCAAAACTGTATTGATGCAAAGGGTCCCCTATGCAGTGGAACCGCTGAGGACATAGTGAAAGACTGTGCTCAGTGCCCAGGTGAAGTGTTATTTTGCAACCCTCAAACCACTGAGTGAGGACAAATTTGATGCTTTTTCGGAGTTAGTGACAATGTGGTACCCAAGTTGCTGCTCAGTGCTGTCCTGCACTTATACCAGTATGGTCATTTATATTTCAAATCAGCTATGCCAGTGGGGTAAAGGTTTTGGACCGCACCTTAGCGCTGAACTATATTTCTCCTCAAATCACTGATTGATTTTGTGTTGTAAGGTTACTGATGGTAGTCATTTCCAAAATCATTTAGGAGCTCACTGCAGCTCTACATGTAAAGATTAAAACGCAGGAGGAGGGAACAGATTCCTGTGAAACAAAGTGTCTCATGGCAAAGGAAGGAACACAGTGGTTGCCCATATGAAGTTCCATTTGTTGGATACAACGATAAGAAGAGAGCTGTTTCAGCACAGAATCCTCTGTGCTAAGCAATGTTTGCAGAGTACCTAAGAGTATGTTGTATTCAACGATTTCTAATGCTGCACAGAGGTGTAATAGAATGAGGAGACAAGACTCACCTCTGTCCAAAATCATAAGACTACCGAAGAGTAGTTTATGAACAGAGGCCTGCCCTAAACCATTAGGTCATTCTCCGAGATATGTTTTTTCTGTTGTTCTGCTACACAGCTCTCTAATAATTTGGCCAAGAACTCTAGGCTGGTGACGACCTGCAGTAATTAGTAGCTGCTGTCCCACTCACACGTTTTAATGAGATCATTACATTATTGTTTTTACATTCTAGATTTATGCTCTGCTCAAGAGAAGCATTAATAATGTTGAGCCATAATTCACTGACCCTAGGGTTGTGATTTTTTGCAGGGACTCGGTCATCTAACTAAAAATGAGGCTCTGTGCGTAGAGAGTCTTTTAATGGTTTAAGAGCTGGCCACCTTGTACTTGATTTTCACTTGATTTCATGAATCAGTGCCCTAACTTGTTTTGATTCAATGTTATGTCTGAGATCTTTTGTGTGAACAATTTTGCCTGTTTAGGTCTCGCGCCTAGCGTTGCAGTGCGCAGCACTGCTCGCGCAGCGAGAGATTTATTGGGGTAAAGGTATTTTCTGTAGAGGGACTTCTGTTACCGCCCATGCTTTCAATTGGGCAATGTGGATATTTATTTAAAACGTTGTGTTCTGATTTGTTTGCAGCGTTTTTGGTTACCGCCCTGTGGCTTTTTTTGACACGCCCATGAGACAGCGAGTCTACGGAGTGTCTTGCTCACGCTGTCTGCACGGGCCAGTCGGCTCTCTGATTGGTTGGCAACTACCAAATAAGCTTTGTGATTGGTGTACCTTGTCAACCAATTAGAGAGCCAACTGGCGCGTGCAGGCAGCGTGAGCAAGACACGCTGTAGACTCGTTGTCCCAAGGGCGTGTCTTGCTTGTCTAAGCTGTGTGTTTCAATGCATGTGAGGCTGGTGTCGTCGTTCCCAGCTCCCCATCGGTATGCGCTCCCCCCCGTCTCTACGCATGCGCATCATCCTACGCAACCGCACTATGCTAGTTCTCGTCAATGCATGTATTTTTAAGCTCCCCGGTCTTCTGCCGTTTTAGTGCGCATGCGTGTCATTGTGCGCATGCGCACTGCGTAATTTGTCATTTAATTTGAAGCTCCCGTGGCAGCGTTACCTCACCACTACCAGCGATTGTGGAGAGTTATCACGCTACACTGACCAGGCCCGGGCGTTTAACCCTGGAGAAGCACAGCCAGAGGACGCGAGAGGCTGTTACAGGTACTGCGCACTATGATATTTGTTTATTTTGAACCTCCCCGTGGCAGTGTTACCCGTGGTCATGAAGAGCCTTAGTTAGGGAAAGCAGACAGTTGTCCTAAGTGGTCGGATCGGCAGGGCACGGCGTGCCCCTAGTTTGTTTTCCATTAAATTGAATGCGCAACTCTACAGCTATCCTGTCACTTAATGCAGCGTCTGCCGGGAGGAGGGGGCGAGGAGAAGGAGGAGGGCTGGAGATGAAAGGAAGCCGCCGCCCCATGCTCCGGATTCCACGCTCTTCACACTTTTTCTCGGACCTTTCCGGCGCCCTGTGGCATTTGCCAACGGGAAGCCTGCTGCAAGAGGCCTGCATGGCCGGTGCCCCGGTCTCCTAGCTACTCCACCCTGGAAGGAAGAAATGCCTCCCGGCTCTTCTTGTTTATTCTTGTTGTCACCTGAACACCGGCATTTAAGGGAAAAGCAAGCCTCCATGCCCCAGACTGCGCCTTACTCACAACAGACGTGGGGCACCTTAACCTTCGTGGGGGAGTGAAAGTACCTCTCCACTTACAAGCGGGCGCCACCCGCACCCCCAGAAGCATGCGGTGTGGTGTGATAGAACACAGCCCCTTTGTAAAGCACGCTGTTTGCTTACTCTGCATCGCAGGGCATTCTGGGACGCCTGATGTTGGGGCTTGGGAGTGTGGGGTCTACAAGAAGTCCACCACTAACACGGGTCCCTGACTGTGATTTTTGAACTTACGTTATTTATTTTTTAATTAAAAAAATATATAAATATCTTGTGTTCTTCCTTGGTGGCAAAAATGAAAAGGCTGTCTCTTACAGCCCAGGCTGCTGCAGCCATTTACGGAAGGGCTGCTTCCTTCTAAGTTGTTTTTCTTCAAATCAAACACTGAATCGTTTTCCTAGAATAGCAGCAACATGTGTGCACAGGCGGGTAGGAGTCTGGCTGGGACCCGATACTTCATAAGTACATGGAAGAGGTGTCCTGGGATAAACATGACGGGGACAACAGAGGAACCCTCGAAAACATTTTCCTATCCCTATTGCCCCCCCCACGCCCCCATCTTCACTGCCGCCCCTGGGTACTGGGGGCTTCCAGGTACCACTTTGCAGAGTAACACTACTTCGAGCTCCACAAACCTTGGGTTCGAACCAACTACCTGTCAACAGAGAGTGTGGGGTGGCGGAAGCGCACATGTAGACCCTGGAGGTACAGGTCATGGCTTTGATATGTCGGTGCAAGGAGTAGGGTGAGGAGTAGCGACACTCATGAGATGTGGGGAGCCACAGTCATAGTACTTGGGGTTCGAGGTGTGCATTTTACCAACCTCGGAAGACGGTGGTACTCATTTTATCGACCCCAGGAGACAGAAAATCTGTCTGGGGACTTCGGGGGTGGGCGAGGGTTGAGTGGTGTTCAAATTTAGAGAAGCTCAATATATATCTGTCTCAGAATAACAAACCCGTGAGGGGGCATGAATGTCTCATTGGGGGTGCAGTTGCAACATTTAAGGGTACTCATTTGATTGGTGGTGCAGTTTCCGGCTGCGGCTCTTTCAGTACTGCCTTCTAACCGCGCCTCTCTCTGGATCCCAGCTGTCTCACGGTGCGCCGACTGTCCCTCCCCTCACCCATTCTTCAGATACATTCCCCGCCAGACCTCCCTTCCCTATCTGTTTGTTTCTGCCCCCCTCCCGCCCCTGCCATTGCACAAGCTGGGACCTTCCAGGCTCTAACTGCTATTTTGCTTTTCACGCCACGCACTGGGTAAAAGTGAACTTTGGTTTAGTGTTGGCTGCGCAACACCGTCTCCATTTCTCCAACCTCTCTTAACATATGTGGCCAGAAGAAAGCGGCAGGGGTTACCAGCAGTTTCTCAAGGCTGCTTTGCACAAACCATTCACAGGTCGAAGAAGAGAGCGTGAGCGCTGTGAAATCGGACACTGTCAGCCTGCGAGGCCACTGACAACTAAGGCTCATCTTTATTAGTTGACCACTCGGGGTGCCTCTCTTCCCTTAAGCCCCCCACCCCCTCACAACGGCCCCCCCTCCCTCCAGCACTCGTGTACGGCAAGCAGCACAACACCAATTGTCGGTCTAAGCTTTTTTTTTCTTCATTCTGGTAGATAGAAATGTTATTGTCTTGTTGACTGCATTTTATAAATGACTGCTGCTGGCTAGCTTCCCGTTCAGAAGGTGACATCGCGCTGTTTACACTTTGCCATGCATGTTAAAAACACAGTACCATATGTGGCTTTCAAATACCAGGTGAGCGTGGAGCTTCCTGTTCTTAAACACAGCCTGACTTACTCACAACAACGGCCCTATTGCATTGCAAATGCAATAGGTCTCGCATTTGCGAGAGATTAAGCTATTGGCATTGTAAATGACAATGGCATTTATTTATCTATTTTCAAAACCAACACATAAATAAAAGGTTTGTCATTTACAATGCCAATAGCTCTAACTTTTGCAAATGCGAGACCTATTGCATTGTAAATGCTTGTTTTATTTTGCAGCTAACAGTAAAACGAATGCAAGTATGTCTGTCCCCTCCAACATGCAGTATCTCCTATCAATGAGTCCTAATACCTAGGGTTTCATGTAGTGCACCTCTTTGGCCCTGGCATAATGGCTGCAATTCAAATGATGTACTGAATCTGATTGGACATTGGTAATTAAGAAACATGAATAGAAAAAAAAATCAAAACTTGACTATATTGAGAAACTTCCACCAAACACTCCGGTTCCATCTAGGGAAAATGTGACTCGCTTGCATAGCTCATCCACTGTGAGCTAGTGAAATTAGTAGCACGTATTTACGCCCCACTATTTCACCAACTACCACTGTTAATGGTTGCCCTTTCTATCAACCTTCCATCTTCTCGTTTTGAAAATTCAGTAGCTGTGACTGACCAATGTCCTGAATTGGGGAACACTTCTCCACCAGTTTACGTATAAATTATAATCTAAAAAGCAATATTAAGAAACATTTATAGAATATATTCTCACAAACACGAGTCTACTAACCATACTACCTCACACAAAGCACTTGGAGCAATTAAACATCACTTGTTAGACTTCACCAGCTGTCACTGTTCACAGCTGTCTTTTATGACATCTGTTTTGAAAGTTCAGTAGCTACAACTGACCAAGGTGCCCACTGAAAAGCAATTTGTTCCTGACACAAAACCCTGCCCTGCCATTGGTGGCAGCCATGGGTTTTAGAAGCATGGCTAGTGCACATGTGGTCCTTTGTATGGCCTTGAATATGCACGTGCTGTGACTTACTAGTGCACATAATGGCATCAATGGGATTCACTATGTGAACAGTAGGACTGGGGGGTGCAAATGGGGAAAGTTCTATACGAGTGGAATATGTGATTGGGTGTGACATACAGGTGAATAAAGTTAGGGTGCTATGACTCGGTGTAGCACAGAGATTTCTCTACATGGTAGCTGACGTGGACTAGTTCACCTGGGATAAATGGGGCGTTAGGATTTGAGGTTACTGCATTGTGATTGGAAGGTGCACATTGGGTCTCAGTGTTCTATCTGTGACTAGATAGTACCCATCACAGTTCTGTGTGCATGAGTGCTGTGAAAGAGTGAAGCACATGGTGGCTCATTCAATAGGTACTATAATTGTATGGTACGCTTTAGGACATTTTGAATGATGTAACTGGGTACTGAATGTATGGGCCCTTCTATGCTTGGGATGGTGTGACTAGATGGTAATGTAAGTGTGCTCAGAGGGGTTCTATTTATAGGTATTAACTGGATGGTGCACAAAGCCGTTCTTTTGAGTGGCTGCTGTAACATGAGTATTTCAATGTGGATGACTGCTGACTGGGTGGCCTACATGGGAGTTTAATGTCTAGGCGCTGGTATTGGGGGGTGCACAAGAGCAGTGGATTTTGAAATTGATGATGCACGTGGGTTAAAACGTTGGTCACAATTGGGTTTCAGTGTGGGTGCTCTGACTAGTGCACTGGGGTTGTATGTGTGTTTGATTAGACTGGGGGGTGGAACATGAGTATCTAAGTGACGATGCTGTGCCTGGGTTTGCACATTGCTTACTATTTCTGGTTTCTAAGCACCGTTGAAAATAATAGACCTTAACAGCACTTTGACAGGAAAGATGATGTTACATCTAGTAAAGTTTTGAGCTCTCCTAAAGTTAAACTGATCTCCAGTAGATCTCACGTGAAATTGAAATGTACTCCCTGGATGTTGACTGAAACATTTGAAGACCAATAAATTAAATAGATTGGCAGTACATACCAATATGACAGCCCTGGCATCTGACTGACTGAAGGAGCTGACTTTCTGGGGGTGGCGAGGCCAGGAACACACCTTTATCTTTCAGCAAGTTGCTTATTCGTCTAGTGTATGGCAGCCTGTATCTGACATTCCATTCAAAGGGGTCTGCTCTGTTGCAGTTTTCTGATTTTCTTTCTTGCCTTGTTTGCCATTTTATTTGACTGGCTCTTTGTGCTGGCTCGATATTTTCGGGTCACCCACTACACTTGCTCACAAGTTTGGAGGTAATTTACTCAAGAGTTGGTCACTTGCAGTGTTTTTGGCATGTGCGGTTTGCTCTACAAGTCTAAATACTTCCATGCTAATGTCTCAAACAACACCATACCTGTCACCCCACCCGCATTTGGATAGTATCACCTGCTTCTGTTATTCATGCACCTGACAAAATGACTAAATAGATTCAATGGAATTACCTGCTTTTGCAACCTACATCACCCTCCCAAAAAAGTGTTTATTCCCTATTGACCTTAATGGGATCGCCCTCTCAAGGGCCTGACTTCACCTACATTTTTTAGACAACAGGCTGACAGGCAGTAACGCATTTCTCCTGAGGAAAATACGATAACCCTACATTTATAACAGTAGAGCTGTAGAAGAACACTACGGGTTTATTTACAGGTTGGAGAGAGTAGGCTTAGTGGGCTTAAAGGGTGGTCATGTCTGGTATCTTATTCCTAGTGTGCCTCTGCTGGCTTACCAATACACTTCTCAAGTCCGCGCTATATAAAAACGCATAAATAAATAAATAAATAAAACTGTCAGCACTTTTCACCCCGCCTGGGTCTGTCTCGTATACTTTTGATCATAGGCTGATCTGGTGAGCGGGTTCACGTGCCTCATAGTCCTGTTGATTTAGGACGTCGGTAAATATTTTAAATGGCAGAGGTAACAACTGCTTCGGCGCGGGTAGGGTGATCAAATCTACATGACCAATACATTATTACGAGCCAAATGGGGTTTGAAGTAAGAGATTACAAATCCCATCATATATCATGCCTCGTTACAGTTTTCCCAGCACACACTGTCAGTAAACCGAATTCTTAATAGGCAAATGGAAGTTGCAGAACAGAACGAGAACCATGTTAATACATGAATTAGGCGACACCCCAGCGGGCGACTATCGGGATACCATGAATGGATGGTGCGATGGGGGGTTATCATCTGCAAGTATTAATAAGGCCAACAGCACTGAATGCCGGGGATGGCATGCAGCTACTATTTGCTCAACAACGCCCCCCCTCCCAAGGTGAGCTTGATAACATCACTGTTAAGAATGACCAATTTTGGGACTTTTTCTCTGCCTTTAGAGTGACTGCCGGAGTGACTTGCAAGGCAAGTGCGCAAGTTTCTTGTGGTTATGTCTGAAAGGTACTGACGTTGGCCTTGCAAGGGGTTTGCGAAAGTGGTATGTTCAGGCCCCCGAAAAGTCCTCGTGTAAAGAAAGATCCGTAAACAAAGCGCAGATTGGAACATTCCCTAGAGCTGCGGCTCGCGCTTCTCGCCACGCGCAGGCGCCCCTGTTGTTTACCTATCAGCGGCTGTGCGCGGACTCGGCGTAATAGTAGTTTCTTCTGCTGAGCCGTTCGCACTGTACACAGCATGTCTTCCCGCCATCGGACCACCTTCACGGCTGCAGCGATCCCTTGGCCAATCGCAGCGCTGTTCGCTTTCTCCGGTAAGCAATTGGTGACCTCTGTGTTGCAGAGTAAACGACCACCCAATGAGAGGAGGCCGATTGTACATGCGGGTTCTAGAAAGGGTTACAGCGTGGCGCGAGAAGTATGACATCGACCTGTAGAATGAGGGGCATGGGTGAAAAGGAGGTCAGAGGTGGGTGGAGGGGCGGGCAAGCGTGTTTGGAGGAAGGCTGCAAGAGAAGTTCAGAAGGGAGTGTGTTTGCACGTGTGCGACTTTGATACCAACGACTATTGCGGACAAATGCCTTCAAACTCGCCTTAAGTAGTAAAAAAATCGCGGACAAATGCCTTCGAACTCGCCTTAAGTAGTGAAAAAATCGTAAAAGTACCAGTTCTGTGATGCAGACACCAACAGCCGCTTTTAACAAAACAATGTCCACGGTATAACTAATGAATTTTGAGTTATCCTTCTGTCACCCCGTTGATTCTCAGACACCTATTCTTGGCCCACAATTGACCTATTATACCCCGCATCTCTGTGAATTAACCGAGGGACACTTAATTTGTTCATTCCTTTCTTTTTTTTTTATTTCTTTGGTGCCTCCATAATTTTTTCCCGATTGGATTAATGCCACTTCCCATCCGTTAAACTATTACAATACCTACTAGTCAAGCTAACGAAATTGCTAGCGAAACCTAACGCTTTGCGTATATCGTCCTATATCGTCCGACTGCTTCCTTATGCCAACAACTGGAACAAACATAAATATACTTATGATCAAAGTCACAACCCCGTTCAGAGGCCCGGGGGCAAGCAGGAATTACTGGGCCCAACCGTGGTGTTGGAGATTTTTTACTCCTGATGTCCCGGGGCCGGCCTACTATCGGCCAAGTACCACTTCAGCACTGGACTCCCAGGTTTCTTGGGAGGATGTAGGTGTAAAGTGAGCACAGACTCACAACTCAAAATACATCCAGCAACCCCAATATATGATTGTCCAAATACTTGCTTTTATGTAACAAAACATTGGCAAAGCTAAAAGGTCTTGCCTATGCAAGAGCTATTGGCTTTGCCAACAGGGGCGTCCTAAATCCCACACTTTAATAGTTACAGCAGGGGTGGACATCTTGATAGACCTCTTCTGTCTTTAGCTTAGCAGACAAAGGCTCATAATCAAAGCAAAAGGGTGGGTGAGTGAGTGAAAGGAAGGCTGTATGATGGATGTTTGAGTGAAGGGTAGGTGGATGGTTGAGTGAAAGGGTGTATGGGTGTAAGGGTGGCTGGATGGGTAAAGGGTAGATGGATAGCTGAGTGAAAGGTTAAATGGATGGTGAGTGGATGGTTGGATCAATGGATGGGTGAATGCATTGATTGATGGGTGGAAAGGTGGATGGCTGAGTGAAAGGGTGGATGGATGGATTAGTGAAAAGGGAATGGATGAAGTGAAAGGGTGGATGGATGGATGAGCGAAAGGGTGGATGGATGGTTGAAAGCTGGATGGAGGGGTGTATGAGTGAAAGGGTGGATGGATGGTTGGATAGATGTATGGGTGGATAGGTTTGATAGATAGGTTTGGACAGGAGCGTTGTGAACACCCCATTTTAGCAGCTACTGTGGGGGTGGAGTTCGTGATGGGTCAAGTGTCTGCTACTTGACAGCCAAAGGCTCATAATTAACATGAAAGGGTGAGTGGGTGAGTGAGTGAAAGGATGGATAGATGGATGTGTTAGTAAAAGGATGGATGGATGAGTGAGTGAAATGATGGATGGATAGTTGGATGGATGGATGTGTGAAAAGAATGGGTGGATGAGTGAAAGGGATGGTGGATGGACGGATGGATTGATAAGTGAATGAGTGGATAGATGGACGAGTGAGTGAAAGGATAGATGGATGTGTTAAAGGGTAAATAGATGGATGAGTGGATGTATGGAAAGGTGGATGGCTGAGTGAAAGGGAATGGGTGGATGGATGGAGTAAAAGGGTGGGTGGATGGATGAGCGAAAGGATGGATGGATGAGTGAAAGGGTGGATGGAGGGATGGGTGACTGAAAGGGTGGATGGATGGAGGGATGGATGGCTGAAAGGGTAGATGGATGGATGGGTTTGATGGTTTTGGAGATGGATTGATAGGTTTGGCTATGGATGGACGAGCAGATGGATGGACAGACAGAATGGTGAAAGACTGATGGATGGAAGTCAGAATGTTAAGGTGAAATGGTGGATATCAGTGGGTAGATGAAAGGATGAATGGATAGAGGCTTGAATGGAAGAGACAAGAGAGCTCTTCGGGGAGGGTCGCAGTGACTTGCTTCACTTTCTTGGTGCCATAAAAGCTTTGGTTGAAAGTGGGGGGTATTTTTATTTTCTGGCTATTCCCTTGTTTGCCAATGTGTTTTAGCCATGTTGTACACCAGCGTGGCTGCTGTTCAGCATGGCTAAAAGTTAGTGGTGTAGAGGAGAGTGGAGTGGTGTAGAGTAGAGTGGCATGGAGTGTCATGGAGTCGAGTAGGGTGGAGCGGTGTGGAGTTATGTAGAGTGGAGAGGCGTAGAGTGGAGGGACATAGAGTGGAGTAGAGTGTCAGGGTATAAAGTGTTGTAGATTAAAGTGTCGTGGAGTGGAGTGTCGTGGAGGGTTGTAGAGTGAAGAGGCATAGAGTGTCGTAGAGTGAAGTGGCATAGAGTGGAGTAGAGTGTTGTAAAGTGGAGTAGCGTAGAGTGAAGTGGCATAGAGTGAAATTTTGTAGAGTAAACTGTCGTGGAGTAGAGGGTCGTAGAGTGGAGGGTCATAGAGTGTTGTGTAGTGACAGAGTGCAGTAGAATGTCACAGAGTGGAGTGGAGTGTCGTAAAGTGGAGGGGCATGGAGTGGAGTGGAGTACTGTGAAGGGCCGCAGAGTGAAGTGGAGTGGTATAGATTGGAGTAGAGTGGAGTAGTGTGTCATAGAGTGGAGTGACGTAGAGTGGAGTAGTGGCGTAGAGAGGAGTTGGATACAGTGCTTTCCTAATTCTGATACATTCTGAAATATTTGCACAGTTCATTTACAGACATATACATTTTGTTGTGTGCGAGAAAAAAATAACATTGTACAGTCTTCCTCCAGCACACCCCCATTACCCAGAATTATTGCCACATAAATCCTCTCAATTTTAAATCAGAGAAAGAAAAGTAAACACCAAGCTCCCATGAAAGGCAGAGCCAGACATTTGACCTCTGTCTATGAATACACAGATAATGTGACAAGATAAGAAGACCATTTAAAGGCCTGTTTGCAGAAAGTGAGCTGGGCAGCCTAAAACAAATCAAGCCAGCAAATAGAAAGCAAGCAACTGTGAGTTACTAAACACAAAGCCAATGGTAAGCAATGGTCCAAATGCATTCTCAGGAAAGCTTTCCGAATGTCCCCAAGAAGTCTTTGCAAATAATACATCTGTGCTGTCTGGTAGATTTCGACCTAAAAAAGAGTATTTGTCTACTAACAAAGTACGGTACAACACACTGCAAACAATATAGACAGTCTTCTTGAGGCGAGCCCACTACTGTTACCTGGTCAGTTTTCTAGTCCTATTTTCCCGTTTATGGCTGAAGGTTATTCCCCACTCACATGTGGCAATATCCAAGCAAGACCCCACTAAGGCGTTCAAGTCTCAGACGTTCTATGAGGGCTCTTTAGCAAGAGTCCCCACGCTGGAGTGCATTAATTCAGAGCAAGCTCCCCAGGACACAGTAGCTCGTTTGTCAGTCTTACCCGCTCTTGCGGAGTGGTGGTTCAAAATCCCTAGGTGCCCCTTGGCAGCCTGGTTGTGTCCAAATGGCAGGGAGCTGCAGTCATGGCGATCACCGTCCTTAGCGCTCCTCCGATGCGGTAAGTCAGTCCTGGGAGCCGTGGGCAGGTCTCAGATCCTCCTGGATGGGGGAGTTGTTATGTTATGTTATTATTATTTACTATAGCGCACGTATCACCCGGGGGCATCTCGGCGCTGTTGCAGACCCTAACTGGAGATACGGACCATAGATAGTATAAGTAGGCTTTTAGTAATTTCCTGAATTTACTGTAGGTGGGAGTTTCTCGTAGATTTATGGGTAATTTGTTCCAATATCCTGGGGCGAGATAGGAGAAGGACTTTCCCCCGGTACGCGCTTTGTGGATTCGGGGCACATGAAGAAGGGCTTGAGTGCTTGATCTGAGAGTACGTCCGGGAACAGAGGTCTTTAGTTTGTTTTGGAGATAGCGTGGGCCATTGCCTCTTAAGGCATTATACATGAGGCAGCAGATTTTAAAACGGGAGCGCTTTTTCACTGAAAGCCAATGTAGTTCTTTCAGCAAAGGCGCAGTGGGGGTGCCTGCAGGCCTGTTCAGTATAAGTCTGCCCGCGGTTTTCTGGACCACCTGGAGCTTGTTAAGCAGAGTATCACTGACTTCAGCCAGGAGGGCATTTCCATAGTCCAGTCTGCTTATCACCAATGCCTGAACCAGGGTTGTACGGACATTTGTGGGGAGGAGAGGGAAGATTCTGCGCAACAGGCGCATATTGTAGTAGCAAGAGCTTGTAATAGCTGCAATCTGATCTTTCATTGTTAGGGCTTGATCAAGTTTTATCCCTAGATTTTTTACCGTTTGTTTGGGCACCCAATTGATGAGGCCACCAGTCATCTGACCAGATGGCTGGGGCTTTTCCAAGCAACATAATCTCTGTTTTTTCTGGGTTTAGCTGGAGACAGTTCTCCGTCATCCAGCTGGAGATTGCTAACATTCCTGCTGAAAAACGTAGTTTCTCCGACTCCAAGTCTTGGCCCATAGTGAACATCAGCTGAGTGTCATCAGCGTATGATATGATCTCAAAACCAAAGTGCTCCGCGATCTTTGCTAGTGGGGCCATGTAGATATTGAACAAGGTGGGACTCAGGCACGAGCCCTGCGGTACACCCTTGTCCAGACATGTTTTGCCTGAAGAGTATGGCCCCAGGATGACCGTCTGTTGTCTATCTGACAGAAAGTGCTGCAGCCATTTTAGTGCTGTCCCCTGGACTCCGATTTCCATGTAATCTATTTATGAGCCTTGGGTGGGAGATAGTATCGAAGGCTGCTGACAAATCTACAAGTACCAGTGCCACTGGTCTTCCTGCATCCATCTCCTGTCTCAGTGAATCAGTCACAGCCAGGAGTGCGGTCTCTGTACTGAACCCAGGTTGGAATCCAGATTGTGAGGGATCAAGGATGTTATTGAGTTCGAGGTATGATCCCAACTGCTTATTTATTAGGCCTTCCAGTTGTTTACCCAAAAGAGGAAGCAGGGAGAATGGGCGGTAGTTACTGAGTGATTGTTGGTCCAATGTTGCTTTTTTTAGTATGGGCCGTACGCAGGCTTCCTTCCACTCGATGGGAATAGTTCCTGTTTCTATGGAGCAGTTGAAGATCTTTTGGATCACGGGGGCACACTTGGTGGCTAGAAGAGATATTGTCTTTGGTGGACATAGATCCCGAGGGGATCCGGATTTGGCTGTGGCCAGGGAGTTGTATACTTCCTCTAAGGTGATAGGCTGGAAACTGTCAAGTGTACAGGGAGTTTCTTTCCCTTGCTCTCATATCACAATGGTGGTCTCTAAATCCTGCAAAGGAATGACCGGACATTTTAAATAGATGTGGTCTATCTTTTCCTGAAAGTACTTAGCCAAGGAGTCACAGAGTTTCTGAGATTCCATGGGGGAATTGCTGCATGCTTGTGGGGAAATAAAATCCTGTACTATACTAAAAAGGAGAAGTTGAAGTCGTTGTCTCACTCTCCATGGATCATGGATCATAATGTCTTCTCAGCTATCTTGGGTTCAAGGCGATGTCTCTCTTCCTCCTTCAGGACCATTTCTCCTGACACGTAGGTAGGGTTGCAACAGTACATATAGGGTGACGGCCCTCTCTTTTCATTGTGGCCCCCACCTGGCATACGGAGGTCACGGACGGCACAAACAAGGTGACAGCCCTCTTCGGGTCACGGCAGTGTATCAAGAAACAGCCCTGCATCTCCCACAGCGCAATGGGTGGCAATCCTTATTCTTCACCGTGGCCCCTCCTGGAAAAGGGATCAGGGACTTTGGCATGTGGGAAGGCAGCCAGATCAGTGCGGCGATCCAGATGGACCAGAATTGTCCACTCTGCTCCAGGGATCCCCACTGGACCTCTCTCCTTCCAAGCAATCTCCTTTATCTCACAGGGCCCACTGTTCTTGGGTCTAATAGAAGCTGGTGCTACAGGCTCCATGCAAGTGTTCTTGGTACTCACCCTGTTTGGGGATTGGCAGACCCTTAGTCCTCTGTCGTGGTCACAACAGGCAGAACTCAAACTGAGCTTCTCCATGCTGATGTACAGCTGAATTTTGACAATTTGGGAGTCTCATGCTGTTTTTTTTTAAATCAATTTCCTGACAGACTTGTGATTTAGTATCTCTGTATTTGAAGTTTGTGTTCTGCAGGTTACTCGCTTTGAAGTGCCCACTCCTTTGTTGTGCTCTTCCCCCAGAGATCAGTCTATCACAGCAGGACAGTCTCCAATCTTGATTGCCCTGAACATAGGCCAAGGGAGTGACTAGAGGTTCACACCTGGATGTCAGCCCAAGTAATATGTTCTTCAACAGGTTACAAAGGCCCCCAACCCTACTCTTTATGATTCTCTTACCAGCCCCATCTCTTTCCTCAAATGTGTCCAGACCCCTTTGACCAAAGACCTCCTTTCAGAATCAAAGAGATCCCATTGAAGTCCACTGAAGAGTCTGGCATGTCCTTTCTCCAATGTGTGTCCAACTCAGTTCTCAGGAATGCAGCAATCCACAAATCTGTCTGGGGTAGACCTTTACCTCTCCCTACTACTCCAGCAAGCCCTGGGTCTCCCAAAATGGAACCCAGTGTCTATCTTGTATTGTGCTCTTCATAAGTGTCAATTAATGGCTTATAGTCAACACACACCACAAACTCCGAACCCTACAAATATTGGCGGAAATGGTGAACTCCCCACCAACATGCCAATGCTTCGCATTCCAACACAGAATAAGAAGCTTTTGCAACTTTCAGCCCACGACTGGCAAATGCCACCACTTCTCTTTCATCTCTTCTTTGTAGTAACACAGCACCTAACCACTATTGGCTAGCATCAGTGATAACAATGCTGGCATCCTTGTTGTCAAACGGCTTAAGAGGAATGGCATTGGAGACACACAACTTTATTTACTCAAACTCCTTGCCACATGCCTCACTCCACTTAAACGTCTGTCCTTTTTTTAGCAACAAACTTAAATTGTGTGTTCTTTCAAAACCTAGAAAAATATTCCAGTCTTGCCATAAAGGAGCGCAACTGATCCTTTCCTTCTGGTACAGGAGCCTCTGCTATGCCCTTCACAAATCTTGTTTAGGCTCTATGCCACACGCCGATAACTTGTGCCCTAGATAATCTACACTCTCTACAGCAAATGTACATTTATTGGCCCTCAGTGTCATTCCTTTATCCTCTAACACAGACAAAATCCCGTAAGCCTATTGTCATGACTTGACTTATCACTAGCATACACCAACAAACCATCAGGCGTTGGAAAACGGCTGAATCCGAAGCTGGACCAAATGGCATCCTCTTGAAACAGAATGCTTCCTCCAGATTGATAAATGAAGTTAGATGCCGTGACTTGTGATCCAAAACTACCTGATGATATGCGGATGCTATATCCAAAGTAGTAAAATTCTTTACCCCTTATATTAATGAAAACATTTGTGTGATATTGGGCAAAGTGTGCTTGTCCACCCAAATTCTGTTATTTTGAAATCCCTCAAATCAACACACAGGCGTTAATGACTCATTAGGCTTATGCACAAGGACAACCAGTGCCAACTATTCCGACCCTCCCATAGGTTCGATTATATCTTGTTCCTGCAACTTGTTCAATTTCTTTCGTAACTCATCTCATATCATCAATAAAACTCTTCTTACCTTATGCACATCAGGCTCCACCCCATGATTAAGTTGTATTCTGTGCTTGATTCTTCTCAAGATGCCAACCTTATCAGTGAAAACTTTGGGAAATTTAATCTCCCACTCAGATACTTGCATTGCCCAAACACTCATACACTCCTATTTTAACAAAACTTGATCAGCGTTATTTGGATCCAGAATTATTTTTAAATTTCTTTGTTTCATCCAACCCAACAATGACAACCCATACTTAGCTAGATACACCGTAGTAGGAGATGTGTTTCCTTTGAAATCTAAAATGGTGTCAAATTATAAGAGTACTTCTATAGGTTTCCCCCCATGTGTTACAAGTTTTATATCAGATTTCTTCAAAACAACATATTTTTCAGAAAATTTGGACCAATCGTTTATACCAATCAATGTGAAAGGTGACCCCGAATCTGCCATCATGCTCACCATCACATCGCTCACACCTACTTGACAATAGTCTTTTAACACCTGACATATTCAACACGAACATATTACCTGCAGAACAATCTGCCTTGGTTTCTGTGCATCCCTCAATGCTTAACACACAACTCTCCTCACTTGAATCTGATGAATTATGATCACCATTTTCATTCACCACACCTACAGTTTTTGTTTTTCCTTTATCCTTTGACCTGCATACTTTAGCTAAATGCCCTTTTTTCTTGCAATGAGCGCAAATGTTTTCAGCAGCAGAGGAAATACGTGAGTTGCCTAAATGAGAAGGACTGCCACACCTATAACATGTTAATGGTATCTTCTTTTTGTACGTTTTCTGATTCTTGGAAAATGTATTTTCTCCTTTACTAGACACTTTCGCAACAACATCCTTACTATCATGAGCAATGGAGCGACAATTTGGTTTATTTTACTAAGATCTTGGCCAATCCTCCATTTTTTGTTCGCTTTATGCAAAGCCATAATCGGAGTTTTACATGGACACTGAGTGACCGCCTTCAAGACTCCCTGTTCTGTTGTATCCTCAATTACTGGTGTAATCCCAGCTATCGCTTCAGGTGACAATTTGTAAGGGCAAGCCTGGGGGAAAACGGAGTTGCAAATTACAAATTGATGTTGATCTCTAAAAGTCCCTATCTTCACTGGGTCAGGAGCGGAAACTTTATTCTTGTGTTGCTGATTTGAAATGTCTACAACTTGGACCTCTTTTCATGAGAGGGGTAGGTTCAGGACCTCAACCATCCGTATGGTTGAACGAGTGGCACCGGTATCAATCAGAAAGGGCACGGGATGACCATTACCACAAGATGGCTGCCTAGATGGAGCCCCTAAATGGAGCTCCTGGATTCGGGATCACATTCAGTGATTAATACCGCAGCAATCCCGGCCATCCACCCGCCATCCACCCACCAACAGACACATACCTCATCGCGGAGGTGGAGGCCTCAGGCTGCTGTCTCAGGAGTTTGCATGCCCGTAGTCGGCTGGCCTCTTTCCTGCGTCTGCCGGGGAGGGCTGCAGAGAAGATCCCAGGCTTCTGTAGGAGCTCCCGTTCCCTTGCCATTACGTTTGCTGCTGCGGCCTTTGGTGGTGGTCGCCGGCCGATGCAGGAGTTCCCGAGCCATGGAGGCGGAGCCAGGGTGTCTCCGGGCCTGCGCTGGGAGGTCGGCGGCTGCTGCCGTTGGTAGGAGACACGTGCTGCTGTGGAGAGCCTGAGCCCTGCCCCGCTGATCTGAGCCGGTTCCTGGGTTTGTGGAGGCTGTGGCGCGCATCGAGGCAGGCACGGCAGCGGAGCCCTGGTGTTTCCGGGCTCACGCAGGGAGGTCGGCTGATGCGGCTTGGGAGGTGAGACACAGTGGAGCACTGCTGTGCTGGGATCACGTCATCGTGCACGGGGGCTGCTAGGAGACTACCGCCCTCAGCTGAGGAGCCTGGCGGAGCCCCTGTGTTCTGGGCTCGCACCTTCGTGGCGGAGGCGGCTGTTCCTGGACGTAGCGGCGTGGCTGAGCCCTGGTGTTTTGGCTCGCACAGGGAGATTGGCTGTTGCTTCTTTGGGACTGAAGCACAGCTGAGCCCTGCTATATGTGGCTAGCGCCTTTGGGCACGGGGGCTGTACGGAGGCTACAGCCCTCGCCTGGAGAGCGTGGCAGAGTCTTTTGATTCTAGACTCCGTTCTGATTAACATGTTCCTAGATGCCTGCTACTTCTGTGTTTGGCTGCGCTATAAGGCAGAATACGCTTTTGGATTATTGTGATGATCGCCTCTGCCAAATTATTCTCTCCCCAGTGTTACTGGCGGTCAGACCAGCTGTGCTTAAAACAGCCAATGGACTCTCAACTCCAGCCCAAGCAGTGCAAGTGAGGTAGGACTTCCTTCTTGTTTCTCCTTGGGGCGGCCATCTTTGAATAGCCTTGCTGCATCTAGTTGCGATGCACTGTATTTAATATGCTTCTCTGGTTGTCTATATAGTGCGGGGTTTTGCATGCCAGCTCTCATCACACATCTGCTCTGGACTCTGGCCTTCTTGGAACGTTATAGTAACCTATCTGTTCGGTAGCTTAAGCTGATACATTGCACCTTACTCTGATGCCATCTTCCTTAATGAAGGTTGTGGATCTCATATGAAGTTGCAATTTTGCACTACCCTGGTTTGTCATCTCAACATCTAGCTTTTTGCGGACAGGAGCTCTGTTCAGCCGCACCTGGAACACGTTAGGATTATTGCTCCCCTAAAATTGGACTACCTCACCTCCCTTACCACCTTTATTTTGCACGCTTTTCTCACCATGGCTCAACCTACTAATAGCTCCTCTGACTTCCTTGTTCAGGTAGGCCTGAATGCTTTTAAGATTGTCTACCCCCCCCCCCCAACCTCTTGAAGAAAGCGGCAAAGTCCTTCAAGGACAATCTGCTCAAACGTTGTCTGGAAATGCTCATCTCGGACACCTACTTTTCCACGTCAAAGGGTGTGGTGGTTACTGACTTCATTTTCTACACTACCAGAAAAGCCCAATGGAGAAGAGCTCTAACTTCTTCACTTCGTTCCAAACTGCTGAGGAAAACCCCCCACAGTTTCCGTATAACCATACTTACCTCTCCTGTCCTTAATGCTGATCTGACCATCTCCCTATACAATAATGGTAACATCCTCATTCAAGCCTCCGACCTGAATCTCAAGAGCTTTGACATAATATTTATGTGGATTAAAAATACACTTAACAACTCGAACCCTGCCAGTCATCATCATATCAGTCTCCCCACTAATGCAAAACCTTCGGTTCCCTCCGCCTCTTTCTCCTCCTGCTCCGCTTCCCCCTCATTCCACATGAACCGGTCTGTCAATTCCTCCTTCACGGAGGGTGAGTGTAATACCCACATACCTATTTATTTATTTATTTATTTATTTATTTATAAAGTTTTATATAGCGCGAACAAGATCCCGAGGGATATCAGAGCGCTTTACAATATGATAGAAGGAAGGACATAAATGCAATATCCACATTAAGTAGGAGAAAAAAAAAGAAATAAAAACAGGAATGGTCGCAGATTACAGGACAATTGCACCCAGGAGGGTAATACAATAAACAGGTGTAAGCGGGCAACGAGGGGGGGTCACAGTATGCAGTAAAGAAGAGCCGTATCAAATGGAGGTACAATGGTAGTAGGAACAATGTCAACGGGCAAGTGAGCCTATCCCACTTAGGGTAAGAATTTGTTCATTAGGAATCTTTTGGCTTCCAATTTGAACGCCGTCGTTGAGGAGATTCTGCGTACTTCCGGTGGAAGAGAGTTCCATATCTTTGGGGCAGCGCCAGAGAAGGCTCGGTGACAAGTTCTCTTTTTGTTAAGGATGAGTGGTTTCAAGAGGAAGGTAGAGGCGCTTCTTGAGGCTCTTACACCACAAGATAGTTCAAGTTTTTGAGCCAGGTACGTGGGAGTATTGAAGTGAAGGGCTTTGTGCGTCAGAACGGCAATCTTTAATTGAATTCGTGCTTCGTAGGGCAGCCATTTGAGAGATTTTAGGACTGGGGATATATGTTTGTTTCGTTTGGTGTCTGTAACCAGTCTAGCCGCAGCGTTCAGTGATGCCCTTAGTGGAGCCAGGGCGTATTTGGGAAGGCCACAGAGGGTAGCACTGCCGTAGTCTAGCCTCGGCAAGACAAGCGCTTGGACCACCTGCTTGAAATCATTTAGTGGAAGGAAAGGTTTGATATTTCTGCGTGACCTCATCAAGTGGTTTGCTCCCTTACATACATTGTTGATATGATTTTTCATATTCAGGTGCTTGTCCATAGTGATTCCAAGAGACCTAACCCTGACAACCAGGTTAATCTTTACCTTGGCTCCGTTACTATCAACTCGAGGGCCCTGCTCCCAGCTTCTTCTTCCCCCAGTACTTCTCCCACTTACCCACACCCTACTTTCTCCTCCCCAGTGCGTCCCCCATCTCTTTGAATAAAATCACCTTGCCCGCCACCAATCCTAATCAAGGATTATCTCTGCATCCGCCTACACCGAGTCCTACTACCCTCTATGCCAATCCACACCCCCTAGTGGATATTAAGTCTAATCTCAAGAGGGATTCTATCTCCCCTACAACCGTTGTGAGGCATTTATTCTGCCATCCAACACCCCTCTTCCAAAGGGGACTTCCCCTTTATCGTACTCTAGGCTGGCCACTGACTGCGACAGCCTCCCTTACATTGAGGAGAAGATAGCAGACCTCAAGCAGGATCTCCTTACTGTCAAAGATAACCTGCAGACCTTTTTACAGTTCTCCCTGATGATGGAGAAGTTTTGGAAACTTTTCCCCTTCCTGGGGACCGACCAACCCAGTCCTCCCCCAAGGGCTAAACACAGTGGGGATGAACTGTCTTCTCACATTTACCCACTTAGCCATCTCTGGAGAACCCGGCCTCTTCCAAACCACCAGTGTAGGCCCCTTAGGTTTTTGCCGCAGTTGTCGACGATGACACCCTCTCTCTTCTTATATCATACAATGGCTCTGGGTATGGCCCCTCTGACTCTACAATCAACATCCCAACTATCTCCTTTGACCCTGGTAGAGAACCCAGTGTGAACCTAAGATCTGTGAATAGGGATAACCTTCTTCAGATCACCACGTCTCACAGTGAAGTAGTGACTACCAGCGCACACATCAAATCATTGCTTCTAAACTGCAGATCTGCTGTGAATAACGCAGCAGATATTTTGGAACTCATCATCTCGCAAAACTTAGACCTCTTGATCCTTACTGAAACTTGGCTCAATGACTCCTCCTCTCCAGTTCTCGACATCTTAAACCCTCCTGATTATGACATTATCATATGCGATCGACCTGTTAAAACTGTGGGGGGGCATTGCTTGCATACATCTCTCTAATCTCGTGCTGAAACAAACTCAAAATTCTCTGATGTCCTCCTGTGAGCAACTAGTCACCGAAATCTGGAACAATGACAAGATTGTGTGCTTCACACGATTTATCATCCACCAGGGGAAAATCTTCTCTTCATCGAGCAAATGATGGAGTCCATAACCTCATGCTCAGACCAACACAGCCATATCTTCCACGGAGACTTTAACTTTCATTGGAACGACACTAATGATCCTTTAATATGCTCCTTTAAGGCCTTCCTCTCTGACCTCTATTTCACCCAGGTCTGCAAGGGACCTACCCACAACAAGGGCACCACCCTCGACCTTATCATAGCTAGAGACAACATCATTCAACTTGATGACATTTTACCCTGTGACTGGTCGGATCACCAAATATCCTTCTGCATACTGGAAAATATCATGCGCAGACACGGCCAACCACGTAAAACCAAACAACTGTCTCGTAACCTGAGAGACATCAACATTAGTGATCTAACATCCATTTGCAAGAATAGTCTCAAGCCACTCCCTAATATGACCAATCTGGACTACCTTACTGATCACTACATTAACTCTATGACTAGTATTTTCGACTCTATTGCTCTAAAGCAACTCAAAAGGATTCCGATTAAACAATCCAAACCCTTGTTTAATAGCTCCCTAAATGATGAACGTCGCAAACTTAGGCTTTCAGAGAGACTTTGGAGAAACTCTTCCTCCACTACCAGCCTCAATCAGTTAAGGAAGATGAGAAGCGCATACAACAAACGTATTCACAATGCTAAAACCGATCACTTCAGGGCTCAACTTGACAGCGCTAAAAACGTACCCAAGAAACTCTTTGAAATCATCAAACAGCAAGCTAACCACTCTACCAACCCTAGCTTGGGACACATAACCTCCTTTCCTAGTGGGGAGGACTTCTCAGCACACTTCGCTGAAAAGGCTAGGAAAATTGAACTTGAGCTGCAACCTACCACTCCAAATCTGCGCCATCTGAACTCCCCCGCATCATCAGAGGAACCTATGGAACCTTCTGCAGCGAGTGCACCTTCCTTCCACATAAGTTGCACTCCCAAAAACAACGCATCATGGAATACTTTTCTTCTACCAGATGACACGGAACTTCTCCAATCTATGGCGTCCTTAAAACCTTCCAATCACTTGAGCGATCCACTACCGGCCAAGCTTTTTAAAGACCTCAATTCAGCCATCCTCCCTCTGTGGTCCCGGATCATCCAAGAATCCCTCTTACGTGGGAGGATTCCAGATTGCCTCAAGTCATGTCAAGTCAATCCCATCCCAAAGAAGACCAATGCAGACTTAGCTGATCCCAATAACTTCCGTCCGATCACCAGCATCATGACTCTAGCTAAACTGCTCGAGAAATGCATCCACCCACAGCTCTGCAACCATATTGAGAAATTTCAGCTCCTTGACCTCTACCAGTCAGGTTTCAGAGCAGGGCACAGTACTGAAACAGCACTAACTCACATCGTTGACGACGCCTTGAGATCTCTTGATTAAAACGTCCCTTGTCTTCTGATTCTTCTTGACCTATCCTCAGCATTTGACACCGTCAAACATGAAAACCTAATTGCTCTTCTTTAATATAGGATGGGATTTTCAGGCCCCGTCTTAAACTGGTTTGCCTCTTTCTTACAGAACCGCACCCAAAGAACCAAAGTTTACCAATTCCTTTTAACCAGTACCCCGGTCACCATTGGAGTACCTCAAGGCTCTGCATTTTCACCCACTCTTTTCAACCCTTTTATGGAACCGCTCTCCGATATTCTGAACCGGTCTAACATCCAGTACCATATGTATGCTGATGACACTCAACTATATTTGAAGATCGCCTCTCCAGATGACATAAAAACTCTAAATGATGCACTCCTAAAAACTCAACAATGGTTAACTCTTAACCATCTATTGTTAAATACCCTCAAAACTGAATTCCATCTGATTTCCCCCCTCCTCCCTGCAACCATTCTGCACCTACCCTGGACTGGCTCAAACATCTTACTGCACTTAACTGCACTCCGCATGTTGTTGACTCAGCTAAATCTTTAGGTATAACCTTGGACAAATACCTAAATATGCAAGATCACATCAGTGCAACTATTAGGGTAGCCAATCTTCAGCTCAACACCCTTAGGAAAATCAAGCCTTTCCTTCCACCTAAGGGCATCCAGCCAGCTGTACAATCCCTAGTTATCTCACGCTTGGAATATGGTTTGGTGACCCTTGCTGGGCTACCTAAAACTAGTTTGGCTCCGCTTAGAGCCACCCTGAGCGCTTCGGCCAGACTCATCACTGGCTCCAGAAAACATGACCACATCACGCCAGACCTAATTCAACTAAACTGGCTGACCATTGAAACAAGCATTTGCAATGCAATAGGTCTCGCATTATTAAAGTTTGAGCTATTGGTGTTGCATTTGCAAGAGTTTGAGCTATTGCCATTGTAAACGACAATGCCTTTTATTTATGTGTTTCGAAAAGCTGTATGCGGTGCATAAACACGCCCTTTGTACTTATAGTCCTTGCTTACGAAAAGGAAGGCTGGCAGTAAAAGAGGCATAGTTACTGCCAGCGTTGCTTCTCGTAAGCAACGACTGCAAGTACAAAGTGCCTGTTTACGCACCGCTTGCAGGTTTTTAAAATACAGAAATAAAAGGCATTGGTATTTACAATGCCAATAGCTCAAACTCTCGCAAATGCGACACCTATTGCATAGCAAATGCTTGTTTTCTTATTGCGTAGTAGAACCACTCTTTGTGGAAAACAACAATTATGCCATGCCAGATAGTCTTACAGGCATTCACAGATATACAAACCTACAATAAGTTTCCTATATTGAGGTTTTGGAATGTTCCGTTTTTTAAAGCACAATAAAGATGGGGGCTGTTGGTGGGGGTTGAGAGGTAACTCCCACCTTTAACTTGTGAGGGCCTGAGCATGGTGAGGTAGCCTGTCTGCTTTGTTTCACTGTTCTACCAAGGTTTTAGGAACTGTAAGATTCCTATCAACAACAGCAAGTGATGGATGATCTGTGGCTCAAAACCTAATCCCAAGTAGTAATTGTAATAATTCATTATTATTATTTAGACCGGACTAAATATTGATAATGAATCATTACAATTACTACTTGTGATTCCGCTTTGGTTTGCCCACAGATGAGTGCAAACATCCTTTTGTGTGAATATTAATCCAAAATGAGGGATGAATGCTAGCCACTAAAAAACAAAAGTGTCTGTCCATCCCCTATTTCTCCTTGCTATTTTTCCAGATGTGGTCTGGATGAGATGCCCACAGATTTGCCAGAGCAGCCGGGAGTGCACATCTGTTTGGTGGGAAGGGATAGCAAAAGATGGTGAGGGCGAGGAAGGAAGTAGGGGGAAAGTAAGAGTAAAAAGGATAGAGAAGGTTGGGAAGGGATAGCAAAAGATGGTGAGGGGGAAGGAAGGAAGTAGGGGTGAGCAAGAGTAAAAAGGATAGAGAAAGTTGGGAAGGGATAGCAAAGGATGGTGAGGAGGAAGGAAGTAGGGAGCAAGGCAAGAGTAAGAAGGATAGAGAAAGTTGGGAAGGGATAGCAAAACATGGTGAGGGGAGGAAGGAAGTAGGGGGCAAGGCAAGAGTAAAAGATAAAAGTTAGGAAGGGATAGCAAAAGATGGTGAGGAAGGAAGTAGGGGGCAAGGCAAGAGTAAAAAGGATAGAGAAAGTTGGGAAGGATAGCGAAAGATGGTGAAGGGGTGAATACAGAAAGAGGAGGAGCATGGTCGCGACAGAAGGAAGGAAGGGCGACTTGGATGCTACCAAGTACAAAAGGACGTCTGTCTAATTCTGGCCTGTCATTGGTGATGAAGTAGCGCCGCCTTCCTGGCCCCCCTAGGGACACTGTCTACAGCCTTTTGTGGTGCTGGGACGCTAAGAATAGCCGCCTGTGCTACTGGGAGAGATTAGAAACGTCCATCACCGGGGAGGTGAGAAGGGGGCGATTACGGCATTGTGGGGAGAGCGAACACCGCAGGCATCTCGGACCGGCACACGCAGCATACTTCACAGCAGCCGGGGGCGCGCAGAGGGGGAGACAGGTGCTGAAGGGAAACAAAGCAACAGCGACAAAGAAAGGGAAACGGGGGAGACAAACAAAGAGAGAAAGCAAAAGAAAGAGTGGAAAATAGGTTAAAGGAGAGGGAGAGAACAAAGAAACGGAGGAGGCAAAGGGCGGGAGGCAGACAAAGAAAGGTGGCAAAAAAAAAGAAACAATGGGCGAGAGCTGCTTGGCGCCACCATCATTGTTACCTTGGGATCCTGGAAATCCGTTCTCTGGCCAACATTGTAAATGACAATGCCTTTTATTTATGTGTTGGTTTTAAAACAGATAAATAAAAGGCATTGTCATTTACAATGCCAATAGCTTAAACTCTCGCAAATGCGAGACCTATTGCATTGCAAATGCTTGATGCGAGACCTATGGCATTGCAAATGCTTGTTTATGTATGCCTGTAAGTAGCCAGGGGAGACGACCAGGGGAGGAAGTGTGAAGTATTATGCAGATTGCAACTTATTAAGGCTTCAGAGCGGTTAGATGGGCTGGGGAGAGGTCACCTTGCTTTGGACCTATGCATTAGTAAGGATGCTTGTGATGCACGTCTCCAGCGATCTGTAGGCGAAGGGGAGGGAAGGAAGCTTGCAGTACAAAGCTAACTGGAACCCAGAGACAGCATTGAAATGTGGCGTCTTGTCACAGCAGGTGTCTCCATTCGGTCGCTCCCTCCGAAAACACCCGATAGTAAACTGTGTTTAACATTCCTAAGGGGCTGGCTGCCATGTAATGCTTGACTGCAACTTTCTACTCCACCCCGAATGGCCCATTAGCAATTCGAAAAGTTTGATTTGCCAAGAAAACCGTCCCCAACTGTGTAACTGTTAGTGCATAAAACAGTGTTACGGATTATAATAAAAAGATCCTTGAAGTTTAAAAAAAAAAAACGGAGTGCTCCTAACTGGTAAGGATTATTGTTAAAAAAGGAAGTAATTTAGGTCATATTTACAAATGTTAACTTTGTATTAAATGAAACATGTAAGATGGACTGGGGAAAAGTCACTTTGCAGCCACACTGTAACTGGGTAACAACGTTTTTTATGTATACCTGTAAGTAGCTGGGGGAGACGGCCAGGGGACGAAGCTTGAACAATTTGCAGATTGCTGCATATTAAGTGTTTGGAAAAGTTAGATGGGCTGGGAAGAGGTCACCTTGCTTTGGACCTATGCATAAGTAAGGATGCTTGTGAAGACATTTTTACTTTTCCAAAAATGTAACATGTAAGCGTAGCTTAGGAAAGGTCACCTCACGCTCTAACCCTCTAAACAACGCAAGTATGGCTGTAACTTGCTGGGGCAGACAGCCTGAGGCACAACGTCTATAATAGGAAAGTGATGCCTCCTTTAACAAAGGAAAAAATAAAGGTTTGTGACCAAAAACACATAAACATATAAAGTAGGCTGGGAAGAGGTCTGTATAATTAAAAGATCACCAAACAAAAATATAAGAGCGGATAGAGAAAGCAGTGGTGCTTAGTATAATTCAAAGAATATTTTCGCTTTAAAAAAAATAAAACACGTAAGCTTTGCTCGGGAAAGGGCACCTTGCTCGCCACGCTCTAACCCTCTAAACAACGTGTATTAAGCATGCCTGTAACTTGCTGGGGGAGAAGGCCAGAGGCGTCACGTCTATAACAATAAAGTGAGGCCTCCTTTAACAAAGAAAACAAGCACTGGTCAAGGCAGGAAGCATCAATTAAAAACAAGGAGAAGGGGCGGGAACGACACCGAGGGTGGGTGGCGGTATGGGTGATGACGGTGGTGGGGACGACACAGAAGGGCATCGACCAATGCAATTAAGAAAAAAAGAATTATGAAAGGCGTACACTTACCGTCCTGCGGGGGTGGGGGTGCCGTTGTTTGTCGCTTTCCAGGCTCCTCTTTCCTCCGCAAACATCACAGGGCGAGAAAGACAATAATAATGCGAAGGGGCGGGGAGAAGGCAACAGGAGAAGCCTGCAACTCATTCCTCCCTTCGCCGAACTGCCAACGGGAGCTTCTGAGGTGGGCCTGGGAAGGAAATAAAAACAAGCGGGCACTGGGCTAAAACAAAGCACTGCGCCCAGGTACACTGTAACACTAGCATTAATTGAAATAAAAATGAAACTGAAAGCGCGCATGGCGCGCTGAAATTTAAAGTGACACAAGCAATGGTCAAGGCAGGAAACGTAGTGCGCGCGCACCACATAGGAGCGGGGGCTAGAGAGCGCGGCAGCAAAAGCGAGACGAACGCGCGCTGCTGCGCGTTCTGGCCACCGTCGGGAATGGGCGCGGCAAAGGCGGGACATGCACCCGCCTTTGCCCAATCGCGTGCCGCTTTTTCACAAACAAAGCACGCTACAGCCAATGAGGGCTTCTGAAAACAAAACCACACGCACGAGCGTGTAGGTCGTTTTCAGAAGCCCTTTCTAGAGGTCTCGCGCTGCGCGAGCAGTGCTGCGCACTGCAACGCTAGGCGCGAGACCTAAAAAGGATCAGGTTCAAGATAGCTTGCCTGACGCACAAAGCTATTTAACATAACACCCCCGTTTACCTGGCAAAAAAACTTGAGCTATCGGGCTCGAGTCAGAACTTAAGAAGCTCTAACACCCTATTATTGAAACCTCCCAAATTCAATAAGAAAATAACTTACAATCATGCTTTCTCTGGACTTGCTCCAAGAATATGGAACGTTCTTCCCCCTGAGATCAGAACCAACCCATCTACTGCCTCTTTCAAAAAACATATCAAATGGCTACTCCTGAATGACCTTCAACAGCATTAACCCGGATATTATCGCTATCTACTTCTGTCTCCGGTCTGGGTACTCTTTTTAACGTGCTGTTTCAATTGGGTTTTTTGTTTCTTCTCTGCTGTAATCTTACACGTCCCACTAGATTGGCTGACTCCCCCTGTCCCCTTTTGACCTTGTGTGCCCCCCTTGACCTTTTGCTTGTTAAGTTATCTCTTTTGATCCATTTTGTTGTTGTACTCATACTTACGCCACTTTGTACTGCGCTCTGATACCCTTTTGAGTCTTGTTCGCGCTCTATAAAACTTTTCAAATAAAATAAAGAAATAAATTAACTTCTCCCTCCACATAAGGGCCTTTCTGATCAACTTCGAGAACTGTGCCAAGTACACAATACTTCTCCCCTCTCAGGCACCATCATTGGTCCTGTTCAAGTTCATACAAGTTTTCAAACATGATGGAATTCTGCGAAACCTCATTCTGGAATGGGGCCTGTTGATTTTGGGAATTGGGCTGAAAGTCGTGGTTCCCATTCTGCATCTGTGCATGCATCATAGGAGCTTGGGGCAACCCAGACTTTGGGAATTTGGGATTCTTTGGGGACTTTGACATCAGAGGGATTCCCTCCTGTGCCACAGGCTTTGGTACTTGAGCATGAGCCTGCATCTATTCAGGGTTGAAACAACACTTCCTCTTCCAGTGACCAACCTTGTTACAAATGTGGCAAGGGGTAATCTTCTTTAAAGCGTTAATATTTGAAGAATTTACATTCCCTCAACCTTTCCCCTGTCCAGGCATGCTTCCCGCATAGGTCATGGCAACCCCTAACATGTTTAATCCACTGGTATTATCAAAGTCAAAATCCATATTTGTCACGCTCACGCCTCTCACTTCCCATTCGGTGCTAGCTTGGTTTGAGCAAGCATAAGTCTCTCCTTCAAATTCTGCCATTTGGCCTCTAAAGTGTCACTGCAGTGCTTTGCATAGTGCAGGATCTCGTCTAAGTGTTTTGGCTGCCAACATAGCACATTCTGAACAATATGGGAACTGATCTAGGGTAGTGGCGTAATTTACGAAGGTTACAATAAACCCTCCCAGATTCTCATCAAGGGGATAATTCATAACACTATGTTCTCTAAACACCTGCATTAAGCACTTAAAGTAGGCTTGGACTGTTTTTTTGGGGTCCTGCAGAGTCATAAATATCTTGGGCGAATCTGTCTCTTTCTGGAGGACCTTTGTGTTTAGAAGGGCTATGACTGCCTCGTATTTAGTTTTCACAGTCGGGTCGTTCGTGTTTGCGACTCTCAGGGGTTCTTGCGTCAGCTAGCCTATGGCCCTTTTGTATTCTGCCCATAAATATTTTGGGTCTACCACTTCAAACAACATGTCAAGGTCTTTCTGCAACACCTTGGAGATGGTCAAAATCCTTTTATCTGAGTATACCATCAATATGGGTGTTCTCTTAGTTTAGGGAGAGAATTTGTGAAGTAGAGCAAATCAGCTTGAGACCAAGGAAATATGCACAAAGCCTCCTCCCTGTACTCCCTTATGGATCCCTCTGTATCTCCTTCCTTCTCCTCTCCCACATTTCCCTGTCTCAGTCTCACTTTGGACCTCGCCTTGTTGGATCAGTGTTCCCTGAACTTATGCTACTCACTTAATTCTCTGATGCATTCAATCAGTTCCTTCACATGAGTCCTCAAGCCTCTAGTCTTCAGCACTCGAAAATCCCTGTAGCTAGTATTCATCTTAGTACTTCATCGCAACTTCTTCTTCTGCATCATATTATACACATACTCATCTGCCAATGCTTCCCCCTTGGCATAGGCATCTCAATCCGCCCTTGTAGCTTCTTGGCTCGAGTCAATCAATTTGCTCTCCTTGTAATGTCCCAAAAGATCTAATCGCACATGTTAGAAATGGGGGTCTCTAGTTGGCAATAGTTTGCACCGTTGTCCAAGTAGGGACCCTTCTTCCTTGTCAGAGTAAGGGGGATACACTATTAAAATAACCCCTGCTCACCCCCTTGGTAGCTTGGCACGAGCAGACAGGCTTATCTCAGAGGCAGTGTGTAAAGCATTTGTGCACACATACAGTAATATAGTGAAAGCACTACAAATGGACACCACACCAGTTTAGAAAAATAAGTAATCTTTATCTAAACCAAACAAGACCAAAACGACAAAAATTCACAATACAGTAATCAAAATAAACTTCTTAGAAGGTAAAAACGATTCTGTCCATAGCAAACTATAGATGCAACACTTTTATCACAAAGTACCTTGGATGCGTCAAAATCAAAAACAAGAACGGCCGCAGGGAAGGTGATGCGTTGGTTCCTTACTGCCACGCAGGGGAGGTGATGTGTCAGGTTCCTTACTCCAGGGGAGGTGATGCGTCGGTTCCTTACTGCCACGCAGGGGAGGTGATGTGTCAGGTTTATTACTGAAGGGGAGGTGATGCATCGGTTTCTTACTGCGTGGGGAGATGGTGCGTCGGTTTCTTACTGCGGCCCCGGTGTCCTTGTAGACTTGGCGCCCCGGTGTGATGTGTAGGGATCGGGATGCGTCGGTTCTCAATGCGGCGGCGGCAACAGCGCTGTGTTGGTTTCTTCAGCCGCAGTCCCACAATGCTTTGGTTCTTGCAGGCGCACAGCAGGGCCTACATCGGAATCGGTGCGGTGATCTCGGACTCCGTAGATTGGTGCACTCTATGTGGCGTGCAGCGATTTCTCCAGCCGCGGGCAGGCGATGCGTCGGTTTCTTAAGCGGCACGATGACGATGCGTGGAACTTCTTCCTGCATGGCGGCGATGAATCCGAAACAGGTGCGGATGCGTTGCGCTTCTCTTAGTTGTGTCGCTTTTCCAGCTCCCAACAGCAGGAACATTCTCCAGAGGCCCAGAACAGCAGCAGGCACCTCTTGGCAGGTCAGAACTCCAGCAAGGAAGTTCGTGGGAGCTGGGGGTGAAGTCTTTGTGTTAATGATCTCACTATAAAAGCCCAGATCAGCTCAGTGGTCTCTGCATGCTTTTTCCACCTTCGTAGAATTCGAAAAATTAGCAGATTCCTCTCCATCGAAGCCCTGACCCAAGTGGTTCTTGCTCTGGTGATCTCGCGCATTGACTATGCCAATTCCCTGTACGTTGGTATACCTGCGTACCAAGTCCATCGCTTGCAGCGAGTCCAAAACCAGGCAGCTAGACTTATTCTTGGACAGCCAAAGCATTCCCATGTGAAACCGCTGCTGAGAGGCCTCCATTGGCTCCCTATACCCCAACGCTGCCTGTTCAAACTGGGCTGCATTATCTACAAAGCCCTATTAGGATGTGGTCCCGCTTTTATTGCTTCAAACATTCAGCGATATCTCCCCTCTCGCGATTTACGTTCATCTAACAAGAACTTACTGGTCTCTCATGCGTTCAAACGAAAGAAACATGGCGGCCTTAGATACACGTCTTTGGCCCCTCAATTTTGGAACGCTCTTCCTCTGTATCTGCGCACTGTGGACTCCTATACCCAATTTAGGAAGTCACTTAAAACCTGGCTTTTCTCCCACGCCTACAAGTGACACTTACCTTCTGTTTGGAATTTCTGCTGTCTTGCCCTTAGCGCCAAGAAACCGTTTGGTGAACGTGCGCTTTAGAAATGACTTTTAACATAACATAACATAACAATGAGACTTCAGAACAGGAGGCAAGCTCTCCTTCAAGCCCTTGGAGATCTTCCTCAAGCAGGGGACACAGCACACAGCAATGTCCTTGTCCTTTCCTTGGCAGAAACAGACACTGCAGGCCAACCCCAGACAGCACACAGAAAAGGGGCAGTACTTCTCCTTCAGTTTCTCCAGCTCTTCTGCTTGGCAAAGATTCCTCTTGAATTCCAGAAGTAATCTAATCTTCAGGGGTCTGGGTCCCAACTTTTATAGTCCCTTTCTCTTTGTTCTCTAGCGTCAGAGAGGCTCTGTGCTTAGTCGAAACCAGTTCTGTCCTCTCTGGTGCAGCTTCCTGGCAGGAGGTGGAGACAGCATTGTGTAAGGCAGACCAGGCCTATTCAGGTGCAAGGAAATCTCCTCCCCTACTCTAAATGCAGCCAGGTCTATTCAGCCCAGCCCTGACTCATTTAGGAAAGGCAGGACAGATATCAACCACCCGCCCCAGTGGCTGTCTGAGAGAATGCACATCCCCAGCCCCTGTCACTCCAAAGCCAGACAGTCAATACACAAACCTAGCAGAGGCACACTGAATTGCTAAGCAAGAAAATACCCACTTTCTCAAAGTGGTATTTTCAAACCCAGGTTATAAAAATCATCCTTACTAAAAGATGCATCTTTATATCCTGAGTTCAGGCATACTAAATCCATCTTTCTACCTTGTCCCAATGGGAAGTTATATTCATAAGATGTTATAAATAAACTCCCATTCTATCCTATTGGACAAATAGCCTTTCAAGAGTGAGAAACGAAATACACTGTATTGTATTATCAGGACATGTCACACACCTCAGTACATGTCCTACCTTTCACATACACTGCACAACTGCCCATGGGGCTACCTTGGGCCTACCTTAGGGGTGTCTTACATGTAAGGGAAGGTTAGGGCCTGGCAAGTGGGTGCACTTGTCAGGTCAACATGGCAGTACCAAACAGAGCACAGACACTAGTGGCAGGTCTGAGTTACATTTACAGGCTGCTCATGTGGGTGGCACAATCAGTGCTGCAGGCCCACTAGCAGCATTTGATTTACAGGCCCTGGGCACACACAGTGCACTGTACTAGGGACTTACCAGTAAATCAAATATGCGAATCATGAAATCACCAATCCATAAATACAATTTACAGGGAGAGCACATACACTTTAGCACTGATCAGCAGTGGTAAAGTGCCCAGAGTCATAAAACCAACAAAAACAGGGTCTAAAACAGGAGGCCAAAAAGCAAAAAGTCTGAGGATAAACCCACTGGAAAAGCCAGGTCTAACAGCACATTTCCCCTGAACGAGCACTTCGAGCTCAGTTTTCAGTTGGACAATGTTTATTCTCTGTGTTGCCGATCCATTAGGGGCTGTTGTTCCAGGAGCTCTGTATGGCTGGTACGGGAGGGCCCTTGGACACCTCCTACTTGGTCCTTCGAAACTATGACATTGCGGGATTCTATGACTACCTGACTGCTTGGAGTGGGTTGAATCTGCAGGATACTCAGGACCAGACGAACTGGAAGGGGCCCCATGGTGGTTAGGATTTGAGTGGTAATGGAAGAAAAGGTCGAGGCTAGGGGAGTCTGGATACTTCCTGCCTTTGCATAACTCGGGGGAGGGGGTGCGTGCCTCTCCAGGATTTAGGGCGGTAGGTTCATTCTCTGAGGAAGGTTGGGGTAGGGGTCCTACTGTCGGGCTGCATTATATGGGGTGGTCTGGACCTCAGAAGCTCATCTATAAGAGTGTCCTCTTCATCGTTCTCTGAATCTGATTCTCCCTTGGATTTCTTTGAAGGGGTAGGATTCTCTTTTCCATTGTCTTGTTATTTATCGGTAAGCACCTACAGTCTCAATCACATCCTCTCTCCAACTCCTCTGCCTCTCATCATCCTGAATATTCATCCAAGAACAAAACTTCCTTCGGGTCCTGAGCGCAAACCTCTTTCTATGTTTCGCACTTTGCAACTGTTACAATTCAATGCTTCAAACTAAGTGGGTCTAGGCTATGGCCTTTGTTCAGACATTCTCTGCCTCAAACTATCAATTTTAGATCTGTGAAACATTCTGCATAGAGGAAACTGTAACCCCTTATCTTTCTCAGTATACTGATGCCATTAGTTGTACCAATAAAGTTACTAGTGGCTGGCAGAGGTGCAATTTTGTAGATGTACAGGCAAGATGGCCTCTTGACAAATGTGTGACTACAGAGGACATCATCCCCTCCCAGACCGGGGAGCTGGTATCCCCTAAAGTTAGGATGTGATATACTCACATCCAGGTAGGAATCACCTGGGTTTCTTGGTTTCACCAAGTATTGTCTTTTGGCAAGTAGGCCAGCCCATGAGGGTCCTTGGCCCTGAAGAATGCCCATGACCTGTATAGGCTAGCAATAGGCTAGCGATAGGGGCAGAAACATGTTGGCTTAGAGGCATGGTTAGAGCCATTGTCCTCATTCTCCATCCCAGTTTAGTTTTTAGACATACTAAACGTTCCCAGAATTAAAGGTGAAACACCTGTGTGCCCCAAAGTATTTTTAACTGATTTTGCAAATGTCCAGTTGTACTTCATTTAAGAACTCCCACCTTCTCTCTAGTGCTTGGTTGTCGAGTCCGCCCTGGTGGCACTGCCCTACTAGGGTCAGGAAAGGTTGCCTATGATGAAGCATGCCACAAATTGTGGGTGAGGCTTCGTCTTCCAAACGATTGGTCTTCCCAACTGTCCTGACAGAACCCCTGTGATGCCTAAATAGGGCAGGGATTCTGCTTTTTACAAAGGAGTAGTCTCATTTTTGTTGGAGCTACCACACCCATTTGTGTTATATTATTTGAACCAAACCATTTCCCTAGATGGTGTACCTTCAGGAGGAAGGTACTCTTCCTTATCTGTGTTATTCTGGGTTTTCGAGGAAAGGATACCCATTTTCCCACTTCTCTCTCGCTTTGTCCATTTCGCCTTTCTCTCAAGCCTTTGCTCACTCACGGAGGTCACGGCTTGTCCACCAATAACAGCGTAACCAAGTCAAAGGTCAACTTATTGCAGCACAGATGTCGGCATCTGCCAGCCTATCCATGCACGGCAGTTTATGACTTAACAGCCCATGTACGGTCAGAATTTCCCGATTTCATTCGATCTCACTCTGTATTAAACTTCAACGTTGTCTGCTTCTTCTAATGAAAGTCATTTGTACAAATAGTGCTATTCCACCATGTAACATTCACGCAAAGCAGACTTTTGTCCAACGGGAGTTTGCCATGGCCAAATGTATCCACTCCCGTGCACTAAGGAATGAACGATAATTGGCCTCAATTAGTACAACCGCTCAACAGGAAAATTATGTCCATGTCTCAAGGTAAACAAACGTATTGAGTTCAAGGACCTATGTTATATTTTTCGAGTTCAGCAGGGCTTGGCACCCTCATACATTCAAAGCCTTGTCCAGCCGTACCTACCCTCCCACCAATTGAGATCAGCCAGCCTTTTTCTTTTTTCAGTTCCTAGAGTACGGCAGACCCATATGAGAGGTCGCTCGTTCTCTTACCTTGGACCTAAACTGTGGAATTCTCTTCCTTTGGAACTTAGGATCTGTCAGTCTCTCTTTGCCTTCTGTAAAAAGCTAAAAACCTTCCTTTATAGTCAGGTTTAATTCCTCTCCTCCAATCCAGCTGCAACCTCACTCGTCCTGCTCAGCGCTGGAAAACCCTGTTGGGTAGCTGTGCACTCTATAAATCTTTTAAATAAATGAAATAAATAAATGTCTTTGTTAAGGATTCCTATTTTCCATTTTTACAGATTTTTACAGATAAATACAGACAGAAAAACATTTATTTTCTTGACTGTATTTATTTGTAAATGTGGATAAAAACGGAAATTGGGTTGCTTTTTGAGTGATTCTAAATACCCTCTGCCATGACTGCCAGGCCAGAAGCTGTGTGGATTGATAGGTAAGGGGGTTAAAAAAATAAAGACATTTTAGTAAAGAGGCTTAAACAGCAGTAGATATGCACAAGGGTGATACTTAAATTTACATTTATTTTCATATAAGTGCATTCAAGCATAAGTGTATGAGACGCCAGGAGGAGGAGCCACATCACGAGACAGACCAGGTCGGCGGTTGGCGTGTTGCATGTAGCGCAGTCTCCGCTGCCGCTGCCGAGAGTCATCACGAGTGCCCGAGGATTGGGGATCTTTGCGGCTCGGCCACTGCGGCCCTCGCGGCCGCGTACAGGACACCAACTGCCGCACACCATTTACGCTAAGAGCTACCGTCACGCACCGATCGGCCGCTCCTCTCGGCTTCATCAGGAGTGGCCATCATTGTCAGTGGTGCCAGGTGCTGATGGGTGCGCTGTGGAGCCTCCCTGGCTTGGTTCTGGGAGCATTGCCATTGTTGGAGCTGCAGTTTTGAGTTTGGAGTTGCATCCCCTACACCTCTAAGCCATTAACCTCCCTGTCCAGCCTGTGAAGAAGGTGAGGAGGGCGAAGCGTCCCTCTGTGGAGTGTAGCCCAGGCCCGCCGCGGAGACGGCCCAGCTAGGACTGGGTGCGGTTTGTGAGATAGCCTGGTGAGCTCCGCTCAGTCTCGGTTAGCGTATTTGCTCGCCTGTTCGTTTGCTTGTTCACCTGATTCACCTTTTCATCTGTTTTATCTGCTCTCCTCGACCATCTTTTTTTCATTCAAATATCAGCCCTCATTGGCCCTCACACACTGTGAGGCAATTTGGACATTGTTTTCTTTGCATTCTTCTACATTTACTGGAAGGACTTACCTGGGTTTACTGAGGCTGTTAGTGGGCCGTAACTGGGAGTCTATATAAAATCCCCCCATTTTAAAGTGCTGTTTAATGCACCATTTGATGTGCCCTTAGTGATCCCGGCGACCAACCATCTTTATTCCCTCTTCCCGGGGGCTCTTCCTTTTCCTCTCCTTTTGAAAATTGTTGGTTGGTACGCCAGTGGTACTTGTGGTATTGGGTTACAGTGTATATTTGAAGATTAGTAACAAGGTTAGCAAAGGTGTGCCAACACACAAATTTTGCTGGTGGTGCCATCCCAGTGCCTGCGTTCAAAGCGTTTAATCGCTGCTTTAGGATCTTCCGCAGGGTCGCTAGGGTTCTCATCAGGGTTAGCCAGCCCCCCTAAATAACAAAAGACCATCAGGCCAAAGAAAACCTGGGGTCACCTGTCACATTTGAAATCCCATCCTTCCGTGTTGTCAATGTTCTCGAAGGGCCTGAGGGACACAATGTTAAAAGATAAGGTACCGGGAATGGCCTCAGGTGTAGTTAACGTGGATGAGGCAGGTGTATGTTCTGCTCTTTCTGAGCTAACTGCCCACCTTACCCCAAGCTCACCTATCAAAGTACGGGATAGCACTTCCTTCAACTCAGGCTATTGATGAGCGTGCTTTAATGATAGTGGTCGAATGACATGGATATGGTTATGGAAGATGTCAAGGTTCAAACTGAAACCAAAATAAATTTTGCCGCTAAGTTGCTGTTCGAATCTCTGGGTCCATTGACTTTGGTCGATAAAATTGGCATTTTGAATGTTGTATAGCCATTTCCCTTTAAAAGGACCCCCCAAACACCACAGATTATAGACTGCAGCCTTGTACCTGGGGACTTGGAGGATTATACTATGCCAGACTTTGCCATACAGATGGAAAAAAAACAAGTAATGGTGGCTAATGTGAACACGCCAGTTGCCCAGGAATTGGCACCGAGACCGACATCGGACAATCATGCTAGTTGCCCCGCATGCCTGCTTTGTTTAGTAGCACACCCTCTAGTGTGTCCCTTGTGCAATCATTGGGTTTATCAAAGTCTGAGGTGCCTCCAAATCAAAGGGTACAATATTCTTGGCAATTTTCAAACAAAGGGGACAATAGATGGGGGGCGGGTAATTTTGACATACTTTATGCACTAGAGAGGATTCTCTCTTCTATTTTAACCCTGCTTGAGAAATCCACCGCTTATTCTGATCACATGCTGGATGTTCTTTCTCCAATTTTAATGGGGGTCCAGAAGCTCAATTCTGCCAGTCCTTGGTTAGGGAAGGCAGATAAGGGTATTGATATGGGTATTGATCTAAAATCTCAGGCAAGTCAGACTAATATAGGGGTATTGGAAATGGGAATCCAGTTGGGGGCTTGGGAAGATATGGGGGTTTCCCTCATATTATCAACCAGAGATAGCCCTATGTCAGGTATCGCCCCCGAAAATCAAGCAGTAGGGGACCATCCGCATCTCGGTCCTGGGGAAAATACAAATGTAATAGCACTTAAGAATCCGCTGCAGGTTAACTCTATTTTAAAAAAAGGGAACATCAGTGTGTCTTGTGTTACAGATACATTAATTGATCCACCCCTCGTCAAAGGGCCCAGGGATGAGTTAGAAGCTGTTCCCCCCTGGGGAGGGTGTACCTCCCATAGAAATTCATGGATTAAAAGGATGGAGGGAGAAGGACAGGATTTGGCATATTACAAACCGTAAGCCCAAAGAATTGAGGTTCCCTATTGTAGTGTGGTTTGTGGCCTCATTGTCTGCATTGCTAAGTTAGCTTAGGCTTGTCTCCCATGATGCCTATTTTGCACACGTTACTCTGTGACTTGTTTTTCCAGACTCTGCCTGTGCCTGGCTATATTAGAACTGTCTGCCTTTTTGCCTTTCACCCTTTCTCATGTTCCCTGTGGGTTTCGTCTGCACACCATGTACAAGGTCGAAAAACAACGTCCCTTGTTATTGCTGATCTGGTCAGCCCCTCGCACTTAGACATAACACGCACTACAGCTGCATTGGAGAAATTTGTGTGCTTATAATATTGTGATCTCCCTGTTGGTGGGACTTGGAGAAAAACCTTTCCAGGGAGAAGAGCTGTGCTTGTCTGATGATGTAAACCTTGCATCTAGATATTGAGGTATGGGGGTCCGCTTGACAAAGCCCAGAGGTCTTCTATTTTTATAATAAACTAGTTATTAGCACGGGGAGGATGGACAGGCCATTTAGCCCTATATCCACTGTCTTTATAAAATGCTGTCCCCGTTTGTATTCTATGGAATTGTAACCATGCTTATTATTTTATCATTATGCATTATGCTGATAGTACTGGCACATGTACTTTATCTTAGAGCACGATAGTTGAAATAAACATTTTAAACTATACTGTGTCTCTTATTACGCACGTTGTGGACAAGTATGAGTGAGTGATGAAAGAGTGTTCTTGCTCCCGCGATTCCTGAGAGAGTCAGTGTTCTGGGATGTCTAAGCATTGGTAGCTTCGCTGTAGGACGGAGACCTAATGAGACGCTAAGGCTAGTCGGATTGGGATTGTGGGCACTAAGGTGCATGGTTGGTTCACCACTATACACCGAGGTCCTATTATCCTGTGCATAGCTCTGTATATGTGCAGAATCCCCGCAACATGGCGCCACCAACGTGGTGGGCTTCTTATCTGCGAGACGCTTGACTAGTACTTGTGCTTGTCCACAATTCCCTTCACTTATGTTTCCGGAAACGTATGTGAGGGTGATACCTCCTATATTGATGTTTTTATAGGTTCTTTCAAGCTTGAAGTTAATAAAAGGTTTATGTTAACCCTATATTGCGCTGCCTCATATTAGGTTGTCGAACATTCTTAGTCTTAATGGCTGTCAACATCGCGGCACATAGTCGCGCAGCACTCCGAGCTCATTTGACAGCGTATGGAGTGCCTGACGCGGGTGTCGATCTGATATTTGTGGTGCAAGCGGATCCCGCTTACCACTTTGAGGTGTTTTATTCTTTTTTCACTACCACCTGAATAGGCCCGGTCTGCATTTAGAGTAGGGGGAGGAGATTCCTTTCAAACCTGAATGGGATTGGTCTCCCAGAGACAATGCTGTCTCAGCCTCCTGCTGGGCAGCTACACTCAGAGGACACAACTGGTTCTGGCTGGGCACAGGGCTTCTCTGCCACCAGAGAACAAAGGAATTTTGGGTATAAATACTGGGGCCCAGACCCCAGAACTTTAGAACTCTTTTGGACCAAGAAGACTACCAAGAAGAAGAGCTGGAGAAGCTGTGAGGAGGAACTACCCCTTTGCTGAGTGCTTTGCTGTGTGGGCCTGCAGTGGCTGCTTCTGTCTTGGGCAGTGAAAGGACTGGACTGAACTTTCTGCAACTTCTTTCTTTGAGTAACTCCAAGGGCTTGAGGTAGAGCTTGCCCCCTGTTCAAGAAGTCTCAGGAACAGCAAAGACTTCAAGTTCTTCTGCCATCAGCACTGGGGACTGTGTGTTTTGTGCTGCAACAGAAGAAAAAGACACCTGACGCCGTCTACGACGCCACTGCCGACGCCGCTGCCGACTCCGTGTCCTGAAGGCACCGCAGAGGGCACCGCCGCAACCCCGCACCGTGACCCTGGTCTCACCGACGACGCCATCTGATGCCGCCACCGAGCCGCTGCTCGCACCGCGACCTGAGGGTGAATCGCACGCTGCACTTCGCACCGCAGCACCCGACGCCTGCCGACGCCAGCGCTCTGACTTCAACAGCGAGGAGTTCGATCTGCAACGCGTGTGACTTCAAGGGCCCGACGACTCCTGCATCGGCTTCCAGAACCGACGCCTGCGGACGCCGTGCTTTCGGAGCTCAACAAGAGGTCCCCGATGCCCTGCATTTCTAAAGGTACTGTTTTGCGGTCTGGAGCGCCCAGCCCACCCGCCGCGGGGCCCTCCGCAGGACTGACAGGGAAACTCTATTGCACCCTCCTTCCCATATCTTTTCCCGGAATAAAGAATCTAGGCCGTTGAACCAAGAACGTGGCAATATAACAGGTAGATTCACAAATTAAGATAAATGTCTGGGGAGGATAATCATTTTGGACAAAGAAATGCCGGCCATCACCGGGAGCTTCATGGAGCGCCAAAATTGTATGCAGGTTTTAAATGATCTATTCACTGGACCCACATTGCCATCTTTAAGATCCTACAAGGTATGAAACACCTGGATACCACGTGAATCCCGTCGGCACCCCGGGCGGTCGCACCATGCCCGCCCTCACGGGGAACTGGTTAACCCAGTGGCCCGAAAACACAGAGAACTCATCCAACATAATGGCATTGGCAACACTCGCACGGCTGTCCCCCAGGTAGAGCAGTAGGTCATCCTCGTATAAATATATAATATGTTCTCTGCCCTCTGTGACCAATCTGTGATTCACCCACTGCTGTCAGAAGAGCACTGCCAAGGGCTCAATGGCCAGAGCAAACAGAAGGGGAGACAACGGGCACCCCTGTCTGGTGCCCCGATAGACACCGTACAAGGCTGAGACCACCCCTCCCGTCTTAACCCTCGCCATAGGGTTGATAGATAGCAAGCGCACCCAGCGGACCCAGCCCTCCCCAAGTCCCATCCGCTTAATGGACGCGTGCAGGAAATCCCACCTCACTGAATCAAAGGCCTTCTCCAAGTCAATGGACATGATTAAGGCGTCCGGGCAATAAGATGTATCCGGATGATAAATGACATGAAATAACCTACGAAGATTCCCCGAGGTGAACCTTGTTGGAATGAATCCATTCTGGCCCTCATGTACGTGGTCCGTCATATGGGGGAGCAATCTCATCATCCAAGCATTCTACTAAGAATTTTTGAATCTACATTCAGCATAGAAAGAGGGCGCTTTCCCGACGGGTTTGTGACAGATGATTTAGATTTAGGGAGGGGGACCACCATTGCCTCTCTGGATGACGCCGGCAGCTATGCCAATCGCAAAGACTCTGCATATACGTTTTCAAGTTTAGGGGCAAGGGTAGATGCAAACGCGGAATAGAATTCTGCCGGCAAGCCATCTGGGCCAGGTGTTTTCCCAGCAGCCATCTCTTTGATGGCTAGGCGAATCTTCCTGCTTTGTTCTTTTACGATCATTGCTGTTCTTGATAATTGTCTTTAGTTGTTTTTCTTAACTCATTCTGGTAATTTTCATTTGTCCTCTTATTTTACTTGTCCACCAGGGCGTTAAAGTGAAATGTTGTTTGCGTCCCTTCATAAACCCATAGAGTATTTTATCTTGAGTTTTCTTCATATGTTGTTCTATGAGCTCTCAACATTTCCAAAACATTTTCTTTCACCATTTATGATATTTAATAGAGCCAGTTGTATAGCCCCTTTTATTATGCAAATTCATTCTTTCAACCAATTCATTCCTTTATGGGTGGAAAGGAGTTGATTTTAAATGCTTTATATCATATTTATATATTTTTAAATATTCCCTCATTTCATGTAACGTAAATTGAACTCCATTGTCATTTATTATTGTTTCAGGCAGTTCCTGTCTGTTAAACACCTCCTCCATGAATGCAGTTGTACTGCAGTTGTTATTTTACTCATAAACTTTATTTTAATCCATTTTCTCTTGTCATCCAGCATAACCGTTGTTATATAAACTCAACTTTTGCCATACATATTTGGAGACTTCAACTGCTGTGTATGGTGCTTTATGCGTGCACAGCCATTTCTCGCTTTTAATGCACCCTATGCACTTATCAATCCACTCTTCCACTTCTCAATCCATTCCCGACCATCAATAACTTTAGTTTTGTTAAGAGTTTTTCCTGTGCGCAATCTATTAATTTGCTCTTCAAAGCCCTTGGAGAGACTAATTTACTACTTCCTAAAATAAAACCTTCCTGCACTGACAACTTATCTTGTATTTTGCAATATGGTTGCTTACCCACTTGTATATTTTTTTCTGTAGACCATCCTTGTATCATTTTATCTGCAAATTTTTTCATCTTCTGCCATTTCTTTTCTTTATTCGCTTCTAGAAGGTGCACCTTCTTCATTTCCTGTTTCTTAGGGCCATATGTAGGTGGGCTAATACCGGTCGGCCGTTACCGACCGGTATTTAGCCCTTTGCGATGTAGGAGGCAGGATTTAAAGAGTCAGTAATTTACCGATTCGTTATTTTAAATCCTATCTCCGGAGCACTCAAGTGAGTGCATTTTTGGTTTAAGGATTCGTTATTTACCACCAACTACAAGTTGGTGGTAAATACCGAATACCTTTTAAAAGCAATTTTGTGCTTTTTAAAAGTGCCATGTGGCAGACATACATGCCCTTAGGGCATGTATGTGCGCCACATGTGCACACATGCACGATTCAGGGTGCAACAGGGTGTCAATTTGACACCCTGCCACCCTTGAATATGCTCCCCTATTACCGATTCGGTATTTACCGAATCGGTAATAGTGAATGGCTTCCCATTCATTCCTATGGGCCTCCAGGCCCATAGGAATGAATGGGAAGGTATTCCTTATTACCGATTCGGTAAATACCGAATCGGTAATAACGAATATTACCGAATCGGTAAAATTTACCGAATGTTTACCTACATTCTATTTACCGATTCTTAAATACCAAATCGGTAAAATTCGGTATTTAGGAATCGGTAAATAGAAATTACCTACATATGGCCCTTAGACTTTGTAATTTTCTTTCTCTTCTTTTTCGGTTGAATCTGGCAATCGTGACAATCAATCTGTCAATTCATTTTTCCATCCAGGTAGCTAATCAATGTGTTATATGAATTCTTGCACTTTAGTAGCCAATCTTGTTAGTCTGCGTGTTACTTCTCTGTTCCCCCTGTTGCTAGTATTGTAAGTAGGGGTTTGTAGTTGGTTCAAAGATTGAACATCCTTCCTGACAGGTAAGTGCAGCTCCCTACACACATGATAATGTTTCCTTTTCAGTGATAGCATATTTCTTTTCAAGGGTGTCAATTTTCTTGAAGCAAATGCTGTTACTTCCTCTCTGGTGTTGCCTGTTTGTGAAAGGACAGCAATAAATGAAGGAAGCAATGCGCATGAAAGAATTAATAAGATTTACCGGAATGTATAGCAAAGAATAAATAATTGTGAAAAAAACATACAAAGACATTAGGCATTTTTATAAGTGATCCAATATAACAGGTAAAGTCTGCAGAGTAAATTGGATAATCCTGCTGTAAGGAATTTCTAAATTCCTGACTACTTCCAATTCTTTAACTTCCTCCAAGTCTTTAGTAGATGTATGAGGATTACGTGATAGGTATTGTGAGAAGTTGGCCTGGCATATGCTGTCCACTAATTATAGTGGGCACCTTGCACCAGTCCAAATCGACTCTTATGGTAGGTAGGTTAAAGACAACCTTATTGAAAGCTATCCTAGTGGTAGCTATGGAGAGCAGCCTTCAGGCTAAGTCTTGAAGGAATGTAAAGCAGCTTGTTTTACCAGTCTATAATCTCTTGAGTGACCAAATGAAAGAGCACCACACCAGGTATATATTCAAAATATATGTATTTATTACTAAACACACCCCTCTAGTCTCTTTATGAGGCTAGAGTTCGAAGTACATAGGTTATAAGATCTTAAATCACAATAATAGCACAAATACACGTCTGGGCCCTAGGGGCGTACCAAACCATATACCAATAAAGTGGTATGCGAACCACGACTGAACTAGACACTAGGCCTAGAGCCTCTAGAAGTGCTTGGACCACAAGGAACCACCCAAGGTAGTGACACAGGGGACCCACGGGAGACGCGTGCAGTGTAAATACACAACCGCAATACGCCGTTAACTTCTATGGAGAGAGTCGGGATCGGGAAAATAGAGGAAAGGGACACTTAAAAGAGGACTAGGACAAAAGCCTTTGAGATCTAGGACTTTGAAGAGTCTCTACCCACGGGAGCACCGGAGTACTCGTGTTACCTCACCCAGGGAAGCCGGGTGCATAGGTGCCTTTCGGGGTCGGGTTTCGTCGTCGTTTCGTATGGCGATCTGCTGCAAAGTGCTGCTGGCGACCAGGAGAAAAGTGTCCGGGTGGATCCAAGAGTGGATCAGAGTTCTGAAGAACCTGAAAGCAGAGGGGACAGAGTCTGGGTCACTAGCCAGTGACCAGGAAGGCGATGGACAGATGCCCACCGATGTCGAGTGCCTCAGGTGCGGTGACGGTCGTCTTGACTCTTCAGCCACGAGGTCCGGGAGGCGTTGTCGGCGACCAGGAGCAGGATTCGGGCTGTTGCTCGATGTCTGTCGAGTGCTGAGGTGTCGGCGACCGGATTGGACCCAACAAGCCTTGGCAACGGCAAGTCTCGAGTAAGATGTAGATCGTCGATGATGCAGACCAGCAAGGGCTGGGGAACTCACCCAGCGAGGGTAAGTGAGGGCAGGCCTGGAGCAACCAGGATGCCAAGTAAAGAAAAGATTGGCCTTCGTTAAGGGCTACTAGCCAACGGGCTAGCGACCGCGAAGGAGCCTCGTGACGCCGCACGTGGAGCTGGCTTACAGGACACTCGTGGAGTGGGGGCCAGTGATCTTCGGTGCAAATGGTGCTGGAGGCTAGGGCTACTCGGAGCCCAAAGCACGACTTCTTGGGTGACCCAGAAGATGGTGACCCAGAAGATGGTGCACTTGCAAGTGTGCTCGGTGTCCAGGGGTCACGGTCTCACGTCACCCACGATAGCCACGGGCCTCAGCTTTGCTGGGGACTCAGGGTAGCCTCGGGGAAGTCTGAGAATCCACCTCTGGTGATGCGATGACTTCGGCGTCCGACGGGAGCTTCAGTAATGCGAACCGGACAGATGCTTCTTTGGTGCCTGCCAAGCAGGGGAGTCACTCCTTGACCCCAAGGGAGATTCTTCAGTCCTCTAATCTTGTCGTAGAGCGTCGAAGGTCCAGGATTCAGTTTCAGAGTTTCGTCCAGGTATAATCTAAAGTCCTAAGGACTGGGTTCCTACCTTTATTCTAAAAATAGGGGATGGACTACTCTGTGGCCCCACCTATGGGTGGGTCAGGGCAGAGGGGTGGCTACACCCCTTTCCCTTTGTCCAGTTTGCGCCAAAGCAGGGGCTGCGAGCCCCTGATCCGGTTTGAACTGGGGTATGCACAGGGACACCAAATGTGCCCCCAGTGCAGGACTTCAAAGCACCCGAAAGTGCTCCCGCCCAGCCCCAATACACATTGTCCTGTCTGGGGAGGTGGTCACACCTCCCTGGGACAGGAAACCTATTGTCCTGGCCTCCCCTGCCGGAGTTTCGTCCAGCAGCAGGAGGCCAGACTCGTGTCTGTGGCAGCAGCATCCATTTTGTGATGCCAGGGCTCTGGAAAGAAGTTACCGGACTCGTCAGAGTTAACATGCCTTTCCCTCTAGAAGGGTGGAATGCTACCCCCGCCGCCAGGATTGGCGGGGGGTAGTATTCCAAGATGTTTGACACCAAACACGACATGTTTAGGTGCAGCCATTCCAAAGTTAGCATTTTACCGCAAGGATATAATGCGCTTAAGAGTATATGGTCAGGCTGCACTACAAACAGCATCAGAGATGGTCTCCGAACGCTGCAGAGGGGCCCTGCTCATGCAGGGGCACCCTCTCACATAGGAACCATGCACTCTGCCTTTAGGATTGATAAGGCCTGCCTTAGGAGTGACTTATAGGTTTATATGTGTGTATGCTTTTAGTGCTATAGGTAACCTATACCACAGTAAGGGGTGCATGCACCCCCTTACCCAGGCTGCAGTAGCAGACCTGTGGTGTCAGTTTGGATGGCCTCCCAGGGGTGGCATAATATATGCTGCAGCCCCTGGCAGGCCTCTGAGGTACCTATGCCCTTGGTACATAGTATACCATATACTAGGGACTTATAAGGGCACTCCAGATCCCAATCAGTGATGTGCCTAAGGCACATGGAGACCCTTTTAAAGAGGAAACAGCTAGGCTGGGGTTCTGAATAGCAGGGCCCCAGCCAGACTAATGTCGAAAACCAGTGAAGCATCAGCAAAAAGTGGGGGTACCCATGTGAAGCAGATCCTACTCTCCTACACAACCCCCCCAAACGTAGGGACATTAAACTAACCTTGCCCAGTTAAGTCTTCATGTTCTAAGTGGAAATACCTAGAGAGTCCATCTGCATTCGCATGGTTACTCCCAGGCCTATGTTCCACTGTAAAGTCCATCCCCTGTAGGGAAATGGACCACCTAAGCAGTTTGGGGTTTTCACCCTTCATTTGTTTTAGCCATAAGAGGGGCTTATGGTCTGTCTGAACCAGGAAGTGTGTACCAAACAAGTATGGCCTCAACTTCTTCAGAGCCCAGACCACAGCAAAGGCCTCCCTCTCTAAGGCTGACCAACGTTTCTCTCTAGGGGTCAGCCTTCTGCTAATAAAAGCTACTGGCTGATCCTGACCTTCTTCATTCAATTGTGACAGTACAGCCCCTACCCCCAATTCAGATGCATCTGTTTGAACAATGAACTTCTTGGAGTAATCAGGACTCTGCAGAATTGGAGCAGTGCACATGGCCTGCTTGAGGTCATCAAATGCCTTTTGACAGCTAACTGTCCACTGAACCTTTTGGGCATTTTCTTAGAAGTTAAGTCATTCAAGGGTGTCACTATTGATCCATACCCCTTGACAAATCTCCTATAGTACCCAGTCAGGCCTAAGAAGGCTCTCACCTGAGTCTGGGTAGTGGGAGCAGTCCAGTCCATGATGGTCTGGATCTTGCTCTGCAAAGGTTGAACCTGGCCTCCACCCACAAGGTGGCCCAGGTACACAACCTGACTCTGCCCTATCTGGCACTTAGTGGCCTTGATAGTCAGGCCTGCTTTTTGCAGGGCCTGTAAAACATTCCTGAGGTGGACCAGGTGATCCTCCCAGGTGGAGCTAAAGACAGCAATATCATCTAGATAAGCTGCACTATAGGCTTCCAGTCCTGTGAGAACTGTGTTCACCAACCTCTGGAAAGTGGCAGGTGCATTTTTCAGACCAAAGGGCATTACCACAAATTGATAATGCCCACTAGGGGTTGAAAATCCTGTTTTGGGCTTTGCAGTATCAGCTAGTCTGATCTGCCAGTAGCCAGCTGTTAGGTCAATTGTGCTGAGATATTTGGCAGAGGCCAAAGTATCTATGAGCTCATCTGCCCTGGGTATGGGATGGGCATCAGTCCTAGTGACTGCATTGAGACCCCTGTAGTCTACACAAAACCTCATCTCTCTTTTCCCACCACTGGTGTGAGGTTTCGGTACCAGGACTACTGGACTAGCCCAAGGGCTATCTGAGGGTTCAATTACTCCCAACTCCAACATTTTCTGGACTTCAGTCCTGATACAGTCCCTGACATGGTCAGGTTGCCTATAAATCTTGTTTTTAATAGGCAGACTGTCCCCAGTGTCCACTTCATGAGTGCACCAGGTGGTCTGACTGGGTGTCAGTGAAAACATATGTCTAAACTGATTGAGGACTTGCCTGCAATCAGTTTGTTGCTGGGTAGTGAGGCTGCCTGCCAAGGCTACACCATCAACTGACCCATCGTAAGGGTTCTGTGAGAGCAGGTCAGGGAGTGGGTCACTCTCTTCCTCCTGCCCTTCATCAGTAGCCATGAGCAAGCCCATGTCTGCCCTGTCCACATATGGCTTTAGTCTGTTGACATGGAGAACCCTTTGGGGACTCCTGGGTGTTCCCAGGTCCACTAAGTAAGTGACCTCACCCTTCTGCTCAACAATAGTGTGGGGTCCACTCCATTTGTCTTGGAGAGCTGCTGGGGCCACTGGCTCCAACACCCACATCTTCTGTCCTGGCTGGTACACAGTCAGAACAGCCTTTTGGTCATGCCAGGCCTTCTGAAGTTCCTGGCTAGCCTCAAGGTTTTTGGTTGCCTTTTTCATGTACTCAGCCATCCTGGAGCAGAGACCAAGTACATAGTCCACTATATCTTGCTTTGGGGGCTTGAGAGGTAACTCCCATCCTTCCTTCACCAAGCACAGTGGACCCCTCACAGGGTGGCCAAACAGAAGTTCAAAAGGGCTGTAACCAACCCCCTTCTGAGGCACCTCCCTATATGCGAATAAAAGGCAGCGCAAGAGTATGTCCCATCTACGCCTAAGCTTTTCTGGGAGCCCTTTAATCATGCCCTTCAAGGTTTTGTTGAATCTCTCAACTAAACCATTGCATTGTGGGTGATAGGGTGTGGTGAACTTATAAGTCACTCCACACTCCTTCCACATTGCTTTTAAGTACCCAGACATGAAGTTAGCACCCCTGTCTGATACTACCTCCTTAGGAAAGCCCACTCTTGAGAAGATTCCCAGGAGGGCCCTTGCCACCACAGGTGCTGTAGTGGTCCTGAGGGGAATAGCTTCTGGGTACCTGGTGGCATGATCCACTACCACCAGGATAAACCTGTGCCCAGAGGCTGTTTGGGGATCCATGGGACCAACAATGTCAATCCCTACCCTCTCAAAGGGCACCCCCACCACAGGTAGTGGTATCAGGGGGCCTTTGTAGTGCCACCTGCTTTGCCACTGGCTTGGCAGGTTACACAGGAGCGACAAAACTCCTTACTGTCTTCAGACATGTGGGGCCAGTGAAAGTGAGGGACAATTCTGTCCCAAGTCTTGTTCTGGCCCAGGTGTCCTGCTAAGGGAATATCATGGGCTAGGGTCAATAGGAAGCCCCTGAACTTCAAAGGTATTACCAACCTCCTGGTAGCACCAGGCTTGGGGTCTCTACTCTCTGAGTACAGGAGTCCATCATCCCAATACACTGTATGGGGACCACTAGCTTTCCCAGCAGCCTCAGCAGCAGCTTGCTGTCTGAGGGGTTCAAGGGAGGGGCAGCTCTGCTGCTCCTGGCTCAGATCTGCCCTAGAAGGTCCCCCTGTCCCCAAGAACTCAACCTGGTCAGGTTCTAGTTCCTCTGGGACAGTTCCTTCTTCAGGGCTGAGATCATCCCCCTCAAGGGACTGATCTTCTTCCTGAGCCAAGGGGAAGGCACTGCCTTAACCCTACTACTCCTCCTCTTGGAAGGCACTTGGTCCATTCTTCCAGAATCCAAGGCCTGTTCAGTGCTAGACATTTTGGCTTGTGACCTGGTCACAGCAAACACATCTGCAGGGATCCCCAGCATTTCTGCATGGGTCCTGAGCTCCACTTCTGCCCAAGCAGAAGTCTCTAAGTCATTGCCAAGCAAGCATTCGACTGGTAGGTTTGCACTCACCACAACCTTTTTAAGGCCAGTTACCCCTCCCCAGGAGAAGTTAACAACTGCCAGAGTATGGTCTGTTCTGACATTGCTAGCATTGGTCACTTGGTACATTTCACCAAGCATAACTTGCCCAGGTAGCACAAGGTCTTGTGTCACCATTGTGACGCTTGCCCCTGTGTCCCTAAATGCCAAAGCCTCTCGTCCATTGATTAAAGGCTGTTGTCTGTACTTGCCCAGATTACTGGGACTCATAGAGGAGGGCACATCCATGCCTCCATCACAGACTAACACAGCCTGAGTCAGTTCTCTAACTAGGTCAGAGCCCAACTCAGTTCCCAGGGTGAACCCTACTAAACCCTTTGCTGGAGCACTTCCACCAACTGTACTAGGGGGAACAGGTGCCTTAGGGGCATTGGTGGGTGCTGGACTGGAGTCTTTGGACTTGGTGCAATCACTGGTCCAGTGGGTCTTTTGCTTACAGACCTTGCACCATGGTTTTCTTTGGCCTTTACCCTTGGTAGACTGGGAATCCCCACCAGAAGAAGATTTTTGGGGGCCTGATGAAGACTTTTGATCTTTACCCTTCTCCCCACCCTTGTCAGAGTTCTTAGCATCTTGCTTCTTGGTTTCCCCACCTTGGTTCTGTACCTTCTGCTTCACCCTGGTTCTGACCCATTTGTCTGCCTTCTTTCCCAATTCTTGGGGAGAGGTCAGATCAGAGTCAACCAGGTACTGATGCAACAGCTGATTTTGACAGTTATTAAGAATCTGCTCCCTCATTATCAGATTATACAATCCTGAGAAGTCACACACCTTACTGCCCATCAACCAGCCTTCCAGAGCCTTGGCAGAACAATCCACATAGTCTACCCAGTCTTGAGTCTGTGCTTTTGGGTGTCTCTGAACTTCAACCTGTACTGTTCAGTGGTTAGGCCAAACCCATCAATAAGAGCACTCTTCAAGACCTTGTAATTGTCAGCATCCTCCTCTCTAACAGTGAGGAGCTTGTCTCTACCTTTGTCAGCAAAGGAGAGCCACAAGATTGCTGCCCACTGCTCCTGAGGGACCTTCTGTACTTTACAGGCCCTCTCTAAAGCAGTTATCCATTTGTGGATATCATCCCCACTCTGGTAGGGAGGGACAATCTTGCTCAGGTTCCTATGGTCATAGGACCTTTCCCTATCTCTAGGGACATGGCTACCACCATGGGACTCTAGTCCCAACTTTCTTCTCTCTCTAAGGAGATCTAGGGATTCTCTATCTAAAGCCAATTGCTTCTTCCTGATCTCTAGTTGAGTTTCCTCATACTGGACCAGTCTCTTTCTTCTCTCATGAGAGGATTCCCTCCTGTGAGAAGAAACAGAGCTCCCTATTGAGGTGCCAGAGTGGTTAGACTCCTGAGAAGGAGACCTAGACTTTCTGAGCACACTCATAATCCTTCCTGGGGGACAAAGGTGTGGTTCTCTAGATCCTCATCTTCATCTTCCCCAGAAGGGATTGGGTTTTCCAGGTCAGGGTCATTGTCACCCTCCTGGTCAGTTTCAGAGGGGGGCTGGGGGTAGTGGTACCCCTGGCCCCTTCCTCATCTGCTGGCCCACCCTCTGCTCCTACCCCTTCAGTCTCTGAGGACTTACTAAGATCATAAGCCACCAACAACTCCTTGAGGTGTTGGGTGGTGGGACTTTGGCCTGTCCTTAATTTCCTCACGTTACATAAAGCTCTCAATTCCAAGAATTGGAGTGTATCATACTTGGAGGGTGGAAGCTCAATGGCTTCTTGCAAGGAATCTTTGGATCCTGCTTTTAAAGACATTACTAGTGTGATGTGGTGTATGCACTACCTACTCTAGTGTGGCCTACTAAACTCTCTTGAGTTGTAGAAAGGGTTGTGCTATCCCTTAACACACAACTCTAAGTTCAGTAGAACTTACTGTTATTCTAAGCTTAAATTATATGTACCTTAGGTACCTTTACTGGTTTTCAGTTGATCAATTCAATTGAGATTATCTGGTAAAACAATAGCAAGCTGGAATCCCACACGCTGCACACCAATGTGAGAAGTTGGCCTGGCATATGCTGTCCACTAATTATAGTGGGCACCTTGCACCAGTCCAAATCGACTCTTATGGTAGGTAGGTTAAAGACAACCTTATTGAAAGCTATCCTAGTGGTAGCTATGGAGAGCAGCCTTCAGGCTAAGTCTTGAAGGAATGTAAAGCAGCTTGTTTTACCAGTCTATAATCTCTTGAGTGACCAAATGAAAGAGCACCACACCAGGTATATATTCAAAATATATGTATTTATTACTAAACACACCCCTCTAGTCTCTTTATGAGGCTAGAGTTCAAGTACATAGGTTATAAGATCTTAAATCACAATAATAGCACAAATACACGTCTGGGCCCTAGGGGCGTACCAAACCATATACCAATAAAGTGGTATGCGAACCACGACTGAACTAGACACTAGGCCTAGAGCCTCTAGAAGTGCTTGGACCACAAGGAACCACCCAAGGTAGTGACACAGGGGACCCACGGGAGACGCGTGCAGTGTAAATACACAACCGCGATACGCCGTTAACTTCTATGGAGAGAGTCGGGATCGGGAAAATAGAGGAAAGGGACACTTAAAAGAGGACTAGGACAAAACCCTTTGAGATCTAGGACTTTGAAGAGTCTCTACCCACGGGAGCACCGGAGTACTCGTGTTACCTCACCCAGGGAAGCCGGGTGCATAGGTGCCTTTCGGGGTCGGGTTTCGTCGTCGTTTCGTATGGCGATCTGCTGCAAAGTGCTGCTGGCGACCAGGAGAAAAGTGTCCGGGTGGATCCAAGAGTGGATCGGAGTTCTGAAGAACCTGAAAGCAGAGGGGACAGAGTCTGGGTCACTAGCCAGTGACCAGGAAGGCGATGGACAGATGCCCACCGATGTCGAGTGCCTCAGGTGCGGTGACGGTCGTCTTGAGTCTTCAGCCACGAGGTCCGGGAGGCGTTGTCGGCGACCAGGAGCAGGATTCGGGCTGTTGCTCGATGTCTGTCGAGTGCTGAGGTGTCGGCGACCAGATTGGACCCAACAAGCCTTGGCAACGGCAAGTCTCGAGTAAGATGTAGATCGTCGATGATGCAGACCAGCAAGGGCTGGGGAACTCACCCAGCGAGGGTAAGTGAGGGCAGGCCTGGAGCAACCAGGATGCCAAGTAAAGAAAAGATTGGCCTTCGTTAAGGGCTACTAGCCAACGGGCTAGCGACCGCGAAGGAGCCTCGTGACGCCGCACGTGGAGCTGGCTTACAGGACACTCGTGGAGTGGGGGCCAGTGATCTTCGGTGCAGGTGGTGCTGGAGGCTAGGGCTACTCGGAGCCCAAAGCACGACTTCTTGGGTGACCCAGAAGATGGTGCACTTGCAAGTGTGCTCGGTGTCCAGGGGTCACGGTCTCACGTCACCCACGATAGCCACGGGCCTCAGCTTTGCTGGGGACTCAGGGTAGCCTCGGGGAAGTCTGAGAATCCACCTCTGGTGATGCGATGACTTCGGCGTCCGACGGGAGCTTCAGTAATGCGAACCGGACAGATGCTTCTTTGGTGCCTGCCAAGCAGGGGAGTCACTCCTTGACCCCAAGGGAGATTCTTCAGTCCTCTAATCTTGTCGTAGAGCGTCGAAGGTCCAGGATTCAGTTTCAGAGTTTCGTCCAGGTATAATCTAAAGTCCTAAGGACTGGGTTCCTACCTTTATTCTAAAAATAGGGGATGGACTACTCTGTGGCCCCACCTATGGGTGGGTCAGGGCAGAGGGGTGGCTACACCCCTTTCCCTTTGTCCAGTTCGCGCCAAAGCAGGGGCTGCGAGCCCCTGATCCGGTTTGAACTGGGGTATGCACAGGGACACCAAATGTGCCCCCAGTGCAGGACTTCAAAGCACCCGAAAGTGCTCCCGCCCAGCCCCAATACACATTGTCCTGTCTGGGGAGGTGGTCACACCTCCCTGGGACAGGAAACCTATTGTCCTGGCCTCCCCTGCCGGAGTTTCGTCCAGCAGCAGGAGGCCAGACTCGTGTCTGTGGCAGCAGCATCCATTTTGTGATGCCAGGGCTCTGGAAAGAAGTTACCGGACTCGTCAGAGTTCACATGCCTTTCCCTCTAGAAGGGTGGAATGCTACCCCCGCCGCCAGGATTGGCGGGGGGTAGTATTCCAAGATGTTTGACACCAAACACGACATGTTTAGGTGCAGCCATTCCAAAGTTAGCATTTTACCGCGAGGATATAATGCGCTTAAGAGTATATGGTCAGGCTGCACTACAAACAGCATCAGAGATGGTCTCCGAACGCTGCAGAGGGGCCCTGCTCATGCAGGGGCACCCTCTCACATAGGAACCATGCACTCTGCCTTTAGGATTGATAAGGCCTGCCTTAGGAGTGACTTATAGGTTTATATGTGTGTATGCTTTTAGTGCTATAGGTAACCTATACCACAGTAAGGGGTGCATGCACCCCCTTACCCAGGCTGCAGTAGCAGACCTGTGGTGTCAGTTTGGATGGCCTCCCAGGGGTGGCATAATATATGCTGCAGCCCCTGGCAGGCCTCTGAGGTACCTATGCCCTTGGTACATAGTATACCATATACTAGGGACTTATAAGGGCACTCCAGATCCCAATCAGTGATGTGCCTAAGGCACATGGAGACCCTTTTAAAGAGGAAACAGCTAGGCTGGGGTTCTGAATAGCAGGGCCCCAGCCAGACTAATGTCGAAAACCAGTGAAGCATCAGCAAAAAGTGGGGGTACCCATGTGAAGCAGATCCTACTCTCCTACAGGTATGAGTGCCAGGACCAACCCCTGTCTCAGCACCTGCTGTTAGCACCATCACACCCCATTGCCTTAAACCTACACTCCTTGAGGAATGCAGCGTTCTTGGCCTTGGTTGGGGCAGACTATTTAAACCTTGCCATGCTATTTACTTGATATAATTGTGGGTGCAACGTTCAGCAAAATATTGCTGGAGAATGTGAGATCTCACGGTCATCTTGAGTGGGACCCTGTTATTTAAGGAGGCCCTGCCCTGGTTCTAACTGAGTACCTTTGTAAGTTGCAGATCTCATCCAGAATCCACACACAGAAGGTTGATGATTATCATGTCAGGAGCAGAAGTGTGAGCCTTCAATGCACCTCTTTTCCTTGGAGGAGTCACTTTTGGTGAAGAAGAGGCGAATCACATGATTTTTTTGTTGACATTCTCAAACAATGCGATTTAGGTGGTTCGACACGTTTTTTTCAGTTGAACCTTTTGCGCAATAGCTATGTCTTTGACCAACTTTAGGACTGTAACAATTTTTATTAAGTTTACAAAACCCTTCACCTAGATCCGTTGGCCGGCGAGGTAGCAGAGGTCAGAAGGGAGGGATGGAGGGGAAAGGGAAAACAAAATCAAACATCATCAATGAACAGTAAATAAAGACAAACAATACATGCTCATATCACTTAATAGGAGTCGTCACTCTATCCCTGTCCCCAAATCTGTCGTGGGGGTGTGATCTGCAGTATTCGCAAGAATATTTGACACGTGAGCTCCTGATACACTCCTGAGAGATGCTTTATGCATGTTCCCCATCTTTTTTTGAACTTGGGTAGGGTGTGGCTGACAACAGCTGTTAATTTTTCCATCACCAATAAGTCCCACAGCTTGTGGCGCCAATCTGTATGCGTTGGGACAACATCAGTACCCCACTTTGATAGCAGGACTTGTTTTGCCGCACATTTATTTATTTATTTTAAGAGTTTTATATAGCGCTGGCTAGACCCGTAGGTATCAGAGCGCTTTACAATAGGTTACACAATGTTACAGAAAAAGATAACAATTACACATAACATCAAGAATAAGCAACACATTGAGAGAGGAAAGGAAGGTGGGACAAATAGAGCGGAGGGGGGAAGGGGGAAGTGTGAAGGGGGAGGATGAGGATGAGGGAAAAGACAGGCAGGAGAGACGAAAGGAGGTCTGCCCAATGACCGACTGGGTAGGTGACGTCCTAGGAGGGAATCCATAGTCCGTATCCCCTATAGCTAAACAAGGTAGCTCCATCGGGCATCGGTCAAATAGCTAGGTCTCAACTGACGAGGGAAGTTCACAGAAGAAAGTCCAGTTGGTAATCAGGGTGGGAACTATGAGCAAGGACGGGCGAGGGCAGAGGTCAATAGCTGGAAAGAGGAGAGGGGTAGAGCGAAAAGGGGTAGGGGGTAGGGGGAAGGGGGAGGAGGGAGATAAGGACAGGAGAGACGCAGGAGAGTTTGCCCAAAGACCGGCTGGGTAGGTGATGGCCACGGAGGGAATCCATAGTCCATCTCCCCTTTAGCTCGCGAGGTAGCTCCACCGGGCATCAGTCAAAATGGCTAGGTCTCAGCTGATTAGGGAAAGTTCTCAGATTAAATGTCCTGGTGGGTTAGCAGGAACAGGGTCAGGTGAGGGCTGATCAAGATGGCAGGTGCTACAGTACTTTACTGGGAAGGATGGGCCAGTCTCCCTTAGTTCTTAAAAGGGTCACACGATCTCCCAAGCGTCAATATGTGATCGGGGGTAACACAGTCCATTTAAAGCCCACCTGGACGCATCTCCCCTCTCGGCGGGACAAGCGTGGTAAGAGCCGCCATTTTGCATCGCGCTGGGGGGGGGGGGGAAGGGGTCCGCTCACCTCAGCCTTCAGCTACAAGTGGTCAATAGCTTAGCCACAATAATAATGACAGGACTTGAGGTGCTGTGGTAAAATGGTAGGTCGATGGCAGGGTATCCGCGGGATATTTTAAATGCTGATGATCCCGGCCATGGGAGCATCTTAACCAGCTACAGATCGGCGGCCATCTTGGTAATGACCAACTAAGTGCTGAAGGTCCTTGGAGTTTAAAGGACCAACTCTGACTCGGACGTGAAGGCCTTAGGGCGATGATCCTGGGACAAGGGCTCGGCAATCTCTGTTATGAGGCCACCAGTGGAAGTTAGATCAGTGGCAATCATCCGCTCGGTACTGCCACGCGATGATGGGATTCTGTGAGTGCAGCCATTAAGGGGTCAGGCAGTCAGGACTGGGACCCGGCGCCTGTTTGTGACAGCGGCCATATTGAAGTCAGGCGGCCCAGGTCATGGCACCCCGAGTTGATTAGCACACCCTGGAGGCAGAAACCTTCATCCCTAAAGTTCGCGGCGGCTGCATCTCGGGACCCCTGGTTCTCAGCCGGGTCGCCGGCGGCACCGCACTCCACCCCTCTCACCGTCTCGATTGGCTGGGCAAAAGAAGGCGGGTGCAGGCTTCACCGCTGCTGTGCAGACTCTCAGGGCAGGTTGTCCGGTCTCGTAGCCCTCCTCACGTCAGCCCGTACGCAGTCGACTACCTGCGAGATTGGAACCGGACCTTGGGCAGTAGGCGCGGTGAGCGCCTAGGCAGAGACGGGCGTGCGCGTCAAGTCCGGGACGTCCAGCCCTCCAGGTGCAGGTAGGTGACTCCAAATTGGAGATTCGTGGTCCAGGAGTAGTTTGCGGCACAGTTAGATGTCAATGCGGAGTGGATGGCTGGGTTAGCGAGGGATATTTGCCGTGACGGAGATCCTTATCCCGGGAGCTCCAAGGCTGAGCTCCTACCGGGCGGCCATCTTGCCCCTGTCTTGCAAGATGGCCGATAGCACATATTGCTAAAGTGATGGCCTTGCCTTTATTAGTGCGTAGTGGATATGTTTGTGCGTTGGATAGTCTCAACAGGACATAGCTGGGAAAATGGGGTATTTCAGTATCGAACATCTGATCAATGTCAGCCAGCACCTCCCTCCAATACCTATGCAACTTGGGGCAGTGCCATAATAAGTGGGTGAGCGTGCCTGATTGGGCGCAATGTCTCCAACATGTGTCCCCTCTTCCTTTTTGCCACTGGGCCAGGCGAGCTGGGGTGTAGTACCAGTAGTGTGCTAATTTTAACAGCGTCTCCATGCCGGAGTACGGAAGTACGGTACGGTAGCGGAAGTACGTGCGCGGTATAGAGTGCCTGTCCATTCTTTATCCGTGAAGCACTCCAGCTCCCATCTTTTACTAGCTGGCGCCTGCAAGGAGACACTCTGTGCATTTAAATGGGAGTATATGTCGTAGAAAATGCGGGAATCATCTATTCTGGATAAAAGCCAACGTTCAAACAACGTCAGTCGCCTGCTGGCATGTGGCCTAATGTCAGGGCGTGTCACCCAGTGTCTGATTGCCAAGTAGTGCCACTATGCTGAATCTGGGAGCCCAAAGTCATGCTGGACTCCTTTAAAATCCAACAAGCCTTTCACATCAAATAGATCCTCAATTAGTTTGCAATTTGCTTCCTGCCAATGTGTGAAGACTTTCTCTTGTGTTTCCTGCGGAAAGTCCGGATTCCATATGATTGGTGTAAGTGGGGAGATCTGCGTAGAGAGCTGCTTAGAGGAGTACACCCTGTCCCAAACCCCTATCGTGGCTCTAACCACCGGCGACATATAGACTCTTGGTGGGCGGTGTTTGCGCGGGAGCCATGGAATCTTCCAGATATGGACTCCCGCCACTACTTGGTCTAGGAAACACCAGTGTCTCTCGGTCATTGGGCGCTGCCATTCGACCATATAGCGCAGTTGCGCAGCCTGGTAATACTTTGTCAATTTTGGGATACCCAAACCACCCTTGGCTATTGGCAGGTAGGGCCGCTCCCTCGCCATCCGGGCCCGCTTACCAGCCCATATAAAGGACTCGAGTGCCATCTGCAGTTTTTTCAAAATGGGGCGGGCGGCGCCAGCGGCAACACCTGCATAAGGTAAAGGATTTTTGGCAGCAGAGTCATTTTGACAGCTGCTATACGACCCACCCAGGAAATGGGACCACCATGCCAGGACTGAATGAGAGACCTCACTGTCTTTAAAAGATCTGAATAATTATGTGTCACCGAGTCTTCTATGGTAGGGAGAATTTGAATGCCCAAATATTGAATTCCCCGTTGCGCCCACTGGAAAGGGAACTCCGACACCAGCTGTAGGTGCTCGTCGTGCTGGATAGTGATATTGAGTGCTTGGGTCTTGGTAGTATTCACTTTAAAGCCCGAGACCTCACCAAATGCTGATAGTTCCTCAATGAGGGGCGGCAGTGAGTGGCGCGGATTTGTGATGGCCAGCAGCACGTCATCAGCGTATAACGCTATTTTGTGGGATTGGCCTCCCATCCAGACTCCCTCTATCTGTGGGTGGTGACGAATGCATTCCACCAATGGCTCCATGTAGAGCGCAAACAAGAGTGGTGAGAGCGGGCATTCCTGACGGGTCCCTCTAGAGATGTCAAAGGTCGGGGACTGCGCATTGTTTACCTTAACCAGTGCTTTCGGCCCCGCGTACCCAGCCCAGATCCACCGCTGGAATCTAGGGCCAATGCCCACTGTCTCCAGCACCGTCTGCAAGAATGGCCAATGGACACGATCAAAGGCCTTTTCGGCGTCTATCGACAAGAACAAGGTTGGTTTTTGAGAGCGGCGCGTCTTATCAAGTAAGTGAAAAAGCCTTTTGGTATTGTCCCCACAAGTGCAACCTGGTATAAAGCCGAAATGATCAGGCTCAATCAGCCCCGGCATATATCTGCCCAGTCTGTTCGCTAATATCCCCGTAAATATCTTTGTGTCTACGTTTAAGAGGGATATGGGACGGTAGGATGCACAGGGTTCGGGATCTTTGCCTGGTTTGGCAACACTGTTATTACTGCCATGCGCATGGATTCCGTAAGATCCCCAGTCTCACTGAATGAGTTGTACTGTCGGGCTAGTATGGGGGACAGGGGTGTGGCAAATTGTATAAAGCTGATATAAACCCGTCCTGCCCTGGGGCCTTTTCAAGTTGGAGTCTCCCTATCGCCTGTAACACTTCCCGCACTGTTATGTCCTTCTCCAGAAGTGTGACGCTGATGGCCTGTAGCTTTATTATTGAGACCTGTGCGATGTAAGGGGTGCAGTCCTCTGGAAACTTCCCCTCTGCCCTGTAAAGGTGCGCATAAAAGCGACCAAATTCCGCCGCTATGTCCTCGTCCCTGGTGATAGGCTTGTCGTTACTGTCTTTGAGGCCCTGCACGCGCCTGGAGTGTACCTGCATTCGCAACCTGTGTGCCAGCAGTTTTCCTGCTTTGTTACCCCCCGCGTAGTATTTCTGTCGCGTTCGTAGTAACGCATAATCTGCAGCATCCATGTCCAGCGCTCTAAGCTGTTTGCGCGCTATAGTCATTTGCCACCTAGTTTTGTGTGAGCCTGTGCGTCGGTGTGCCTCCTCTAACTCTTTAACGGTGCCTTCTAGGCTGGCGCGTTTCAACGCTCGCTCTTTGTTAAGTCTGGCTGCTATCGTTGTATACGTGCCTCTAATGACCGCCTTAAGAGCCTCCCAGAGTGTTGCTATTGCCGTTTGTGGTGTATCGTTAATGGCGAGATAATCCACAATAGCTTTCCCCACTTCCTTATTCGCTGCATCATAGGATAGCATTTTGGGGTTGAGACGCCACGATCCACCATTCCGGCGTGTAGTCGGTAGGCGTAGGTCTAGCTGGATGGGAACATGATCCGACAGGGATGCCACATCAATGGTGGCCTGTGTTACACTCTGGATCAGTGGGGCCGAAATGAGAAAGAAGTCGATTCTAGCATAAGATTGATGAGCAGCTGAGAAAAAGGAGTACGAGCGTGTGGTCCGGTGTAATGTCCGCCAAATGTCAGCTAACCCAGCCTCTGCAACCATCGTGCTCCTTGTGGGGTAAACATCCCTGTGCTCCCTGATCGTGGGGGAGTTCTCTCAGTCGCAGCATCCATTACCAAATTAAAGTCACCCCCTATTACAAGGTGGGAGTCTGGAGATGCAAGCACTTTGCCTAGCGCCTGAAGTATAAAGTGCTCTTGCTGTTCAGTAGGTGCATATAAGGAGGCTATTGTGAGTGTTTGATGAGCAAGGGACACCCTTAGGGACAGCAGACGTCCCGCGATTTCAGATTGTACATTGGTGATTTTCCCTTGGAAATGTGTAGCTACCAGGATTGCTACTCCTGCCTTCTTCCCTTGATCGGAGGACCAGAACTGACGGTCGAACCAACTGGAGCGCATTCTGTTCCAATCTTTTTTCAGAAGGTGGGTCTCCTGTAGCAGAGATATGTCACATTGGGTCGCCCTTAGCTGACTTGAGTGCTATTCTTTTAGTTGGCGAGTTGAGACCCCTTACATTTAAGCTAACTATACGTACCATTTCCCTGTGGGAATGTCACCGCTGACCACGTCCCCTACCCTGCCACCCAGAACCCCCCACGTGGACCAGTATGTAGAGAGTGACCACAGAGTTGAGCGCTGAGCATGAGTGCATGTAAGTAACATAATAACAGTAACAAATAATAAAACAAATGCACCAAAAGGTGCACAACTTGCAGTTCTGTATTGAGGGTCCATGTCAGCGGTCGTCCGTCGCAGCATACGGAAAGGAATGAGGGAGTCCACGGCCCCCGCCGCAACCGGTTAGCAGTGGTGAAGATAAGTATACGTCCCATGGGGAGCCAGCCAGTCCCCTGCCAGCGGATTCGAGGGCGATTCAAGGTGCCATCAGTCAGTTTCTCTTTCCGGAGATTGGTGCTGCTCTGTTAGTTGCTGTAACAGGGCCGAGCATTCCTTGATGCTTTCGGTTTTTGTTGGCCTACTTATTTGGACTCAAGCAACTGGTGAACACGCCCACCCACTACGCCGGCCACACGCTTGACCCCGTCTTCTCTTCCAGCAAGCACATCTCCTTCAGCCATGCCACCGGACTCCACTGGACCGACCACAGCTGCGTCCACTTCAGCTTCAGAAAGACTGCGACCCACCACCACCCGCAACAGGCTCCCCGCCGGAGCTGGAGCAAGATCACCGCCGAGCAGCTCACCGCCTCCCTCAGCCAGAACACACCCACCAACACAACGGACCCAAACGAAGCAGCCAGCAACCTCGCCAAGTGGCTGACCGCCTGCGCCGACGACCTCGCACCACTAAAAACCCTCCCAGCAGACCCGGAAGCAAGAAAACCCCTTGGTTCACCAACGAACTCAAGGAATCCAAGAAGAACTGCCGCACTCTCGAGAAAGCCTGGCGACTCGACCAGACCACAGACAACAGGACCGCCTCAAGCACGCCACCCGCAAACACCACCAGATGATCCGTGCCACCAAGAAGTCGGCACTCAAAGAACGACTGGACAACAACGCCCATGACAGCAAGGAACTTTTCAGCATCGTCAAAGAGTTCTCCAACCCCAGCGCCGGAAACAACGACATCACCCCCTCGCAAGACCTCTGCAACTCACTCGCCGCGTTCTTCCACCGCAAGATCACCGACATACATAACAGCTTCGACGCACAGACCACGCACCCTACCGCCGAACCAACGCCCGCCACCACCACCCTCTGCAACTGGACCCCGATCAGCACCGAAGACACCACCCGCACGATGAACTCCATCCACTCCGGATCACCAACCGACCCCTGCCCACACCACGTCTTCAACAAAGCCGACGCCACCATCGCACCCCATCTCCGGGACATCATCAACTCCTCCTTCCACACCGCCACCTTCCCGGAGAGCTGGAAGCACGCCGAGCTTACCGCCCTCCTGAAGAAACCAACGGCGGACCCCACCGACCTCAAGAACTACCGTCCCATCTCGCTCCTTCCGTTTCTGGCCAAAGTCATCGAGAAGACCGTCAACAGACAGCTTGCCGCCTTCCTCGAGACGAATGGATCCCTCGACCCCTCGCAGTCCGGGTTTCGGGCCAACCACAGCACCGAGACCGCCCTTATCGCAGCCACCGACGACATCAGAACCCTAACCGACAACGGGGAAACAGCAGCCCTCATCCTCTTGGACCTCTCCGCGGCGTTCGACACCGTCTGCCACCGCACCCTAGTGAAGCGCCTCAGCAACATCGGAATCCGAGAGAAAGCACTGGAATGGATCATCTCGTTCCTCGCCGGAAGAACCCAGAGAGTCCGCCTCCCCCGTTCAGATCCGAGGCCACCGAAGTCATCTGCGGCGTTCCACAAGGATCTTCACTCAGTCCAACCCTCTTCAACGTCTACATGAGCCCCCTCGCAGCCATCGCACGCCAACACAACCTCAACATCATCTCCTACGCCGACGACACCCAGCTGATCCTCTCCTCACCAACGACCCCACCACCGCCAGAGCCAACCTACACGACGGGATGAGAGACGTCGCCGACTGGATGAGGAACAGCCGCCTTAAACTGAACTCAGACAAGACGGAAGTCCTCATCCTGGGCTCATCACCCTCCGCCTGGGACGACTCTTGGTGGCCCCCGGCCCTGGGCACCGCGCCCAAGCCAACGGACCACGCACGCAACCTGGGCTTCATCCTGGACTCCTCCCTGTCGATGACCAGACAAGTCAACGCCGTCTCATCTTCGTGCTTCAACACCCTGCGCATGCTCCGCAAGATCTTCAGATGGATCCCCACTGAAACCAGGAAGACCGTCACCCAGGCACTCGTCACCAGCCGACTGGACTATGGGAACACCCTCTACGCCGGAACCACAGCCAAACTTCAAAAAGACTCCAGCGCATCCAGAACGCCTCCGCACGACTCATCCTGGACATCCCCCGGCACAGCCACATCACCGGACACCTGAAAGACCTGCACTGGCTCCCCGTCAGCAAGAGAATCACGTTCAGACTCCTCACCCACGCACACAAGGCCCTCCACGACCTGGGCCCCAAGTACCTCAACGACCGCATGACCTTCTACACGCCCACCCGCCAGCTACGATCAACCAGCCACGCCCTCGCCACCGTACCACGCATCCGCAGAGCCACCGCCGGAGGAAGATCCTTCTCCTACCTGGCAGCCAAGACCTGGAACTCCCTCCCCACTCACCTTCGGCGAACCCAGGACCATCTCTCCTTCAGGAAGCAGCTCAAGACCTGGCTGTTCGAGCAGTAACTTACCCCCTCCCCCAGCGCCTTGAGACCCTCCCGGGTGAGTAGCGCGCTCTATAAATGCCGTGATTGATTGATTGATTGATTGATTTGCTGTTGCGGGCGATTTCTTGAGTGACGTCCTCGTCCCGAGCCTTTGGATGACAGCTGCACAAGTGGACGCTGGGGCGAGGATTCCCGATCGATCTCTATACCCAGAATGTCTGCTGCTTCCGGGGGTGTGCGTACTGCTCGGGTCTCACCTTGCCAAACGAAAATCAGGCGGAATGGATGACCCCACTTATACCGCACTCCTTTTCCCCTCAAGTATTCCATCACTGGTTTCATTGCTCGTCGCCTCTGGAGTGTGATGTTTGACAGGTCTTGATAGAGGCGGATTTTATTACCCTTGAAGAGGACATGAGATTGGTCGCACACTGCCGCCATTATCGTTTCCTTGTGCTTATAGTTGTGGAAGCACGTAAGAATGTCTTGGGGGGCTCCTGGGGACGTTGAGGGGCGTCCTGCCCTGTGGGTGCGATCTAGTAGGAGGTCTTTCCCCTCTAAATCCAGCACTATTTGGCAAAAGAGACGCAGCACATATTCCTCCAAACGCCCTGCATCTGCCTGCAATGGCACTCCTTTGATACGAATATTCGATCTGCGGGATCTGTTTTCCAAGTCTTCAAGGTGGAAATTGAGATCAGCGTTGCAGTCTCTGAGTTCCATGAGCTATTGGCGGTACTCTTCTAGCTCCTCTTCTCTGGCGTCCCCAGCTCGTTCCACAGAGTCCACTCTCTGTTCCAATTCCCCCATATCGTGTCGCAGTTCCTTGACCTCTGTGGTTACTTCTGTACGGAGGGCCGCTAAGTCGTCTCTCAGTGTGCCAAAGAGCGCTTCCATAAAGCCTACTGTGTAATGGGGGCCTCCTCGTTCATCCCATGCTGCGTTGAGGCACTTGCTTCAGCCGTGTCTGGAGAGTTCAAAGTAATCCCTGCTTTCTTAGTAGCACCCTTAGCCAGGAGGTCTTTGATGCTGGCCGTTTCCCTCTTGGACTTCGCGGTAGTCATTGTGGTATCTTGGTGCTTGCCGACCAGGTCGCGCAGTGGTGCGGGGCTATGCCAGGCAGTCCGCTTGCAGTAGTCTCTGGGTCTTTTATGACTGTCTAGTGCCTTTTTCCTGCTGGCGCGGTAACCCAGCCTCAAAAAGCCCCCTCACTGTGCAGCGTTAGTACCTCACTCCTTTACCACCACCTAAGTGCCGCAGATCTCTGGTGGGCTTTTGGCCTGCTTCTTAGCCGCCGAGCCTCTACGATCGCGGAAGTCCTCCTAATGTGGGTAGTCAGGCCTCCTATCAAGAATGCCACTGGGAACCATATGAGGGAAACTTTTCCTTTGGGGTAACTCAGCACCCAGCGCAGCCCGGGCTTCCAGGCAGCCCGAGTTACTTATGCTGCCCTCCCCCGCCTCTTTGTTGATCGTAGCTGAGGCCCTCCTAGGCCGCACCTCTCCCCAGTGAACGTGCTTGCGCCGTTCATCCCAGTCAGGCGTTGTCTGCCGCCGCATACGCCCGCGGCAATATGAGCCACTGCCAAGGACTCGAGGCAGTGAAGCGGGGGTCGCTTTATTATGCTGCCGCTGACAGTCTCTACCGAGGCAGCACCTCCCTGCAGCTCGGCGCCTCCACCTCCCTTCTGTCGCCGTCCCTCCTTACCGCCAGCCGGTCACACTTCAACAGCGAGCACCGGGTACTGTTGCGGTGGGCGCTATGAGAAGCTGTAGGGATCCTGTGCTATGTCTTTTCTCCTCCGCGCTCAATGCTGGCGGCCTGGGGCAGCCACACCTCGAGTCAGCGCTGCCGGTCTTTGTTGCCCTGCCGACTTCACCTCAGTGCCATTTCTTTGACAGGCAGCTGGTCACTCTCGATCAGGCGCACTCGGCGCGGCCGTGGGAGACACCACCGAACTCGAGGTATGTCTCCGGGAAGCTCCACATCACTTCTTGTAGCTGTGCTAGCAGTCTGGGGCTCCCGTTCCCAAGCGCAGCTTCTCGTTTCGGCGCCGCGCTATGCCATTCACTTCGGCGCCATTTTGTGAGGCAGCCGACCGGTCGCCCTCCGTTTTCAAGGACTCGGCCCGGCCACGGCGGGTGCCGTAAATTTCAACGAATGTCACCGGACGGGTCCACACACATTCCGCGCGCGGCGCTGCAGATTTGGGGTTGCCACTTCCCCGGGAACCGCTGATTCACCTCCCGGTGTGGCGGTGCTCCGCAGTTAGGTTACTGCACGGGCGCCATCTTGGACACGCCCCCCTTTGACCAACTTTAGAACCAGAATGCGTAAATCCTTGGCCAGTGGGAAAACCATAAACCATGCTTTCAGCCTCATTAAAGGAGTCAGGCTTCAAGGAGTAATTTGGGAATCTGTCTTCTGCATTAGCAGCAGGACTCACACAAACATTTTGTAAGAAGAAGGTAACTCAGAGATCTGAGGTATAACTCCTGCAACAGCTTCCATAGAAACGATCACAGAAAAGTCGAGACAAAGAGATTCACACACTCACTGAAATTAAGGTAATTGTCAGACAAAAAGAACAGAGTAAAGTGTGAGTTGCCAAATTGATTTAGCTTGTGAAGTAACTGTTTATTTTTTCAATTGACAAACTGCAACTCAGTACAATAAACTCTATCATCTTGCTCTGCAGGAGGTATCGTGTTCCTGCGCAGTTCTCAGCTAGGGCAGCAGTCTTCTTTCAGGTAGGACTGGTATTTTGGACTATCACTAATGCCCAAGCACAAAGTGTAATGCGAAGAGTGCCAGTACTGATTTGTCATCACTTCTCATTGACAGGATGTACTCTTTGTGCCCCTTCCCTAACCCCCTCCCCCAGCATTTTGTTACAGTATTGGTATATAAACTCAAATAAACAACTGTGTGGAGGTGCTGGCAGCTAGTGGTTCTATTCTGCTCCTGTGTAAATATTCATGCCTGGACAATGAGGATAGACAAGACCTTGATAATATTTGTGCAACTAAAAGGCCATTAGCATTGCCTCTCACAATTATTTCCTTCTAGATACTCCCGTACCATCACCTATGGTACCTTTAATGGGCACCTAATAGAGATAACTCTTTCATCCCCCTTTGGGGACTCTCCAGGAATGAATGGTGGAGGGAGGGGATTAGGGGCTAACTGGAAGCCCATATTTTTGCCAGTGGTGATGTTGAAGATTTTTCTCTGGGGAAGGAGTAGATTAAGTTTTTCATAGTAACTCAGCAGTCGCTCTAGGCCTTAAAATGGTTAGTAAGGTGGGGAGGAGGTGGTGGGGGTTGAAATCCACTTTCTTCACTGAAGACTCAGACTCTTGGTATTAGCCTTGAGGAAATGGTGGTAATTATGGCCATAACTGTCACAAATCAGGATGTTAGTCACTAACAAATGTATGGCCTATTAATCTGAAAAATGGCTTAAACTCTTTCAGACTATTGAATATTAAGATGATAGAGGGGAAAGACTGGTCTCACATTACACATCATTGCTAGTGTTGTCTCTCTAAACAGTAAGGCCAAGATAACTGTGCAAACATTCCAAATAACATGTCTGACCTTTTTTCTCTGGCACCCCAACCTGAGTAACAATCCGCCATAACAGCATTAACCCCCTTCCCATAACAAAAATTGTGATTATCCTCTACTGTAATCTTTCAGTCTTACTCCCAGCTCATGCCAAGCCACCTCTCACTATCTCAATGTCAGCTCTCATCTCATCTATACCACAAACGTTATCTTCAAGGTGGGCCAAGAACTTACTTCTTCTTAAGGCTTAGGTCGTCTCTGCTCGGTAGCAACTTTAACCATCTCTAGGATGAGTCTGCAACATCTTACCTATCTTCAGCGTACCTTTGTCTATCATCTACACAGTAATGCTAAGCCAGAAACTGTAATCAAATAATTTTCACTAAAATGTAATAACAATAAGTCAGGCTCTCTTCTCCACTGTGTGAAATCGGGTTACTGTTTGACTGGGGTGTGAGCCCTGGTGAAGCAGCAGCCACAATTCTTGTCAGGGTAAGGCACAAGCAAACCCCAAATTAGCCTGTGCTCACCCGCTGGTAGCTTGGCACAGAGCAGTCAGGCTTAATTTAGAGGCAATGAGTAAAGTATGTGTGCAACACTTCAGTGAAACAGTGAAAACACCACACAGAAAGAATCCAAGTTAGAACAATAGAGCTGAATTTAATAAATAAAACAAGACCAAAACAACAATAATCCAATCAGTAGAACCGGAGTTATGAATTTTTAAAGATTAATATGTAAAATACCATCTAAAAACACAAATCGCTGGACCGGGGCTGGACCATGTAAAGTCAATAGTTCAGGCCAAACTGCGATGGAGCGCAGGTCAGCTACAGTCCCAGATTAATCCCTTTGAAATTTTCCCTCTCAAGTTTTGTGCCAAGAGTCCCATTGGTGTTGGAGAGGGCTGTGAGGAGCAAAAAGAGCGTCGCTGGAGGCTTTCGGCGTGGCACAAAGAGAAGGCTGGGCACCGCGGTCTCCTGCTAGCAGTCGATGCTGCATTGCCAAGCGATGGGCTGGTGGCGCTTCACACTGATTTTTGGTATGAGCAGCGAGGTCTCGGTGTGAACGAGCCCGTGCGCGGTCAAGAAAAGTCCAAAAGCTTGACTTCAGTGCCCTTGAGCCACACTAAGGGGTCAGGACCTGAGAGGCACCACTTGGGGGTCAGGAACCCTCTGCAGCTTGGTCCAGGTGCTGTGTGGGGAGCCTTTTATGTCCCTGAGGCTTAGATCAGGAGGCATGGAGGCTAACCCTTGGAGCCACCCTGGGGTCCTGGGTTCAAGATGACGTTGCAGGTCTAGTTCTTCCTCCCTAGGCAAGAGGGCAGCAGGTCAGCACAGCAGGGCAGTAGCTCCTTGGCAGTCCTTTCAGCATCACAGCAGTCCTTATTCCTGGCCCTTCTTTTATACACATTTGTGCCTTTGATGTGAGTAGAAGCTTCTAGAGGCATGCCTTTGAAGTGCACAGATGCCCTGCCTTCCTTGACTTGGCTCCAGAATAACTACAGGGGGTATGCAGCCCTATGTGTGGAGGCAGAACACAACCTATTCAAATGTAAGTGGACTGTCAGTGGTGGCCAGCGGCAAATGAAACTGGTGAGGCATATATTTAACCCACTGACAGACACTGTGAGGCTCTCACAGTGCCTGTCAGTGAGTTAAATCTACTGAAAATCAGTGGCGGCTGGTGACATTTTAAAGTGGCAGGGCGTAAATGTTTCGGGATGAGCCCGACTGGGATAAGGGGGGTTCGGGGGTTCCCCCCCGCGAAAATTTTGAAAAAAGAGAGGGCAAATGGTGCATTTTCAAGCAAATTTGAGAAAGCAAGAAAGTTCATAAAGCAATTGTGAAAGTATAGCTATGACATCAATAAAGAGATTTCATATGATAATGTAGGTGGCTGCTTATCCAGTATAACCAAAGAACTTCATAACAGACTTCGAGATAACAATGCTGAGTACCTCACAGATTTCTTTATTTATTGATATATCTTTAGAAATTAAACAAACTGAGGAAATACAAGCTATTGTGATTTGTTGGACTGGACACAGTGAGACACTAAGGAATGAAAATTAAAAGCTAGCTTTGTGATAGTTGAGCAGAGCTACAGGTGGTGAGTGGCCTGTGTCAGACTCCTGATGTGGCAGAGTAGTGCCACAAAAGGGGCGCAAGAAAATACCCCCAACAGAGTGTTCAAAGGATGACCCCAACAGAGTGATTGTGAGATGGAGGTCTCACTGCCTGCTACCAGTATAAAACCGAATGCCACTGCCCACTGATCTCAAAATGTTCTTTCTTCCATCCTGTGCCTGCTTAGTAGGGAACCATGTCATTGAAGCCCTCTGAACTCGTTCCATAACCCGGTTGCTCGTCTTGTCATCTTCTTTAAGCGCAATTTATAAATATGCTTCTTTTTCTTCGGAAACTATGGAAGGCCACAAAGAATGTTTCAGTCTCCAGAACATGCCCTATCTGTTAGATACCTCTTGGAATGGGGCCTCGGAACCGGAAGGGTCGACTGGGGTGATTTCCTGCTTATCTGTACTCTAATTAGGATAAAGGGAGTAATTAAGAACAGATATTACTCTGAGCCAGGCAGGGCCGGTCCATAAACTCGTCAGATATTGTAAGAGCAGGTAGTATTTGGTTAATATTAAAAGTCTGGGAAAATAACAAGGGGCCCGATCACAAAACGCCATCAGCCATTTTTGGGGTTAGAGAGTTTATATTTTGTTTTCATGACACACAGCCGTGAAAATATGAGAAGAGCAGAAATCGCTCTCGAGGGCAGGGTTTGGATCCTGACAAACTCACTGTACATTTGCGACATGCAGCCATCGAGACAAGTGAGTCCCAGGTGGACTAGGTTCGCATTCAAATAATTGCATGTAAAGAATGGATGCAGCTGTTTATGTCCTGATAAATCAATGGCATCAATTGTATTGCTTGCGTTTGGAAGCAGGCTGCTTTCAGCAAACTAGTGTGTCTATTACTTCCAAACCTAAGCAGTAAAATTCAAGCCATTTGGCATGCGATGTAAGCCATTTGTCAGGCCATAAATAAAGACATCACACAGGGTTGAGACCAGAGCTCCTCTGGAGTCAGAGGACCTGTAAACTATAAAATAACACTCCACTTCTCCTGTTCCACTCTCCTCTCTGCCCCAGCCCAGTACTTAGTTTGTGTGAATCCTTTCCTTTCATTATTCTTTCAGGTGATTATCTATAATTAATACTCCATTACAAGAGACATTAAGCTGACGAAATTCTGTCCCTTAAACGGATGTTTTTAAGGGAAGATGTTTGTGTTTTTCTTTTGTAAAATAGCGAACCACAACGCCATCTTCACACTGCAGTGCAAAAGAGTGAGAACAGCTGTAGCTCTCGGCTGCATTGTGATGATTGTTTTAACCTGAATATTATGTAAAAATATACCACTTGGCTGCACAATGGATACACAAAGGATTTGGCTTTGCGTGAAGCTCTGTGATGGAACGCCATTGTCACACTGCACAACCCTTGGAACAGTCAGCCACGTTTATTTTGAATAACATTTGTAATGAGTTAAGTTTGCATAAACACAGTATGCAGCTGAAAAACCCTCATTTACTTGAAAAAGATCCATTGATAGCGATTGCAGAGACTGGGAATGAGGAAGAAGTCTGCATCTAAAATTTACAAAACTTTCTTTATCACCTACATTTGCGGGGTGCGAAAAGGTACTGTATGAAGGCCATGGCATACATACAACCGCACCCAAGAGGGCAGGATTTTCAGGCGTTAGAAAGCACTCCAAAGTAAACCCTTTTTTTTATCCCGACCCTGATCTGAAGCACCAGAAAGCCACGGCTTCCCAAACATACTCACCCCGGTCAGAGAGGCATGAGATCATTCATTCCACTAGGCCCCAATTAACTCACAAACACCCAACACAATATTACGAAGAAGGGTGTCACTCGGCCAATTTCCAACAGGCGTGATATGAAACGCCAGTTAAACGACAGGCAAGCACCTACACCATTGAGGTACAGCTCACGGCTGCTGCTGGCATTGCTAGCCATCACTTGACATGCACAATATCAGCATGATCACCATAATAGCGCCGAGAGCCCTCACGGTGTGATAATGGCACCTACATCTCTGTCTCCAGAGGTGCCTAGCCGCCCTCGAGAACACCCACCGCTTGCCTCCTCGAACGAGCAGGTCAGCCAACAGAGTGCTTAAAAACAATCGCAGACATAGCCTTACAGATTATTAACTCAGTATGCTTCTGCTCTGACAGTACACCAAGGTTTCCAGTAAAGTAGTTAAATCAGTGACAGTCCCAGTTATGGGCCACCTGGCCCACCGTCTAGAACCGGGCCTTCAGCGGACCCCCAACCGGGTGAACTCCAAAGTAGGCCATGCCCCCATGTGACGACAGGGCCCTAAACGGGCCTATACTGAAAGTTAAAAATGCCCGCCTGGGCCTTACCTGGGCTTGTGAACTGACCCGAGTTAGTTCAGACGTCAGCAGGCAGTCCGGCCTAGTACTCTCTGGCAGCAACAAAAACCAGTGCTGTAAGCGGCAAGCAAGCAACGATTGCACTGTGCAGTAATCAGTGCTGGCACTGTCTGCAGTACTGATGATTTAGAAATACTGAGTCCGTCTATGACGCAGTACAAAATGCACTCGGACTGCCACAGTCACTGCAGAGTGCAGACTCATGCGCGGGACGCCTTCTGAGGTGGTTGAGTCTGCGCAGACTTGATTCCTGAATCCCACCGGCCACACCCTTTCCCAACTCGTCACAGGGAAGGGGGTCCCACCCACGCCCTGTAAGGAGTTGGGAAAGGGTGGGGTGACAAGCTCCACTCTCTCTGATTGACGTGGAGGGTTAGCGATCCCGGGCTTGCATTCAAAACGCCTGGGGCTAACTTTACCTCCACGCCATCAGGGGGTGGAGACTGCGCCTTGCAGCTAAGTCTTTGCCGAGCTGATGACATCACAGCCTTCAGGGCTGTGAGGTTCTCAGCCGGCAAACACGTAGGCTAGGCTTGAGCAAAAAACAGGGCAGGAGAGAGAGTGAGACTAGTCAGTGAGTCACGTGATGTCAATTAACAGCGGCGATATCGGTGAGTGGGGCATACAGTGCCCCGCAGCCCCGTGTTCAAGATCTACTGACAGAGTGTTGTTAATGGCATTTTGGCAGCTCGTAAATGAGTATATTTTATAAATTACTTTGAGCTGAGCATAGCCAGCAATGTAACGGGGGCGGAGCCCCGGCGCCCTCATAGAGAAACCGCCAAAATGAAAGATTTACTAACCTACTGCCTCCTGCCCGGTGCTCCTTTCAGCAGTTGCTGGCTTGAGCACAGACTCCCAGAGCTTTATCCAACTCCCCTCTACCAATCCTGGCGCTGCTCTCATGCTGCTCAGGAAGCATGAGAGAAGCACCTGAATTGGCTGGAGCACACTGGTTCGACGCTCCTTCAAGCACTGGGAGCCTGTGCTTGCTGTCCACCCAGCTGTCTAAGACAGCTCGGGTTGGAGTGTTTAAAGTGCTCATGTCAGGTTGCCGTCGCAAGACAGACAGCCAAAGTGACGCGCACTTTAAACTGAAGTGCACACTGTTCCTCTCTGCTGCTGCCAGCATGAAAAATTAAATTTGTTTTATCACCATTTTATTTTTTATCTTTCCTTCACTCAGCGGAGGGGCAAAGCTCCTCTACCCTCATGGAGGCACCACCGCTGGGGGCTGTGCCCAGCTCCTCCCTCCTATCCTGCCAGTGATGGCCCATGCTGTCACACCTAAGCTCTCATTATGTGTGGCTGTCTGGGAGGAATACACAAAGCCCAACTGCAGCTGCACCCAGTCATGTGACCAGAGACAGGCTGCAGACACCAAATGGCTAAGGGCAAGAAAATGCCTACTTTCTAAAAGTGCAAAAGAAACAATTGATGGATGGAATGCTGAACAATGCAAACATTCACCCCCAGTCACAAGGATCTGGGTTTAATCCATCATTCTTTTGATCACCACACCACCCCAGTCTGGACCAACCATATGCAAATCAGTCATGACCCTGTTCCTTGTGGGAACAGTCCAGCCCGAACTGCCAAGCCAGGTCCTCCCTGGACCGGAAACAAGCATCCTGGGACCGGTTTCAGGGAATCACCCTTCATCAGCCAGGATAGCTTGAATCCAGTGGTGTAGTGAGCACGGGACCCACGTCTGGGCATACCCTTCCCACTTAGGGCGACATATGCAAAAGAAACAATTGATGGACGGAATGCTGAACAATGCAAACATTCACCCCCAGTCACAAGGATCTGGGTTTAATCCATCATTCTTTTGCTCTGGAGGTTCAGGAATGAGGACGTGCGTTTGTCGCTGCAGCTGTGTGGACCAGGCGACACTGAGGAAGACCAGGAGCCATGCACGAGCTGCCCATGTCGGATGTCGGTGTCTAGGTGGTTGATATCCAGTGGGAGCACCAACAAGCCTTGGTAGCCGCAAATGGCTTGGAAAGCGAAAAGATGCAAACGTTGGGACCAGCAAGGTCCAAGGGACTCATCAAGTGCTGGAGAGTCAGCGCAGGCCCCGAACAAGCAGGGGAGCCCACTGAAGCAAAGGAAGACCCTCAAGAGGACCCATAGGACCTCAAGCAGCTCACCAAACGTATTAACGCGGGATCCCCAGCGGGCCAAAATAAGGTCTCCAGCGCACACGCCGGAGGGAGCTCTGATCTTCCAGGAGGTAAGCTCCCGTTCTGAGACGTTTTCTGTACCTAGCTGTGAAACACGATATACGCTAGGTACGAGCCTCTCCTCATGGGGGCACCATCTCAGCATACTTGCCACGGGGTTGTCAACATACTTACTTTGGCAATCCTCTTTTGGTCTCTTTATCACGTTTAGGTCTGTATGGATACCGGCAGGGATATGGCTGCTGGTGCTTGGGATTGAAATAACCCTTATCGAGTGGTTTTACTGTACCACTCCACCTATTTTCTTTACGTTTGAAAGATTTGTACACCATAAAGTCTCCATCTAAGGTACGTGGGGCCTCATGACCATACTCTTTGTCAGGCCAGACTATGCCCCTGTCTGTTTACGGTGTATTCTTAATGTAATTGGACCATTTTCCTTATTTATTTCATCTCTAGAGTCTCTCAAATTGATATTACAAGAAGGATACATATACACTGAATAGAACTATTATCGGACACAGGATACCTCACAGTTTTTACTGTGTGTCAAAGATTGGACCTCTTGAATCCCTTTCGGGACAGAAATACAACCGAAATTAAAGTTGGCTTCCCTGTCGGTTTTGGTTACCATTAGCACGATTCACCAGTTCCTACTGGGTTTTAACTATAGCATTGTTTCTTTTTTGGCCCTTCTCTTTATCTCTAGGATCTGCACAATGAGATTTTAGGTATTTTTGCTTTTTGATATAAATTTCTGGATATTAGGCAACATTAAGGGGGTGTCGCTTTCTTTATCTCACTCTAGTGAAGTCACTATTGACACTTTAGGATTGAATGTCACAATTGAATTCACAAAGGACAATCATGTCTTAATTCTAGACCAGTATGTACTTTTTAAGAGTTATTTTTTAAACGTACTAGTTGGTCACTAGACAACTGAGGTGACATGTTTACAACAGCATGGGTTTCCACAGGCTCAAGTAGACAGCATGAGCCGATCCTACTGAGATATATTGTCACAATGGGAAACTGACACTAGATGTTAATGTTGGAAGCCTATCTTTCCCAATTTTGTACACTTGTTTGTTTCTTAGCCCTGAAGAAGTCGCTGCGCACAACAGTAGAGCGCGATGAAACACGTGTTGGCTAAGGCTTTGGAGAATAAATTGAATCAAATGTTCCAGCAAAGAATCAAGAATTTTGTTACATTGTTATTGATATACTCTATATACTGTTAGCGTGTGCAGGGGACTGTTGTTTAGCTCACCAAAGATGGAGGCCCACAGTGCAAGGGATGCATTGAGGACGCTGATCTTCGAGGTATTAGGTGCTGGAGGTTGGAGCTTCTTGTAGCCTGAAGATCTCTGGAGTGTACAGCCAACAAGCCTTGCCAAATGCAAGTTGACCGGTGCACAGAGGCTTGGTCCTAGCGGCTCCGACGAGGGATACTGTCCTCAAAATTTCAGAGAGGACAGGTGAGGCCTCTAGGGAGCTGCAGAAATATCACCTGTGTTGCTGGGCCTCGGGAATGACATAGGACGACTGGAGCAGTAGACCAGTCAGGTTTCTTGCAGTTCAGGGGAGTGACTCCTTCACTCCAAAGGAGATTTCTTCAGATGTCCTTGATGCCCACAGGCCTTCGGGAGAACCTGGGTGAAGCACAGACACAGACGAGGCAGAAGACTTGAAGAACAGCTAGACCAGGAGCAGCAGGAGTCTTCCTTGATGCAGTCTCGGTTCCAGTAGAAGTCCAACGAAGTCAAAGTGTCTAGACAGTTGAAGAGTGTCTTGGTTTCAGAGGTGAGTCTTGTTCCATGGCGAATCTGAGGACCACCCACAGGTGAGCCCTTAAGTACCCTAGGGAAAGGGTTGAAACGACTCTGGGTCCCTCCCAGAGGAGGGGCTGGACAGAGGGAAGGATACTTCCCTGTCCTTTGTTCAGTTTCACGCCAGACTGGGAACCAAGGGTTCCTGAACTGGTTCAAACTGGATTATGCAAGGAGGGCACCAAATGTGCCCTTCAATGCAGTCTGGTGGCATTGCAAAGCACCCCCACCCCAGCCCAATACACTAAGTCTTGTCTGGGAGGTGGTCACACCTCCCTGTGACAGGAAACCTATTGTTCTACCTTCCCCTGCTCGACCTCAGCTCAGCAGAAGGAGGGCAGCATCTTGTCTGTGGTCAGCAGCAGCACTAGCTTGCGAACGGGCCTGTTCACACCAGAACCACCCCGCTTGCTTAAAAAATTAGCGCGAGTCGCTGCCAGCCCATCTCTTCGCATAGCAGCATTGACAGCCCATGAGGGACTGGCAACATGAAGCTCCAGCCCACCTGTCTGCGATGCCCAGCCTGCTCTTCGCCCTACGCCGATCAACACCTGCGACACTCTCCTTGCTCCTCGCGGTGCTCTCCAACGCCAATGGGACTCTTGGCACAAAACTTGAGAAGGTAAAAGTTCTGCAGGAATAATCTGGGACGGTATCTGACCCGCTCTCCATCGCAGACGGACTGAACTTTTGACATTATCCGGTCCCGCACAACCAGATAGCGCGGTTGGTGCTTTCTGATTCAACACGCTATTGTACAGTTCATTCTTCAACAATTCATAACTCCGGTTCTACTGATTGGATTTTTGACATTTTGGTCTTGTTTTATTTATTAACCTAATCTCTATTTTTCTAACGTGGTGTGCGATCTTTTTGTGTGGTGTTTTCACAGGTTTACTGTTTGAAGTGTTGCACAAATACTTTACACGTTGCCTCTAAGTTAAGCCTGACTGCTCTGTGCCAGGGTTGAGCACAGGTTAATTTGGGGTTTGCTTGTGGCTTACCATGACTAGAATTGTGATTGCTGCTTGACCAGGGCTCACACCCAAGTCAACCAGTAACCCAATTTCTAACAAGGGTTCATCCATGTACTCCTTTACTGTCAGCATACCCAACTGCTCAGCCATGTCCAGGGATTCATACAACATGTTGGCACACCACCTCTCACCACCATCATTCCCTACAAATAGGGAATCCTTCTAATCCTTGCCTGCACTCCATGTCACTGCCCAGTCCAGAAATGTGCTAAATTTCTTAAAAATCTCATTAGATACAGCACTTTCCATTGCCATAGCTCTGACAATAAATACTTTTCCATTCACATGTTTACCAACAAATAAGAATTGGCTTAATGTACCTGCAGTAACCTGAGCACACATCGCACATGATTTGGTCATCTCTGGTCCCACAGCACAGCTTCTTGCTCTATCCCTATTAGGGTGCACAATCATGTAATTCTCTTTATTGATTAAGGGCCTGATTAGACTTTGGTAGTCCAGCATATAGTATTACATGCTATGGCATTTTTAATAAAGTGGACAGCCTGTCTGCCATGTTTGTGATGGAGTACTACTCCACAAAACTCTGAATCAGGCCCTAAATATTTCACAAACCTTCCTTCTTGCCAAAACAAGTTGTGAGTCATCCTAGATTCATCTGACTCTTTCTTTGGTATTCTATTTAATGCAGGCAGCATTAGATTTTCCGAAGGGGAAATGTCCGACTATTCTCCTTTCAATTCCCTGATTTTCCAGTTCAAGTAGAACTGTCTGTTTCCTTATGTGTACTGATTTAGAATTCTGTGCCCATCTGTGTATTCTAGGCCACAAATAAGATACACAAAACCATTTTGTGAAATCTTGCTCAATGAAAACTGCACTGTCTCTGTCCGAATAATGTGTAACCACTTCCAAAGCACTTAAAATTTAATAGGAAAATTGGCCATTTCCATTAACCCCTCTAACTCGTCCTGGTGCACCTCTATCTAAACTCATGTTTCCTTTTGTCAGTAAGGCAAAGTGCAATACTGTGTGTTTCCCTGCACATTTGAAACATTTGTGATGAAATTTGCAGTATTGCCCTCTGTACAGGCCAGTATTGCAGTGTCTGTTAGTCACAAGAGGAGACCTTTTTTATGGTCTGGCTTGACAACGCAGCTGTTGCAAGACAATTATGTGAGAATTACCAGTAGAGGGGCTTTGCCACCACCCACATGTTGGGAGCTAGGAGTATATGTTTTGATTGGGAAGAAGTTGTGTGCTTCCACAAAAAAGTGCTTGCCCTCCAAATAATTGTGATCATTTGGTTTATTAATCCAGCTGCCTGAGCTTGAACTTACAGGGACACACACATGTCATTGTAATGCTATTAAAGTTCTTAGATAACTAGATAATTTACAGTGTTTTTCTCTGGCAGCAGCACAGATAGGAGAGGGCATTCATTAACCTACTGGTAAACCCTGTAGGCCAGTGATTTGCTAAATAGAATTCCACAGATTACTTTAGGTTTTTTTCTGAGTTGGTTATGGTGACAAGCCAATGATAAAGGCTATATGCCTGAACGTTTATCATGAAAAGTTATGATAAAGGCAGTGGGTCTGATAAATTGATTGTAAAGAGCATATGGATTGCTCTGAATCAAAGCCTACAGTTAGGTTTTGGTTACATGGAATTTCATAGATTAATGTATTAGGCAAGAGTTTTAGTGTTGGTTATCCCCTCGTGATAAACCAAGAATATAGAAGATTTGGCCTGTGAGAATCCTTGTTAAGCCCTGTTAGGAGAGATATTATTTTGCTAACAACAATTTTGTATACATTTGCAATTTTATGACTGTATGCCGGATGGCTGCCTTGCAGGAAAGCTTATGCTCAGTACATTAGCCCATTACATAAGGTGGTTATGGTGGGGGGCGTGGCGAACTGCAGAGGGAAATGGCCGCACGGTAGCCGAGCTCCGTCGCGCCACTCCCGTAATATCCGTTAAATAACAGTGTGCCCCGGCCACCTGCACCTGCTTTGGTCTCCAGCTGCCTTGTGTCCTTGGCCCCAACGTCCGTGCCCAGTTTCGCTGCTGTCCGTGTCTCCAGCGGGGCGAGACGGGCTCCGATCCGCCGCAGGGGCTCCTGTTGCACGGCGCGCGCCCTTCTCCATCCGGGGCGCGCGCAGAATTCGACGCCGAGGTCGCGGCGTGGTGCGAAGGTCCCGGGGTTGCTGTCTAGCGGTCGCGCCTCGCTCTATCACGCGACCGCACCGAGACCGTCACCGCTCAGGCCCCTGAAAGTAAGCGGACTTCACAATTCGCCCTCCACAGCAGGCAGACGTTCTTTTGTTGGGCCATAAATCCCTGCTGTCTCAGCAGACGCGGCCGGCGGGGGGGGCGAGGCCTGAGGTCTGGTGTGCCTGCCGTCTCCGCATCGCGGCGTCTCTCAGGGTTGTAGCGCTACAGCCGGACCGGCGATGAGTCCAAATTAATCGCTTCTGGCCTGGGCCCCAGGACAAATACACACCTTGCTTTGTGCCTGCGTTTGGGACTGGAGATGGCCTCGTGGCGCTGACCCTCGGAGACTCACATCCGTGTTTCCTTGGACTCCAGGAGGGGGGGGGGTGAGCACCGGGTGCTCCTCTGGCGCCCAGGCAGTACTTTACTATTCCAAGGTGGGTTGCCCCTTCCCACCCCTCTTTCGAGCTAGTGACCGTGAATCGCATTGGATTGGCCTACCCCCGGATTTCCACAGGTGGGGGGGAGCACCTAACCGGCGGAACCCGACAGGCCGGTGTGGGTTGACACCCACGGCAGGCGGCGGCGAGTAGCCGGTTGGGTCAGGTCTCCCACCCTCCTTTACCGCTTTACTGACTTGGGCCTCCAACCAATACTATGGCGTCAGGTCGCAGCGGTCGCAGCGCCGTCCAGGCCAAGCTCGACAAATTCGCTTGGCAGAAGAGCCAGGAGGGGGATCAATCCAACCAAAAACCCATCGGGGAGCAGACGGAGCCCACGCTGCAGGACATCCTCTCCGCCATCACAACCGTTCGTACCTCCCTCGAATCTAGCATCGCCACAGTAGCCACAGAGGTGGCCCTCATCAGAGCGGACATGAGGAAAATGTCGGACCGAGTTGGGGCTGTCGAAGATACCACTAACGAGCTGAAAACCGACTCGGATCTTCTCAAGCGCCAAGTGTCCGAACTTCAAAATGCACAGGAAGCCCTAACCTTGCAGCTTGACGACTATGAAGGCCGTATAAGACGGAATAACGTTCGCATCCTGGGTGTTCCGGAGCGAGCGGAGGGGCAGGCAGCCGATCTATTCGTGGAGGAATTGGTTCTTAAACAGCTTCAGCCGCGTGGCCTTTCCAAGTGCTTCTCCATTGAGCGTGCACATCGCGTCCCTGGTGGCAGACCTAGACCCGGGGCGCCTCTTCTGGCAAGGGTGTTTAACTACCGCGACAGGGATGCCATTTTACACACGGCAAGGTCGGCCCCACCAATAATCATCGATAATAGCAAGGTTACCTTCTTTCCTGATTTCACCCTGCGGGTCCAGAAGCAACGGTGCAGCTTCCTGGAAGTGAAGCGCGCTTTGAGAGACCAAGACATCAAGTATGCGATGATGTTCCCGGCCAAGCTACGGATTGAATCGGAGGGTAAACTATGGTTCTTTACTAGGCCGGAGGACGCTTGGGACTGGCTCGAGGGTTGGAGAACTGTTGGCAAGCGCTCCCACAGATCCGCGAGCGGCTCCGGGGGCCCTAGTGGACGTGGACCTCGGCATGGCTCACCGCACAAGGACGACTCGACGACTCGGAGTCCGGAAGGGTGAACTGTGTGGAACTGCAAGTATGAACGCCCATAGATGGTGGTGGAGGACCCCCTGAGAGCCTCCCATATGGACATTGTCTGCCCCTGTTTGTGATATCCTTTATATTGAATTGCCTTGTTACATGTGGCGCGCACATTGATCTTCTATTGTCAACTGCCTTGCTCAGGAGGGTTGACCCGGTCTTCAACTTATCACTGCAGGTTTATCGTGATTGTTCAAATCATTTATTATGTTGTTGGTTGGCCGGGGTGAATGTAGTTCTCATTCACAGTTGCTTAAGGGGTGGGGTTGTTTTACGTTCCCCGCACTGTTCAGGGTGGGCGACAGGCACTCTGCAAGTTGGGGGAGGTGGGAGGTTGTTTACCCGTCATGCAGGGAGGCAGGGAGGCAGGGTGGGGGGAGGGAGTTGGGATGGGGGTGACTGGGGGGTGTTTCTCTTGTTTGGTTTTTGGTACTCGTGCATATTTGTTTCTTGCTAGTCCTCGTGTAGCTGAGTCCACTGGGTCTATATCACATCGCAACTTCACAGCTGCTCACCACTTATGTCACTGGTTTCCGTCTTCCTCGCCAGGGCCACTGACTTTCTTCCTGGGGATGACGCCTAATTCCTGGCGGGTGGTCCCCTGCATATGGTCTTTTTACATTTGCACTCATCACTCTCCGTTCTCGTCACTGAGCTGCAGCGCCTGTTTATTGAGTCCATCCTCCCAGCTTCGACATGACAGTGTCCTAGTTCCACTAAACCTATGGGACCGCACCTAGCCCTGAACATACTCACGTGGAATGTTAATGGCCTGGGGGACAAGATAAAGCGGGGGTGGTTCTACAGTATATAAAACGCCATGCGCCGGTTATAGTCCTGATCCAGGAGACGCATTTGGTTGGCAATACATGCGGGGCCATGAACAGATGGGGTTATCGTATGGCTGGTCACTCAGGTTTCACTTCGGGTTCAAGAGGTACGGGTGTGCTCATACGTAAAGGTTGCCCATACATCATAGATAGGACTTGGACGGACGATCAAGGCAGATACTTCGCGCTTTCTGGCACTTGTGAAAGGAAGGTAGTTAATCTGGTGTCCGTTTATGCCCCCCCGGACTGCAGCGTCCTGTCTTACGGGATATTGGGGTGCTCCTGCTGGACCTTCCAATTGGTTTACTGGTGTTGGGCGGTGACTTCAACCTCACAATGGATGGCTCAAGGGATTGCCTCCCTCCTAGGAGCGACCCCCTGGGGGGATCTCAGCTATCAGGATTTGTGTCGGCGCTGGGCCTGGTGGATGTGTGGCGTTGGCTTAACCCTGCAACCACCCAATTTACCTTTCATTCGGGGGCTCACAATAGTCAGTCACATATAGATCATGTTTTTACGCTCGCTCAGGACACCCAGTTCTTCATGGCTTCCAAATGTCTTGCCCGTGGAATTTCGGATCATTCCCCGATCCTTACGACATTAACCATGGGACTACCCAGGCGCCGCTCCACCCTCACAATAAACCCCTGGGCCCTTAAGGTGCCTCACATCAAGGAGGCTCTCCTTAAGGATACTGATTATTATTTAAACGAAAATGTGGGGTCGGTCTCGTCACCATCTGTTATTTGGGGGGCTTTCGGCGCAGTTATAAAAGGTAGGGCTCTGTCGCTCATGGTGGGGCACAGGAGAGAACTTAACAGACGTGTGGTCGAATTGGAGGAGGTGATCCTCGCGAAAGAACAGACCCTGGCGATGGCTGAGGCGCAACACTCACTTGACGTGGTGAGGCTTGACTATCGGCAGCTTCTGACTGAAGCGGCCACTGCCCGACATACCGCCACCCGACATAAAATATACGAACATGGCGAGCGTACGGGCAGGCTTTTGGCATGGTTGGAGAGAAAGGAGAGGGCATCTAGGTGGGTACACTCGCTTCATTGAGCAGAAGGGAAACTGCTCACAGATCCCCAGGACATTACTGACGTATTCGCTTCATATTTCTCGTCGGTGTATATAGCGGCTGACGACTCCCAATCCGCCATGGCTCCGGAACTTCTATCGACCATTAAGGTCGCCTGCCTAACTACAGACGATAAGGAATCCCTTGAGGGCGACATCACCGACTCGGAAATTCAGAAGGCCATCCAAGATTTGCGCTCCGGCAAAGCTTTGGGACCTAACGGGCTCCCGATCGAATTTTTTAAACCGATGGCATCCAAGCTCTCGCCCCATTTATTACGCTTGTACACTGAGAGTTTCGCTATTGGGGTTTTACCCCCTGACATTCGGTTGGCATCGATAGTGGTTATACATAAACCGGGTAAGCCGACAGCGGACTGCAAGTCTTACCGTCCTATTTCCCTCCTAACTGCAGAGGCGAAAATTCTGGCAAAGCTACTGGCCAACAGGCTTCTCCCGTATCTGTCTGGCCTGGTGCACCCTGACCAATCCGGGTTTATGCCAGGGCGCAACACAGCTTTGAACTTACGCCGTCTTAACGGGGTCCTTGGCCGAATAGACACCATAAAGGAGGATGCAATCCTGCTGTCACTTGACGCAACAATGGCCTTCGACACCATCGAGTGGGAATTTCTTTTTGCGGTCCTGATACGTATGGGGTTCGGTCCCAAGTTCATTAAATGGGTCAGATTACTTTACTCTCAGCTGGCAGCGCAAGTGGTCGTCAATAACCATGTATCGGGCACGTTTCCACTCCGACGGGGCACCAGACCGGGATGCCCCCTGTCACCTCTTCTCTTTGCGTTGGTGCTCGAGCCATTGGCGGTTTGGATCAGGGGGGATCCGATGATCAGAGGGCTGAAATGGACCGAGGATCACGAAGATCGTATTTCCTTATACGCAGACGACATTCTCCTGTACTTAGCCTCGCCCACGCGGTCCCTTAATCGAGTCTTAAATATTTTCTGTGTATTTGGAGCCCACTCCGGATACACGATTAACTGGACCAAGTCGCAGATGTACGTTCTGTGGGGGGATCCTCCGCGTAATCCGAAGGGGTATAGAATTCCGGTGGCCTCGCAGGGCTTTAAATACTTGGGTATTTTTATCACCCCGGACCCGGTCTTGTTCCACGAGTCCAACTTGCTCACGCCCTTGACCTGTCTCCGCTCTGACGTTAAACATTGGCAGTCTCTTCCTTTAACTCTTCTGGGATGGGCTGCCCTTTTTAAAATGCTGGCTTTGCCGCGCTTTCTCTATGTGCTGCAGAACTCCCCCAACACAATCCCCAACGCTTATTTCACCGGGTTGGAGGCCATTGTGCGAGAACTGTTATGGGAGGGACGTGCCCCACGCATCGCCCTTAATAAATTGACGATGGGGTGGTACGATGGAGGCATAGCGTTGCCAGACATAAAGCTATATTATCAAGCTTCTCAACTTATCGCGGTCAATAAGTGGGCACATGGGGAGCACGATGACCCTAATTTTCGCACCGATCGTTGGCTCTTGGGAAGGGGTGGGTACAATCGAGCGCTTTACACGAACCCACGCAAACTCCACCTTACAGGGCCTACGGCGCGCACTGTCGTGATTTGGCACGGGGTCAATAAAAAATGGGGTTGGAACAACACGCTCACAAAGGCCACTCCACTATGGGAGCCTGACATGCTGGGTAAGCTTAGCAGGTGCCCCGGATTTGATAAGTGGGACATGATAGGGATCTCATCCGTAGGTGACATGTGGGTGAAAGGTAGATTGGCGACGTTCGAGGACATGCAGACGAAATATCACCTAGCTAAAATGGAGGCTTACAGGTACCTACAGATTAGCCACGCTATTACTGCGCCTTACCCAGAGACGGCCCTCTAACCGCATGCACTCCGCTGGAGGATAGACTGTTACTCGACCCTATGCACACAAAAGCCATATCCCTCACTTACAAGAAACTACTGAACAACCGACCTGACCCCATGACCCGATTGCGCCAACGCTGGGGGGAGGACCTGGAAGACATTGACGATGAGGACTGGCGCGACGCACTTGCGTCCCCTAGAGAGGTGGCCATTCTACAGCGCCTTCGCCTGGTACAACTGAACATTCTACACCGGGTTTATTTTGACGCACGCACCCTGTTCAAAATGGGCAGACGGCCTGATCCTTTGTGCCTTCGGCGTTGTAACTTGCCGGCCACTTTCCTTCATATATTGTGGAGTGCCCCAAAATGCAATCATATTGGGGGAAAATCACGAAGCAGATGGAGAGGGCGTCTGGCAAGTCTCTGAAGGCTACCCCCCAACTCTGTCTCCTTAACATGTGGGAAGCCACAGATCTCACACAGGCAGAACAGACATGGGCTTCCACTGGGTGGTCTATTGCTAAACGAAACATAGCTCAGAAATGGGGGGTGGAGACGGCACCAAGCCTCAGGGACTGGGCAATTGATATGGACAGGGCAATGATTGCTGAGAAAGACGTCTTCAAGCATAGAGGCTGCCCCAAAAAATGGGATCATAAGTGGGGGAGATGGAACAAGTATAGAGGTGACCTGTGTGTGTCCCCTACCATTGAACTGCAGCGAGATCGACGCCTCATCTTAGAGGTCTCCGGCTTTGAGGACATGCTCCCACCCTGAAGTATCGGCATGCTTGCCCTATTGTATGCAGTAAAGGGGGGGGGGGCCCAACTGAGTTCAACATTATGTCTGTACATATGTTGTTGCCATTGTTGTTCATGCGCCTCCCTCTCTTGACGGGATCTGTGGTGATGATCTATGCACATGATGCACTTTACTGGTTGTTTGTGGCGTGCTTTCATAATGGACTTATACACTATGTCACCAATGCACTGTACCTTGTCATTTTCTTTCTCAATAAAAATTGTTTAAAAAAAAAGAAAAGGTGGTTATGGTGATAAGCCAATGATGCAAACACATAGAGATGATGGACGGAGTGCTGAAACTTTTCAAACACTCACCCCCAGTCACAGATCTGGGTTTAATCCATCATCGTTCTTTAGCTCACTTCGCCACCCCAGTTCAGACACAGCTATATGCAAACCAGTCTTGACCCTGTGCCTCATGGGAACAGTCCAGCCCGAACTGCCAAGCCATGTCTTCCCTGGACTCGAAACAAGCATCCTGGGACCGGTTTCGGGCTAACAGCCCTCATCAGCCAGGCTAGCTTGAATCCAGTGGCAAAGTGAGCAAGGGACCCACGTCTGGGCATACCCTGCCAACTTAGGGCGAACAAAGCAAACACAAGGAGATGATGGACGGAGCGCTGAAACTTTTCAGACACTCACCCCCAGTCACAGATCTGGGTTGATTCCATCATCGTTCTTTAGCTCACTTCGCCACCCCAGTTCAGACACAGCTATATGCAAATTAGTCTTGACCCTGTGCCTCATGGGAACAGTCCAGCCCGAACTGCCAAGCCATGTCTTCCCTGGACCAGAAACAAGCATCCTGGGACCGGTTTCGGGCTAACAACCCTCATCAGCCAGGCTAGCTTGAATCCAGTGGCAAAGTGAGCAAGGGACCCACGTCTGGGCATACCCTGCCAACTTAGGGCGAACAAAGCAAACACAAGGAGATGATGGACGGAGCGCTGAAACTTTTCAGACACTCACCCCCAGTCACAGATCTGGGTTGAATCCATCATCGTTCTTTAGCTCACTTCGCCACCCCAGTTCAGACACAGCTATATGCAAATCCGTCTTGACCCTGTACCTCATGGGAACAGTCCAGCCCGAACTGCCAAGCCTTGTCTTCACTGGACCGGAAACAAGCATCCTGGGACCGGTTTCGGGCTAACAGCCCTCATCAGCCAGGCTAGCTTGAATCCAGTGGCAAAGTGAGCAAGGGACCCACGTCTGGGCATACCCTGCAGTACACATAGAAAGAGGAAACTGCTTTTAAAGATTGTTTATGTGCAGGAAGGTGCCCCTTCCTGCACATAAACAATCATTCCCTGTAACACAGACACTCTTCACCATAGTGCAAGGGTGCTTGTTTTGCAGGAAATCATCCCTGCAAAGCAGGCACCCTTGTACTATGGCGCTAGGGTGTCTGTGTTGGCTCTAGGCAGCTTTTTTTAGCGCCAGCGCAAGGGAAAACACAGGGGTGCACCATATACTTGGAAATATGGCACATCCCTGCATTTTTTAAATGATGCAGCGTGGTGCTGCAAAATTGCTCGCAGCGCTGTGCCATTTCCTTGTAAATACCCCGCTGAGCCTATAGGTTTGAGGGATTCTTAAATCTAATACCCCTTCATATCTATAGACCAAAGTACGTTTACCAACAGGTTTCTCATCAACCTTCTGATGCTCTGCTTAAATAGCAGACCCATAGCCATTAATAGCCTTGTAAGACCTTTGATTTGCAGCACAAGAAGCCAAGAAATTCAACACCCCCATAGCATCAGTTGAAAAGGGATCCATACTCCATTCGGAACTCCAGCTACATCACAGTTCCCATCCTTATCTATAGGCCTTAATAGTGCCTGAGGCCCATGAGGCCATGATGTATCCTGAAGCATCAATCAAAAGGTGCGGCATGTCTATAAACGTAAACATCCTGAAAGATTCAGTGCAGCTAGAACTAGCCTGTTCTGAGAAACCAATGGATGCTTCTGGCCGAACTGATTCTTGGAAGACAGGTAACAGATTAGGACACTCCATGGACTGTTCCAACAGTGTCAGGTACCAGGGTTGAGTCCTCTTTGGTGGAAACACCATCACCACCTTCGCTGACTGCCTACAAATGTATGCCAAGCTCCACGCTATCAGGACAAAGGGAGGGAAAGCATAGTGAATCCCCCTTGACCAATCTTGGAGAAATGCATCCGTTGCCATGGATCCGGTCTCCAACTGAAGTATCTGTCCAACTCAGTTGTGAGTCTGGATGCAAATAGATCTATACAGAAAGGTTGCCACTGTTTCTTGAAGTCCCTGAATATTTGAGAGTCTAGACTCCAATCGCTGTTGTCTCAAATACCAATCTGCCATTCTATTTACTGAACCTGGCATTTATTCTGCCACCAGAGAAATGTCTTGCCATGGGCAGAACTCCCAAAGAGCTTTCAGTAGTTCCGCTAATAGTTTGGACTTGGTCTCCCCTAACTTGTTGATATACCTGACAGTGGTTACGCTGTCCATACGGAAGAGGACAGAACACCTTACCTTGCCTTTCACCAGGCTAGGAACTGCAAAGAAGCCTGCAAGAAGCTCTGAGCAGTTTATGTGCCCCGATGACTCCTTCTTGGGCAATCTTCCTCCAGTCCAAAAGGTGCCACAGCTTGCGCCCCATCCCCAGAGACTAGAATTCTAATACAAGGTCTGTGTTTCAGGGAAAAAATGTCCCCCCGTTCCAGATGTCCCTGTGTGCCAACCACCAAGCCACTTCCTCTTTTGCATCTGTATCTAATGGAATCAACTGAGCGTAACCTAGCCCTTTCTGCAAATGTTTTATTTTCAGTCTTTGAAGGGCCCTGTAGAACAGTGGTCCCAGGAAAATTACATGTATGGAGGAGGCCAACAGACCTATAATCCTGGCCAGATATCTGAGCGAGATACGGGTCTGAACCAGTGCAGACATTAACTCTTTCCGAATCCTCTACAACTTTGCTTTTGGCAACATCAACAGTCCTTTCTCTGAATCTACTAGAAAGCCCAAAAAGTCCATTAGTTGGGAAGCAGACAGATCTGATTTCTCTACATTTAGTATAAATCCTAGACCCTGAATGAGATCTACTGCCCTCTGAACTCCATCCACCAAAAGATCCCTCTCCTGGTTGAAAAATATCATGTCGTTCAGGTACACAATAATTTGTAGTCCGTGAGACCTGAAAATGGCTGAAACTGGCTTCAGAAGCTTGGTAAAACACCAAGGCGCTGAAGAAAGCCTGAAAAGAAGGGACTGGAATCTGTATAGATTTCCCTGCCAAAGTAATTGTAGAAACGTCTTGTGACCTGGAAATATGGCAACTGTCAGGTAAGCATCTTTCAGATCCAAAAGAACCATCCAATCCCCCATCTGCAACATGTCCCTTAGGCAGAGTACAGTTTCCATCTTGAAATAGCGATAGAGTACTGTAGAGATGTATGCATAACATTAGACCCTCCTTCATTACATGTCAGCCTATCGTTGCACTTGTGGTGGAATTGTTATGTTTTAATATGCCTGTTATGAATGCGTTAGCTTTGTTATGCTTTAACTTATGGCCTGTGACTGCTCACTCATTTTGTGAGTTCTGAATGCCGCTGCTCAGGCAGTTGCAGACAGAAAGCACAGGTCGAGGATGTACTCCTTTGGGCTCCTGCTATTCTTGAATAAAACTACAACGGAACCTTCCTGCCTCAGTGACTCATTATAACCCCACACCACAAGTAAAAACTGGTTCAAATTCTTAAAATTTATTACCGGTCTGAATTTCTTGTTTTACTTCTGAACAAGAAAAATATTACAGACAAACCCTTCTGGATGAAAAGAACATTGCTCTATTGCCCCCTTTATTAGCAGCTCCCTGGCCTCTGAGGAGATCAGGCAATCCCCTTCTTGGGAGAAAACCATTGGAGTCGGATATCTGGTTTGAATGGGTCCCTCCACAAAGTCTAGTTGAAACCCCCTGACAGTTTGCAGAACCCATGGATCTTTGGAAATATTTTCCCATTCTTTTACAAAGAAAGCCAACCTTCCCCTAACTTGCACAAAAGGGAGAGAGCGCACGCTTACCTTGCACTCCCCAGGATTGGCTGCCAGCTTATCCCAAGTCGAACCTGCCCCCTCGTCCCCGCAGAGGGGAAAAACATGGGTCTCATGTATTTGAATGGTCAGCCATATTAGGGTCTGAAAGAGGGAAACTGACGACTAGTATGCTGACCTTTGTACTGTGTAACTCTTTGATGACACTTCATAGCTCACTGTGCTAAATTGTGATTGTAACAAAAGGGTCTCTGTGACAAAAGCAGTAACCCACTAAGCTATGCACATAAAATACTGTTCTGTGCTCTGCATGGTATGCATCCTTTGCAGCAGGCATATTAACCCTCTGCGATACCTTAGATGAGTCAAACTGCCACTAGACAAAACTCTGATCTCTCTCCTGCAGGTTAATTAATCACCCGAGTTATCTTGACACTTTTAATGTCTGAAAACTACTGGATATACAAGGAACTCTGCAGCAGGGGGTTTCAAAACTGCTGCACTGCTACAATAACACCCCGCAGTAACGAAACCGCCCCCCACCCCCATCCTTCCAGTCTCCCAAGTAAATACCCAATGCCCGGTACGGCCAGTCTGGCCTTGCAATGCCCGCTGGGCCCACAGGGACACAATTTTAGTGAGCCACCTGGGGACCGGTGACGTAAGCCTTCACCCAGACATTCAAGCTTTCACATCCTCTGGCAAGAGGCTATAAATAAATAGGTGGAGATCGCACATGGTCTTTTGGCCGCACTGTAATACTGTGTGTGTGTGCAGTTCTTGGGGCTCTGGGGTCTTGGGTGTAAGCAGCAGGGACGCCGTGGTATAAGGGAGTCCCCTAACACACTGGTGACAAGGGTGTTTACTACCCCTACACACCCGTCATTGTGCAAAGCCATCGCCCACCTCCACTGGTTCAAGCCGTGCACCAAAGCGGCTGCAGTTGTGGCCCTGCCTCTGCCTTACCCGCAGCTGCCAGCGCGCACCCTGCGCCTGCCCGGATGACGCTGTTAGGCTGCCACACGAAGTCGCCTCTGCGGATTTGAACCCTGCCCACAGGTGCATCCCGTATCCTGCTGCCGTGTCTACGCACCCTCTCTAGACCTCGCGCCACATCGTCAGGCCTCACGCTGCCATGTGGAAGGGTGCGCACCTCTTCTGTGGCCTGTTCACCTCCCTGATTCAGCCCTAATTTGCCCACATCAGATCAGCATGTCTGGTTGAGTTGAGCCAAGACTTGTGGATACGCTCCTGCCCTACCTGCCACCGCTAGTGAGGTCAGTACAAAAGTGAGGCATACATGAGCCTGAGAGCTAAATAGGCCAAGTTTTCTGCACTGCCTGCAATTTGATCTGCACGTCCTCATTACACCAGCGTCAAGGTCCAGACACTCCTTGCCCAGGCGCCCGCTAGAACTCCATTTTGCACGTGTAGGAGCAAAACAGCCCGAGGACAAGCACCACAAATGTGACCCAAGCACCAGAGTGTCATTAGCCTGCGCAAAGAGGTCCTAGTCATGGCAGATGATGCTAACACCGCAGCCCATGCTGTACCACCTGCGAGGCAGCTTCCGCAGCAGCATGTGCTTGTGAGAGTCCTGCAACCCTTCAGTGAATTTGCTGACCTGTCGACGGCGTCACCCCGCTGGAAGACCTGGATTGGGAGGTTAGAAAACTATTTTGTCGCTACTAGGGAAACTGATGGGGCAATCAAACACTCCTTCTTACTTCACTATGCAGAAGAAAACATTTACAAATTGTTCGAACACCTTCCCAACACTGGTGCCCCCACAGACTACGATGCTGCTGACAGAACGCTTAATGCTCAGTTTGATTGTCAATTGAACCCAGATTTTGAACGGTTCAAACTCCGCCAGGCCCACCAGAGAGAAGGTGAATCGTAGACGCATTTGACGCATGCCTTCACGAGCTGGCCAGTGCATGCACAGCTGATGACCAATTGAAGGAGATAAGGGCTCAGATAATTCAGGGATGTCGTAACAAGCGCCTCAGAGGCCTCATCCTGAGGCAACCCGAACATCAGTCTCAACAACATCCTGGTCCTGGCACGTTCCCACGACCTATCGGGCGCGAGAGCTAATGAGATGGACATCAGCATCATACAAGCACCTGAGAAGGCCCCTGCCATCAAGTTAGGGTGAGCAGATGCTGTTCGCACAAAGAGGAAAGCAGACACCATCACGCCCCATGGAGCCCTAGCAACGAAGTCGCGATCCAACTACTGCAGCAGTGAAGAACATTCCCTGAATGACTACCCAGCACAAGGTCACACATGCTCCAATTGCAGCAAAAACAGCCACTTAGCCTAAGTGTGCTGTGGAGCTGTAAGATGAAGAGGCACCTGGGGAGGGAGGACACCATCATAAAAGCTGCACCAGCTCTCTCTGAACAAGCCAGCATTGCCAGAAGCTGCCAGAATGTCGCAAAGGCGGCGCATTGATGATGACGAGGAAGACGCTTTCTTCAACTCTTATACAAGCAACCTGAAATGAAGCCAAAGACCGCAGCCTACATGTCTGCTCGGAATCGCAGGATCTGAAATAAAGGCCCTCATTGACACAAGGGCATCAGTAAATGGCATGGGGATTCAGCAGTACAAGTGCCTCCAGCCCAAGCCTCCACTCACCCCATCAAACACCAGGATTTTTACTTTCGGCAGCTACTCTCCCCCACCCCTGCGAGGGCGCATGGCCATGCAGGTGAGAGCAAATTATCATGAAGCCATAACAACATTCCATGTTGTCGATAAAGAAGTTGACACGTTGCTCGGAAGCCACACAGTAGAAGATTTGGGACTTGTGTCATTTGCCCGAAATGTGAAAGTGCTCCAAGTGAACGAACTGCTGAGCCAATTCTCCACCTTGTTCAATGGCCTGCGATGCCTGAAAGCACAGCCCGTCAAGTTACATATTCACTGTTCCGTCAAGCCTGTGGCTCATTCCACTTAAGGCCACTCATGGAGCAAGAACTCGACAAACTTGAGAAGCAAGGAGTGATAGAGAAGGTGTCAGGACCAACTCCATAGGATCCCCTATGGTCATAGCGGGAAAACCAAAATAGCCCGGAAAGATACGTCTCAGCATCCACATATGTCTCCCAATCCGTGCCATCAAGTGGGAACGCCACATCATGCCACAATGGACACACATTATCGCCGACCTGAATGGCTCAAGATGGTTCTCAAAATTGGGCCTAAACGCTGGCTACCAACAACTACTCATTTCGGAAGAGAGTAGATACATCACCGCCTTCTCTACTCACCTGGGGTTACGCTGGTATAAACAACTCAACTTTGGAATATATTCAGCGGCAGAAGTTTTTCAGAACGCAATAAGAGAAACTCTGTCCGCACTCCACGGCATCATGAACGTGAGTGATGATATCCTCATCCACATAGCGACTGCCGAAAAAACATCACCAGCATCTCCACACCACTCTCAAATGCCTCTGGGAGCATGAAGTTACACTACATAGTGAGAAGTGCTCATTCTTCCAGCCGTCTATTGAGTTCTTTGGCTATGTGTTCAGCCAGGATGGTGTGCAAGTTGGCCCCCGGAAGTCACAAGCCATCAAGAATGCCCCGGCACCGACCACTGTGACTGAAGTGCGCAGCTTCCTGGGCATGGCCACACATTGTGGCAGATTTATTCCAAACTTGGCGACCATCGCTGTACCGCTGAGAGCCCTCACCAAGAGTGACGCTGGCTGGACATGGGGCCTGCACGATGACGATGCCTTGCAGAAGGTGAAGGAGGCCCGCCTGAGTAAGACCACTGTGGCCTACTTCAATCCGAAGAAGCAAACTGAGTTGCTCATCGATGCAAGCCCTGTGGGCTTGGGAGCAGTCCTAACTCCAGAGGTGGAGCCCGGAAGGTGGGCACCACTAGCGTTCGTCAGCAAGGCATTAACCCAAACGGAGATGCGCTATGCCCAATCGAACAGAAGCCCTGGCGATTAAGTGGGCATGCAGACACTTCCACCTGTATCTGTGTAGGAGGCCTTTCAAAGTAGTCACGGGCCATCAACCGCAGGTTCCACTGTTCCGGGGCTCAGCCCCTCATCCTCCACCGCATATTGAGTGCTGGGCCATTCAAATGCAGCACTACCGCATGGAAGTGGTATACCGACCTAGCTGCAAAAACCCGACTGACTTCCTATCACGCCACCCGCCGCAGACAGTTGAACAGGAACCCGGCGATGCAGTAGAAGACTATGTCAACATAATCTCTCGGAGTCCCTGTCCAAAAGCACTCAGCTTCAGTGACATCCAGGAAGCCATGAAGGACGACACACTGCTCCTGAAAGTAAGAGACGTAGTTCCTAGCAAAACTTCCTGTGAGACGCCAATGACTGGGCAGGACAAAGAAAGGTTGGCCAAAATATGGAGGATGTATGATAAATTCAGCACCACTCAAGACGGCATCCTCCTGCAAGGCTATTGGCTTGTGATCCCGGCAAGCCTCCAATGGCAGGTCACACTATTGACCCATGGAGGACACTGAGGGATTGCGAAAATGAAATCACGCATGAGAGAGAAAGTGTGGTTCCTTGACGTTGAAGCCGCAGTAGACGAAGTAGTGCAAGAATGCCGGGCATGCCAACTCACCAGTTCTCTGGAAACCCTAGCTCCCATCATCACAATGGACCCCTTCAAAGACCTGTGATCCAAACCTCAACTTCGGAAGCTTCCCGGATGGGAGGACTATGATGGTCCTGATAGATAGCTTCTCAAAATACCCCATCGTCGAGGTGATCGACTCAACAGTGTTCACGCATGCTGCACAATTGCTAGAGAGGGGTTTTGCAACATTTGGCCTACCGACTGAAATCAAGGCCGACAATGGACCGCCCTTCCATGGGTCGGACTTCAAAGACCTGCTTAGCCACCTAGGGATACATCACTGCCCTGTCACCCCTTAATGGCCGCAAGCAAACGGAGAGGCTGAAAGATTTATGAGGACATTGAACAAAGCATTCCGGATTGCAGACTAAACCTACAGACATTTCTCCGTGAATACTGTGGAACGCTGCATTGTACCACCCAGCAAGCTCCCTGGACATTGCTGTTCAATAGACCCAGGTGAGATACCATCCCACCATCCCAGTGCACCCCGTGTGGCCCAACCACCCTAGGACCCCATAGGAGCCCAGGCCTGGCGCACCCTGAACAACACGTGCATGAGTCAAAAGCAGTGAACAAAGACACAAATGATTGTGCCAGGAGACCACTTCATCATCAGAGATCGCAGACCAGGCTGGAAATTCAAGACGCCCTTTGAGCCAGGGGTGTGTACAGTGCTGAGAACCGATGGCACTATGATCACCATGAAAAAAGGTGATGAGACTGTCGCGAGAAACATCTCATGGTTCCGGAAGGTAACTACGCCCAGCCAACAAGTGCTAACGGAGGAAGGAGTAGAAGAAGATACGGAGAGCAGCGATCTGCCTTTAACCGAGAGCCCCGGAGGAGTCACCGCTGGCAACGAAGACCCCCATCGCACTCCACTGTTCAAGCTTCCGAAGGGATGCCGACCCGCTCGCAACACCAGGGGTATAACTTCCTGCCAAACCTGCAACCAAGCCAATGAGTTAAGGACTTTGTATACCAACTCCCACAATAACAATTTCAGACCAAATTGGGAAGGGATGTAGTAAGCCACCCGGTGCCCAGTGACATAAGCCTTCACCCGGACATTACACCTTGCACATCCTCAGGCCTGGCGTGGCCAGAGGCTATAAATAAATGGGCAGAGATTGCATGCAGTCTTTTGCCCGTACCGTAATACTGTGTGTGCACGTTCAGTTTTTGAGGCTCTAGGACCTTTGGTGTATGCGCCAGGGACCCTGTGGTACAAGGGAGTCCCCTGCCACAACAATGTGAGGTTCCAGGGACTCCCTTGTTTTTTTTTTTTTTTAAACATACTTTATTGCTTGCCAAGATATCATTGCAGTGTGATACATATAGTACTAATGGCATTTTCCCTTTTGATGTTCTCCCCATCATTCACAATATAGAGTGGTATGCTGAACAGGTAATTCTCTTGTAGTTGTTCCTGGTTATATATCCACCACTGCATCTTTAAGGTGGCTTAGTGTATCCTGGAAATGCAATATTTCTCCTATAGTATTTTCACATAGTATGCTTCAACATTATTAACATAACATTTATAACTTATATAACGTTCCCCCTCCCTCTACCCTCCCTCCTGGTCTGCCGTTACTTATATGTTTAGTAGCCTATTATAGTTATCTATATTTCATTGGTTGCTCCTTACTGCTTAGGTATGATGGTGTCGTGACTAGGGCCTATAACGATTTCTGGTGTAGGGTCCTAGAATATTTAGGTCTGCTCTTGTGTGGGGTTGTTATGTGTGGGTATAAAGTCCAGCTGTTTAAAGTCTTCCATCATAGTCTCCCAATCCATAGAAATAGGGTGTTTCCGCAGACCCCTTACCTCTTCTCGTCTAAGTACCGTACCTTCGGCACTACCCCATTGTATCATATCTGCCTGCCATATAGTCAATAATGGACTTCTAAGTGATTTCCATCTCATGGTGATTGTTCTTACGGCCAATATAAGGGCAAGGTCCAGGAACCTCAACTGTACCTTCTGTGCTGTAGTGCGTTTGCGGAGACCCAAGAGGCACTCCAGGATATTTTCCTGTACATTTAGGTGCGTAACCTCTCGTAGTGACTGCCGTATTCCGTCCCAATAATCATGGAGACGTGGACAGGCCCATAACATATGGACAAAGTCCGCTTCGTCTCCCTTGCATCGGGGGCAGCAGTGTTGAGCCTCTGGGAACATACGGTGTATTCTCTTTGGGGTTAAGTAAGATCTATGTAATAGCATTGTTTGGATAAATTTAAGTTTAACGTTACGGGATACCCGTTTGGGATGCTCCAACATGCTCACCCAGGCTTTGTCGGTGAGTTCTGTGTTTGCATCCGTCTCCCATTTTGTTCTAAGGTCAGTAAGGGCGTTGGATACTTGCGCTCTAATACCTGTGTACAACCATTTGACTAGATGGTCCCCTTCCCCCATATAGTACAGTAAATGGACCAGTCCGTGTTGTGGAGGTTCCCTACGTTCTGGCGCCCATGTCTTCTTAATATAGTGGGATACAGCCGCGTGTGTCATATATAAGCGATCTGGCGCTCCAGTGGTTTGTATGAATGTGTTGTGATCAAGAAGGTTGCCGTCACCAAAGAACTGCCCGACTTCCTTCACGCCGGTCTCCGCCCAGGCATGAAGTCTGGCCTTTGTTAGCACACCCCCAAGGATGGGGATGCCCAGTAATGGGATATTAGTCGCATAGAGAGTTGTTCCTGAAGTATAACGCAGTGCCTTTCTCCAACATTGCAATGCGATCTTAAGTAATGGAGGCCCTTCCAAGGGGATTTTAGCTTTTGGTAAGAGCAAGGAATGTAGTTTGCCCCGATCTATGTCCCGGGTTGTATACCCTATTTCTTGTAGGTTCCTACCCGCTGTCCAGTAGGACAGCCACTGGAGTTGACAGGCATAGTAATATGCTCTGAAATCAGGTGCTCCCAGACCTCCCCTATGGGACTCTAGTTGTAATTTCCGAAGACTCACTCTTCGGCGGCCCTTGCCCCATATGAGTTCTATGAGGATAGTGTCCAAGGCACAGAAGACTGAGTGCGGAACCGCCAGTGGCAAATTCACGAAAAAATATAATAAACGGGGAAGCACTACCATCTTAGATATGGCAATCCGCCCCATCACCGATAGTGGCAGGGATATCCAGAAGGCCACACTCGAGCGTAAAGCGGTGATGGCCTTTAACAGGTTGCCCTCTAACTGATCCGCCTGTGCCCTGTACACTTGTATTCCTAAATACTTGAATGTAGCGGGCGCTACGGGTAAGGTATAGTTACCAAATTGCGTCATCTCTGGGTGGGTTCCATCATGAAAATAAAACGCATTTGATTTCCGTGGATTAATGGCAAGGCCCGAAATACTTTCAAATGTGGAAAATATCGTGGGGAGAGGAGCAGTGTCAGCAGTCAAATCACGTAAATAAAGCAGAATGTCGTCAGCATATATTGAAATTAAGTGCGCAGTTCCATCAATGATTATCCCCAGCTGTTCTGCTGACTGTCTCAGGGCTATCGCTAAGGGCTCTAGTGCTAGCACAAACAGCAGGGGGGACAAAGGACATCCCTGCCGTGTGCCCCTGTGTACTGTATATTCGCCTGAGATATGGTGGCCGGTGCGTGCTCTAGCAGTAGGAGAGGTGTAAAGCGGCCGTACCCATTTGAGATAATCGCTAGGGAGGCCAAATCTCTGTAAAGCAGCGAACATATAATCCCATGCTATAGAATCAAAGGCCTGGCGTAAGTCCAGTGCCAGACAGCCAGCTTCCGGATATTCGGCCGGGGTAGCCGCCATGATATAATGTAAGCGTCTAGTGTTGAGGGACGTACTGCGGTTCGGTAAAAACCCGCATTGGTCCCTATGTATGAGAGTGGTTAAGTATGGCTGTATGCGGTTTGCCAAGGTTTTGCTCAGGATTTTATATTCAGTTGCTAACAAGGATAGAGGCCTATAATTGGAGATATCGGTGCAATCGCGTCCCGGCTTAAGAAGTGAAACGACTAATGCCTGCATGGTAGATTGTGGCAAGTGGCCAACCTCCAGGGCTGTCCTATATACTTCCTCCAGTTTGGGGACCAGGGCTTCCGAGTAAATTTCATAAAATTCTATGGGTAGGCCATCTAGGCCAGGCGCCTTATTATGATTAAGGCCTTTGATCGCAGCTCGAATTTCTTGTTGGGTTATAGGGCCTGTGAGTTCTCTCTGCGTATCCGCTGGTAGAGAGGGGATATTTAAGCCCTGGAAGAAGTCCGCCATCTGCGTGTCATTATTGTGTATTGGGGCCGCGTAAAGGTCACTAAGATACCTGCAAAAGGCTTCATTTATCTCGATTTGTGTGTGTACTGGTACTTGGTTCGGTACATTAATGTGTGTAATGATCGGTGGTTCCGGTCTGTCCTGTACTATGCGGGCTAGTAGTGTCCCCGCCTTGTCTGCCTCAGTGTGCTTCCGTTGTGTAAAGGCCCTATGGTCAATAACCCGCAGAGTTTCTAGTGTGTCGGCGTGATTGATGCGGGCATCTCGCAAGGCCTCTCGTTTTTCTGGATCTGCCACTGCCTCCGGCTCCAGAGCATTCATCAGGTTTTCTATGCTAATCAGGCGTTGGTGTACCTCTTGTCTGGCCCCCACCACCTGTCCAATGGCAGACCCCCTCACTACCACTTTAAGTGCATCCCAATCTATCAGGTGGGAGGAAGCAGTATTCCAGTTTTCAGAGAAGTAATTATTAATGGTATTGGAGATAGCGGTGCGGAACGGGGCGTCCTCTAATAACTGGGGCCATAGTTTCCAGGTGGGCACTGGGGTCGGAACTCGTCCCCACGTAAGTGTGAGTTCTAGGGGATTGTGGTCCGAAAATGTCTTGGCTAGGTAAGTGGACTGACTGATATGTGTAGCAATGGTGTGTGAACATAAAAATCTGTCTATCCTGGTGTGGAGGTGATGGACCGGCGAATAGAAGGAGTATTCTTTGTGAGTAGGGTGCATTAATCTCCAGACATCCGACAGTCCCCATCCATCCAACCATGTTTTTAGGAGATCCGCTTGCTTGCAGGCGCCAGCGCCATGCAATGGGGGGTGGGATCTGTCTAGGTCTATATCTAGTTCTGTATTGCAGTCTCCTCCCAAAATCCAGGGAATCGTATCCCACCCTACCAGGGCTGCACCCAGACAATGGAAGAATTTGTTTTGTTCAAAGTTAGGGGCGTATATACATCCCAGAACCACAGGTACGCCATCAAGAGTTCCTTTCAGTAAGATATATCGACCCTGGTCATCTATGCGACGATCGAGCTCCACAAATGGTACCCCATGCCGGATCCAGATGGTCGCCCCTCTAGCAAACACTGAGTAATCAGTTGAATATATATTGCCTCGCCATTTTTTACGGGTCTTTAAAGCCTCCGAGTCAGTAAGGTGTGATTCCTGAAGAAAAACAATATGGGCTCTGCGCCTAAGTAAGTGAGCATGAACCCGGTGTCTTTTTTGTACAGCACCCAACCCCCGCACATTCCAGGTCAGCAGGTTGTAAGAGCCTAAGGTGGTGCGATCTCTAGGCATAAGTTATTATGGTAGATGAAGCTCCTTGTAGCGAGGAGCCATTTAACTGACGCAGACCAGGAGTTCCCCTTTCCCTTAAAACTAACAATTCTCGGCTCAGCCAACAAACGACGCTGGGCCCAACAAAGATTCCCAACATATAGGTACCACATAACGGTGCATTCGCTTATTGGAGGGTCGCTGCCACCATCCATATCATGGTGGATGCAACTGCGGGGTCCCGGTAGCTCGACGGAGCCCGGGGGGGTAGTTATAAACATATCATTGTAAAAACAGTACAATCGCCTCCTTCCAACATATTTGTGCGTTACCTGAGCCGTTCGTACTGTGACCAGCAGCTATAAAGTTCTGCGCTGCATTAGTAGACCGGCTGTACATTATAGAACTGTATATTAAAACCTCTCCAAGGGGTTTGATTACGTTCAGATTGTCCCCTGCAACCAAAAACTTATAAAAGGATGTCATTGTAACTATAACTTCTGCTATAGCACTCCCCCGGCCCTCCCCATTGATCATGGCATGAGTAAATACAAATCTGTACAGAGTAAATGTAGATCGCCTTAGTTATACATTCGATGTCTTGGCAGAGAGGTGATATCAACCTCTACACTGGTCTCTGAGGCGTAACCAGCCTGGTTGGGTGCCTTACCGCCTCAGAGAAAGAATATATCACAGTTATTCAGGGCATTATAATTATGAATCTGTATATACAGGATAGTGAACGGCATCGGTGTGCCAGTTGCCCATGCCATAATGCAACTATGGACTCATCCTAATTGTAAATAATATATGTAGGCAAACCGGGTATAGTTCGGTGCAGCCATCTATATTATAACTTAGCGTATAGGACTACATTACCCCAAACATAGTCATGACATAATCATTAGGCAACCGTGCCTGAATTATCAGTACAGTAATAGACTTCCACAGCGTTTCAGGTGAGTCCTCAAGTAGTGTTAAAAGGATACTGGTGCGCCTGGTGTTCTAGTTGATATGCATACACCTTCTCGACCAAAGTTTGAACAATTGTGTGTGCAAGACATCTCAATTATCTACTATCTCGTCCACAGTCTGAGGTGTCACCGAAGGGAACAGAGTGAGGCTGTGGTCAGAGTCTGACTGGATGGTGCTGTCCTCCGAATCAGTCAGGATCTTGGGGATGCTTTCCGAAAAAGATCCGGCCACGGCCAGTGCCTCAGCCCTGCCAGCCATCTGCTGATCGTGCGTTGGACCAATGCCCGTGTTACTCTGTAGGCTCTTGTTAGTACGTCGCGGCCCATGCCTCGGAGGATTTGCCGTGCCTTGGCGTGTTGATCCCGACAGTCCGCTCTGGCTCGAATCTAGGCTCATCACCTCCAGCCATTCCTCTGCGTCGTTTGGGCTATCAAAGAAGTACGTTTTCCGTTCATGGATAATCTTTAATCTGGCCGGGAATAGCAATGCATATTTAAGTTGGGCCGCTCGTAGTTTCTTCTTGACTGCTTGATAGGATGATCGTTGGCGTTGTACCTGTTGCGAGTAATCGGGATACAGTGAGATTCTATGATTCTCAAATTGGATCTGTGTTTTTTCCCTTGCTTTTTGTAGTAGCATATCTCGATCCCTATAATTTAGTATTTTAACAATCAGGGGTCGTGGGGGCGCCCCTGCCTTTGGTGCTCCCGTTGGGATTCGGTGTGCCCGTTCCACACAGAAATATGGTGATAGGCCATCCTGTGTCACATATTCTCGGAACCATGTTTCCATGAAGTCCACAGCCTTGGTGCCTTCGCTGCGCTCCGGTAGGCCTATGACGCGTATGTTATTACGGCGATTCCTGCCCTCCGCGTCTTCAACTCTGTCCTGGAGACCAGTAACTTGTTGTTGCAGTTTTTGAAGCTGTGTGGTATGTTCCGCAATTTGGGGTTCCATATTGGTGAGCGCTTTGTCGTGATCTCGAACGGTCTCAGCCATTTTCCCATGGTCCGCTCGGAGTAGGGTGAGGCCAGTCGTTAGGGTTCCGACCTGTTGCTCTATTGCCATGCGGGACTCCCGAACTTCTTTTAGGATCAGATCCAGTTTGTCAGGAGTGGTCTCAGCGAAGTCAGGGGCCCCAGGTGATGAGGGTCTGGTGTTAGGTTCGGGCCCGCTAGCAGGGCCGCCTGTGCCAGGGTTGCCATCCAGTACCTTCCCCTTAACTCTCCCCATATCGAGTGTCCGCTGCTACCGGGGAGGCCTGGCTCTTGCAGGGTATTAGTAGAGGGGGAACTCCGCCCCGCACGCCGCGCTTATAGCCGCCTGTATCCTTAGGGCAGTCTCCACTGTGGGGACCGGGTCTATGGAATGTGCTCCACAAAGCTCCCGAGAGCTCGCCGTGTCTTCCCCCCTCTCAGACCCCTCGTGCCGTGTACGTTTATTGTGGCGCGTTAGTGACTGATGCGAGGTCGGCTGCACCCCCAGCACTTCCCAGGTGTCGCGTAATCTCTTGGAGAACTGTCCCGTGCCACTTGCCGCCCCACTCCACCGTCCACGTGTGTGTCACCAGTATAGCCTGGGAGGGAGACCGATGTATCTACGATTAGCAGTGACTCCCGGACCTCCCCAGGGGCCCAGGCGTCACTCACAGCACTCCTCTGTCCCGCTTTCAAGGTATGCCCCCTCCAGTATATTGCGTCAGCTGCGGAAAAAAGGGGGGAGGGGGGGCAGGGGGGGGCCCCCAACCCGCCGAGTCAGTCGTGGGCTGCCATGTCCCAGGGTTCAGCGGATCGCACCCCCACCATGCTCCGTGTCCATCGGGCCAGCGGCCCCGTCAACCAGTCCAGGAGCTACGTAGTGAGGCCTGCTGGCTCCAAACAACCACGGCGGCGCAGTCCGCTTCAATCTCCACTCCAATGCCAGGGGCAGTGATCGGCCAGATGAGCACTATGCCGCTCTCCCCACGCCAGGCACCAACAGCGCAGGAGGGGCCCGATCACCTCCGGCCGCCCCCGGTCCCCAGCGCGGCCCTCAGCACTCACCGCTTGCACCCCGGGCTGTCCACAGCGGGCTCGTCCAGTCACTCGATGGGGCCCCTCTCATTCACTCTCGGCTTCGTGTGTTTACCTTGGCCGTCGCGGGGGCAGCCACCGGGGGGAGCGGGTCACGCTGCAGGGTGTATTTCACCGGGTACCATGCGTCGGACGGGGGACGCCGCGCTCCAGCTCCAGCGCCGAGTCGCAGGCAGGCCTCAGTGTCCGCGGACGCGGCTAAGTGCCGATATCTCCGGCGTCGTTGTAGTCCACGGGCCCAGATCAGGATGATCGCCGCACCGGACCTTAGGCAACAGATTTCTGTCTTTCCGGCTGTAATTCCAGCCCTCAAGCTGGCGAGTGCTCAGGATCTTCCCCCCCCAGGGTCCGGAGCCTCACCGAAACACGTCCGCCATCTTAGGCGGTTAGCCACGCCCCCCCAGGGACTCCCTTGTTGACTTAGCTTGCTCAGCTGAATACAAAATTCTTGCTAAAGGCCCTAAAATTTCCAATACTGTTTCTTGGCACGTGGACCATGGCTCGTCAAACCCTTTCCTGGGATCCTTCCCCTGCTAAGTAAGATCACTATTTTAGGATCAATAGTAGGAGTAAGGGCCAACTTATCAGAAACAGAGGGTCTAGGGAATTCAGCCCTCATCTTGCTTCTGGTGGCTCTGTAAGCTGGATTTCTAAAATGTGTGACTTAATATACCCTCCAATGAAAGAAGGTGAGAACCACTCAGCAGAGAGAGGATGTTGTAGAAGGAGGGAGTCAAACATAGGATTACCCTCAGCTCTTTGCAAACAAAGCCCCTGCAGGCAAGTAAATGCCCAATTATCCAGTACAGAAAAACGACAATGCTGCCACATAAATCAGCCCGTAGCAACACTTTCTCAACAGGTATTGTTTAGAGGATTTCAAAGAAGCATGCATCTCTGGACTCACGCAAGGTGTTTTTGTGGTTCCCTCAGACAGCGCTCCGTTCCCCTGAGGATCTGCAACCTTTTCCAGACCTCCTGATACCATTGATCCATTGCACACCGCGCTTTCAAGTAAGTTTTACCTTCCTTCCCCTTACTGTGCCTGCGTCTTACGACTTGGTTACACCGGGGCTTTCTCCAATGTATGACACCTCGTTCCTCTTCTCGCCCCTTTTTTACAGTCTTTGGCACTTTCTGTGCCTATGAAATCTCCCTTGTGAGGCTCCAAGATAATTAATCAACTTCCAGGACACCATTGACCTAGCGCACTCTGAGCTTTCAAGTAAGTTCGACCTTCCCCCTTACTGTGCCTGCACCTAATGACTTGGTTACACCGGCGCTTTCTCTAATGTATGACGCCTCGTTTCTCTTCTCGCCCCCCTTTTTTACAGTCCTTGTCACTAATTCAGTGCCTATGACATCTTCCTCGTGAGACTCGGGGATAATCGCTCTACCTGCCCAACATTATAGTGCTAATTTTTTAAGCTCTGTTCAATCTCTACATAGTTACCACACCATTCTGACGTCCCTACATTTGCCAGACATCTTCCTTGGCTTCATTATTTGTGGCGAGTCTGGTGAGTCTCCTGCCTCTTCATAAACTGCTCTACAAACCAAAGCGCAGTATGTTTTTCATTATAGTGCTCATTTTTTAAGCTCTGTTCAATCTCTCCATAGATACCACACCATTCTGACGTCCGTACTATTACGTGCCTCACCAGGTTGAACCTTTGTCCCTGGTCTGTACAATGGTAATTTAACTATTCTCATTCTTTTTCAAACTGTATTTTCACCTAACTATTCTCATTTTTAACCTATATTTTTACCTATCATGTCTCTCTCTTACCCTTATCTTTCTATCTTTACCATTTGTAACATCTTTTTGTTCATGACTTTTGTCTTGATCCAATTACAATTAGGGCTTGTTTACTCTCACCTTACCCCTATACAGCACTCTTATAAATACCGTAACCTGGTCCTGATGATGACCTGAAATTAGAAAAGGTCGAAACGCCGTTGACACCTTCAGCACAATCCTTAGCGCCACCTTCATGGTTACCTCAAAATTAATTGTACTCCTAAATGTATTATTGTATGGGAGCCACTAAGAGTCTCATGTATATATTTATGTTCTTTTCTGCGCTGTCTTTCACTGTATATAACCCTTCACTTGTCACTTGCGCCGTTCACCTTATTTTCCATGAGCACTGTTGTGCATAAATCTATATAGGTTAGATGGACATTTAATGTAACTGAGTGCTGCTATTTTGCCTTTTGTCTAAATACATGACAAATATTGCATTCATTGGCCTTAAGTGTTTTTTTGTCTCCCTGTTTCCCTTCCCTTGCAACTTTTATGTGCATGCTTCTTTGAAAGTGAAATCGTCCTCTAAACAATACCTGTTGAGACAGTGTTGCTTGCTACATACTATCTACCCAGGTCTCAACTGGGTTTACGGGTTTCCTCGTGTGGTTTGTTCCTATATACATAAATCAGCCCAACAGAGAAAACTCTTTCACCATACCGAAAATGTAACTGCCCCAGCAGGATAAAAGAAGAAGTCATGATTTGGAGAGCCCTTTTATAGCATGTGGGGTTAAATATAGTTGTTTCTCATTTCCTGTTTTACCCACGGGATTGTGGGTCTTGTAGTATGTTGAAAAGCTGTGAAATAAAACAGTAAGGGAAGAGAAATGCATATTATGAAGCCTCTGTTGTATGTGATGAAATTAATATTTTGCTACCTCTTTTGCTCTCACTTTAGTGCTCTTTAAAATATCAGTCTCTCTGGTTACCTGTACCATGTCTGTCAGTCTCCGTCTGTGTGGTTGTTGCAGTGGGTTTGCCAGACTATTTTTGTAACTTTCTTCTTGTCTGTCAGCACCCTTTGCCTCATCCTCCTATCTAACTTTCTCTGTGTTTCGGTAAATGTATTTCTATATCTGTCTGACTCTTTGTCTATGTCTCCTCCGTAGGCTCTCTTCTTGTGTGCCTGTATGTCTCTCTGATTGTACATGACTCCTTTTCTCTTTCTCTGTCCAGGCCTCCCGCCATTTTATCATGTGGCTGTTGGTTTTACGACTAGGTTTAGATATACTGTGGAAATGTTCTGCTTTCTTTTAAAACATACACTAAAAAGTCTTCACAGACTTACAGAGAGCGGTTGAGCCTCCCCGACCATTGCATGTACATTCAGACTGGGTCCATTTATTGTGTTTACCGACACAATCAAGTAAAACAGAATGACTTGACATTGAACATAATCCCCACGCACAGTTGATACACACAATTTTACCCTATTTGGAACACCGTTCCCAGTAGTTAGATACAGGAGTCTTCATTGTTCAATATTTAAATACTCAAAATTTATTTTGAACATGTTCAAATTTTATTTATTAAAATGTATTCTGTGGTAGAACAGGGCCTTTGACAACCAGTGGCAGAACGAGGAAACGCCTTCGAAGTATGTGTTTGAAGCTCCTCACTGGTAGTATTTGAGGGGGTCCAATGACTTTCTTGCAGGTAAGAATGAAATTGCTGCTTAAAGGGTTGGTGGTCAGTTGAGTTAGTCTGAATTCCATCCAGATAGCCAGACAAGGGCTCACAATAACTGGTACGATATTTGTGCACCAGCAGTTTGCAATACTGCAGGTAGTGGTGTTTTTGGATGCATGATTACCACACCAATCCAATGTAGGCACCTTGGGTAATGAGGAGCTAATTCTACATATTTCACTCGCTGTACAAACTTGGCATTTGCACTGTTTATCTGCAACATTTGACCAGATTGTGCATGGTAATAATTTTTTTGTGTTACCAAACAGTGAGGGAATTGCCACAAAACTTGAAATCCTGAATTGGGCAGAAGTTACTGTTTATGTCAGATTTAGGATTTACACCAGAGTCTTAATAATACTGGTAGTCTTGTTGCTGTCCTCCCTTACATATTCTACAATAAGGCTTATCATTTCTACAGTAAGGTGTATAATTCCCTTCATTGATGTGTCTTAAAGGGTACTTCAGTTAAGGATAAACCTAAAAACATCTAGAGTTATAGCATCTCAATGTTAATTGATATTAATAGTAGCATTAATCCTGCTTAATATGTCCACTTTTTTCTGTGTTCACTGAATTTACATCTGGTGTTCTATCTACGCCTCCATTTGGGTATAGCCTCTCAGAAGTCCCATTTTTATGTTTTCCCTGAACAAACATGCTGAAATGTAAGCTCGGAATAACATGGGGCCAATGTTCATGATGATCGTGAAGTGGCCATCATTTGACTATGTCCATAAGAGAGCCACTCTTAGCACTCCATATTGACTTTATGACAATAAGGTCTTCAGTCCATCAGGATGGCATTAGCTTCTGCATATGTAATAGGGGCTTATCCAAGGCTTTCTAGCAGGCATACATTCTTCTGAAAAGCTATTCTGAGGTTTGTTGGATGATTATGCTTTCATGAGGGGCTTAGGGAGTCAAGTGAAAATCTCCACAATCATCTTTTGAATGTGATATTCAAAGCGAAAATTGTCCTCTGCGACTAATTTAAGCAAGATTGCTTCTGGTTTGAGGAAAAGATGCTGGAGAAACAATATTTTAAGTTCAATATTTGTAATCCTCACTGGATTGCAATAAATTGTGGTCTTTCCACCTCTACTCTGAACCTACGTAAAAATTGAGCTTTTAATCAAAAGTGGCATTATATGTCTCCACTGAAGTCATCTTGGAAACCTGGACCACATGGTACCACTTTTTCTAGTAAAGTTAAGGTGTTGCAATGATGGGGTTTGTTGCTCCACTGAATGTCACTGCGTGGTCTCAATCCCTCTATTTGTAGTGTTGTCGAGACAGCCATCTTCTGGGATGCTGCTGCTGGGGTTTTTCCTCTTGGGTTTAGGCCAAAAAGGAAGGAACCGAGTCCAAGACCAGGCGCAGCACTTGGTGCCCACTCCGAAGGGCAGGCTGTAGATCTCTTTAGGATCCTGGCTGTCATCAGAGCCACCACCAAGTTCCTCCTTCCATGCCACAATCCCTCGCTCTTCGGGTGTACCTAGAGGAAGGCAGACATACAGGAATTGTTAATGCAAGTCAATACTAGTCAATGTTTTGCCACTTGTTAGAGATGTTCATGGTCAATCTCAGTACGAAAACTGCATCACTAGGAATACTTGTTACATTCATCTCTGTGAGAGGAGTAGTTAGCATCACCTTGTCGCTAATGTATTTCCTGCAATCTTAATTTATCTTATTTTTCTAGGATGCAGAGGACTTACAGCAAGCAAACTAATAGTGTTCTCAGGATTCAAACAAGCAACTAACAAACTCTCTACTGTTCAGAATCACTTTCTGAGCTGTTTACTGTTTTCTCATGTTTGGTCACCAGAATGTCTTTGGAGACCTTTGCCATATGGTACTTGGTACTGTGCCTGGGTCTTGATGAAAGGGCTGTCTTTCTGTTAGTCTTTTTCTGTGTGAAATTACTTGAACAGAGAAGTGGAAAGACTTTGCACACATGTAGAGCAACATCCTCTGTGTTATGATGTGGTTACCACAGAGTGACATGCGTACAGTGCATGCATAACAAAACTACTAGGACACTTCCACAAGCAATTATGATGCTGATAACTTGATACAGGTCGATAACCATATGGGAACAGAGTGCTGGGCCCTGTAATCGAGGATTACAAAGTACTGCTTAAACCATGATAATCACAATGTATTTCTCTTATTACCCACAAAGCTCACTAGGATAAAGTGATAGCACATACAGTACTATATTTCAGTGCATTTCCATATTTTCAGCATACGTCAATTATATTTTATATATATGTAAGTGAAAATATTCAATAATATAAAATTGTTTGATGCTGTAGTTCAATAAAGTATCAAACAGTAATGTATGATTTAAAACAAACCCATCCCCTCCTAAATCATAGACCTAACTTGGGATGCAGAATCGGGCTGTTTGCGACCGCAAAATGTATTTTTATGCACAAACAGCGAACTGCGATTCTACAGATTTGCAGTTTGGGTTTGTAATTGGTAATTGGAAGGGGTGTGACCAAATTATAGTTGCAAAACATACATTTTTTTACCAACTGGTGAAAGGTAGTGGTAACCATTTGCAAAGGGGAATGGGTCCCCATGGGTTAGTTAGGTGTTAAATGAATTGAATTGAGTGTACGACAAATTTAAGGCCTAAGATTCAGGCTTTCACTAATTTGGGTTTCTTAGCCAAGCCTTTTCTAACTGTTGATGCAATAAATCCCTATCGTGCATTCTGCATTATTGTTTTGTGTGGTCAAAATTGTGTCATTTGGAGTTGTAGGACTCTTCCTCAGCAACCTTGGTAAAGTTGCACAGAAGAATTTTGTATTCATCACAGATGCAGGTTAAGGGTAAGATATTGACATGGACTCTGGTTTGGAGCGTTTTTAAGATGATATATCATTTGTGTAATTATATGCATACTTCTGAGTATTGACTGGATTTGAATCAATCACTCATTGAATACATCGGAACCCGTGTATGAAGTTGCTAAGAGAAATAAGAGACATCTTGGGTTAATTAAATTAAACTATGTAGATTACTGAACTATGAACTTTTGAAGGAACTACTCCAGAGTAGATGCAAATATCTTATTTCACTCAGCTGAATCAATTTAGGTAAGAAGGTGAAAGGCAGAATTAGCAGAGAGTAACAACTAGTAAAAATATATTTCGTTCGCCTCTACTTTTATTTTTTTCAGAAGAACAGACAGGTGTGAAATAGGAGATTTCTGTTAGGTTGATGAAAAATATAATGAAGAAAATTCCCTTTTAACTAGAATAGATTAATAAATGTGCGTGTTTCTTTCTTCCAGGGAAGAAGCAAATACAAGGAAACAGGCTGCTTTTCTTTTTGTCCTGGACCTGTTCCCCGCCAGCATTCGCAAAGGTGGAGCTAGAGTTGGTTTCATCTAGAGGATATTGAAAAATACGAGGTCTACTGCCATAAAGGTGTGTAGTGGTGCTTTAGATGATTCAGCAAATATTATAAACTTTTTCACACTAATACATCAAGTTATGAGCCAACTAAATATTTAGGGATTTTACTAATAGGTTAGGAATATATCATTAATAATAATTGTGGGGTGTCTAGCTTTCATCCTTAATTCAGTTTTGATTTCTGAGATGGTAATTATTATTATAATAATTCCTATATGATGTCTATGAGAAGGGCACATAATACATTCTATTATATTGTAAAATATCATTATGTGTGTATGTACTCATTCCAGAGCTCATGTTGGGTCTCTGCCCTATTACTTGTAAATCTAAGAGATTCTCTGACTTCAAAAACCCTCATTCCTCAAGTGTAAAACTCATTTAGAGAGACAGAGAAAAAGTCATGATTTTTCTGGTTCTTAGGAAATATACTGGGTGTGGCGCCAAAAATATTGGGGTATCACAACAGGTTACTCAAAAGTAAAGCTATCATTATACCCCATCCAATAACACCATTCATATGTTGTTTTTTTAGCTTGTTTTATAGATCCTGTAACTTTGGATTTATGTATGATGGCTGCATAAGCTCTTTCCCTTTATGTGTCCTGCCAATGGATCTAGTTCCAAAGTTCAGTCTCCAGGACAAACACGTAATTGAAAGAAAATAAAACTAAGAACTATTTGTTCATCTTATTGCTCCATTGCTCCCCTAATTTAATTCTGTCCAAAAGCTCCTGGTGTCTGTTTAGGGATATGTTCAATGCCTCTTAGCTAATACATTAAATATGTTTGTGGTTTATACATCATCAACCACAGATAACCATAGTTTAATTGTGTTGAATTGAACTTATAAAAGAAATCTGTGCAGGAAACCTCATGTTGGAGGCAATAATCTCCTTCTAGTCTGTGTGATCTGGCTGGGGATTTTCCTCATGCAGACTGTCTGCTTACTGGGGACTTTACCCCAACCTTTTTCAGGGAACCCCGGCGGATTTAGAAAGTCTCCTTCCATTTCCTCCGCCGGTACTGAAGGATCAGGTCAAACCCAAACTCCAACCGCATTGTGGCCTAGGGGAACACTGTGCGTTGCAACTTTACAGCGCCGGTTGCATTGATGAATGGCAGATTTTCACAGGATATTCCACCAAACTGGACGTGGACAAATGGCCGAAAGCATTCTTACTTAGACTATACCGTCTGTAATTTAGACCTGCTTCCAAACTTAGAAAATTACAGTATCATAGCACGATCCGAGAGTGATCACCGTCCACAAGCAAGTTGTTACTGTTACCCTAAACCCAGTCTATCATGATCCTGCCACAATTACACACATGGGAGTTCATTCTGAAAACCTAAAACGTTCAAGATGGAATGACGACATCAGTATAAACATTATGAAGGAATGCCAGCTACTCACTTCAGGCTGTTTCCTGTTGAAAGCCTCTCCAACAGCTGATTGGACAAATTTTTGTTCCCAACTTTTAAGTCAATTTCAAACACAGCCGCATTCCTATACCGATTTTCGTAGTATACAGACTCCCACTTCAAACCAAACTATGGCGTTAAAGAAGACCAGAAATACCGCCCTCAGGGCAGCCAGGAAGCATCCTGATTCTGAAGAACTATTGAACGAGTATAAAATCGCACAAAAAAAGTATAGATGGCCATACAAAAAGGATAAACAACACCACCTTGAACAATTTTGGTGTACGCTCTATTGGGAAAGTAAAAACCGTAACTCAAGAAAATTCAGGGCGCTAGTGAACAGGCAATCCAACGGAAACACCAGCCAGGGGAGTGCAAACATCTCAGAGGTAGAATGGGTAACATTTTTGACTGGTCATTTCCGGGCCAATGGAGGAGTATAATCTATACCAATCAACAACGCCATACTGACTAAAGATGGCCCTAAGGAGTGCCAGGATTGCTCACAAGAGACGCGGCAACATCTAAGCGAGAAAATCACTATCACGCAAACAAGGCTGGCTAAAATACTAACCAAAGCAAGATCAGATGGAGCGCCAGGCCCAAATGGCCTGCCACAGGCCTTGTTTAAATCAAACATCTCTCTCTGGTCAAAACAGCTAGCAATCCATTTCGATTACTCACTAAGGAGCTCAATTATACCTGACTCTTGGCGAGGGGCAATAATTCATCCAATTTCCAAGTCTGGCTCTCATTCATCCCCAAACAACTATAGGCTGATAGCCTTACTGGACAACGAGGCGAAGCACTTTGCGAGCATTCTACTTGAAGAACTGAGCTCTTGGGCCAACTTGAAAGGACTGATCCCAAAAAACCAAACAGGCTTCACTGCAAACTCGGGCATCCTGTCCAATTTACTGGCCCTATCAATACTTATCGATAAAGCGATAGTTTCATCCAAGGTGGTTTATTGCTGTTTTGTTGACTTCAAAGCTGCCTTTGACCGGGTTCCAAGGGAGGCACTTTGGGCCAAGCTACCGAAATGGGGAATCCCGGTTAACCTCTTGGATGCAATAGTTCAACTACACACCAGCACCTGGATACAAGTCAAGCTTGGTACCGGCTCACACCTATCTCAAAAAATCACGACGACAAGGGGAGTCAAACAGGGATGCGTGCTCGCTCCGCTGCTCTTTAATCTGTTTATTGCCGACCTCTCAGCGGAGCTAGATGCAATAAACAGTCATCCCCCCCAAGATTGGTGGTATTCAGTTATGCAATCTTTTGTATGCCGACGACCTTGTCCTCTTCAGCCTCACGCGAGTTGGGCTGCAATGACTGCTAAATAAATTATATAGTTATACCGCCATGAACAACCTGGAGGTAAACTTAAAGAAAACCCAAGTGGTCATATTTGACAGGAAGCACCATAGAGGTGGTGGTTGGTCATATAATAACTCTGAACTTTCAGTAGGAAAATCATATAAATACTTGGAGATTAACATCGACTCTAGGGGCACTTTTTTCAAGCATCTCAGCGACATCGCTTTGAAAGCTATGGCTCTTCAAGTTAACCTTTCAAAACTTTCTAAAAAACTGCCAGGTCCGAGCCTAGCTCCAATGTAAATGTAAATCCAGTATTTGTAAAGCGCGAACAGCTACCCGAAGGCATCCCGGCGCTGAGGGCCGTCGGGTTGGAAGTCATGAGAGCTAAAATAGGCCCCACATTGTCGTACTGCTTCGAAATCTCCCTAGGTAAACTCAGTACTACGCTAAACCAACATGTGACCAAGATTTATAAAAAGGTCCTTCAGCTGCCAAAAACTGCATCTGCCGCTCAGATTCGATTAGAACTAGGCCTCCTAAACTACGAAATGTTAAGCGCAGGTGCTTATTTAAAAATGTGCCATAAGTTAAGGCAGGCCAGAGCTGGTTCCCTCAAGTCATTGTTATGGTTAGACATCAGCTCTAGTAATCCTGGCGGGTCACACAGTAGGTTTTTTGACGAATGCGTACAGCAATTATCAGCAAGTGACCTCTGGAATCTTAACCCAAGTAACGCACCCAAATGTGTTCCTACTCTTCTGACAAAGTGACCCTTGCCAAACGCAAGCATGCATGGGCACTAATCAACTCTTACCAGTTGTCTTCTCCCCCACCATATCTGGCCTGTATCTAAAACAGATCTTCATGGCACTTAGACTGGGGGAGTGGCACTTTTTGAAACATCTACCCCTTTGGCGGCGCCCATCAGATGAGCTTCTGTGCAGGAGTTGCTGGGAATCGGTCGAGTCTTTGGAACATGTTGTATGCCTCTGCCCAGCATTGTTGCCCTTGCACAGATTAAAACTGAGGCCGGAGTGGAACAGATTGGGAGTCCGGTCTTGTAGGCAGGGGATCATCGCGGCATTGAACCCGGAGAACACAGCTTTAAACATTAGCCTTACACTGTTTATTCATCTTGCATACCGCAAGCTTAATCAGTAAACCCAAGGCCCTGTGTCAAAACTAGGAAATAAACACAGGTGGTCGTTACAATAGTACATCTTTGAAGCTGCTCTCCAGTAATACCAGCGCACCCAGCCCCAGCCTCATAACATGGAACTTGAATCCTTTTTTCAATTTTTTTTTTAAGCTGTGCGGCTGAGGAAAGGACGCGACATCAACGACTTATCATTGACTATTGATTGTTGTTACTCTGAATTTTACATTAACTTTGGGATGCGCTTTCTCAAGTTTGGTGGCTTACCTGTTGATTTTAGAAGCAATCCCTATTTTTATTAACGGTATTTATTGATACTATGCCGCCATGTGGTTATATTTAAGCGAAGGTTACCCTGTCTTAGAAGAAAACTTTTATATTAATAATTTTATTGCCTCACTTTTATTGAGAATGATGGCAGGAGCCTAGTGATAAATATTTTCTAATATTTTGATTCTTATATCCGGATTGTAATGATTTAATTAATCAAACAATAAAATACTAATGACTGTCCTTCTAGTCACATTTCGTAGTGCACAAAGATCCTCTTGTTAGTGCCAATAGCACAAATGGGTCAAGTAAACCAGGCCAGTGGCGGCTGCCTCGGAAAAGCGGTGGTGCGGCGGGGGTAGGGGGATGAAAAAATAATAAAAAATACACTTATCTGTCGCGGTCGCAGCTGCCGCCTCTCCTCCGTCCTCAAAACCGGAAGCACCCAACCTCCCTGCCTCTCCCAGCCAATCACGACGCTGCATCAGTAGCGTCGTGATTGGTCTGAGCAGTCAAACAGGCCCCTCAGGCAGTGCCTGGGAGTCTGGGCATGTTCTCTAAAAGGCTGTGCAACGCAGCCCGGTGGAGAACATGCTTAGTGCACATGACGGTTTGGGGGGCCCAAATGGACCGGCCAAACAGCCATGCGCACTTAGGGAGTGCAAATCACTCCTCATTCTGCTCTGATGATGGCGAGTCCAGCCCCGCTCTGCCCGACCTGGCTCCGAGTCCCCCAAAGAAAAAGAAAATGATAATAACTCTTGTTATTATCATTTTATTTTTATTTTTTTGTACTGCTCGCTGAGCAGTGGGTGGTGCACCTCCGCCTTAGCAGAGGAGCTGCCACTGAACCTTTAATAACTTTCATTATTGTTACAAGAGTTACCTGGAATGGTGTTGTCTAGAATGAAGCCGAAGAACCCACCCACCAGCATGCCAGTGGTCAGAAGTGCCTGGATCACTTGGTCAAGTTGGGAGATTCCTGCAGAGCACAGAAGGGAAAAAACATAAATGGATAGCTCAACTAATGCAATATTTCTGTGTTGTTCTTGTCTGTGATATGTTATTCATATGGCTATTCATAGTAGTAATCCATCTCATTTTAATTAAATAATATATATATATTGCACAAAAAATGGATTTTTTGCCATCAGGTGTGCTGTTTTCGTGGTTTTTGGAATGGAACTGAATGTTGTTTAAACAATATAGAAGGCAGCTAAATTGAGCAGCAACTCTGGTTATCATATATATATATATATATATCACACCAGAGTTGCCTCCAAACAAAGACGCCACACACGGAGAGTTACAGCACAAACACCATAGGTAGCAGAGCTTGCAGAGAGACGCAGCCTTCCCAAATGCCATACGCGTTTCGAGCATTGCGCTCTTGATCACTGGCTGGCTTGAACACAGGAGGCGGGCTGATAAGAACATCTGATTTTATTAATTGACAAGCCCCGCCCCAATGGGCGGCAACAGTGGCATTCTGTCATCGTAGTTTATATACACCACCCCGCTTGTAAAGTTCATTAACCAAGTGGACTCCGCCACCTCCATTCAAATAAATGTCATACCCGGTTGGGTGAGAAGCCATGCCATCCCCGCTGCATGCTTTAAAATGTGTCCCTATGGTGTAGGCCCCTACCGTTCCCACGAGTGCTCATGTCTCCAAGCACTCAGGACCCGCTCGACCAGCAGTGGGGCATCTTCGCGGCCGGGCCAGCCGCATAGTACATCACACCAGAGTTGCCTCGAAACAAAGACGCCACACACGGAGGGTTACAGCACAAAACACCATAGGTAGCAGAGCTTGCAGAGAGACGCAGCCTTCCCAAATGCCTTACGCGTTTCGAGCATTGCGCTCTTGATCACTGGCTGGCTTGAACACAGGAGGTGGGCTGATAAGAACATCTGATTTTATTAATTGACAAGCCCCGCCCCAATGGGCGGCAACAGTGGCATTCTGGTCATCGTAGTTTATATACACCACCCGGCTTGTAAAGTTCATTAACCAAGTGGACTCCGCCACCTCCATTCAAATAAATGTCATACCCGGTTGGGTGAGAAGCCATGCCATCCCCGCTGCATGCTTGCAAATGTGTCCCTGTGGTGTAGGCCCCTACCGTTCCCACGAGTGCTCATGTCTCCAAGCACTCAGGACCCGCTCGACCAGCAGTGGGGCATCTTCGCGGCCGGGCCAGCCGCATAGTACATCACACCAGAGTTGCCTCCAAACAAAGACGCCACACACGGAGGGTTACAGCACAAAACACCATAGGTAGCAGAGCTTGCAGAGAGACGCATCCTTCCCAAATGCCATACGCGTTTCGAGCATTGCGCTCATGATCACTGGCTGGCTTGAACACAGGAGGCGGGCTGATAAGAACATCTGATTTTATTAATTGACAAGCCCCGCCCCAATGGGCGGCAACAGTGGCATTCTGGTCATCGTAGTTTATATACACCACCCGGCTTGTAAAGGCAACTCTGGTGTGATATATATATATATATATATATATAGAGAGAGAGAGAGAGAGAGATATGGATATGTATGTATGGAGAGAGAGAGAGATATTTATATATGCCAAGGCACTAAAAATAAATGTGCCCAATAACACGTTTTTTAGTGCAACTGTACTAATAAAACGCACATTTACACATTTATTACTACAGTGCAAAGGCCAAAGTTTATTAGCACAGTAAATCGCACTTGATATTAGAAAAACACTGTTTACTGGCTCATCGACAGGGCCGGACTGGGAACCTAAAGCAGCCCTGACAATTTTGTAGATCCAGCCCCATGGGGGAGGAAGGGAGGACGGGGGTGCAAGTGTGAAGCACTGCTGCTTTTGTTACTGGGGGTCGATATTGCAGCTTTGCTGCAAAACCACCCCCCAGCAACAAAACCGGCCCCCACCGCTGCAGAACCGGCCCCCATCCTTCCAGCCTACCGGGGAAACGCCCGATGCCCTCTACGGCCACTCCAGCCCTGTTCATCGATGGCATATTTCAATTACTTAACAGATGGAAACAGTTCTCCTAATGGTCATAAAATAAGGCAAGGTTTGGCTCTAATATTTTCTTAACTTTGTTTTGTCAAAGTACCAATATACCCGTGTGGTGACTGTTGTGCTTTATAAAACATATAAGAAGTTAAAAAAACAACAAAAGGGGGAAATTTCAAGTTTTATCTCTCAATCTATTTTACTCTCTCATTTTTGGGCCAAACCTTTTAGTTATACTCTATGTTATGCTGCTGTGTTTCTCGTGGATGATGTATTGGTAACATATCTCAATAGGTGCCATACCTGCTGCATACACCTGATTGCAACCTTTACATTAAAGTTCTGAGTCATTTCAGCCTTCTATTTTTAAAAGGTCAATAAAAGCAGATAAACTACACTCGCAAGAAACAACAAATATTAAGCGATAATTCAGTCTGTGGTGTTAGTTACATAAGGTATCATTATTAGAAAGAGAAACATACAATTCATACTCTTTTTCATCAGCACTATTGTTATCATTGTTATTATTAGCGAAAAAATAAAGTCATTTTTAAGTGTTACGTTAACATATGAACTGAAACCAACAGACAGAATTAGATATTATCGTTAATATTATTATTAGCATTAGTATTATTATTATGGCCGATTAAGATAAGGACTTTTATGCTCACCAGTCTCCATGATCCGGGCGTTTTGGTTGACCCAGTTGGGAACAGTAAGACCAGAAAAAAGGGAAAATCCAACTATAAATATATTCCTTGAAGAATTCATATCTGCAAACTGGGGGCAAAAATATTTCCATTAAAACACCAAACACTGCTTCCCACACCGAGTTCTGTAGCAGACAGACAGGGACATACACCTGCTAACAAACATTGGTCTTTAAACCTTTTAAAATAGACAAACTCGTACAACAGTGCAAAAAATACACAGACACAAACTTGCATACGTAGATGTATTCCATATCTTCACATACAATAATGAAGAAACACACACTCCAATATGAATATAATACAGAGATAACAGGAACTCACCAGCATACACAAACATGTCCTCAGTACACAGAGAAAGAGAGGCAAACTAACTCATGTACCACACGTGTTGACAACACTAAAATGATATGCTCATTTACTAGAGTACTTGGATGGCCGGCCTAACTCCTATGAAGAATTCATCTTACAGTACCTACGAAACATGACAACCAACAGCAAAGTTCTAATACTAAACCAAGGGAGAGCTAGCCCTACACCAAGCACAAAAAGAGGCCAAAAATTGGAGCTTGTGTTTGGATAGTTCATCTGTGACTGACCGACATTGGTCAGTGTAGATAATAAATTTTGCAGCTTGGCCTGCTCCTTGGAACAGTGAGAAACCAAACTCATTGAAGTTGGTGTCTGCGTCCGGAAAATAAGACTGGCTAGATATAACATCATGGTCCAAAGGGCTCAAACACGCACTTTGTGAAAGTGCTGCACTGATTCATTAGCGTTCTTCCTGTTTTTCTTCATTGTTGGGTACCCCATTGTTATACCGGTCAGTTACTAGCTGATCTTGGTAAAGCCAGAATGGAATGCCGGTAAAATTTGCCCAGCAATAGAATAGAACCGCAGGTAAATCGCTGGCTTTTTTATACTGTTCAGATGAGGCCAGGTTCTGAGGGCCTCCACCTTTGGTGGTTCCACTTCTATTCTATGGGGCTGACATACTTGACACTCAAGCAGCAGAAGTGGTAATTGTTCAGAAAGAGCTTGTTCATGGTCTCTAGTATTTCAAAGAGGTTCATGCGCATTGGCATCTCCATGACTCCCTGGAACACTACTGGTGCTCCTGAAAAACCTTTAAGCACATATCTGAATTCCTAGAACCTTGCCGTGTAGCTGATCACTACAGCATATGATTGACCTTCTCTGGGCCGATCTGGACTTGATACAATGTGGGTCCTTGAAAATCGGCAGCTTCGTGCAAGGGCGTTGGCCACACAAGCGAATGTGCGAGCTCTTTTGGTTTTCTACAGTTCTTTGTGCCTTTTAGTATTGCACATACTGACCTTGATGTTATTCTTGCAAACCACCACAATCAATTGAATGTTGATGCACATCGTCTACGTCTGATGAGGCATGGTGCTGTACTTGGTATGAAGTGTTTTCCGAAAGAAGAACGGTTAGTTTGACCCTTTGGCCCTCTCTCAAACCCCATATGCTAGTCAGACAGATGTTGGCCTCTCCGGCCAATTAAATTCTTAAAATATCCTTCTCAGATTCCTTGTGAAATCACAAACATTCAAATGACTAGCATTGAAAAAGTCGTTTGAGGAGTGACTATTGTGTGGGCCACCATGACTGGTGGCGCCATCTAAGCCAGTTGGGTTAAAGTTTCTTGATCAGCCATAACTGGAATCCCCCAGTTACAGGTTTAACACGGATCTTAAATGATGTAGATATAAAAATGGACATTTCCAAATAATTTTGAGAATTTATGTTCCATACATCACAGCCAGCGGTTCTGATTTCATCAACCTCTAAAGGTTTATCGATGGCTAAAAGGGAAACTGGGAGAGAGAGGCTTTGGAAAGAGGCAAATTACATAGAATGTGCTAGTGCAGGGCCCGTGGGTGGTCCGAGTGCCTAGTGGACATAATCAAGAGGAGTTGGTTCAACTGTACTGTCAAGCATCATATATGAAGCCGTTAGGAAATTGTGAAAACATGGCAGTTTACAGAGGGTTGTTCATTTTTAATGGCATGAGACCAGTATTTCACATTCCACTTAACATTGGGGCTCGAGTTCTCCTAAAATGTATCATACACAAGAGGAAACTGCTTAAAAAGTAACGGCTCTCGTTTTGTTGGAACAGTAAATAGCAGGATACTGTGGTTCTTCATCAACTTTATAAATTGTGAGGGTTATTTCATGGTCTGCAGGAATGATTTGAGGCTTGCCGAGACTAACAAAACCCAAACATTTTACCTTTGTTGTGTAATTGGTCTCGCTTCTTCATTTCCTCTGCTGTCTGCACCATATAAACATGGTGCGGACGCACAGGCAAATGTAAGCACGACGACTAACAATTTTAAAAGCCTTATTTTAGAAAGCCTCTTCTTTGAAAACCCCATTTTTAAATCTCCCTGTATCAGGGGTCTACGGGGAATGTTTTAATGTTGTATGCACTTGCACTTTTTTCACTTGAATTCTGATATTTTTCCTTGGTGGGAAGGGAATCTGGTGAATGTTGACTCTTGGTTTTGGTTAACGGCGGCTAATTAGTGCCTCTTCCTAAGCGTTCTAGTTGCCTCCTGCTCTAGTTGTTGAGTGTGGGGCACTTCTTCATTTCCTCTGCTGTCTGCCCCATATAAACATGGTGCGAACATGGATGCACAGCAGGTGCGGCGAAGGCGTACCAAAGGCAAGCCCGTCTGCGCCTGCCCATGGCCGGATCATGGCCAGAGCCTTTCCAGTTGCAAACAATCGAAGGCTACCTTTGAAAACCACAAAAAAACACATGTACCTTAAATTTGATGTCTCACCAGTAGGGAGACTATAGTGTAACCCCAGAGAATTACCAAGCTTTAAAACTCCCATCACAAACTGATGGGGCTATAAAAGCTTGTCTAATTAACATTGGATCACTCCCGAAACATAAAATTGAAATCTGGAACATTTTGCATGACAATATCTGGGACCTCATCTTTTTAACTGAAACATGGCAGATTAATAGCTCCGGCCCAGACCTTGAAGAAGCCATTCCAAATGGATATTCAATTTCCCACCTAGATTGAACGGGAGCATTGGGAGGAGTGATAGCCATTATTTATCTCTCTAATTTCTTTTGCTCTTGTCAGCAAGTAGACCTACAAAACAAAGTTGAGGAACTTGCATTCACCTTGAAAATTTCTGAAAATGTTGCCCTCTCTGGCAGCCTCATCTAACGACCCCCCCCCCACCAAGCTGATTCACTTTTTAGCGAGACTTTAGTCAATGTGATTACCCCTTTACTATTAAAATATATTAATTTTCCTGTTTTAGGAGACTGTAACACACATGTCGATAACCCCTCATGTAAAACTGCTGAAATGTTGATTGAGATAATGACTGATTTTAATCTAGTTCAAAAGGTTAGGGGCCCAACACACTTGCTGGCCATACTTTAGACATTAACTGGCACATGCATCAACCGAAATACTGGTCGCAAATGGGCAGATTCTCAGAATCTGCCCCTTTGCGACCAGTATTTTTGCATTTGGGATGCATCATCCCAAATGCAGAAATCTCAATTTAAGGAATCGCAAAATTGCTATTCCTTAAATTGCAATTGCATTTAAGGAATCACAAATTGAGATTCCTTAAATGCAATGCATTAAAGTTAAAAAAATTGCGATTTCGCTAATAGGGAGCAAATTACCATGAAGTTAAACTGCATGGTAATTTGCAAAAACTTTGAAAAATGCACTAAAGTTCATTTTTAAACTTCCATTTTACACACACACATGCCCTTGGGGCATGTGTGTGTGCAAGATGTACTCATATGCAGATTTCAGGGTGCAACAGGGTGTCCTTTTGACACCCTGGCACCCTTGAAATAGCTCCCGCTATTAGCCATTCTTTAATAGCGAATTGCTAATAGTGAATATCTTCCCATTCATTCCTATGGGCCTCATGGCCCATAGGAATGAATGGGTAGGTATTCCTTAATTGCGACTCGCAATTTGCGAGTAGCAATTAAGGAATGTTTAGGAATCGCTATTTATTGAGCGATTTCTACATGCATAGGCAATTGCGATTCCTTAATAGCGATTCCTTAATAATAGCTATTAAGGAATCGCAATTGCCTAGCTTGATGCATGTGCCCCTAACTTCTCTAATTTGCCCTCACTTATTGTGGAAAAAATTCACCTTTAGCATGATCAGACCACTATATTATTCCTTTCCACTTTAAGCCACCAATCCCTCAGACGTATTAGGTAAAGGGTACAAGAGGGTGATATCCTTGCTAAGGAATTTGTACGGCACACGTCATGCCTGAAGTTTGAATCTTAAAACACTAGCAATTTAAATAGTATTCCCTTGCAATACTTGGTTTTATTTAACTTCATGAAGCCCTCAGTCTTGCTCAATGGACCCTGGTCTGGATGACAAAACATTTTTGGTGTTACTATTACATGTCCCTGGTGGTAATAAAACTACCATGAAATGAAATTTGTCTGTGTGATAATATGTGACAACGTCAGCTTATATGTGTTGAATTGCATTTTGTTGAGCCTATAATACGTTTTTGTGCTGTATTTTTGCACTTTGTTGTGTTGCATTCTGTTTTGATTGTTTTGTTATGTTGTTCCCTATTCTGTTTATGTTGTGTTATTTTTATTGTATTATTATGCTGTGTTCCATAATTACCTTATAGCTGACAAAAATGCTGCTACATTTCCAGCTAATAGAAGCACTTTCCTTTAAAGTTCCAGTGACAAACAACCATTTACATCTCTCTGAAGTGTTAAAATACACCTGCCCTTCAATTATTTAAGCTACCTAACTGCCTACAACATACCTTAAAAGAGCACTTACAGTGCTCACTTTATATTATACGCCCCCTTTGTTTGCCCTAAGACACCCCAGGCAACTCTCAAACACCTGTGGTCCACCAGAGACACCCTAGACAAAGTCTTAGAAATCTTCAGTGTGCCCTGAAAGACATTAAGGCAATTTAACCATTAGATACCTCAGTTAGCCCTCAAACCACATTACAACACCACAGCTAGTCATTATATACCATTAGATGTCCCTCAGAAACTCTCAGTTTACTTTCAGAAACTGTCAGCACACATTCAGATTCCCAGCAGGCATTTTGCTTCACTTACACCGAACTGATCCTTCTATGGTCAAGTTGGCAAACTATGGAACTCATTTCCACCAAACATAAGATTCACAGATAACAATCTTATCTTCAGAAGACTGCTCAAGAGTTGGCTCTTCCCTACATACTACCATACTCAAACATAAATGTACAGCATATCCCTGTGTATATAAGTATTTATTTGATTATATATATATCTATATATATATCGCGCTCACTCTCCGTCTTTCTTCCCTTACACTCGCGATCGGGTGCTTCGTTGCGCGGTGACGGACACCGCGCGGATCCACACAATCCTCAGCTCACGGCACAAACATAAATGCACCAGCACTCGCAGGAACGTTATCTCCCAGATTTTATTGGGTTCTTGGTTACACGATCTATATATATATACATATATATATATATATATATCTAGATATGTGTATTCCTTTATATAAATGTGTATAATAATTACGTTTATAAATATATAGATATTCCTTAGGTCTGCGTCTGCTTAACAAATGTACATATTACTTATGGTTATATTATTCTATGCTTATCATGTATATAGGTCCCTGCATAGTTTTCATATAAGTTATATAATTAGATGCCTATGGTTCTCTGTTTATCTATCACAATATGTAAATTTTATCAGAACTATTTAGCTCCAATTGCTTCAATATTGAATTATTGAAAGAAAAAACAAATTTTTAGCTTAAAGTACAGCAACATTTGAAAGTCTGAGTTCATTAAATACAACTTAAATCCTGATATAGTACCTTCCTTATATATATATATATACCTTCCATGTACTTATGTATCGATGCATTTATTACTTTGATCCTACTGTAAAAAACAACAACATTTGGAACCTCTCCAATGCACTACCCTATACCTCACCCTATACCTCAATCAATCAATCAATCAATCAGGGGTTTATAAAGCGCGCTACTCACCCGTGAGGGTCTCAAGGTGCTGGGGGGGGAGGGGGTGGAGTGCAGCTTCGGATCAGTCGAAGAGCCAGGTCTTGAGGTTCTTCCTGAAGGTGTGCAGAGTGGGGGAGTGTCTGATGTTGACTGGGAGCTCGTTCCAGGTCTTTGCTGCGACGTAGGAGAAGGCTCTTCTGCCTGCTCTGGTTCTGCGGATGCGTGGGGTCTCTGCCAGGGCGAGGTCGGCGGAGCGGAGGTTCCTTTTGGGTACGTGGAAGGAGACTCTCATTGAGGTATTAGGGTCCGATGTTGTGAAGGGATTTGTAGGCGTGGGTGAGTAGCTTGAAGGTTACTCTCTTCTCGATGGGGAGCCAGTGGAGGTCTCGTAGGTGCTGGGTCATGTGCTCGTGTCGTGGGGTTCCGAGGACGAGTCTGGCTGAGGTGTTCTGAATGGTTTGGAGCTTGTGTAGCAGGGTCTTGTTGATTCCGGCATAGAGGGCGCTGCCGTAGTCCAGTCTGCTGGTTATGAGTGCGTGGGTGACGGTGTTTCTGCATTCGGGGGGGATCCACTTGAAGGTCTTGCGGAGGATGCGGAGGGAGTTGAAGCAGGTGGAGGCGACGGCGTTGATCTGGCGGGTCAAGGTGAGAGAGGAGTCTAGAATGATGCTGAGGTTCCGGGCGTGGTCGGTCGGGGTGGGTGGGATTCCGAGAGGAGGGGGCCACCAGGAGCTGTCCCACGCAGTGGGGGAGGGTCCGAGGACGAGAACCTCTGTCTTTTCCGAGTTCAGTTTTAGGCAGCTGTCGCTCATCCAGGCTGCGACGTCTTTCATTCCTTCTTGGAAGCTGAGTCTGGTGTCTTCGGGGTTCTTCGTGAGAGAGAGAATGAGCTGAGTGTCGTCGGCGTAAGATACTATGCTGAGCCCATGCTGTCTGACGATGGTGGCGAGGGGGCCATGTCAATATATACTCTACCTCCACTCTCTGACTCATCCCAAACCTCATTCTACTACTATGATCTCCAAAATAACCCTTTCTAGACTCTTCCCTCCTCTATCCCTCCTTGTATCACCTTAACGTAACCTCATTTTACTATTCAGGTCTCTCAAAAAACCCTTTCTCAACCCTTCCATCATGTATCCCTCTTTAGACTCATCCGAGACCTCATTTTTCTCCCTAATCCACTTCTAGAGACTCTTCCCCCCTCCATCTCTCCTTTACTTCCTCCTACTACTATGATCTCCAAATAAACACTTTCTATGCCCTACCCTCTTCTATCCCTCAGTTATCATTTTCAATCCAACTAACAGACTCACATGTCCACGGCTCAAATTAATTTATACTAATTCACCACTAATCCTTTTTGGGTTTGAAGTAGCATGCTACTTGCCGAAAAGTGCTTTGACGCCTCATCAGGGTTAGTAAGAACTATATAAATACAATTACAATTTAAGACATTCACAGAAGCACACACATGCAAAGGCATACCTACAGCCACCTGCAAGGGCCTAAATATGCATGTAGGCAGAAGCAGGGTAGACTGAAAGCACCAGCAGCACAGGAATACATGTTGCACACTCACTTAAACACAAACACCTATTAAACAATGTACACAGTCATAAGTGAGCGTGTTAAGACATGTAAAAAAGCAGTCTCGATGAACTGGTGCTTAAAATTTCACAAAATAATGAAACCTGTAAGGTGGAAAGTCCAACTCCAGTGAGGACCCCGAACATCACAATGAAAAGTCCTCCAATCACAGGTGACGGAAGAGTGGAAAACACAGCTCCCACCTTACTAATAACACCTACAAGAATCGCCAGTATTCCTGCAACGATGAGAACTATTCGGCTTCCCACCTGGAAAATACAAGAATTAAAGAAGAGTTAACAGGACAAGAAAGAAGGTTGTAAATGTTCAGTAACAGTAACAATGAAATTTGTACTTGTAAAGCGCACCCATACCCCCAAAGGGGTGTCCAGGCGCTGTACGCATACCGCTGTGGAACCCTTCCTGGCTTTTCCCTGTGAAATGTCCACTCCTGGGCACCCCCAGGGTGAAGCCAGGCATCCCAGCGCTGTTGGGGCCGTTGTGGAGATTAAGCAAGCTATTGCCCAGAGTTGCAGAGTGGGACCCATAATTAGAATAGGCACCGAGGCGAGAATTATCAGGTCCGAGGAAATTGAGCCCAAGACCCGCCGAGGCGGGAATTGAACCCTGGTCCCGGGCCAGATCTCTGCATCAGGGTCTGCCGCTCTAACCATTGAGCCACACTTCTCCACAATAGGACCCTGATCAATCCAAGATGGATGACATGCTGAAAACGATGTTTATTGCAGTATATGTACCAGGTTATTAGTGACATTTAGTTTGCTCGAATTGTTATCATCGCTTTAAAAAATAAGGTAAAGGCTTATTGTAAAAAAGTGTGGGGTTTTACAGTTTCAACTCAAACATAGCGCACACATTTTTTAATCATAATGCCATCAATGCATGTCTTTGACTTTATTCTAGCGTAGAGGAGAATTTTTGATTCCTTGCATCATCTATTCCGCCTCTTCAAATGTGGGTTTTCTCTATGCTTGTCAATCTGCTTTACCTAGTCATCCTAGACTATCCATCCATCCATCCAACCATCCATATTCTCTTAATTTTATTTGATTAAAAATGTTCTAAACAGAAAAAGACACAGAGGGGGCTTATGAATAAGCAGATGATAAAGAAACAATTTATTTAAACAAAATATTTAACACTGAAATTTCTAGAATGCCTATGTCAAGCAAGTGAACTTTAAAAATGTTGGCATATAAATGCCTTCTTTGAATTGGACCATGCAAAAGTAAAATGAGTCAGCGAGCATTTGGGGTTTTACTGAGAAAAATCTGAAAATAAAACTGGGCAAAATATTGCATTTTGCAGCACTATTTCAAAATAACTTGGATGAAAAACAAATTGTGAAGGGCCAGTAACGAATTTGTCCAGTAATGTTATGGTATCCCAGACAATCATTACGGTCTTAGGGGTTTTGGTACTCATCTTCCCCAAGAAAACTGTGAAAGACTGGTGGCAAAACGATGGATGTTGCAATGTAAAGTTCCCTAAAAGTTGGCCAAAGAGCTATATCTGTTACAGGCAGTTAAAACATCTACAGGCACATGCATCAAGAAAAGCTTTTGTGAGTCCTTAATTGCAAATATTAAGGAATCGCAATTATGGACTCTCAAAAGCCTATGCATGTAGGAATCGCTATTAAAATAGCGATTCCTAAACATTCCTTAATTGCGACTCGCAAATTGCGAGTCGCAATTAAGGAATGTCTTCCCATTCATTCCTATGGGCCTACAGGCCCATAGGAATGAATGGGAGATGACATGCGCAATTTGCGAGTACCAATAGGTACTCGCAAATTAGTGATGCATTTCAGGGTGCAAGGGTGTCCAAAGGACACCCTGTTGCACCCCTGAAATTGCTCTGTGCACACATGTTGGACACACACATGCCCTAAGGGCATGTGTGTGTGTACTCTATAACTTTGAAAAATGCACTTTAGTGCATTTTTCAAAGTTTTTGCAAATTACCATCAAGTTCAACTTCATGGTAATTTGCGCCCCCTAGTAGCGAAATCGCTATTTTGAAGTGGTTCTTGCATTGCATTTAAGGAATCGCAAAATGCGATTCCTTAAATGAAATTGCAATTTGAGAAATCGCAATTAATTGCGAATTCTCGAATTGCGAGTGCCTTGAACCTTGATGCATCGCAAATGCCCTTCTTGTGGGCGCAAACGGACGATTTTTGCGAATCGCACCGTTTGCGCTCACAAAAATGGTTGATGCATGTACCTGCTAGTTATGCAAGGTCACATGGCCTCTTATTTTCAAAATGTACATAGCATATTTCTTCACTTCATTTTTCCATTCAGCACCTTCAATAGATTGGTAGTCATATGTTATGACCAAAACTTTACATGGATGGGGCAGGGTGAACAAATCAAATCTCACAATCACAGGCTTTAGGCAGACCTAGATAAATCTTGAAGGCTCACACAGCAACATTACTGCATAATTGGAGTTCACTGGGTCAGATAGCAGAGTTTGCACCAGTATTACGTGCTAAGGGACTCAGATACCCTCAGGAATCAAGGCTCGAATATCAGCAGTAAGTCTCCTGAACTCAGCATAAATTATTGCTCAAATACCTGCTTTAAATATATTTCACAAATAGAATTATTATGTTTGATAAATTAGCTTGTAAGGTTCTGAAATTCAAACATTTCCCCAAGAAATACAAATTTTTCATCAGCCATTTCCCACATGCTGAAGATTGTCATTTCCATGAACAAATGCATTTTTTCATTTTTAGTGAATACATTTTTGGTCTCTAAAAAGGCATCTCCTCAAGCGCACCAAAAGCATGATGAAGTTCAGTGATATCCCCCAACCCTGGAAGAACTACACTGGTTCCGCCCTCCCAGCACACATTATCTTCAAGACCAGCTGCACCACATACAAGGCCACTAGAAATGACAGTCCTGCATCCCTGTGATACAAAATAACCCCCTCAGGCAGACAGTGGCACACTAGGAGCCAGGGCATCGCCTGTTTCGAAACAACAAACTACAAATAGAGATAACTAGAACACAAGTCTTAACCATCTAGACACCTAAATACTTGTGCTTCAACAATCCCCCTGAAGGGATTGCCAGAGCAGTAACCTGTTCGCAAAATGTCTTTACACCAGGTTACCATTAAACGTGACCCAAGGTGACAACTACGCCTTCTGGGTTTATTACATATTCAAGCTCACCCTCAGCTTCTCCCTGGAGGGTTTGAGGGGGCGGTGGTGGCAGCTGCGAAAAATGTGTCCCAGATGTAATTTCCTGAGTGGCTGCAGCTGCGGGCTTACGTTTTCGCTTTACAATTGTAGAGGAAAAGCTTGTAACTCCACTGCTGAATGGCGTCATGCTGCCGGGAGTTGTCAGGCTCAACCTGCTGGACCTGTCGCATCAGTGGGTAGGTGGCAGACGTAAAGTAGTATTAAAATGTTGTCGCAGCTAAGCTGCATTTACCATTGCTTTTCTCATAGAGTCCTATCCGATGAGCATAGTGTTATTCTATACTGGTCAGAGTCTATAAAATTAGAAAACCTTCGCAAGCATATGCGGACTACGTCAACCTGAAGAGATTTCCGATCCACCTCCACCTCCCCCCCTCCAATCCGTGCACCAATAAAAATGATATTTTTCTGCATTTTCTGCCATAGCCGTAACCCTGAACTGTGTGTTGTGTGAATTGCTTATAGTGCGCAGACGCGTGGATGGGGCTGCTGTGGGAATTCTGCTAAGGAAACAATTTTCTATGTTTTGTTCTTCCTGACAAATCAGATATCGATGCATGAGGCTGTTCGAGGAGAGCCTGACAGTAAGTACCAGGGGCCAGTGCAGCAGCAGCGGGGTAGATCCAGAGCCGGAACCGCAGCGCCTGCCACCCAGTGCAGCCCCGGCCCCTCCCGCTCGGCACCTCCCGGATTCAGGAAGAGCGGCATGGAGGCCGGAGCGGACGTGTCGACCTGAGCTACGGCCTCCACCTAGTGAAATCCGTCACCATTCTGTGCTCCTGCAGACATTACCCTGCATTCCTGTGTGGAGAAGTGTGGCTCAATGGTTAGAGCGGCAGACCCTGATGCAGAGATCTGGCCCGGGACCAGGGTTCAATTCCCGCCTCGGCGGGTCTTGGGCTCAATTTCCTCGGACCTGATAATTCTCGCCTCGGTGCCTATTCTAATCATGGGTCCCACTCTGGGCAATAGCTTGCTTAATCTCCACAATGGCCCCACCAGCGCTGGGATGCCTGGCTTCACCTTGGGGGTGCCCAGGAGTGGACATTTCACAGGGAAAAGACAGGAAGGGTTCCACAGCGGTATGCGTACAGCGCCAGGACACCCTAGGGTAACAGTGCGCTTTACAAGTACAAATTTCATTTCATTTCATTCCTGGACGCTATTGGGCTACCTTATTCTGCTGGCGTGGGAATCTTACCCGCGGCGTGGAAGGGCAGCAGCCGGGCCAAAGCCGAGGTGTGTTTCCCGGCCGTGGCAGCACACGCTAAAGTCCCGGAGAGCAGGCAAGTGCCTACGTCCATGCGGGCGCCGGATTGTCTGCCTGCGAGACGCTGAGCCTGGCGGGGCTTCCTGGCCAAATCACCCTCGGCCTGAGAGGGGGAGGGAAGCCCTGAGGCCACTGCGGGTGCTTGAGCCAGGCGGGAGACCTGACTTCGTGGCACAGATCCGCCTGGCCTGAGCGTCCTCCTCCTTCCACAAGATGGAGCCCAGCATGACCTCAAGATCAGCCCAGGGATCCAGCATGCTGCTTCCGCCCACCACCACCCCAGCCTTCTACCCCTACGGCCACCTCCACCTCGGGGATCCCTACAGACCCAAGACCACCGCCCCTAAGTGCAACACCACCTGAACTCCTGGCTGAACGACGGCAAGAATTTCATGCTCTGTAAATATGTAATATATAATTGTCAAACCCTAATTGCTTTTTATAATGTAATCTTGAGTGAATTTGCAACTTGTATATATGTAACTCTAACCACTAGTATCTGTAGTAGACGTATGTACTTACTACCATTCTTATGTGAATTTAGAGTTTTTCTGTTTGTATCTTTTCCTTGAGTGAATTTGCAACTTGTATATATGCAACTCTAACCACTAGTATCTGTAGTATACGTATGTACTTACTACCATTCTTATGTGAATTTAGAGTTTTTCTGTTTGTAACTTTTATGTAACTCATGTACTCCAAAGTCCTTATGTAATTGTTGAAATAAGGCACGGTAGACAGGAATGGATTTCTGTAGGTTTATTCCAAATCCTACACCCACGACCGGAGCCCTCCAGCTGCTAGGAATCCGATGCCAGGACTAACGTTCCTGGGGAAACCCCAACAGTCGGGCTGCAACGCTCGAGAATGCAGGGTACGCATTACAACAAGGCTGTGAGTCACGTGACACCACGCGACTCACAGAGTACAATATAAGAATACAACTATTACAACACCTCCCTCCTTTTAAACAGAAATAAAATACAAATATATGTGATGAGAAAATAAAAGTGAGAAAAAGAATAACAATCAAAGCATATGAAAATGAAAACAACAGGGTAAATTGGTTACAGCAAAACATAATCCTTCAACTTGTAAGGAATTTGCTTAGGACGTGAAGTTCTTTTGCAAGAAGCTTCACGCAAATCATTTGAATCAGCAACTAGAGGTTGGACAGGTTGAACAATAACCGCCTCTGAAGCAGTATTGCAAGTGGACTCCTGGACCTGATGTAAATCAAACCAGTCGCAATGTTCAATCTTAGAGTCAGTGGGGCAGATTTACAAGCCTCTTCCGCCACTTTTGCGTCACTTTTAACATGGGAAAAGTGACGCAAAAGTGGCAGAAGAGGCTTGTAAATCTGCCCCAGTATGTTTACCAATAAGATCTGCCTGAGAGGAAGACACCTTGACGAGCTCTCTTGTTCCACCAACCCTTATTTTCCAACAGAGCTGAACCTTTACTTACTTGAATAACCAAGACAGGTGTAGAAAACTTGGAACAACCTTTAGGAACCATTCTAGGGTTTTTAATGAGAACCCAGTCTCCCTTTTTTAAAGGTTGGTCAATGAAATGCTTACCAGCATCAAATCGTGTTTTCATGGACGTTAGTTTAGACTTAACAAATTTTCTAACGGGAAAAGGACTACCATGAGTAGAATCATAATTTTGCATGCCTTTCTCGTACAGCCACGTGGGGTTCAAGAGAGTGTGTACATTTCTCTTTCTAAGGAGAGTGAATGGTGCAACACCTGTTGCTGAGTGTGGAGTGGTGTTGTAAGCCCACACTTTATCGTGTACAAAAGCAAAAGGATCTTGTCTGGAAGAGATTGCCATCTGTATACCTTCCTTAATGATCCGGTTTCCCCTCTCAACTTGACCATTAGAAGAGGGTGAGTAAAGAGAAACCTTAAAATGGGAAATGTCACGCATTTTGAGGAATGAACAAATTTTTTGAGAGATAAAATGTGTGCCATTGTCGGATACAATAACTCTGGGAAAGCCTTCAATATCAAATACATCCTGTAAAAACTTGATTGCATTTTCAGTTGTGGGACCCTTGCAAAAGCAATAGTACAACCATTTGGTATGATAATCAATTAGTAAAATCAAATACTTATTTTCACTAGCTACAATTTCATACGGGCCTGAAAAATCTAACCCTACCTTATCCCAGGGATTCTCTGGGTATGGAACTGGATGTAGGGGTGTAGAAAGAGACTTCCAATGCTTATCTGAAAGAAGACATTCGATACAAGAATCAATAACTTTCTTGACCTGTGCGTCTATAGAGGGCCACCAATAAAATTGTTTAATCCTTTGACAAGTTTTGCTAATACCTAAATGTCCTTGATGGGCAGTCTGAATGATGGCACCACGTAAAACTTCAGGTGGAACGAATAAGTCATGACACATAATCATATTGTGAATCACAGATAATTCATCAGCTACATTTGCAAAAGACCTCAATTCAGGAGATAAAATCCTGCGTTCAGGCCATTTGTTAGAAATGAATAATTTAACTTTGGAAAGAGTAGTATCATTATCGTAGGCAGTGTTCTACTCACTTTCAGAAATGAGTGGACAGACAGAAATGGCATCAATGGCTGCAACTACACACTCAATATCATCTGCCTCTTCAGGAACCTCCGACAAGGACATTCTAGATAAGCAGTCGGCCCTGAAATATTTCCCGCCAGGAATGTGTTTGATAACAAAGTGGAACTCCTGAAGTTTGGAAAGTAGCCGGACCAGTCTGTAAGATGCTTGGTTAGAAGTGCTATTGGAATGCATATGCATGAGTGTCTTATGATCAGTATAGATCTCAAACTCACGACCCCAAATATAAGACTTGAATTTCTGAATGGCCCAGACGCAAGCCAGAGCTTCCCGTTGAATGGTACTATACCTGGTCTCAGCTAATTGAAGTGTCCTAGAGGCAAAGGCAATGGTATGTTCTTTTCCAGCCACCCACTGCCCCAACACGGCCCCTAAACCAGTAAGGCTGGCGTCCACAGTAAGAAAACACTTATGACCATCCAAAAGGCTGAAGAGCCCTCAATGAGTTTCTTAACCTGTTCAAAAGTTTTCTGTAAATCCTCAGACCACGTGAATTTTGCTCCCTTTCTCAGAAGAGCTCTCAGAGGCTCCACAATCTGAGCGTAACCTTGCACGAATCTAGCATAGTACTCTGCTAATCCAAGAAACGAACGAAGAGCATCTTTGTCATTAGGAGGTGTGGCATCTCTGATGGCTTTTATAAGGGAAAACTTAGGTTTAATGCCATCAGGTGAAAGAGTATGACCCAAGTACTCTAGTTCTTGAACAGCAAATTTACATTTATCTTGCCTAACAGTCATTCCAGCCTTCTCAAGAGCTTGCAAAACTTTTACCAGGATTTCGTCATGTTCCTTAGCGTCACCAGCATATACAAGAATGTCATCCTGGTAAGTTGTACTCCTGGAATATCAGCCAATATGGTGTCCATTAACTTTTGAAAGACGCTGGCCGCAGAAGCCAGGCCAAAGGGTAACCTAAGGTATTTATAGGCATCGAATGGTGTTACAAATGTAGTAAGCTCTTGAGATTATAACATGAGCGGAATCTGGTGATACGCTGATTAAAGGTCGAGCAAGGAAAAGTACTTAGCGCCACCCAAATTGGCCAAAAGATCATGAATCTTGGGTAATGGATGACAATCCACAATGATATTGCTGTTGAGGGAGCGCAAGTCAGCACATAGTCTGACCTCACCTGACCTTTTGCGAGCAATAACAATGGGAGAAACCCATTCAGAGAAATAACAAGGTGTAATTATCTTTTCATCACATAAGCTCTTAGGTACTTTCTTCAATTCATCCCTTGCACTCAAAGGGAGAGAACGAACCTTGTGGACAACAGGTTGAGCATTAGGTTTGAGACTGATTTCATGTTCAAAACCCAACACAAAACCAACCTTGTCCTTGAAAACAGAAGGAAACTGGCCAAGAATGGTATTAACATTGGAATTGGAAATGGATAAGTTGGAAACATTGACATTCTCATGCTCATGATAGCTGTAATAATCAAACGGAATATCTCCCAAACAGACAGGTTGATCAGAACCAGGTTTAAGATATAAACCCATCTTGGCCAGATCAAACCATCCAAGAATGTTCCGACCTTTGAGAGCTACATATACTTTAGTGAACATGCGTCTGCCAAGACATTCCACCCTAGAATGAAAGTAACCTAACATCTCTATCTCTTTTTCACCATAAGCTTTAGGGTTAACGTCAGATTTGGTAAGAGAAACATGACTACCCCAATGCCTATTAAACTCAGAATCTGACAAAATAGTGATGGGAAAACCAGAGTCAGCTTTAACTTGTAAAGGGATAGTACCAACCAATAGTTCACACAAAGGGCTTTTAACCTTGGAAAAATCAACAGAGTCACATTCGATGGATAACATCACATTGTCAAGTTTCTCTGAGCATGCCTCTAAATTCTCATTGAATTCAATATTGTTAATCCTGGTGAACCTTTTACCGCCTCTGCATACGGCTTGAAAATGTCCAGTTTTCTTACAAGATGAACATCTTTTGCCGGAAGCGGGACAACTGGGGAAATTCCCGAGATGATTTTTTGAGCCGCATCTATAACAATTTGTTGGTTACTTGGAGAACTGTCTAGATGATTTATTGACAAGGTTTACGGAGCAAGCGGAAGAAGAGCATTCATCAACCATTTGAACACTAGATTGTGACTGACTCTCTTGTAAAAATTTTGAAGAAATAGTTGCACGTTCTTTGCTCTTAGCAATGTCTATGGTCTCAGCCAAAGTAGGATTTTGACAACTCAGTAGGCATTCTTGAATTTTTTTTGAAAAACAAGAAAAAATAAACTGGTCTCTTATACATATATCTGTACTTGCACCATATTCACATGTGGATGCTAAAATTCTAAGTTGGGCAATGTAGTCTTCCACACTTTCCTCTAAGTTCTGCTTTCGTTTAAAAAAATTATGGCGTTCTAAAACAATGCTAGGCTCATCAGAGTATTGTTTACTTAGGCGTGCAAGAGCTTCTTGATACGTGTCCCAATTGTCACCTGAACCAGTGGGGTTGGGAATCACTGGAAGGTTTTCAAATACTTGTTGAGCTGCAACCCCTAAACAACCATACAAAATAGCAATTTTACGCAGAGGAGAGTATTTAACCGCATCAATTGCAGCAAGATAATTTTCAAAACCCTTTAACCAATGACGCCATTTAAGTACTTTCTTGCCAGGATTTTGTAAAAAGGGAAGTGGAGTTTGAAATTGTTGAGAAGAAGCCATTTTCCTGGGAACTGCTGTTTGTCAGTGAGTTCTAGACGAGATGAATGACTTTAATTAAAGCGTGCCTATCGCTGACAAATGGACATGCAATAGGCTTTGTGAGTAAACCTTGAAAGCGTGCCTATCGCTGAAAAGTGTAACCGTAATATGTTAATAGCGTGCCTATCGCTGAAGGATGTAATTACAATAGGCTTTACATAATTTGGAACAAAAGCATGCCTATCGCTGAAAAATGAAACTGCAATAGGCTTTGTATACTCTTGAGCAGAAGCGTGCCTATCGCTGAAAAACGCGCTATGAAATGCAAGCGCAAAGGACAAAGCGTGCCTATTGCAGTGGAAAGCACAATAGGCAAAACATATTTCAAAGCGTGCCTATCGTTGCTGGTGTATGACGCTGGATAAATAAAGTGCAGAAAATGAAGCAGTGAAAAGCTTGCTTGTGCCGTAAAGCTGAATGAATAGAGATGCGATCACTTTTTCCTTTTAAAAATGGCCGCCGTACGTGCCTTCAACGTGGTTACCGGGGTAACCGTGGACACAAGTTTCACAGCTTCGTGGGCTTTTTTTCTTGGAATGAGCTGTGACGTAATAGGCGCTGCGTGCGCATGAAACAACTTCAAATAGGATTTGAGGATGTCGGAGCTCGAGACAATCAAACGGCCACACAAACCACCAACAAAGTAAGTAAAAAAATGTAAGGTTTCAGACCGTAATTTGAAGTCTTGACTCTGGAGGCTTGCCTGGAGAAGACGTAGATAGAGGGTTGCCGTGAGCAGCGCAGGCCAAACAAACAAGTGTAAAACGATGGCTTCTCATGTGGAATGATGAGAAGGCAAATCCGACAGCTGAGCCTGGCGGTGGGTGCGGAGAAAATCCCGCTCGTCGCCAAGTTGTTGAAATAAGGCACGGTAGACAGGAGTGGATTTCTGTAGGTTTATTCCAAATCCTACACCCACGACCGGAGCCGTCCAGCTGCTAGGAATCCGACGCCAGGAATAACGTTCTTGGGGAAACCTCAACAGTCTAGCCGCAACGCTCGAGAATGCAGGGTACGCATTACAACAAGGCTGTGAGTCGCGTGACACGCGACTCACAGAGTACAATATAAGAATACAACCATTACAGTAATGTAACTGGTTCTTTTGTAAAGCGCTCTGACACATTTGGGTAAAGTTCGCGCTATATAAAATCGCATTAAATGAATAAATAAATAAAAATGAGTATTCCCACACTTACTTCCCGTTCTAGTGTGTTTTATGTTTGTGAGGGCAGTGTGCGATTTACCACTGCAGCAAAAACCACGCGACTGCAATAGTTTTCTAACGTTCAGAGTGATAGTTGCCAATGTAAACATGAGCAGTAGACCCTGGGGCAGATTTACAAGAAAGTGACGCATTTGTAAAGATGCGTCACTTTCCCTGCGCCACCCCAAGAAACCCTTGCGCCACTATGGATGCGCCGTATTTACAATACGGCCCACCATGGCGCAAGGATTGACAGATGCGTCAGAAATTCTGACGCATCTGTTGACGCAAAAGTCACACATTGCTGGAGTTGTGTCGCAAGCACGACGCAACTCCAGCAATGCAGGGGGAGGCCTATCCTCATTGTGCTGCATCACTCCTTACGCCTGCTTCAAGCAGGCATAAGAATTTGACACAGTGGCGTCCTAGAAGTGGCGCAGTGAAATCTTGTAGATTTCACTGCGTCACTTCTACGAGGCTTTTTTGCGTTGGAACGCCCACCCTGCATACATTATACCTGACGCAGGTATAATGTGACGCAGGGCTTTACAACGTGACGCATCTCCCTAGATGCGTCACGTTGTAAATGGGCCACATTTTTACACTGCTGCTGCGTCACAAAAAGTGACGCAACGGTGGCGCAAAAATGACGCAAGGGGCTTGTAAATCTGCCCCCCTGTATTTGTGACTTGGGTTACGGGTTTGTGCGCACATAATAATGTTTACAGCCGACAGTTATATATACACGTGCAGTAAATATTTTGTGAGTCTGCCCCTTTAGACTAAAGCTAATGCAGTGAGCGTGCAGGGCCGGTACCAGGGCAAGATCATTAGATGTTCCCCTACAGCAGCACCTTCAGTTACAAATGTTCCCCTCAGCCACAGTTAAAAATGAATCTCACTTTTCCTATCTGTAAAAGACACAGCTACAACTGTCTGGACAGCCCCTGGGAAGAACTTCCGCTGCTACACGACACTCTTAACTACTGAGAGGCTGATGGGGGTTGGGGGCTGGAGAATGGCACATAGAGAAATATGAAGTTTAACCGGTGTGCGCCTCTGAAACAGCAGCTGGCCTGGTGGCTGCAAGTGCTGCCTGCCTAACATGGGACCGACTGACTGTCACCAGCTCTTCTGGCCTTTAGGGTCACTGGGCTGTTGCATCTCATTTCCCCATCGGCTAGCCCACCAACTTACATTCAACAATGTTCTATTTATATATACCAAGCACATCTGTATTGACTGCTATACAGCTACCCTCACACCTCACAGTTGAATTCAGCCTCTGTCATGAAAAAAAAACAAGAGTACAAGGGTACCTTCTCTTACCCTGCTGCCCTCCCGAATCTTTCACAGTATTAGCCTGATTCTGAGTTTAAAATCAGCTTCAAAGGTGTTCCACGCAAAGTGCTGTCAGTTCCGAGTTGTTTGCATGTATAATGTCCTCCAGGTAATACCTGGTGGACCTGCTGCTTATATAACACTACGTTAATGCTAATACCATAAGATAAAACCAGACGCAAAGACCATTTTAGCACCTTACTCTACATTGCATGAGGAAAATACTCAGAATCTGGAGAAAAAAGCTACCCAGTTCCAGCAGCTAACTCTATTTCCCTGGGTGGTGAGGCTCTCATTGTTGTAAAGTCCCCCGTGCAGCATCCACAAACAAGCATTGAAATGGTCAGATCTTGATAGTAAGTACTCATGTAAAGCAGTAAGTGCCCCACATGAACATGTCAAAGGTTTATTATATCCAGGTATAGCTGGAGACGGTATATGGCCAACTGCTGCTGAAACCTTAACAGCTAATTTTTTTGAAGCACCGACTTGGCTGAATGGAGGAGAAGACGAGCAACTGATGACCTGAGTTAAACACCAAAGCAACCAATTGCTAGTATCAACTTTGCTTTATACCAGTGCAGCAAACATGTTGTAAGTGTAAAACAAGGGTACAGTTCCTGAAAGGTAGAAGGAAGCATGAGCTCCCCTGTGTCTAAATCTCCCTCCCCATCACCTATCATTTTGTTTTCCTTTCTTTTTAATTGGTGTCTGGTTGAGGCTCCTCAACTGGCTGCTCTCTTGATGGGGCCAGTATCTTTATATATATCCCATGACTACTTTCTAAAAATGTTGCATATTTGCTGCTTTCTCTATAACATATAGGGGAGAGGATGTGGCCTTACGGACAGAGCTGCCGACTTTGGAGCTGGGGAACCAGGTTCAAGTCTCAGCACCCTGTGATTCTGGGCAAATCACTTAATCTCTCTGTTCCTACCAAAAATGAATGTGTCCTTGTGTAACGTAACTGCTGCTCATATAAAGTGCTATAATACCTTCCGGTCAAGTTTGCGCTATATAAAAATGCAAAATAAATGCAAAAAAAACCCTAGGCTCTCTGTCTTTGTTTTCTGCTCCCTCGTGGGCTCTGTGTGTGCTCTTTGGCAGCACTTTAGTTAGGGATGAGGACCTATTAGGACTGGCTCTCTTTCTAGGGTAGGGTGTCTTTGTTTGACTTAACTGGCTACTGTGGATAGAACGGCGGTGCATCTATGGTGTCTGGTTGGTCTTTCTTGAATGACCTGGCTTTGGGTCTCCTCCGCACCTTCACGGACTGGATTGTGGCTGGTCTCTTCATGTGTGGATCTGACCAGCCCTTGACTGCCCTCTAGCTGCTCTAGTTGTAGTGTAGTGGTTTGTACTTATACTGTTCCCCCCCTACCCTCTCTGGCAGTTCTCTCCCTTCCTCTGCTGGCTGCTATCTCTTGCACAGTGGAGTGCACCATTTCCAATCATATGTCATTGTCTAGCTGCTATTTATATCAAGTGGGTCTGTAAATATTGTACACTCTTTTTTTAACACCGAGGTATGTCTCTGCTCTTCACTCTTGCAGCTGCTCTCAGTAGCACAGTTTGCCTCCTAATTGCTTCCTGACTCTTCACTGTATGGCCTGGGTGCAGGAGTATCAGCACTTCCTGTGACTGCATTCTACCTCCTGGTGCTACTGTCTGTAGCTTGGAGGCCTGTACCTCCTATGGCAGCTCTCTAGTCTGCCGACGAGCCTTGCATTTTATTTCGCGTTGCTGCTCTGTGGCTTGGTGCTTGCTATGTCCTTTGACTGCATTCTACCTCCTGTGACTGGCCTTTGTAGATAGGGGCTCAGCATCTCCTAACTGCATTCTGCCTCGTCTCACTGCTCAATGTAGCATAGGGTCTGTGCGTTCAGTGACTGCTCTCTGAGGGGCTGGGTCTTTGCCTCATAGGACTGCATTTTACCTCCTATGGTTGTATATAATGGGTTTCTGCACATCCTTCGGCTGCTTCTACAGCAGGGGGTCTGTACCTCCAATGGTAGTTCTCTCTCGCCATATTGAGGGAAGCAGTAGTGTTGTATGTCTACCAGGATGTCAACATGTAAAAGCTGCAGTTTATGAGTTGTTGCAGCCTCTTTCAACTGTTCTCCTAAAGTAATCATTGCGTCCCCTGGTTCTGCCAGTCATGATGCAAAGTGGCTTTTATGTTGGAATAGTAATCACCTTTCACTGGCGGAGGGGCTCAATAAAAGTATAAAATGCAAGCTTGTGTTTCTGCAAGCTTCACTTTTTTAGATCCTTGTGATTTTGTGGCATTTGAATGGCAGCAGAACCCTTATATAGCAAAAATGTTATATTGTCTTTAAAAGTTTAATAGCTAATACACATTTGTATGAAAAAAATAATTAAATAAATAAAATATGCTGATTTGCTAGTGCCAACTCTTCAATCCCTGACGGCACAGCACCCGGGATAATGTGCTGCATGGCTACACACTTATAAGGTCAAAAAGGCGAGACCTATTGGCTATGCCAATGCTTGTTTTAGTATTGGGACACTTGGTTTATTCTCGCTGCGCGTTTGTGAAAGCTCTCAAGGCTTGTCCGTTATTTGGTTTGTTTATCTAGTTTGAGGTGACGAGTATTTTTAATTAGATTCCTGTTACGACACACATAAACACCCCAAGCCGACCCACCACATTGGAAACTAAAATCGTTGTACACAGAGCTATCACTTGTTCAATGCTTGTGATGGTCGGGCACGTCATTTAATGGGTTGATACAACATTGCATCCAATCCTAACACATTGGCTCCTAAATAGATTGATTTCTGTCTCTGCTGAAGGCCTTTCGTGTTTTTTATTTACTTTAATGCAGCACAATGTTTTGCATCTCGGAGTTTTCTGTGCAAGCTGTCCTTGAAAGGGTGTGTCGGTCACCCGAGTCTGTGGTGCATTCTGCAAAGCTGGTCAGCCCTACACGTGTACTCTGCATCTGCACTGTTAGATGAAAACATTCGAAAGCTCACCTGTTTTTTAGAGTGAGGAGTTAACAATATCTTCTCAATTTAAGTATGTGCCCTCGATGGAATAGAGGACAGAGTCTGGCATTACTCTGGTTTATTATTTATTTATTTTGCTTGTGTTTCATGGCAAAAGACACACAAGCATCATCTTTCTAGGAAACAAGTTTATAATTCTGCTTTTCCCATCAATACTTTCATCGCTTCCTTTTCTTTTTGATTGTGTACCGTGTTTTTGTGGGGGGGGTTTGCACACAGAACGTGGTTATTTGTAGATGCTGAAAAAACACAATTACTGGATTTTTGCAATTCTATCTTACGTTTCACGTTTCCTAATATTTCCATGTTTTGCTGTTATTTTAAAAGTGCTTTCGTGAGACTGGTGCCTGCTGGGCACACCGGTCCGGCCATAACCTGTTATATAACCAAACCCCATTATAGAACCAGCATGTGTTCGTATTTGACTACTATCCCGAGGAGAGGTGTGGAATGGTCCCATTGCAGGTCTAAATTGCATGATAGCACCACAGCTGTCGCATACGTTTTAAGAGGTACTACTGGGGAAAGTGTACAAAAGTTATATTTTTTTCTGAAATGTTGAGAATAGGGTATTTTGAGCATCTCCTATTTCAGCATGTATCCTTTATCATGCCTTTAAGAAACGATTTATAGTGTAAGCTTGGTTTCTTCGATTGAGGTGTTTGTATGGTCTCTGTGTAGACCCATGGCAAGTTTATTATGATGTTCTCTTTCGGATTGATATAGCCTGCAAGGACAAAAATCAAAACTGAGCTGGCCAATCAGTGGTCCTGTCATGATATTGCTTGTAAGTTGACTCCCAGAAACCCATTATCACATGACATCTCCTTTAAAGAGGAAATTAAAGGTGATAAACAGAGTAGTTGGCAAGGTCACCACATAGACACTGCCTGAGCTATTGCTAGTCAATAAGAGAATGCTCCTTGCTCATATTAGCATTTCTCCACTGCCCACTCAATTAGCAAACTGAAAACAGTGATACTTCATCTCTAGGGCAAAACATAAACAGTTGCTTATTAATAATCCATGAAAGTTTCACCACTGCTCCTAGACTAAACAAGCATTGGCAATGCCAATCGGTCTCGCCATTAGGATCTTATATGTATTGCCTGCCGATCACATAATCTCCCCGTGCCTGAATGTGCCCTTGTGTAACGTAACCGGAGCTCACGTAAAGCGCTCCAATACCTTCAGGTAGACTTCGCGCTATAGAAATCTGCATTAAAAAAAAACACTGTGCCAGCCTGCCTCAAGCGCTCCTCCCGAGCAGCCCTGCCTGCCGATCACATAATCTCCCCGTGCCTGAGTGTGCCCTTGTGTAACGTAACCGGAGCTCATGTAAAGCGCTCCAATACCTTCAGGTAGAGTTCGCGCTATAGAAATCTGCATAAAAAAAAATAAAACACCGTGCCAGCCTGCCTCAAGTGCTCCTCCCGAGCAGCCCTGCCTGCCGATCACATAATCTCCCCGTGCCTGAATGTGCCCTTGTGTAACGTGACCGGAGCTCATGTAAAGCGCTCCAATACCTTCAGGTAGAGTTCGCGCTATAGAAATCTGCATAAAAATAAAACACCGTGCCAGCCTGCCTCAAGCGCTCCTCCCGAGCAGCCCTGCCTGCCGATCACATAATCTCCCCGTGCCTGAATGTGCCCTTGTGTAACGTAAACGGAGCTCATGTAAAGCGCTCCAATACCTTCAGGTAGAGTTCGCGCTATAGAAATCTGCATTAAAAAAAAACACTGTGCCAGCCTGCCTCAAGCGCTCCTCCCGAGCAGCCCTGCCTGCCGCGTCACCTGACCTCAGAGAGGGGCGCTGTCTGCATGTCTGCTGCGGACGAGGATCACGCGCCGACAACCACCATATGGGGGGGGAGGAATCGGCACTCATAAACATCAGTGCAGCTGAAAAAATATGTGTGTCTGTACACGATCGCCAGAAGTTTGCACTCGATCAACATCACAAGCTTGGCTTAAACAAGTCACATTAAATAAAAACTCAACACACGCACCTCCTACTTCCCCAGCTCCTTCTTACACAATGTACTGCCTTCGCCCATCCCACCCCTCCTCCACAGTCCTTCATTCACCTACTCATCCTACTAAGAAATATACACGTAACACCACTGCCTCTACCACCCGCTGCCATTTCACATGAAGCCCTGAGCCCCGAGTTTTACCCCCTTCCCCTCTGCACCTCTGCAAACACTGATGCAGCATGATCGGAGCCAAACCTCTGACTGCAACTTCCACCTCTGCTGTCCGGGCTCGGACCCATGCCAGGTCCAGCGCCTCGCCATGCATGGAGGAAAGCTCCTCTGCCCAGGACCACTCAATGTGCTCCGGTGAGCACAGTCCTGCACTGCACTCTGGCTACACTGCACCTCCAGCCGGTCGCGGGCAGGCAGACAGGCTCCGCTCACACACACGGTTCGCCTACCTCATAAGAACAAGTGTGCGTACATATCACCAAGTTATAACAATAACCAGCACGCACTTTTTTTCTAACTTTAACACTGAGCGCGGTGTCCTTTATGCGGGCGCTGCGCTCAGTGTTAAAGTGAAAAAAACCCAAACAAAACAGAGCGCGGTATCCCTGAAGTGGACGCCATGAAAACACAAATAAATAAGCAAGAGGCAGACTTTTGGCGCGCATGCGTACGTTGTATAGCATCGCGCGCATGCAAGAGTCTAGGTCAGGCAAAATAGAGTGCGAATGCAGCCAGCCAATCAGAGGGGCACAAAAGCATTTACAAATGCAATAGGACTCGTATTTACGCGAGTCCTATTGCATTGTAAATAAAACTGCGGTCGTCGAAGAAGGCAGGAACAGGAGTGGGTGGGGGGGTTGTGGTTGGCAGAGAAGTGACGGACTGGGGAGGGAACAGGGGGAGGCAGGGGAACAAAACAGTTTTAAAAGTAAAGGGGCCGATAGCTATGGAAGGAGAAAAATGACGACATGGCCGTCAGGAGGCGGGATTAAGTTGAGGAAAACGAATCAGATTGCAGCATTTAGGAATTCGGCCAATCAAAAAGATAGGCGGAAAGTGGGCGGAGCTTCCCCCACTATACTGTATACAGCATCTCTTGACGAGACAGTGCATGCGCTGCCTAGACGAGACCTAAAAAGGGCAATCTCTTCCCGTTAGTATGTTGTTGTTTGGCTTCTTTGTGACCGACAGATGATGGCATATTATACTGGCACATGTCAGGGTAGTGAAGCATGTGTCCATTGGTTACTTACCATCTAGTGGAGACCAGTAGCATGCACAGTGGGGTACTTCTGGCTAGGTAATTGAAGCTAAATATTGGTTAAGTGGATGTTTCAGCAAGACCTTGTTGACTATATTTTTTAATTACTGCAAAGAGAATGGAAAAGCATCAACAAGCTAATGAAATCCATTTGTTTGCATCTAAAAACCATACATATTTCAGCTAGAAAGTAGAAGCGAGAAAAGAGGTGACAAGCCAACAGATAGAATTCCAAAATGCCACAACATTTGTTTACCCTGAATGTATGCCGATAAGTATGCAAACAGGGTAGGCCAAAAACGAAATTACAAGAAATGTTCAGCTAGAATACTTAATTTTGACGTATGAAATCTGAAAACTACATTGTCTTTTTTTTTTTACCGAAATTGCCAGAAGTTAATTGATTAGCATTAAGCTTGTGCTTCTGACCTTGAGGGTAACATTCTATGGGGCATATTCTCAAGGACTTATCGCCGCAAAAGTGGCTATAGATTTATCGCCCTATTCTCAAGCTGGTGCAAACTGCCGATATCGCCAGTTTTCCAGCGATAGCTGCCGCAAAAAACATCGCCACGGATGAGAGCCACAACTAACGCTAATGATATGCAGAGTAGGCGTTCCCGTGCAAAAACACACGAAAACACCACTTCGCGATATTCTCAACGACCAGCAGATCTGAGAAGCGATCAAAAAACAGGCGATAAGGCACGTTAGCAGCAGGGATTGAACACCTGCCTTTTACTGGTGTTAAGCAGGATGACAACCTGCAGTATGAAAGGAAGCCCAGCCCAGAGCCACATCTGAAGACCAACAGATGCCATGGAGCCAATGATCATGCAGCTCGGAGACCCAAGAGGGCCACAACACCCACCGCCACCACCCACAGGCCCCCCCCCCGGACTACCAACTAGGCAGCGCAGAAGAAGACAGCGGACGTTCCGAAAACGCACCAGCCTCAGACACTCAACGCCAGAGGACGCCATTGCCCACTACAGGCTCAAAAGGAGAACCATCCTCCGCATCCTGACCCACATTGCCCACAGGCTGACGGTACCAACACAGCGGACAACCAACATCCCTCCGCAGACAAAGCTGCTGGCTGTGCTGCACCTGTTGGCCTCTGGTACCTTCCAACCAACAACTGCCAGAGTCGGAGGAGTCTCACAGCCAGCCCCATCAAACTCCCACACACATGTCTTGGATGCATGTCCACAAAAGCAACGGCGGGCCCCTGTATCCGCACCACACGCTAGTCCCAACTCGTAGTGTCCCTGCGCAACCAACCCCAACGCCAGCCGTTGCCTGACGCCTCTGTGCTCCAGATCCAAGATTGCAGTTACTGAAATGGGGGTGCGCCAGGTCATGAAGTCCAGTAGTCAACAGTAGTGTAAAAACAGTTCTTTATTACAAATACATAAATCAACAATACGAAAAGCTCAGCCAACGAGATCCATTCCCAACGGTGAACCTCATCAGGGCAACGTGTGGATTCAATTAACTGCATATGCTGCGGGAACTCCCCAATACAAATCCATATTCCGAAAGTCAGTGTTCAGAAACCTGTTGGAGAAATGGTGACAATGGTCAAGCGTCCGTATAGTCACAAACGTAATCTGGTACAGTGCATCGCACTTGGAGAAACCGGAATGCTAACAGGTATGATAAATCCTGCATAAAAAGACTGTGACAGAAGTTTGTGTGGGCGTAACCTTCGTAGGAAAGAAAAGGAAGGTTACGACCACACGAACTTCTGTTGCGGTCCTTTCATGCAGGATTTATCATACCTGTAAGCATCACGGTTTGTATCAGCTTGATACCCCTGCACCTTCACTACCCCCACACTGCGCAGGAACAGCTGGAGACCAAGCAAGGGAACTACGCCATAGCTGCCTTCCCGCACGTGTTGGGGGCAATTGACTGCACACATGTACTACTTGTGCCCCCTGCCGACACTGCACACAATAACCGCAACAGAAAACACACGCATTCCATCAATGTGCAGGCAAAAGTGGGCCACCGGGGCCTGTTCACGAATGTCGTCGCAAACTTCCCAGGCAGTGTGCATGATTCCTACATCTTCCGCAAGTCCATCACCAACCAGCGCTTTGAGGATGGCACCCATGGAAATGCACTGCCCGTCGGTAAGTACCAACTGAACACACCACACACCTCAACTCCACAATCACATAACTCACAACTGTGGGAATGCACACGTTACAAAATCACATACAACATGCCAATCAACATGCCCAACTACCAGACACGACAACACAAGTAACTGTGGTAACCATGGCCAGCCATGTAGACAAACCATCCACGGCATGGCACCTCTGCCACACAATTGCAGAATGTGGGGAGAGGTGGGAACAAAGTATGTGCAAGGAGGCAAGTGACCCATCAATGAGAATGTACACAATGCCAAGTGTGGCGGTGATGTGCTGGACAGACTTCAGTATGCAGAGCACAGACATGTCCATGTGGACATATACTGCTGGTGTTTGTAGTGTTGTGGACAGTGGACGCAAACAGGTTACCTCAGGCAGTGTGGAAGACCTTGGACATGTAGCTTTGTCCCCCCCCCCTGTAAGCATAAGTGGAGTGGGCTGGGCTGGCGTATGCCAGTCCAGCGTAGAGGAGTGAACAATGAGCCCGGGGCTCTGGGCGTGGTTCAGTTCTGGGCTGGACAAGAAAGTAACTAATGCGTGTGTCTCTGTTGTGGTGTCGGCGCCACCCAGACCGCAATCGGCAATGTTGCACCCTGTGACTCAAGTCCCACAACGTGAGCAACATGGACGTAAGGGGGAATCACTGACCCTACATTCATCCATACTTTCATACTTGAATGATCATAGACATGACACATCTGTGTGAATCTGAATATTTTATTCACATTCAGTGGAGTGTTGAAGCTGGAGCAGTCAGGGCCATGCAAACCCCACTTTACATTGTTGCCCCATGGAGGGCCAGCCAGAGTCCTTTAGGGATTGACAAGTTCATCGGAAGAGGAAGAGTTCAGTCCGCAGTCTGATTGCTGTGTCATTGGTAACCAAACAGAATATGGCAGTCCATGTCGAGGTCCAAGGTGAGTGTCGCAGAGTGTATCGGGGGACAGTGGTAGGTGATGATGCAGAGGGCAGAACCAAGCAGAAACAGGCCATATGGCGGAGATGAATGCTACCGCTTCTTTCTTACCACTAAGGCAGAATCATCCGCATCTTCGTCCTCTGATGTTTCATGTGCCTCACATGTGGGTGGTGGTGTTTTGTCAGCAGCACTGTGTGGCACTGACACATCAGGGGCCGGAGGTGGATTGTCTGCCACATTGTGAGGCACTGACACATCAGGGGGCGGAGATGTGGATGTAGAAGCAGCAGCAGCATTCATCGGCGCCAGGCCTTGTGGCAGCAATGCCATGATGAGGATCTGCAGGGCATGGAAGATCCCAGCTACATCTCGCTGGTGTGCAGCCGTGGCAGCCATTCTTTCCGCCTGCATCCGCTCCCTGTTCTCCATGATCCTCCGCATGTGTCCCAACTCCCGGCTGACATCGCTGGAGCCTCTCTGACTAGACAGTTGTCCTTGTCTCAGAGTCAGGACTCCAGCGATATCAGCCATGGATCGTTAGAGAGCATGGAGCGGACTGTGGGTGTCCGTTAGGGACTGTAAGTGGTCCCTGATGGGACTTAGACACCCACGTATGGCATCTAGTTTGGCTGCCATGAGGTCAAACCCCACCCGCACCTGGTCGGCCATCTTCTCCTGGCACCCTAACACACGGCGTTGGAAGGCCATGTGTTGTCCGTGGGGGTCCTGGGAGTCAGCCGTGGTGGTGGGTGCTTCCCGCTGTGTGGTCTGTGCAGGGGGTGGGGTCTCCTCGATGCAGCTGGGCTGCCCTGCTCCTGGAGGTGAGGTGCCGTAGCTGTCCATGAGCTCTTGGAGGGCGTCGGTGTCGAAGGTGTGGAGGTCCTCTTCGTCATCAGTGAAGAGCTGTTGGGTCTGCTCTGCAGGAGGTGTTGGTTCTCCCTCTGCAATGTGAAGGGGAGATGTAGTTTAACATTGTGTTCACATGTATGTTGACGCATTGTACAAGTTTACATACAAACTGCATGACAATGTACATTGTGACTGTTTGGGAGGATCTGCCTATTTGATGCGGGACAGTGGACATTTCGACAACATCGCGGATGTGTGTTTGTACTTGCACATTATCATCTCACATTTCCCTGCTGTGCCAAATGTGATTGGCCAGTTTCTACACACAAGCGGCACCAGTTGTGTCCTCTGTTCTGTTGTGAACGTGTTGCAGTTTATACCACATTGTTGTCACTGTTGATGTGCTCTGAATGTTATGTGTGTGTGCTGCATTTTGGGAGAGTCGCCCCTGCAGCTCTGATTTTGCTGCCCCTTATCCCTTTCAGGCGGTGTGCCTTTGACTTCTGTGCTTATAGTGCTGAGATGTTGCATACTTGGGTAAATTGGGCTCTTGGTGGGAGTTGGGACTCTGGGGCATGGTTTGTCCGCAGATGTAACTCTATATATCGACCCCAAAATAAAATTGAATCGCTAAACTTACTGCCCTTATGTCCCCAGATCACTTCTTCCTCCAGACGCCCCATAAGAGATTTGCAAAGCTGGGTGAAAATTTCGACCCCATAGCTACACCTCTCTTCTGTCGGTACCATTGTTTGTCCACCAGAAAAACATTATTTTCAAGTATAAGGGTCATCATGGCAAGTAACATATCTGTGTGCTGCCACTGGGTTGCAGATCTCCTATGTAGATGGTGTTGTACTGCCCTCAAACCCAGATCTAATTTAATACTTGTATATAGCGAAACGACATCCATGGTCACTAAAGTCATGCCAAACTCCCATGTAAAATCAGCCAAGGTGCTCAAAATGTGCTTGGTATCCCTTATGTATGAGGGAAGATTTCGCACAAGGGGACAAAGAAAGAGATCCACGTACTCAGCCAAGCGTTCTGTAGGACCCCCTATGCCTGACACAATCGGTCTCCCAGGAGGGAAAGGTAGTTCTTTATGAACCTTAGGTAACGTGTACAGACATGGGTATTGGGGTCTGTACACCTTTAGATATTTGAGTTTGTCATCATTAATAAGACCGGCTCCATGCCACTGAATCAGATTCTTATTGATTTCCAATGTGATATCACCATAAAACGTATGTTGGTGTATACAAAATGTGACATTATTACTTTTATGTTGTTCTCCAGCCCTGAAGAAGTCAAGGGTTATTACCCACTGACGAAACACGTGTTGGCTGGCTTGGTGAAAAACCCTGAACATTAAAATGAACCACACCGGCTAAGGACTTCATTGTTTTTTTGTACTTTTGGGACAGTGTTTTATCACTACCCTGCATATTGTCTGCGTGTGCATAGGATTGGTGTTACATATTGCTTTGGACCCTTGTCCCGATTTGGGGGTTTATGGGGTTATTTCCCCCACCTATAGCACCGTTTGAATTTTGAATTTGATATATAATAATCACGTTATTAGGTTTAGCGCCATCAAAATCACCTGTGAGAATTAATAACCCCCCCTCGTTTCAACCTTGTCCGCAGATGTGTTGTTGACATCAGGGGTTGTTTGTGCACGTGGATGTGTCAGAGTGTGACCTGCTCCTTTACGGATGTGGTCCACACTCAGCCACCTCAGTGTTGTGGCGTGCAACATGTCATGATATATTGACTGCAGCCATGCTATTCGTCATGCAGTGTCACTTGCATTGTCAGTGTGGCTCACAGACACGCCGCTTTGCTGGGTTTGGCACATGTGCATGGGAAGGGTCCCCTCTGGGCACATAGTCGAAGGGGGCCTACTTGCTGTTTCTATGTGTGCTGCAGTGTGCCAAGGGGATCAGGGACATGATCCAGAGTCATTGTGGGTGTGCACTGTGCTATACTTAATTGTGCATGTGTGCCATTGTGCCCATCTCCCCCCGTCCCCCCAGTCCCTGGTCGTTACTCACCCTGTTGCTGTTGTGTCAGGTCATGTTGAGCAGTGTCCGGTCCCCCAACTCCTGCCACCGTCTCCCCACTGATGACTGTGGACACCATTTCCTCCATCTCATCCAGCTCCTCCTGCGGCGCTGGACTCCCACCTCCAGTCTGCATTGCTGCCTTCTGGTTGTTGCCGAGTTTCTGCTTGGTTTTGCGCTTCACATCATTCCAGCGCCTCTTGAGCTCTTGCATTGTCCTCCTCAGCACTCCGACTGCATTCACCTTGTCCAGGATGGACTGCCATATTCCTTTTTTTGTTGCCAATGACACAGTGGAGGTGACAAACAGTTGTTGATGGTGTTCTACCACCTCCGTTATCAGGGTCCTGTTTTCCTGCGGACTGAACCGCGTCTTCCTCTTCTTCTTCTCCTTGCCCTTCCCTGACCCCGAGGTCCCAGGCTGGTCCTCCGTGGGGCTTGTGGGGTTCTGGTTGTCCTCTGTACTTGCTCCGGCTACCTCCATTGTGCTTCGCAGTTGTTTTGGTTTTGTTTGTGGGTTTTTTTCTTCTGCTTTTATAGTGATTTTTCCCGCCTGACGTGTGTGAATTGCAGGCCTGGCGCAGCTTATCGCTGATTTTTTTATCGCGGTTGGGCCCATCGCCACTTTTTTCACGTTCGGCTTTAGATTTTTATCGCAGTTCCGGTGATTTTATCGCGGACATTTGACGCGTTATCAGGAAACTATCGCATGTTACCGCCATGTTGGGAATACGACGTTAACACCAAGTTATTTTACCGCGATAGACGGCGATATGAAAAATTGTGTTAACCTATTTTGGCGATGATTATTGCACGTTCTTGAGAATATGCCCCTAAGTGTCATAGCATGCTGGGCTTTGCCTTATGGTTGTCATTAGCATCCGTGTCATGGTCAGAGATAATCACATGGTTAGTGCTCGTCTTAAACTCATGGCTAAGTTTAGGCTTAGAGAGTGGCTTGATCAGTGGTGGAAGTAATGCTTGAATAAATCTCAACCAGTAGCAATTCTACGGTGCTGCAATACATTCGTTTTTCTAGTGGTGACCTTACAGATTGTATCCAAGCACATGCATCCTAGAATATGACACAAAAGGTTGTCCTGTTACTCTGGACTAATGTTAACTGAACTTCTAGGCCATGTCAGTCCTGATGGAGAATACAAGTAACTCCAGCGCCTTTTGGCCGAATTGGGGCTGATCAGTAGAGCGTAACTTAAGTCCCAATGTGACATTGATGGTTTTGGAAAGTCCTCAAATATACTTCAAACATTCCTATCTCCCGTGCTTGTGGATGTCTGTCACGTCAGCTGTGGTGGGTAGGTAGGTATGACAAGATTTGGGCATAGAGTTTAATCAATGTGCCATAGTGTTTGAAGTAGCGCCTCACTAGTGGTGCAATAAGGCCAGAAGATGTCTGGAGTTGCTTGGTTTCCATTAAAAGAGCTTGTGGTACTCCAATTGGGGAAGGACAAAGGGTTATTTAAATATGGGCTACTTTATTTCTTTAATGGCCCAGATCATTTAAACAAGCACTGGCAAAGCCAATAGGTCTGGATGTCTCTGCCATTCTTTTGGCTTTTGTCAATGGTGTTCTCTTTTGTTATGGTTTTGCAAACTTTTATTGTGGGGGAAGCTGCCAAGCCATCCTCAGTCTTAAAAAAAGGGGGGGGGGGGTAAAACAAAAAAACCATGTAAATCAAAAAGCATGCCTTGCTACGTAATCCCTGGAATTGAAGGAAACTGCTTAGTTTGTGGATGTGCTCCTTGTGAAAGGGTAGAATGCTTTCACTCACCATGAAGTTAGCCAATGGCTGAAGTGGGCTGATCAGTGCCTTGTGCTGTATGTTTTAGTGGGTTGAAGAAAAATGTGAGTGGCCCAATAACAGACCAATGGATAGACCCTTGGACCTGCTTCCTCCCAACATGTTTATGTACGCCACATCAGTCAAATTGTCCATTTTGAACAACACAGATCTCCCTCTCAAGTTTTTCCTGAAACTCTGCAATGCAAACAAACCTGCTTGCATCTCCAAACAATGTATGTGTCTTTCCTTTTCCAATGAACTCCAAAATCCCACGGTCTCTTGACCTAAACAAGCAGCTCCCCAACCTAAGCTGCTTGCATCAGTCTCCAAAACAAAATCTGGCATTATTCCCAAAATTACCCATCCATTACAAGCCTCCAAATTCTCTTTCACCAAATCAACTTCTCTCTTGCTTCTACAGATAGAAACACCAAGTCTCTGTAGCACTAACCTCTCACTAGACCTGCAGTCTTCAAACGCTGTAGAGCCTGTAATGCAAAGGACCTTGAAAAACCGCCTGCATTGACAAAGACAATAGCCCAGTCACTCAAGTTAACTCCCCCAACTTGATTTCCTGTTTTTTCAACATCGTCTGCACCTCTTGCTTTATTTTACTCGCTTCATTTCCCGAAAGTCTTAACTGACATAACACTGTTTCCACTACGAACCCCAATAATTCCAAATTCTACATTGGAGTCAAAACAGATTTTTCCTGATTTACTACAAAACCCAAGTCTTCCACCAAACTCTTCACCATTCCCAACTGTTCCTTCAAATCTTCCACATCTTGATTCGTTATCAAGATATCGTCTAGATAAATGATCATTCTTACTCCTCTCTCTCTGAGAAATCCAAACACCGGCCACATCACCTTCGTGAAACACCAAGGGGCTGATATTAGCCCGAAAGGTAGACTCTGAAACTGATACAGTTGGCTTTCCATCTGAACTGCAGATACCTCTGACTCTCCTTTGCTACCGGAATTGTGAAGTTTGCAGCCTTGAGATCTAACTTCACCATCCAATCCTGATCCTATAGGAGATCTCGCAAAAGATGTATATTTAAATCCCTTAAATTTATGACCGGCCTCCATCCCATCTGTTGTACTTTTTTTCTACTGGAAACAAAGTACTTACATAACCCTTTTCTTGCTCTTCTATTTTTATAATCGCATCCTTTCTCAACATCTGTAATACCTCCTCCTGTACCATTTGTTCCAAGTTTTTGTGGAACACCAATTTATTCGGCTCTCTCAGTGCCACAGGTTCTATTTCAAACGCTATTAGATATCCTGGTATAGTCCCTAACACCCGAACATCTTGTTTCACCGCCTTCCAATTGTCCTTAATGAATCTAAATCTTCCTCCTACACCTGTCAGGATAGAACCTGAAAAAATCCTCATACTCACCTTAGTTTTGACCTTGTCCGGGATATTGACCCCTTCCTCTGCCAGAACGAGCTTAACCTCTCCCTCTTTGTGGATAACATTGGGATCCTCTTTGGTTTCCCCTGTTTTATCCAGTTCCCTGGTTCCGATACTGAGCTCTAAAACCAATTCAGCCGGTAGGGTTCCCTCTCCTACCAGCCCTCCCATAAAAACTACTATTTGAAAAAACTCTCCGCATTGAGTATTGTGCTTTATCCAAACTTGTGAAGGTGCAAACGTATTTTGAAAGAGACGCCACCATTCCATCCCCAAAGAGCAAACCACGTGCCAGATTCCATATTAGCCAAACCATTCAGCTTTTGGTTGATACGAATAAGCACTGTTTTCCGCCTTTCGGCTAAAAGGCCTGCATTTGAGTCTCCCAAGAAACAAATGGCCAGCTGGATAACCCACATACCAGGGCCAAATCCAGGTCTAAACCTTTCAAAAATGCCTCCTCCAATGCGTCAAAGATCTTGGTCAACGGACCAAGGATGTCAAGTACTCTGTCTTGGCATTGCTTCAGGATTTTTTCTAATCTTAAACCCTTTCTTGGATCCTTACCCATTTTAAACAAATATATGATGAGTTCTGGATCCAAATACGGTGTCATAGGCACCTTCTCATCAATAATGGGCCTGGAGCACTCTGCCCGCATCACATTTCTCTCATCCTTCTCCAAGGACTTACGCAACCTTGATTTTATATAATCAAAGACGTGTTCCAATGGCCACCAATCCTTCCCTCTTGGGAGCCTAATATTATTAGGATTAAATAGCTTTTCACCAAATGGATCAACAACTATTTCCTTTACCTTACTTCTGACACTCAACTTACTCTCCTCATCTAGCCCATCCTTGTACTCTAAATCTATTATATAGTCATCTAGAGCCTCATCTGATCTGACTCTTGCCCTCCCTGCATCCTCCCTAGTATGCTGATCCTTTTCAGCGTCAAGCTAAATCTTCCTTGCAGCATATCAGGTACCTCTACTTTGCGAGCCGCTTTGGACTCCACTCTCACTTGCTGACTCTCCCAAGTGCTTCCTCTTTGAGAGGTACTTCCCACCTGGACCCTTGCACCGGTCCTCCTCCTCGGATACAGAAAAATATTCCACCTCATCATTATTTCTCTTTTTGCCTAAAGCCTGTCTTACAGACTCTTGAATTACCACTTGTAGCTCTTAAGATACAATTTTCCTTATCAGTTCCTCCTGATTGACATCCTCCTTATTAATTTCTGCCATGTTTCTATTTTTAATTATATTTATATTTATGTCGCTCTTATTTTCTCTCAAAACCTCATCACAATACTCCTGTCAAGACCCCTAAACCGTTTCTGACAACGAAGCACACTGAGGGTGGTTCGTTGCCACAGAAACGGCTTTAAAGGACTAATTCCTTTCAAAGCAAACCTCCACGTTTGAAAATAAGCTGTATTGCTGTCCAGTGAGTGAAACGTCCCCTATACGGCTGCCTCACTGGCTTAATGATGGCCTTACTGAGCAAGCTGAGGAACAATTCTCCTCGTTCGCGGCCGAATGAAAGGGTAACTCTGTTCCAACACTCCCCGCGCTCCAAATCACACTGTGGCCTGCACTTGAGCACGACCCCTAAGTAAGTTTAAATAACCATTTCTTTTAATTTTAAAATACTCTGGTAAAATTGCCAAAACGCATGTACTCATAAATGACAAGCTTTACATCCAACATATGAAACAGTATTATTACTTCATTTTACACATAGTACAAGACTCTAAATCACTAAACACCATACTTAATACCCATAAATTGGGTATTATTGAAACAATCAAACATCATAAAAACATGTTTAACACTGCACCACGCTACAGAAAATAAATTGTCATATACTTTGTCCGCTCAGAAGCAGCAACAAAAGAGGAGGAAAATGGAGGTCACACTGTTTATATGGGACTGAACATTCTTTTTTCCATTGTGATGTTTTAAAGTTCTAGTTGGAAGCTTTTAAGGTTTTGCTGCTCAGGAAGAGTGAATAAAAGTTATATGCATAAAGCTAGGTGAAGGGGTAAGTAGTTCCAGGATTTTGCCACAAGGTAGAAGGAGCTTCCTCCACTGTTGCTTCGGCGGATGTGGGGGTGTGTGCGAGGGAGAGGGAAGCAGAGCACAGGTGTCAGGAGGGTTGGTAGAAGTTCAGGCAGTGGTTGATGTATGCTGGTCCTTGATTGTGAAGGTCCTTGTAGGTGTGGGTCAGCATCTTAAATTTATGTCTCTTCTGAATGGGGAGCCGGTGGAGCTTCTTGATGTTGGGGGTGGTGTTCGTCTGTTTGGGGAGGTTGAGGATGAGTTTGGCCGCTGAATTCTGTATGGTCTGTAGTCTCTTCAAGAGGTGCGTGGTGATTTCTACATAGAGTGCGTTGCCGTAGTTCAGCCGTCTGGTGACTAGGGCTTGAGTGACGGTTTGTCTGATGGTGACGGGGAGCCATTTGAAGATCTTATGAAGCTTGCAAAGGTTGAGGAAGCAGGCGGAAGAGACTGTGTTGATCTGGTTTTCTATAGTGAGCTTGCTGTCCAGGATGATGCCACGGTTGCAATCATGGTCTGTCAGAGTGGGTGCTGGTCCTAGTTCGGTAGGCACCAGGAGTCGTTCCATGGGGAGTTGTTGTTCCAGAAGATCAGCACTTCCGTTTTTGGCAGTTGTTATTCATCCAGTCAGTGATGCCCATCATGCACCTGTGGAAGTTGGCCTTCGTGGTGGAGGAGTGTTCTGATAGAGAATGAGATGGGTGTCGTCTGTGTAGGATATGATGTGCATTCCTTGGGTTCTGCCGATGTTGGCCAAGAGGGGTCATGTAGATGTTGAACAGTGTAGGCTGAGGAACGATCACTGAGGGACGCCGCAGATGATGTTTTTGGGTTCCGTGAGGAAAGGTGTTAGGTGGAGTCTCTGGGTTCTTCTGGTGAGAAAGGATGCAATCAATTTGAGGGCGTCTCCTTGGATTCTGATATGATGAAGCCTCTTGATAAGGGTGTGGTGTGATACCATGTTGAAACCTGCTGAGAGGACAAAGAGGATCAGGGCAGTCGTTTCTCCCTGGTTGAGGGTTCTGATGTCGTCAGTGGCAGTGATCGGTGCGATTTCGGTGCTGTGGTTGGTGTGGAATCCAGATTGGGAGGGGTCCAGAAGATTGTTGATCTCCAGGTGTTCTGTGAGTTGGCGGTTGGTGGCCTTTGAGGACTTTGGCGGGAAAGGGGAGCAGATAGTTCGCTGGGTTCGGCGGAAGATTTCTTGAGAAGAGGTTTGACTTCTGTGTGTTTCCATACTTTGGGGAAGGTAGCCGTGGTTATTGATGAATTGAAGATGGCGGTGAGCTCGCTGCTGATCATTTTGCTCCTGAGGATGAAAATGTGGTAGGGACAGGGGTCTGTGGGTGCTCCTGAGTGGACAGAGTTTATGATGGCTGTGGTGTTCTGTGTGATGAGCTGGTCCCAGTCGGTGCGCAGGCGGTCGGGGATAGCATCGGGGTTTGCATCTGTGGGAGCGAGGAGGCTGAGGGTGTCGGTTGGTTGGGGTTCGAAGTTTTTGTAGATGGTGGAGATCTTGTCATGTAAGAAGGTTGCCAGGGTGTCGCAGAGTTCCTGAGAAGGGGTGATGATGTTTTAGGTGGCTGAGTTAGAGAACTCTCTGACGTCGTTGAAGAGTTCGTCGCTGTGGTTAGTGCTGGCTTTGATGTGGTCGGCCAGGGCGCTCCTCATCGTCTTTTTCAGTAGTTGGTGGTATTGGTATGTATCAAAAGTGACTGCAATTGGATTTCAAGATGTGATTCTGTCAATAATGGTTTAAAATATGATCACTATGTGATTTGCTTCTTTAATTATGTTTTCATCACCGTCTGATACAATTCCAATATTACATTGAGAGCCTTTTTGGACAGACTATCACTACTTTTAAATAATTTATTATTGTTTGCTTAATTGTCTTGTACATTCTTATATTTTCATATTTATGATCATTATACACCTTTTTGCTTTTGGGAATGTGGTTCCTTTTATTTTTTTGTCCCATCCTGTCATTCCTTTTTGCCACCTGGATTTAACAAAATGCTCCTGTGTTATGTACAACTTTGAGCGTACTATTTCCAATCAGATCTTTTTTATGACACCAAAACGTACTGGGCTGGTCTAACTTGGGTTTGTCTAGGTAACCCTGTAATCTCACTTCCTGTGTCAAGCCCTTGTCCTTTCAAGTCTGTACTCTAGTTTTTAAACGATTCTTCACGTGGTCACTGCCTACATCACAGTGTTGTCTCCTTATAAACCGACTCCGGGCTCTCGCTCAACCAATTCAGATTTATTGAGCTCCAGAATTTGTTGCTGTAGCAAAGCCAATTCATTTTGAACCCTAGGGCCGTTTGCCAGTGGCGGTTTGAATATTTCTCCCCCCTTGTCTTTTATAGTAATTTGTCCGACTCATACTAGAGATTATTTTTTTTCTTTTTCTAAAATTGGTTACACTTCCTTGCCCTACGTTGGATTTCCCCACTGGAGAGTCTTGTTTATTCTGAGACCAACATCTGTGTCGCCTTGGCTACACCGATTTTTTTGCCTTTCTGATCCTTCACAAACACATGTCCGTTACTCAATAATTGTGGCACTCCTTTCATATTATATAATAATCCATCAGGATGCAGTAATTTCAGGGAGTTTCTTTCTGTTGTATTCACTATGCACCTTATTTTCATTCATATTGACTTGTTTAATAATATCATAATGAATTACAGGTCTCAACATCTGCTTCAAATTGAATGTGAGTTCGCAACGTTTCGGTGATTCTTTTCACTGATTCTGTTAAGTTTTTGTGACAAATTGTTTATCTATGAACCAACAGGTCAACGCCGTCACCTCCAGCTGCTTCAACACCCTCCGCATCTTCCGCAAGACCTTCAAGTGGATCCTCCCTGAGTCAAGGAAGACAGTCACCCACGCACTCATCACCAGCAGACTGGACTATGGAAACGCACTCTACGCCGGCATCAACAAGTCCCTACTCCGCAAACTCCAAACAATACAGAACACCGCCGCCAGACTCGTCCTCGGCATCCCCTGACACGAACACATCAGCCAACACCTACGAAGTCTCCACTGGCTCCCCGTGGAGAAAAGAGTCACTTTCAAAATCCTCACTCACGCCTACAAATGCCTACACAACAACGGACCCAAATACCTCAACGACAGAATCAACTTCCACGCACCCAAAAGAAACCTCCGATCTTCCAACCTCGCACTGGCCGAAACCCCGTGCATCCACAGAGCCAGAGCAGGCGGAAGATCCTTCTCTCACATTGCAGCCAAGACCTGGAACGAGCTACCGGCAGACATCCGACGCGCCCCCTCCTGAACACCTTCAGGAAGACCCTCAAGACCTGGCTCTTCGGCTAAACAGATCTGCGGACCACCCCCCCTCAGCGCCTTGAGACCCTCACGGGTGAGTAGCGCGCTTACAATTCCCTGATTGATTGATTGATCTATTTATTTTTGCTTCTGGGTTCCCGTTCGGTAGAAGGCACAGGTATTTTCTAGATATGACCCTACATGGAGACATGATTTTATATGATGTTGTTAATTTATTTGGATGACTAATTGGTCTGTTCAGCTTCTTACATCTTCTCTCGTACTCAGTTATCTCTTGCTATGTCCTGATGATGACCCGTTAAATCAATGACGGTTGAAATGCCATTGATAATTACTCGGCTTAAAAGACATTATTGAGAGAATTTAAATATTTAGTCCTTTCTCAAATACTTATCATCGCTCTGTAATTTAAGAAATAGTTTTTCTCTTTTCGGGGATTTCTTCATATGCGATCACTTTTATGCTGCCTTTTCACTTTTTGAGCACTGTGTGTCAACTGACTACAGTGAGCACTTATTTGTAAATATTTTATGGAACAATTCTGTTTATTGAAGTCAGCTTGTAACAGCAGTAACACAGCTTTTGCCTACAACCAATGGCCAGCAGCATATATTATGTGCAACAGGGAAACACAGCTGTGTGCCCACCACCCGCAGGCCAGCAGCGATCGGTAACCTGAAAGTGCTGATGGCAACGCTGACATACAAGAACAAGCATTGGAAATGCAATAGGTCTGGCATTTGTTTGAGTTAGAGCTATTGGCATTGGAAATGGCAATGTCTTTTACCTATGTGTTATGGAGTGTATGTATGTGGTGTGTATTGGAATGATGTGGGTTGGATTGGATTAGTTAGTTTTAGAATTGTGTGGCATTGAATTGTGTGTTGTGTAGTGGATTTGTGTAGTGGAATTATGTGGCATGGTGTGCTGTGGAATTATGTAGCTATTAATTATGTGGTATTGAGTGTACTTGAATTATGTGCAGTGGGATTGTGTGTTATAGAGTGTAATTATGTGGAATGGTATTTTGTTTTGTGGAGTGTATGTAATGGAGGTTAATTATGTGGTGTGCTGTTGAATTTTGTGGCATGATGTGTAATTGTGTGCTGTGGATTGAATGTATGTGGTGTGCAGTGTAATTGTTTTGAGTTGATTTGTGTGGTTTGGTGTTGAATTATATAGTGTGGATTGGAAATGTGTGGAGTTGAGTTGTGTGACATGGAACTCTGTGGATAGCTTTGAATTGTTGGTGTCGGAAAAAAAAATAGGTAGGAGTTTGCTTTAGGTCTGTGTCTTTGGGTTTTAAAGAAAATGAAAAACTGATGTCTGGACACATAAGTGGAGCCTTTATGGGGCTCCTTGTCATATTTATGGGCAGGATGGAGTAGCGACAGAGGCAAAAGGTGCCACCTACCAGAGTAGATAAGGTATTGAAAGAGTTACCAAAGAGTTACCAAAGAAAGAAATAGGTAGATGGTCCCACCTACCAGAGTAGAGAAGCTATTGCAAGAAGGCTGCCCCAGAAAGGCTGGTGGAGATTGACAAGGAAAATCACTAATAGCCAAAAAGGCTGCAGCTAAATGGTATCACATGCAAACGAAATATCATTTTTGTCATCACATGCAATTCCATTTCCCTAACATATTTTGGCAGGTTTGCACTAAATAAGCAGCATTCCTGTACTACGGATAAGCAACACGTTTTACACAACCCACACTATTTAACCGAACAAGAGCATTTCTATAATGCATGTGTTCTTAAATCTGTTAGTAACAAAAGATTAATATCTCCATTCTGATATTGAGATCGTATGTTAAATGTACATGTTTCTTTTAATTTCTTTTGAACATGTACGTTTCTTCCAGCTTTGTGCAAAAGCACCCAATGCCTGCATGCCTTGGTGCAGCCAAGATTTACAAATATTATGTACAGGAAAGGCCTGGAGTGCGAGGAAAATTAAACCCTCCAAAAATACGGGCAATCGGAAGCAAACGATGACCAGATGAAATATAAAGCACACCTAATTGCTATCTAATATAGAAAAAAAATATAAACATCCACACGCATTCTAAATTTTGACAACTCATCACATAAACTTTAAGTTAAATTTTAAAAAAACATACGTTGGCTAGCAAGTTGTGATCGAAGTGAATGCATCATACTACTTGGCTCTTGAGTTGTAAGCATAAAGTATGTGTTTTGCAGAGCTTCGTGAAAAGGTGTAACAAGCAGTAAATCACAGAGTCTTCAAAGTGACTCGAAAAAAGGAACAAAACACTAAGGGAAGGAGTACAAAGGAGAGTTGCTTGTGGCACCTCGGTTACTGACCCGTTACTAAACCCTTAGCAGTAAAATGTACCCACAACATACCCCTGCCCAATAGCATTGGTCTTATTCTGTGCTAATATATATTTTTGAAAAGCAACACATAAAACCATGAATAGACATACAGACGGAACTGTATTACATATCACTGTTGATGTGTTTTTTTTTTTACCTGAAAATGAATTCCTTTCCCGTGGTGTTTTGCCCGGTTGGAATTTTGTTTGTGGTTTTTTTCCCGTTTGTCAAAAGACTTCTTATATTGGAAAACAAGTTTAATGCAGAAGTTGCCATCTTTTTATTTCGCTTCTCTGACTTCCTGGCACATGTGCTGGAGTCCACCACAAGAGGAGTGCTCCATATAGCAGTCATTGCGGAGTTGCAAGTATGTGTTAAGTAATTGGAATGCTCAGTAAGCAGTGCTGGTTAATTTGTTATGTAGCAGATGGTGCATCCCCGTCCAGGATTTCCTTTTTTGCATCGGGCACCGCAAGAATAACCTACATGGAAATGAGAACTTGGTTTCTTTTAAATTACTGCCACTTTCTTTCTTGGTAATAAAACAGCAGTGACGACTTGATCGTCTATGACCCAGTGGAAGCAAAATAACTGCTTGACATTACGCTGGTATTCAAATAACCCCTCTCGTCATTTGATCTTGTGAAGGTTTAAGGATATACAGCATGGGAGAGGCGGGGGTGCAGCAGCAACAGACAGTGGGGGCCGAGACGAGAGGAGGGAGGGAACAGCGGGGGCCGGACTGCCGAAATGCTCTCTTGGACAGTGATTGGCCAAAAGTAAACAAAACAAGTAGAGACTTAAAAAAAGCAATCATTGGTAACACACAGACAACGGGAGAGAAAAGGCAAAACGGACAACTGACAATGAGACAGTAAACAAGCAGTGCCATGCGGGTGGTGTTTGGGGGGATGGCACAGAGGGGCTGCTGACCTCTGGGCACCATGTTGTGCTTGATAAAAAATCTTGAGACATATTAGAAGTTATTTTTTCGGACGGGTCTGCAATGGTTGGGCTAGGACGTGAAAGCGAAGCAAACAAGCAGCCTGAGAAGATTTATGGCCCCGATGAGGGAGATAAGCTATGCACGGTGTGTGGATGTTGTGAGAGCTGTCAGGGAGGGGCCCCGGAAGAGAGACTCCGGCTGCGAGGCTCTGCAAGTTTTAAGTGTATGCTCTTGTCCTGTTGCTGTTGCGATGCCTTTGCAACATTATTAGATGGGCTATAGTCTTTGGAATCATTGTACATGAAGCCGTATTTATGACGTTCTTACCTTAATGATACGGTCTGTATTTAGGGCAGCGCTCTCCTTGCTTTGGGGCCTTGAAATGGAATAAAGCGCCATCCACATGATCGCCTTCACATACACTCACAGGGGCGCCCAGGGACGTAAAAGAGAGGAAGGGGTTAAGGGTGCATGGTGGGAGGGTAACTGACTGAGGAAAACGGAGACAAATCCCCCTAAAAAAGCTGATTGTTTTGGAGAGATGATGTGGTGTAACATGCAGAGCAGCGGACTTTGGAACTGGGGAACGTGGTTCTAGTCTCGGCGTCGACTCTCCGTGCCTCCCAGAAATAAAATGCAGACACATCTCGAGTTTTTAAAATTCAATAAACTTATGGCAAACCCCTGCTATTTATTGTTGCCAATGTGCGATTCCAAACAGGACGGTGGGCAGATGCAGTGCAGCACGAGAATACTCTTGTCAACAAAAACAAGCGTTTCCAGCCATCCGCCTTCATGAAAGAATCGCAGAGAAATCTAGTAGCTTGATAAAAAAAAAATCGCAGAGAAAAGTGAAATTAGTTTAAACAAGCCAGTAGGTGACGGAATACCGTTACTTATAGCATTTATTTCATGCTGTGATGAGAACACCGTGATGCACAGAAATACGCGTTAATATAGAACAAGCATCGATCTCTTGTCTTTATGGGGCCATGTGTTTCTAATTAGAAACACATGGCCCCATAAAGATAAGAAAGTGCTTTGCGACAGCAGCAAAGCAGGCGACCCAGTCCGGCTCGGAGGCCAAAGGGCGTCAACCAAAACCCTAATTTCCAATGGCAGGCCACCGTTTAGCATAAACGGTGACGCCAGCCAATGGAAATGAGGGCGAGGCTAAAGCCCTCTTCTGAAAGTCCTCATTAACCCCTTCCGTGCTTCCGTCGGCCAACGGCCGTCGCGAGCACTACCTCGCTAGTGCTGCACACGTCCGTTGGCCGACGCGGCCCCGCCCACTCTTTTAAACTGCCGCACCGCGGTGGAATTCGCGCCGCGGTTAAGCGGTTAACAATAAATCTCGCCAAGCGAGCAGCGCATGCGCTGCAACGCTAGGCGAGACCTAAAAAAGAAGAAGAAAGAGAAAAAATAAAAACACCCAGGCTACTATCCTAAAGACCCTTTACCCTCCCTCCCACCCCCCTCTCCTCCGCTCCACACCAGCCGCTTGTACCACTTTCCCCCCAGACTACTCTAGCCCCTTACGTGTCCCCAGTTGGTTCCGCTCCGCTGACTGGGGTCCCGATGCGCCTGCATTTAGGGGGGTAACAAATGCAAAATCTGTAGATATTTGTGGCATGTCAGTTCTCTGAATTCTATTGAGAGCAGGCGTATAAACGGGGGTGTTCCGCGTATGTCTCTGCTTTATTTTCTACTACCAAAGATAATCGTTCTATTGCCAGGGTCGACCACAGCCTGCGCAGCCAAGAGGTATGCTCTGGGACGTCTCCCGAGCCCCAGTGGGCCAATTTAACCTGGCGTGCGGCGTTCAGTGCCAGGGCCATCTGTCGACCCCGCGCGGAGCGGGAAAGTCAGGGGGATGGACAAACCTAGTATAGTGTACGCCGGGAAGCGCGGGATATGTGTCAAATGCTGCATCTCTATCAGTTAATACCTGTTCCCAAAACCTAGCCAGTTTGGGGCAGTGCCATAAGAGATGCAACAGGGAGCACGTCTGTCCACATCTCCTCTAGCACAGCTCTGAGCGTCCTTTGTCCCACTTGTGTGTCTGTGCTGGGGTATAGGACCAATATGATGTAACCTTGTAGGCAGCTATATTGTGTGTGGTGCGTTCTGTGAAATATGTCTGCCCATTCTTTGGAGGAGAGTGTACGCCCTAGTTCTGCTTCCCACCTCAACTGGCCCTTGGTCCTATCCGGCGCATCCTCTCTCGAGAGCATAGCATAAAGCTCTGAGATAAGGCACCTGTCGTTATCTTTACGAACCAACCATTTCTCGAATGCAGTAAGCTGACGCAAGGCTGCTGTCTTGTAGGTCGGGGAGGTCACCCAGTGTTGCAGCTGTAGATAGGAGAACACATCATTGGCTGGCAATGCACAGTCCTGACGAAGTTGCTCAAAAGGGATAATGCCCTTGGGATTGAAGAAGGAACCCACCCGTTTGCATCCAAGCTTGCGCCATCTACTAAAAACGTCCGAACCACAGCCCAGTGGGAAATCGGGGTTGTCCACGATCGGGGTCATCGGGGAGGGAAACCTCGTAAGTTTCTTGCTCAGGGCGAGCCTATCCCAAACTCACATTGTCGTCTCCGTAACTGGCGACGAATACAGTCCCATGTCCTGGATTTACCAGGCAGCCAATTTCCTGCCATATGTTGACTCCCATCACTGTCTGGTCCATAAAGGACCAGTGTTTTTCAGAAAGGGGTTTATTCCATTCCACAAAATATCTAAGCTGCGTGGCTTGATAGTATCTTCTAATTATGGGGAGTCCTAGTCCTCCCTCACCCTTTGGCCTTGTCAGTTACTTAGCTGGTAGGCGCGGCCTTTCCCACCCCACACAAACTTATTGATAGCTAGTTGTAGCAACCGCTGTTAATTTTGTAATTGTTTCTTAAGCAGCTTAACATTACCACTAAGATTAAAGTACTTGTAGACAAATTAATTTGGTTGTATCCTGTTGTTATACATTGATTGTATATAGCAATACTTTAATGGGTTTTGTTGTATGTTTATTATTATGTTCTCATAATGACACCTATATGGGCTTTGTTATTTTGATTATAATAGCTTTATTCATAAAAATCAGTTAAATTTGAGTTCTATGCTGAGGGTACAATTTGTATTGACAGTCAGAGGTGCACCAGAAAAGTACAAAATCCTACTAAATTGTTTCTCTGATTTGAAGGCATGGCTCACAGCTGGCTCCAGCTTAACAATACTTTAAAAAGTTGTTTTTTTTCCACAATACCCACTTAACAGATATGCCCATTCATACTTTAACATCTCATGATACTCATTCGGCATGGAAAGAAGACACATTGCTTAACTTTGAAAAGTAAACTCAGGTTAACTGCAAGTCACTGCTGACAGAATGAGATATTCATTCAATCCTCCACTACCCTCTTAGTGTTGGCTTGCACTATATTATTTTAAATAGGACCTATTGCTTTGCCAATGCCGCGAGGTGTGCCTATTTTGCATTTCAGCAGCTGCCCCACAGCAGGAGTAGTGGAACTTCAGGAAACACATACTTTTATCAGCAGTCAGGCGGCTTAATGTGGAGCTAGGGATGGCAAAGTGCTGTTCTCTTATGGACACTATTAGAGGAAAAGTCTTTTGGCTACACTAGAAATTCATTTGTTTTGCCCTGAAATGAACCAGTGTATCTTCAGTGGTAAAAAACCTAAAAGGATTGCTTTTGAAGACAATACGTGCACAAATGGAAGAATGTAACAAACTGCGATAATTGAGTGTACTTTTCAAAGGTACAAGTCTCCACCTTGCATTGCTATGGAAACAGCTGGTCCTGTAGCCTCACAGAAGTGATTGATAACACCTCTTTTGAAGTCTGAAGTTCTAATATACCGCATCCAGATTACCACAGCCCTTTCACTGAGACAGACTTTGCCTTCTCCATTAAAATAATTTAAATATTTTACTTCCTGAACGTCTTTGTCAGTGAGTGTTACAGGTGTAAAAAAGCTTTGGCAAAGCCAATAGGTCTGGCCTTGGATGCTGGTACATTTGGGTATTTATTTTGTTAATTTTTACTACAACCATATGCCGCAAAAACGAAATAAAAAGGGGAAATATGCCATCACCTACACAAGACCGGTTTATGCTTTCAATAAAAGATTTAAATTCAAACATTCACCATTGCAGCTGTTTCACCAGTGATGTTTTTTAAGCAACAAGCCTTACAGGTGTGCCATGAATTGTATTATTAATATTTGTGATCGAGTCAAGCCCTCAAATCAGTCATCTGTGATGTTTCCATGTCACTTGAATAATTTATAACAAACTTTAAAAAGGAGTGCAGCCAAAATAAATAGCCAAGAGTTAGAGTGAATATTAAAAATATATAAAAAAATTAAAAGCACTCTTAGAACCCACTTTGCATCTGAAGAGAAAGTAACAATTTTTAGGTGGATGTGATCAATGTGCACAGACTTTGTGAAGTCTCTCAAAGTGACGAGAGCCAGTGGGTAAAGTGGACTGAGTCATTGCTCCCATGCTGTGTACTATGTTGGGCAGAAGTCAAATGTAAGTGAAAATTTAACAGACCAATGGACGATAATATACAGACCATCGTCTGTATATTATGTATGATTTGTGTTTGTGGAGTGGGGGAACAATTGTCTGGCAAGAAAGTTAAAGCTGTCTCAAAACAGAATTACCTATGTTAGAAGTCTTTCTTTTAGCTGTTTAGCACTCTGGACCACCAACAACACTTCACTGTCCCCACACATACCAAAGACTTCCCAAAAACTCATCTACACTCCATCAAGTGCTTTTATGTAAGAATGAGTGCCAGTGTTCAAAGTTATGCTCAGAAGCCTGCAGCCGGAACAATTAAACGTTGGAGTCTCGAATACCAAGGCTGGAAGCCTTAAATCTACCTTATGCCTCTCTAGTCCACTACAGACACTCCCTGCCCCTTTACCTCACACTTGCAGAGTCCTGCTTTCTCTGTTTTTGATGGTTTTGCCCTCTTTCTTTCCCCTGCCTTTCCGATCTGGGTGTTTTTCCCTGTCTTGCACTGGGTAAACACCTCAAATGGAAAAATAAGTGCCGGTCCCTAAAAATAAGTGCTGGTGGCTCCCACCGGCAACCTCTGGCTTAAATTAAGCAAGGAGGAGAGGCAGGAAGGTTATTGAAAGAAATCTCTTTAAAAATATCTCTCATCCAATCGAAGAAGAATGAACACACTCAGTTATCTCAATACCACATTGTCAGAACCACTTTCAGAGGGCCATGGGGCTACTTGGCCTCACTATGGTGGTTTAGGCCTTTTAGTCCTGATGTCCTGGGGCCCACCCTTTTTTATTATTATTATTATTATTATTAATAATAAATATTTATAGAGTGCGGCTGTCACCTCAAAGATATCCTGGCGCTTGCGTCTTCTAGAAAACCACTAGTCATTCAATGGGACTGTGACCTAATTATATGAAAATAGCCAGGTTTTAAGTGCTTTCCTGAAATGTAGGTGATTCCTACTATTTCTCAATGATGCTGGTAGTTTATTCCAAAGCCGCGCTGCCTTCACTGAGAAGGTTCGTTCTCCCTGTCTTGTTTTCTGAATTTTCGGAATACAGAGAAGATTTGCGGTCAATGATCATAGGTTCCTTGATGGTGCATATCGTTTGAATTTCCTTTGCAGCAATTTAGGGCCCTTTCCCTGAATTGCTTTGAAGACTATGCACAATGATTTAAATGCTGTCCTTTCCATTATTGGGAGACAGTGGAGCTCTTTCAAAGTTTTAGAGGAGGATAACATTAATGGTCTGTTCAGTGCTAGTTTTGCAGCTGCTGATTGTACTCTGTACAGTCATATTATTATGTAATCTGGTACTCCTAGGAACTAAGCATTACAGTACTCAAGCCTTCTTAAGATAGTACTTTGCACTATCAATGTTCTAGCCTGTGTAGATAAAATAGGTAAGAGTTTCCTCAAGTTATGGAGGAGTGCAAGGCAAGTAGCTGCCGTCTTGTTGACATGGCGCTCAATGGATAACATATTATCAAAAGTTACCACAAGATTACTAACCATCTGTGAGGCTTCTAAGTCCCTCTCATTTGTCAATGGCCAGAAATTATTCGGGAGTTCCATTGAGACTTTATTGGCTGCGCATCAAAGAATTTCTATTTTATGTCAATTCAATTTAAAGAGTTGGTACTTAGCCATTTCGCAGTGTCCCTCAGACAGTTGTGGAAGGAGTCAAATGAATCTGGTGAATAGTTTCCTATGGATATTATCAATTGTGTATCATCTGCATAGTTGACAAGACTAATATCATGCGATCTAATAATAGTTATTAATGGACGCATATAGATATTAAAAAGGATCGAACTTAACTCCGATCCCTGGGGAACTCCATGCTCTACTGTGTTGAAAAATGAGCGATATGGGGGGAGAGAGATGGCTTGACTTCTGTCTATCAAATATGATTCCATCATTTCAGCACTGTTCCACCTACTTCAGTCTTTATTTATCTTGACAGTAATACCTTGTGATTAACCATGTCAAAAGCACCTGATAGGTCAAGTGATAGCAGAACCGCTGTATGATATCCGTATGTCATCTGGAGTTCTTCCATAGCCAGTACCATTCGTTATTCGGTGCCATGAGCTGGCCTAAAGTCAAATTACTCATCTTCTAGAAAATATTGGTCTTACAGATGCATTGACAGTCTCTTGCTTACGTATCGTTCCAGACTTTTCAGCAGGGAATGATAACTGAGATATTGGTCTACAATTGCTGAGCAAGAAAGTGTCAGCTTTGGGCTTTTTTAGTAAGGGAGTTACTATTGCTTTTTTACATGCCCGACAAACTTGACAAGATTCCAGTGATTGATTACAGATCTTTAGTAATGGTGGATATAACTCCTCGGCTAGGAACTTCCACATTCTAGGAGGTAAGGGATCTTGATGAAGTAGCCATCGCTAGTGATCTGAAGCTTTTTTCTTTTATTAAATCAAAGGTTTCTAGCTTATTAAAGCACATATTTGAGATATCAGCCACTCTGAGAACATTCACTAGTGATTGATCTATCTTTGGAGTGGTATTTTCAATGTCCACTAAAATCTTAATCTTGTTCTCAAAGAACAACGTAGCTCATCACAGAGTGCTTTAGAGGGTTTAGTCGTTTGCCTAATACATTCTGGATTTGTCAGTTCACACATGATGTCAAATATCATTTTCAAACTGTTTGCAGCCTCTATGATTGTCTTAGCATAGTGATTCTCCTTTGCCTTGCGTACCTCCTTTTTGTATTCATTTAGCACAACCTTTAAGTTTGTCCTCTTCTAAGTAGGATTTGCACCATTTCCTTTCTAACTTTTTACATGCTTGTTTTGTTACTTTTAGTAGTTCTGTGTACCAAGGTGAAGCAGGCCTTTGCCAGGATTTGCTATTTTTGGTAGGTATTTCCTTGTCCAATGTCTCTTAGCATATAAGGAGTTGCAGTTCTCATCAATAGTCTTCGAGGTGTGGAAGCATGTTGCCAAGTTAAATACCTTCCCTTGTTTCAGTCTATTCAGTTTATGCCACGCTCTACTCAGCCTTGTCTCAGCAAGTTCCTCATTCTGAATTAAGAGTTTATTTCTCCCTATGAAAAACCACAAGTGCATGGTCAGTCCAGCTCAGCTGAGTAATACCTTCCATCAAAATTAAATCTTCTGATGAGAAGATGAGATCTAAAGTATGTCCGCCCTGGTGTGTTGGGCCATGTATTAGTTGTTGTAGACCCATTATTTCAATGATCCTTGCAATTCTTTAACGGATTGTAACTTTTCGTCTTCCGTCCACTTATTAAAGTTCCCTACAAGGAAGAAATTTGAGTGTGTCAGTGCCATTTTGGAGACAAGCTCTATAAAAGGTTGTAGGTAGGGGCTTACTGGGCCCGGGGGTCGGTAGCATAGAATTCCAGAAAATATACTAACTTTTTCTGATTTAACGTGAAGCCCATTAGCTCTGCCCCCACCAGTTCTTCTAGGTGTAAGGTGGTGATGTTCCAGCTTTCTTCAAATATAATTGCTACACTACCCCAGGCCTCCTATGTCCTGTGCAGGACCTTATAACATCGCGGACATGCCCACTCAAAATCAATGTCTGAATCATGTGAAGCCCACGTCTCTGTAAGAAATTAGGCATCCCAGTCATTGGTTTCTAACAACATGTTAATCTACAAGGAGTGTTTTATCAATGACCCTGCATTAAGTAATCCACATCTAAGTTTAACAGGTCTTTCCTTGAGGCTAAGTATGGGAGTAATAGAGTCTTCCTTTGGGCTTACTATGTACTGCCTTAGTGTATCATAACTACCTCTCTTAGCCACATATATAAGTTGATAACTTGTATGGCGCATAGCTACTATGGTTCCTAATCCATGGATAGCTACTATGGATCATGAGCAACTTGGCCAAGATCTCCTTCTGCACTTGGCTCTCAGTGGTAGCTGTGGTCGAACAGTCAAGGCTCCCTCAGGTGGGGGGGGAGGTGTAGATACAAATCAGTCAGGCATTGAAAAATCATAAAAATGTTACTAGACCTGCAGGTCTAGTGACTTAAATAATCTACTCGACCTAATGGTAATGCTCTTGACCTATAAATTGGTTTCAAATTCTTTAACAGCATTTCATCAGAGAGGGGGCAGGCATCTTTCTCAAATCATGTTTGAAACCTATCATTTTTAATAAATACATAACTAAAGCATGAAGTGGTAGCACACTGTCATTTGCAGTCAGCAGATTTTACATTGAAATGGCCACAACATTTCCCACTGACATGTGGTTTTACTGATAAAACTATATAGGGGCCGATTCCGATCTTGGTCGGAGGCGCACCCAATACTATTCGGCCGGGAAAAAAGCCATGCGAAAGCCTGTTTCCCGACCGATCCGTACAGCACACCGAACGAGCAAGTACGATGCGCACAACAGCAAAAATTCCGGCCGAGCCGTACTCACCCAAACCAGGTCCTGTTCTCCGACCGAGGCGAATCCGGAAACGCCGAATCGAGTCGCACGGAAGGAAAAATGCAGCCCCGTCCGGCCGGACAAGTACGATGCGCTTCCCGTACGCGCCGAACCCGTCGCTACGCACGGCACGTCAAAGCATCCGGGAGAGGCGCACATAAGCTCCGATTCGCGCCACAACACAATCCACGGCTACGAGACGAACACGGCACCGACGAGGACGACGCGAGGCGACGAGGACGAGCGAAGCGACGAGGACGACGCGAAGCAACGAGAAGGACGAACGACACGAACCAACCATGAATCCCTTCGTCCCGATCATACCAATATTCTACATCTACTACCGGAACAGGCACGGACGCGTACGGCGCAGAAGGTAAGCCAGACACCAACCACAAAACACATACAACACGTACACGACACATCACACACATACACGGGGAATCTGAATATACTTACACCAGCAACAGCAGCACCATAGGGGCGGGATGCCCATCACCAATGCCACATATGCACACAGGGGCCTGAATGCGCACCACCACCCCAACCCAGGGGGGCTGGATGCCTACCACTACTACCACCCTTAGCCAGGGGGCAGGATGCCCACCACTACTACCACCCTCACCCACGGGGGGCAGGATGCCCACCACTACTACCACCCTCACCCAGGGGGCAGGATGCCTACCACTACTACCACCCTTAGCCAGGGGGCTGGATGCCCACCACTACTACCACCCTTAGCCAGGGGGCAGGATGCCCACCACTACTACCACCCTCACCCAGGGGGGCAGGATGCCTACCACTACTACCACCCTCACCCAGGGGGCAGGATGCCCACCACTACTACCACCCTCACCCAGGGGGCAGGATGCCTACCACTACTACCACCCTCACCCAGGGGGGCAGGATGCCTACCACTACTACCACCCTTAGCCAGGGGGGGCTGGATGCCCACCACTACTACAACCCTTAGCCAGGGGGGCTGGATGCCCACCACTACTACCACCCTCACCCAGGGGGGCAGGATGCCTACCACTACTACCACCCTCACCCAGGGGGGCAGGATGCCTACCACTACTACCACCCTTAGCCAGGGGGCTGGATGCCCACCACTACTACCACCCTTAGCCAGGGGGCAGGATGCCCACCACTACTACCACCCTCACCCAGGGGGGCAGGATGCCTACCACTACTACCACCCTTAGCCAGGGGGCTGGATGCCCACCACTACTACCACCCTTAGCCAGGGGGCAGGATGCCCACCACTACTACCACCCTCACCCAGGGGGGCAGGATGCCTACCACTACTACCACCCTCACCCAGGGGGGCAGGATGCCCACCACTACTACCACCCTCACCCAGGGGGAAGGATGCCTACCACTACTACCACCCTTAGCCAGGGGGCTGGATGCCCACCACTACTACCACCCTTAGCCAGGGGGCAGGATGCCCACCACTACTACCACCCTCACCCAGGGGGGCAGGATGCCTACCACTACTACCACCCTCACCCAGGGGGGCAGGATGCCTACCACTACTACCACCCTTAGCCAGGGGGCTGGATGCCCACCACTACTACCACCCTTAGCCAGGGGGCAGGATGCCCACCACTACTACCACCCTCACCCAGGGGGGCAGGATGCCTACCACTACTACCACCCTCACCCAGGGGGGCAGGATGCCTACCACTACTACCACCCTCACCCAGGGGGCAGGATGCCTACCACTACTACCACCCTTAGCCAGGGGGGCTGGATGCCCACCACTACTACCACCCTTAGCCAGGGGGCAGGATGCCCACCACTACTACCACCCTCACCCAGGGGGGCTGGATGCCTACCACTACTACCACCCTTAGCCAGGGGGCTGGATGCCTACCACTACTACCACCCTTAGCCAGGGGGCAGGATGCCTACCACTACTACCACCCTTAGCCAGGGGGCAGGATGCCCACCACTACTACCACCCTCACCCACGGGGGGCAGGATGCCTACCACTACTACCACCCTCACCCACGGGGGGCAGGATGCCTACCACTACTACCACCCTTAGCCAGGGGGCAGGATGCCCACCACTACTACCACCCTCACCCACGGGGGCAGGATGCCCACCACTACTACCACCCTCACCCAGGGGGGCAGGATGCCTACCACTACTACCACCCTCACCCAGGGGGGCAGGATGCCTACCACTACTACCACCCTCACCCAGGGGGGCTGGATGCCTACCACTACTACCACCCTCACCCAGGGGGCAGGATGCCTACCACTACTACCACCCTCACCCAGGGGGGCTGGATGCCTACCACTACTACCACCCTCACCCAGGGGGCAGGATGCCTACCACTACTACCACCCTTAGCCAGGGGGGCAGGATGCCCACCACTACTACCACCCTCACCCACGGGGGCAGGATGCCTACCACTACTACCACCCTCACCCACGGGGGGCAGGATGCCTACCACTACTACCACCCTTAGCCAGGGGGCAGGATGCCCACCACTACTACCACCCTCACCCACGGGGGCAGGATGCCCACCACTACTACCACCCTCACCCAGGGGGGCAGGATGCCTACCACTACTACCACCCTCACCCAGGGGGCTGGATGCCTACCACTACTACCACCCTCACCCAGGGGGGCTGGATGCCTACCACTACTACCACCCTTAGCCAGGGGGCAGGATGCCCACCACTACTACCACCCTCACCCAGGGGGGCAGGATGCCTACCACTACTACCACCCTTAGCCAGGGGGCAGGATGCCCACCACTACTACCACCCTCACCCACGGGGGCAGGATGCCCACCACTACTACCACCCTCACCCAGGGGGGCAGGATGCCTACCACTACTACCACCCTCACCCAGGGGGGCTGGATGCCTACCACTACTACCACCCTCACCCAGGGGGGCAGGATGCCTACCACTACTACCACCCTCACCCAGGGGGCTGGATGCCTACCACTACTACCACCCTCACCCAGGGGGCAGGATGCCTACCACTACTACCACCCTTAGCCAGGGGGCTGGATGCCCACCACTACTACCACCCTTAGCCAGGGGGGCTGGATGCCTACCACTACTACCACCCTTAGCCAGGGGGGCTGGATGCCTACCACTACTACCACCCTCACCCAGGGGGCAGGATGCCTACCACTACTACCACCCTTAGCCAGGGGGCAGGATGCCCACCACTACTACCACCCTCACCCACGGGGGCAGGATGCCTACCACTACTACCACCCTCACCCACGGGGGCAGGATGCCTACCACTACTACCACCCTTAGCCAGGGGGCTGGATGCCTACCACTACTACCACCCTCACCCAGGGGGGCAGGATGCCCACCACTACTACCACCCTTAGCCAGGGGGGCAGGATGCCCACCACTACTACCACCCTCACCCAGGGGGGCAGGATGCCTACCACTACTACCACCCTCACCCAGGGGGGCTGGATGCCTACCACTACTACCACCCTCACCCAGGGGGGCTGGATGCCTACCACTACTACCACCCTTAGCCAGGGGGCAGGATGCCCACCACTACTACCACCCTCACCCAGGGGGCAGGATGCCTACCACTACTACCACCCTTAGCCAGGGGGCAGGATGCCCACCACTACTACCACCCTCACCCACGGGGGCAGGATGCCCACCACTACTACCACCCTCACCCAGGGGGGCAGGATGCCTACCACTACTACCACCCTCACCCAGGGGGGCTGGATGCCTACCACTACTACCACCCTCAGCCAGGGGGGCTGGATGCCTACCACTACTACCACCCTTAGCCAGGGGGCAGGATGCCCACCACTACTACCACCCTTACCCAGGGGGGCAGGATGCCTACCACTACTACCACCCTTAGCCAGGGGGGCTGGATGCCTACCACTACTACCACCCTTAGCCAGGGGGGCTGGATGCCTACCACTACTACCACCCCCACTCATAGGATGGACAATGCATGACACAACAAGCACACCACAACCTAGGGAATGCAAGATTAAGACATCCCCCCACCACCATGACAAGCGTGTGTAGGCTGTGTCAAATGCCTACAACACCGAACATGACTTTGAACATACAATGTGACCCCCTAGCACATGTGCCACACATATATGTGTGTGGCACCCACAATGCAAGCAGCCCATGACCATTGTGGCAATGGGGCCTAAACCCCCATCATCACAGTGACCAAAAGGCAAGTGTGGGGTCCATAGCTGAAGCACATTTTGACCATTGTGGCAATGGGGTCTAAACCCCCATCATCACAGTGACCAAAAGGCAAGTGTGGGGTCCATAGCTGAAGCACATTTTGACCATTGTGGCAATGGGGTCTACACCCTCATCATCACAGTGACCAAAAGGTAATTGTTGACAAAGAAAGAGCTGCAACTGCCAAACTGCATGGATCATTCCTGGTCACAGAACCAAAAACTCATCTGTGGCAAAGTAGTGTATGTGTCCCATTGCAACATAAATTGTGGGAGCCAAATACTGCAGTGCAAATGAAACATTCCTTTGGCCATGTGCAGACAAACAACACCCATGGGGGCTGAGACCGTCAACAGTCATCAATGACACAATGACAGAAGTGACCATCAGAATGCAGAACCACATATTTGCACCAATGGGCACACAAATGCAGATATCCTGTGGAGACAGCAGATGTGAGGTGAACAGATACCATACCATGGCAGCAATGGGACACACAAACCATGATCACTGTGCTGACCGATGACCTAGGAGTCCCAGGGACAGCAGGGGAAACACACCAAACAACATACAGCCAATGGCACACCCAAGATATGCCAATGCAGTGGTGCAGATGCACAAACACAAACAGGCAGACCAACACTGTCATCATACACAGCAGGTGAGGGGTGGGGGTGCCAGTGTCCCCAGGCAACCACACAACACATGAGGAGAGCTGAATACCAATCATACAGATGTGCATACACTGCCACACTAAGGTAACTCATGGATCCAAATCCCCTATGTGGGCAAGCAGGCATTGTCAGGTGAGAGGGAGCACAAAACACACATGTCACACAGGCACGTAGGAACAACAACTGACACAGCAAGACACAGACACACCACAGCACCACCCCCAGGGCCCCCACAATGTGGTGACCCTGGGCTGAATAAAAATACCACTGTGATGACAAAGCTAAATGTCGTTCACACTGTGAACCACAGTCAGGTGTCCTGAGCAACAAACTACCATCACACCTACACAAGCACAAATCAATCAGCATGGCCAGTAAGCCAAGGCCAACATGGAGGCAGGGGCCTAGCCGGGCAACAACTCTCATCTGCACACACTCAACACCACACCCCTCGACCTCTGACAATGTGCAGCAGTGAAGTACACATGCACTGGTGACATTGCACATGCACCCATGACTATTCCAGGGTGGTGGGTGGGAACCAAGGTGTAGAAACACATCACACATGGACACTCAACAAGACTCCTGAATGTCTGACACACTGCACACTACGCTGTACATGGACATGACGGCAATACCACACCGACCAATGGGATCCCAGCCACAGTCACACACCAATGAAGAAGCCAAGGTCACCCACAAAGAACACACATAGACAACAACCAACATTGCAGCCCGGACCCTGAGGAGTGCCAGCAGTCACACACACAACGTGTCACAATCACTGAAAGATAACACAAACTGGAAATCACATGACAGGGGCAAACAACAAGTGCCAAGGGGAAACCTGACTGTGACCCATCTGCGTCTGCACACAAACTCAGCCCTGACCGAAAACACACCTATGGGTGACACCCTGATGACCAGTAATGTGCCATGCACCCACATCACAGAGAACACAGGGAGAAGACTTTGGGGGAACATAGCTCAAGTCAGCAAGCATCACAAACAGGTACAACACTAGGGATCACAGCATGCGCAGATGAATGGAAGTGAACACACAGACATGCACATACAACACACACCTTGTGCGCAGGCAATGTCACACGTGTACACACTGCCATGAGGGGACTCCACTCCTGTGTGAGGAAAGCTGTGCCATATGTTGCCTCAGTAGGGCCCCATCATGTCAGCTGAGCACTTGGTCACACAATCAACAATTAGCACCAAATGAGGGCTCCCATCACATCAGCCTGGTCATGGATGTGCCAACGGAATCATCAGCACAGATCCAACACACTTGTATAGCAATGTTGCACTGACTACACGGATGAGTCCTTCCCCATTGATGCCCAAACCTGCATGTCCACTGGAGATGGCAACACGGTCAGGGAAGTAGACAAATGCAACGATGGCAGGCACAACAGATGTGCAGGGGTGGAAGCCACAGATATGAAATTGCCAATGTAAGTAGGAAACCCATTGCCAAATACTGAACACATGACACCCTCAGATGCTGCTATTGATGACATGGATACACCACATGATAGGACACATTCCCCCTGGACCACATGGGTTCCTGCACAGTAACACTTCATAATCATGAGACCAGATATCACCATCACTGCAGCAAGGGCATGGTTAGCAGCACCAACAACATGTACATCTGAAGCATGAGCACTAGAGAAAAGAAAGTTGCTTTATTCAGCATATGTGTTGTTTGATAACGACGTCCAGAAAAAATAGAGCAAAGGCCAATGGCCAGTCCATTGTCAAAGTTCAAACAGGGTGACACTGGCAGATGTCACCCTACGCATGCCTGCACAAAACCAGGGACAATCCACTAGGAGGGGCAACCGGGGGGCAGGCCAGGCACCGCAGGGACAGGATCAGGGCTCACCAGGGGGAGTCAGGGAAGGGGTGGTGGGTGCTGGAGAGCCACTGACAACTGCAGTGGAGGTGTCTGACATGGTGTGTGCCGGCACAACTGGGGGCATGACTCAGATGTCGTGGGTGCCGGCACAACTGCAGTGGACCCTGCAGATGGGGTGGACAGGTCCGCCACTGCAGTGCCCAAGTCAGACAGGGCGGTAGTGGACTCCACTGCAGTGCCTACCTCCAGGGGAGGAGAATGGGGAACAGGCAAGGTGGGTTGGACAGAGGGGGAGGACACCCTCACCACATCAGTGGCACAGACAAGCGCAGCGGGGGGTGTGGTGCTGGGAGAGCAAGTGGCAGGGGGAGAAGGCCTGATCCTCTTGGGGATGGTATATCTGTGGGTGGGGGAACCTGGGGCAGGGTGTGGTGGGGGCACCTGTGCAGTGGGGGCCTGAGGGATGGAGGACGGAGACCTTGTGCCTGAGCTGCAGGGCGGTGGCGGGGTCTTTGTCTTACCACTCCGGGGGACTTGCGGGTGGGGGCCTCAGTCCGTCTGCGCCTGGGGGAGGGTGTCCGGGGGCGAGGGGCACTCTGCTCCGTGTGGGTGGGCTTCCTCTTCCCCCGGGATGCTGGAGCAGCTTCATCGGTGGGGAAGAGGCCGAGGTCACAGAGGAAGAGCTGCTGTGACTTTGGGGTTGCATGTGAGGCAAGGGAGGGTGCTTTGGAGGGAGAGGGAACTGAGGACTGCGCAGTGCATGTGGATGCGTGTGTGTGTTCCAGGGCCCCATCCCCTGTGAGTCTGGCTTCAGTCCCCTGAATGTGCGTGCGTGTGCGTTTTGTCATTGGCGTGTGTGTCAGTGTGCTGGATGTGTGTGTGCTGGTGTGTGCCTGTGCCGGTGTGTGTGTGCTTGGGACGGGTAAGGTGCTGGGGAGTGTGGATGGAGCAGAGGCAGGAGGGGTGAGGGACCGTTTGAGGAGGGACACTGCTGCCGTCAGGGAGGAGTCCATGGACCTATTGCCCCTCTGTAGGTCAGACATGCCCGATGAGATGCCCTCCATGAACGACACCAGCTGAGTCAACAGCGCGGTGTGCGCATGGAGGACACTCAGCATGGCTGTCTGCCCTACATGGAGCTGGCGAAGGAGGTACACAGACTCCTCACTCAGGGCAGCAGGGGACACAGGGGCAGGGGGTGCGGTGCCTGGCCCAAAGGAAACACGCTCCCGGACATGGGAGCCTCCACGGACCTGGGGAATGGGAGCCGATGGGAGGGCGGTGGTGGTGCTGGTGGTGGCGGGGACAGCAACACTAGCTGGGGTGTGGTGGCTGCTGACACCCGCCTCCACAAGGGAGTCATCCTCCGAGTTGCTCTGGTCCTCAGCTGAGGTGGATGCTGCTGAGGACTCCTCGGTGTGGCTCCCCTCGCCCTCCGTGCCACTGGGTCCCTCCGACCACTCCTCGGCTGCTGACCCAGTCTGGCTCTCTGGCTCCTCCTGGTCCGTGGAGCTGTCCCCTTCCGTGGCCGTGGATGTATCTGCAAACAATGGGGATACAGACAGACATCAGTCACCTGCACATAACGCACACACCACTGTGAGCACAGCACATCACAGAGCAAGCCCTGGCATCATCAGTTGTACATTGCTAAAAGTGCCCTAATTGAACAGGAGAAGTCAATTGTCAGTCTGATGCCAAGCATGGCACTCACATCCCACATGGCCTTGCACCCATCTGTCTGGTGTCTGTTGGATTGCAACACCCCAGTGTTGACACATGCACCAAGTACACAGTAGTTGGACAGTGCAGAGGACACGGTGTGGACACATCACAGCTCTTGCCACTGAGTCAGTACAGGTTTCCGGATGAAAGGGATGCCCAGAGTCAAATAGGAAATGCATGTGATGCATACCAGCGACAGACACCATGATGCACCCATGTCCTGATAGCCAGCGCCACTATGGTGTGCATGTAGCACATGTCACTCCCCTGCAGGCTCACCAATCAGTAGACACATGCCATGGCGGAGGCATGACTGCAAAGTCATACATCACTGTCTCAGTGATGTATGACTTTGCAGCCAGACAACAACACTCTGCACTGTGTCACAATAGTAGGTCATGGGGAATGCAAGTCCTGGAGCTGCACAAGTGCACATGTACATCCCCCCACAACACATCCTCTTAACCCTCATCTGTCCAGGTCATACCTATTGGACATATGGGAGACCTGTGACACTACCCTCTGAACCTGAGCCCCTCACACTCTGCTGTGCATGGGGAACAGCTGCCTGAACTTCACATTCACATGCCCCAGTCTGCATGGGCAGCTGATCAGACACCTATGTGTCACACAAGTATCGTCTCCTATGGTCACATCTCCAGTGGCATGCTGAGCCCCTACCAAGAAACTCCACAGCAGTCCTGGCGACTAATCCACAGCACACTGACACAGAGGCAGACACCTGAGGGGTCAAATCACTGTGCACAATGTGTCAGCTGATACACGGGAGTGGGAGTACAGAGTGTATTGTATGGCCTGGAGTAGGCATGACTGTCCAGCCCCACATGAATGAGGGATGAGCCCTGGACTGTAGGCAGCTGGCTAAGTATGTGTGACACACGTCATATACATACTCCTGGGGCCCAAACATTGTTCCCACCCGCAGCATGGGTGTGTGCCAGATACCCCAGCCACATGTGGTGGATCAGCTCAGCAATTGGACCACAGATCAAAGTAACACGCTGAATACATGTCAGAATACAGGCATTGTGTAAGCAATGGACCCACCCATGATGCCCACCACAGAGTCAGGGAAACAGATGCTGTCTCCCACCTTGAGTCAAGCAAACTGCAAGGACACAGTCCTAAGTGACAGAATTCCCTGCATGTAAGGGCCACACCTGGGTATCAGATGAGGAGTGGGCAGTGCACAATAGAGGGACATGGCTCCTGGACAACATGACTGCTGTACTGTGGCAGTTTAACCAGGCCCGAGGAGGGCACATAGCATGTTAGACAGAGTACACAGTGCAGTCTTTGACTCACCCCCTCCTTGCTGCTCTCTGGCCTTCAGCTGCCCATCCAGGTCTGGAAAGACCACCGCCAGGATCCTGAGCATGTGGGGGGTCAGGGTCCGTGTTCCGCCCCTCCTGCGAGGAGGCGACAGCTTCAGCTGGACCCGTGCAATCCTCCGGGTCCAGCCCTGAAGGTCCTGCCACCTCTTTTGGCAGTTGCGGATCCGGCGCTTGTAGACCCCCACGGACCGGACAGCCCGGACGATGTCCTTCCATATCTCATGCTTCCGATGGGCAGAAGCCTGTCAGGATGACAAAGTGATAAGGCCATTACTACACATGCAACATATCCGTGCATGACACAGTTGCATATACATGTCGCAATCACAGGGGCACATGGTGTACACAGGCAGTGCACGGCTGCCCATGGACAGTTTTCCAGAAGTCACTACATGGTATCATTGCATGGGGAGTAAAACCCTGTTCAGAAGCACTGTCACTGCACCATACCTGTCCAGTGCAAGTCACTACACACTATGGGGGGTGACAACTACTCAGTGAGCCTGCTAGCCAGTGGCGTGCAGACTTTCAGCCTTGCTAGTCAGACAAAATGCACATTCAGAAAGGAGGTGCACAGAACACTCACCTGCTCCCCTGGTGTCCCATACAGCTTGCTGTACTGTGGAAGTAGGCTGTCCAGCAGGGCCTGGTTCTCCTCAAGGCTGAAGGCTGGGGCTCTCTCCACAGTACGTGCCATTGCAGGGTCCAGAGGGGCAGAGACAGCAGCAGTGCAGTGGCAGATGTCGTCCTGGAGCATGTAGTGCAGGCAAGTGGGCTCTCAGGGGAACAGGCAGCAATATATATGTGCTGGAGAGGCAGATACTGTCCCTTGTGTCCAAAGTGATAGGTCCAAGTCGTTTGCATCTTCTGAATCTGGCCAATCCATGGAATAGCAGCACCAAAACACGCCCACAGCATCCTTCAAAACTTCAACTTCATGACATACATGATTTTGCAACATTGTTGTGGGTGACCAACTGATTTTCCAGCAACCGACTCGTTCGAAATTCGAAAACGCGTCCGTTGCCAGGCAAGCCCATTGTCAATGGGTGCGCACCGATCGGTCCATTGCGGTACAACGCGCACAGGGGTACAACGCGTACCCGCACACATTGAAAGCAATGGGCCGGCCGGAGGCACCGATCGGTCCATTGCAGTTCAACACGCACAGGGGTACAACGCGTACCCGCACACATTGAAGGCAATGGGCCGGCCGGAGGCACCGATCGGTCCATTGCAGTTCAACACGCACAGGGGTACAACGCGTACCCGCACACATTGAAAGCAATGGGCCGGCCGGAGGCACCGATCGGTCCATTGCGGTTCAACGCGCACAGGGGTACAACGCGTACCCGCACACAATGAAGGCAATGGGCCGGCCGGAGGCACCGATCGGTCCATTGCGGTTCAACGCATCACTGTACATGTGACTGGCATAGGTCAGCATGCCTGTCTCAGATGGACATATGCCAGCCACAGATAGCTCCCAGGGAGTGAGGGGCACACCTACATCACGACAGCCTGTCCAAACCTTATCATAAGGCATGTAAGGCTGCATTTCCTATTGTGTGTATGTTGGTGTACATGTTGTCCTGTGGGTGTCACCTGTGGGCAGCCACCCCCAGGCTGTGCACGTGTTCATGGGGACAGGATCCTGGGTGTTACGTGTACGTGACCACTGTGATGTGCAACTGTTCATATCTGTGCATGTGTCATGGTCACATTTCACAGTGGTGTTTGTGTATGTCATGTCACATACCCCGTGAGTCCCATGTGGGACGGTATGTTTGAGCCAGGGTGTCCCAGTGGCACAATAGTGATGGCCCTCCACAGTCTTTGTGCATGTAGTGTTTACAATGTCTCTGATTTCATGTGCACAATGGGAGACAGTCTCCACATCCACGTTGTGTGTGCATGGACTCTGATGTTGTGCGTGTGTGTCACAGACGTCCATGTCTGTCCTGCCATGGCAAGTGTGGCCACTACCTGTGGGGGTCATGTTTGTTTTGCTGTGGTGTACACATGATACTCCAGGTGATGCCAGTGTCCATGTGGCATTACAGGGTCCCTGGGAATGTGCCTGTCGTTGAGCTGTGGTGCCTGGGGCACATCTGTCCTCACATGTCACTGTGGGGGTGACTGTGACACAGCATCATGATATCCAATGGGCCAACCTGGGACAAATTGATGCCACCTGTAGGACCGTGTTGACAGATGTTGGCCATGTATGTACCATACATGTCGTTCCGGTACTGCACACTTCATGTAGTTGTGCCTCATGATGATGTATGTTGGGATCTTGAGTGTGTTCAATGCCGCATATGTGGGGTGACTGACGATCTTGCTTACTTCTCCTCTGCACTGCAGGGCTCCTGCTGTCCATCGGCCATTCCCAGACCTGGCAACGATGGTGGAACGGGACAGCATCCGACGGTACCGCTTCACCAGGCAGCTGATTGAGGATTTGGCAGTGCAGTTGTCCCCACATTTGCAGCCTGGCCGGCCGTATCCTACAGCGCTGACCCCCAAGGTGAAGGTGATGGCAGCCCTACACTTCTTTGCCACCGGTACCTTCCAACATACTGTGGCGTCTGCTGGTGGGATGTCACAGACCATGTTCAGCCGTGTGCTCCGCGATGTTTTGGCGGCAATGTTGCTCTTCCTGAACCGGTACATCTATTTCCCTAGACTGCGACGACTCACTGACGTGAAGAGTGACTTTTATGCCCTGGGGAGGATGCCGCATGTCATTGGCTCCATTGATGGGACACATGTGGCTTTGGTACCACCACAGGCCCAGGAGCAGGCCTACCGTAACCGCAAGCACTACCACTCGGTCAATGCACTGGTGGTGTGTCTTGCAGACATGACCATCACACACGTGTGTGCCCGTTTCCCTGGTTCAGCACACGATGCCTTTGTGATGAGGAGTAGTCGCATCCCCAGGATGATGGCACAGATGCAGAACCAGCGTGCCTGGCTTGTCGGTGTGTACTGACTTTGTGCCATTGTGTGTGATCTGATCTGTAGTATTCCGCCCACTTTTCCAAGTCAGATGATGTGCACTTGTCTGTCCGTAGGTGACTCGGGATACCCCAACATGCCGTGGTTGCTGACACCCCTCAGGAACCCTGTGACACCTGCCCAGATGCGCTACAATGAGGCACATGGTCGGACCAGGAGAGTGATTGAGCGGACCTTTGGTCTCCTGAAGAGCCGCTTCCGCTGCCTGGACAAGACCGGAGGGTCCCTCCCATATGCCCCTGCGAAAGTGTGCAAGATTATCATCGTCTGCTGCATGCTACACAACCTGGCAGTGCGGAAGGAGTTGCCTCTCATCCAGGATGACGATGACCAACATCCGCCACCTGTGGAGGATCCTGGCCTGGACCACGATGCCAGTGACGATGATGATGATGATGATGGTGATGGTGATGTCCGCACACAGCTCATCACCAACTTCTTTAGCTGAATGTGAGTATCCTGAGGTGTCATGTGAATGATGTGAGTTGGCATGATGTGTGGGTGGTGCTCTGGTGCTGTTGGAGTGTGTCCATGGGCTACTTGACAGGATGTGTGTTGCGATGTGTGGTGACAGGTGGGCTGTACTCCCCAACAGTGTTGACATGCTAACTTGGTTCTGGGTGGGTATCTTGTAACATGTTTTGTGCATGAGTTTTGCTGTTCTGTCCTGTACTGCATTGCTTTTGACTGTGTGTCATTTCTGTCCTTCACAGGGTACTTTCAGATTCGTTTGGTCAACTGTGTCCACCGACGACGTGATTGCACATCCAGGCTGGTAGCTGTTGTGTCCCTACAGGTGATGTGCGCCACACCCATGGACTTCCTTCCGTCTACAGTTGTTGACTGTGTGCCCGCTACCAGGTGGGGTTACCTTGCATCTGTAGTGGTTACGGCATGTTGCTACTGATGTTGCCAGGGAAGACGGTGCAATGCACAGACACCACACCCATTCCCAGTTGTAGTCAAGTAGCCCACAGGTGCAGTAAGCAAATGGCAGTCAAATGTGTGACCACAGACAACGCACATCACTAAGTGAAGCACAGGTTTATTACACAAATAAACCTGTGCTTCACTTAGTGATGTGCGTTGTCTGTGGTCACACATTTGACTGCCATTTGCTTACTGCACCTGTGGGCTACTTGACTACAACTGGGAATGGGTGTGGTGTCTGTGCATTGCACCGTCTTCCCTGGCAACATCAGTGTAGGCAATGAGTCAGATGGCCTAGGTGTGTATGTGTTGTGTACCCCTGGTGGTGTGTCTCACTCATATGTGTCACGTTGCCTGTACTCACATGCCTGTGTTGTCCTTGCTGTTGCAGTTCGCATACACAGTGTAATTTTGCAGTTCATCATCCCCATAACAGCACCCACGTTGGAATCACGACAGAGGCAAGTATGGTGTATTAGTGTGTTTATTGTGATACATCTGTGTTAATAGTGCATAGGATGGGTTGTGCTGTACATGAATCTTGCAATCCCAAGTTCCTAGGTGAATTGAAAGTCCAGGTAGACAGGATCCCCAGTATCGGGGCCACAGTTGTCTGACACATTGTTCCAACTTGTACTCCCCATGCAATGTGTGGGAGTAGTGTTGCCGTCAACAGGGTGAACAGTCTGTGCACAAAGGCGAAAATCCAGAACAGGTTCAGGCTTCCTGGGAGTTGCGCTTGGCCATCAGCCTCTCACTTTCCCCTCCTCGGACGACCCCTCTTCTTGGGGGGGCCCTCAAGTGCAGGCTGCTGCGGTGCAGGGGACTCTCCGCCAGAGTCCTCCTCCCTCCCTGTGGCAGTTGCAGTTTGTTCGGTACCAGATGTTGTTGGCACACAGGGAGGTGTGGACTGGTTGCTGTTCATCTGGCGGAGGCATTGTAAAATGTCCCTGTGCACCGCCGTCATCTCATGTAGTACATCCCACTTGGACTCCACGCGGGACATGTGGGAGTCCACACGTGACATGTGTGACTCCACGTGGGACATGTGGGAGTCCAAGCGGGCATGATGGGCAGCCTGCTGCTGTTTGATGTCTCTGAGGAGCCCCACTACCTGGCTGAGCTCTCCGGTGCTGGACTGGTACGCATCAGCTATGCGTACCAGTTGTGGGTCTTCATGCACACCAGCAACGTCTGCAAGCAGCGACCTCTGTCTCCCACCCCTCCCACCACCCCTGCTGACATGTGCAGTGTGTGCAGTTGCACGCACAGATAACCCTGGTCCACCTTGGGGGTTGGTGGTGGTGGTGATGTCCATGGCCCCAGGTTGGTCCAGGGTCACTGCGCTGGTGTTGCTCCTTATTCTGTCCATGTCGGCAGGGATGGTATTCGTGGTGACAGTCGTTGGAGGGGTGGGTGCAGGGGTGCAGCTGGTGGACCTGCTGGTGCTGCAGCTGGTGGTCCTGCTGGTGCAGCATGTTGACTTGCACCGGATGTGCCAGGTTGTTCATCGTCCGAGGAGGACAGAGGCTGTACGACGCCAGTGAGCTCGGCATCCTCTTGAGCCTGGGACTGGGACTCCTCAGCGTCTGCTGCTGTGTCCCCATCATCACCTGTTTTTGGGAGACACAAACAATATATGTCATGTTTCTGCAGGCATCAGTGGTTGACACACCTGACAGTTGTGACTGTGCCTCGGGGTGCGGGCCTGTACATTGTATTGTCCTAAGTCGTCACAGTCAGGGGTTGATATTGGTGTGGCACATTGTCCTGCATTATTTGGGCATTTCTATGTATTCTCTGGGGTGTGAACATGGTCTGCATTGCTTGTGTTTGGTTGACAGCCAGACCTCCTTCCCACCCACCCAGCCAGCCAGTCAGTTATCCCACCATGGAACGTGCTTGCATTGCAGGGAGTGTAAGTTGTCTCTCAGGATGTCAGTCAGTGGTGTCCTGCTGTTTGTTGGTGCACAGTTGGCAGCAGGGCCTTGTGCTCCCCACAGCAGTAGCCAGTGTCAGCCATCTTGTGAGTCCTTCTCCACTCCCTGTGATGTGAGCACGGTTCAGGGTGGTGTTGATGGGCCAGTTGTGAGGCTGAGCAATGTCTGTGACTACGACTCCCATCATGCTATTGCCTCCACCCCCTTCCCAGCATGCCCATGCTTCCTTCCTTTTGACTCTGCTTCCCTGTGGGTTGGGCTGGCTGTGCTGACAGGATGGCTGGGAGTGTTGTCCTGGCAGTTGTTTGGCTAAGAGTCCCAAGAGTGTCCCTGTGCTTCACACAACATAACCCAGGGTGGTGGTGCTTTGTGGGATCTTGTGTTAGGATGGAGGGCATTGCATTCTACCAGGTGGGTACTGTGGAGTTTGTGTTGGGGAGGGTGTGAGGGGAGGTGCTGGTGACTATGGTCAGTGCTGCGAGTCCTCCTTCCCACCCAGCCAGCCAGATATCCCACCATGGAACGTGCTTGCATTGCAGGGAGTGTAAGTTGTCTCTCAGGATGTCAGTCAGTGGTGTCCTGCTGTTTGTTGGTGCACAGTTGCCAGCAGGGCCTTGTGCTCCCCACAGCAGTAGCCAGTGTCAGCCATCTTGTGAGTCCTTCTCCACTCCCTGTGATGTGAGCATGGTTCAGGGTGGTGTTGATGGGACAGTTGTGGGGGTGAGCTATGTCTGTGACTACGACTCCCATCATGCCATTGCCTCCACCCCACTTGCCAGCATTCCCATACTTACTTGCTTTTGTGTGGAGTTCAGTGGGTGTGGGTGTGAGGGCAATGGCAAGATGGCTGACAGTGGTGTCCTGCTGTTGGTTGCTGAGCAGTACCCAGCATGCCCTTGTGCTCCCCACGACACAGCAACAGTGTCAGACATCTTTGATGGGCCTTTCCACTCTCTGTGGGATGTGCATGCGTGAGTGTGAGCTTGCTGGGCCATGTGGTGGGGGATGTAGGGCTGTGAGTACGACTCCCATCATGCTATTGCCTCCTCCCCCTTCCCAACATGCCCATGCTTCCTTCCTTTTGACTCTGCTTCCCTGTGGGTTGGGCTGGCTGTGCTGACAGGATGGCTGGGAGTGTTGTCCTGGCAGTTGTTTGGCTAAGAGTCCCAAGAGTGTCCCTGTGCTTCACACAACATAACCCAGGGTGGTGGTGCTTTGTGGGATCTTGTGTTAGGATGGAGGGCATTGCATTCTACCAGGTGGGTACTGTGGAGTTTGTGTTGGGGAGGGTGTGAGGGGAGGTGCTGGTGACTATAGTCAGTGCTGCGAGTCCCCCTTCCCACCCAGCCAGCCAGATATCCCACCATGGAACGTGCTTGCATTGCAGGGAGTGTAAGTTGTCTCTCAGGATGTCAGTCAGTGGTGTCCTGCTGTTTGTTGGTGCACAGTTGCCAGCAGGGCCTTGTGCTCCCCACAGCAGTAGCCAGTGTCAGCCATCTTGTGAGTCCTTCTCCACTCCCTGTGATGTGAGCATGGTTCAGGGTGGTGTTGATGGGACAGTTGTGGGGGTGAGCTATGTCTGTGACTACGACTCCCATCATGCCATTGCCTCCACCCCACTTGCCAGCATTCCCATACTTACTTGCTTTTGTGTGGAGTTCAGTGGGTGTGGGTGTGAGGGCAATGGCAAGATGGCTGACAGTGGTGTCCTGCTGTTGGTTGCTGAGCAGTACCCAGCATGCCCTTGTGCTCCCCACGACACAGCAACAGTGTCAGACATCTTTGATGGGCCTTTCCACTCTCTGTGGGATGTGCATGCGTGAGTGTGAGCTTGCTGGGCCATGTGGTGGGGGATGTAGGGCTGTGAGTACGACTCCCATCATGCTATTGCCTCCTCCCCCTTCCCAACATGCCCATGCTTCCTTCCTTTTGACTCTGCTTCCCTGTGGGTTGGGCTGGCTGTGCTGACAGGATGGCTGGGAGTGTTGTCCTGGCAGTTGTTTGGCTAAGAGTCCCAAGAGTGTCCCTGTGCTTCACACAACATAACCCAGGGTGGTGGTGCTTTGTGGGATCTTGTGTTAGGATGGAGGGCATTGCATTCTACCAGGTGGGTACTGTGGAGTTTGTGTTGGGGAGGGTGTGAGGGGAGGTGCTGGTGACTATAGTCAGTGCTGCAAGTCCCCCTTCCCACCCAGCCAGCCAGATATCCCACCATGGAACGTGCTTGCATTGCAGGGAGTGTGAGTTGTCTCTCAGGATGTCAGTCAGTGGTGTCCTGCTGTTTGTTGGTGCACAGTTGGCAGCAGGGCCTTGTGCTCCCCACAGCAGTAGCCAGTGTCAGCCATCTTGTGAGTCCTTCTCCACTCCCTGTGATGTGAGCACGGTTCAGGGTGGTGTTGATGGGCCAGTTGTGAGGCTGAGCAATGTCTGTGACTACGACTCCCATCATGCTATTGCCTCCACCCCCTTCCCAGCATGCCCATGCTTCCTTCCTTTTGACTCTGCTTCCCTGTGGGGTGGGCTGGCTGTGCTGACAGGATGGCTGGGAGTGTTGTCCTGGCAGTTGTTTGGCTAAGAGTCCCAAGAGTGTCCCTGTGCTTCACACAACATAACCCAGGGTGGTGGTGCTTTGTGGGATCTTGTGTTAGGATGGAGGGCATTGCATTCTACCAGGTGGGTACTGTGGAGTTTGTGTTGGGGAGGGTGTGAGGGGAGGTGCTGGTGACTATGGTCAGTGCTGCGAGTCCTCCTTCCCACCCAGCCAGCCAGATATCCCACCATGGAACGTGCTTGCATTGCAGGGAGTGGAAGTTGTCTCTCAGGATGTCAGTCAGTGGTGTCCTGCTGTTTGTTGGTGCACAGTTGCCAGCAGGGCCTTGTGCTCCCCACAGCAGTAGCCAGTGTCAGCCATCTTGTGAGTCCTTCTCCACTCCCTGTGATGTGAGCATGGTTCAGGGTGGTGTTGATGGGACAGTTGTGGGGGTGAGCTATGTCTGTGACTACGACTCCCATCATGCCATTGCCTCCACCCCACTTGCCAGCATTCCCATACTTACTTGCTTTTGTGTGGAGTTCAGTGGGTGTGGGTGTGAGGGCAATGGCAAGATGGCTGACAGTGGTGTCCTGCTGTTGGTTGCTGAGCAGTACCCAGCATGCCCTTGTGCTCCCCACGACACAGCAACAGTGTCAGACATCTTTGATGGGCCTTTCCACTCTCTGTGGGATGTGCATGCGTGAGTGTGAGCTTGCTGGGCCATGTGGTGGGGGATGTAGGGCTGTGAGTACGACTCCCATCATGCTATTGCCTCCTCCCCCTTCCCAACATGCCCATGCTTCCTTCCTTTTGACTCTGCTTCCCTGTGGGTTGGGCTGGCTGTGCTGACAGGATGGCTGGGAGTGTTGTCCTGGCAGTTGTTTGGCTAAGAGTCCCAAGAGTGTCCCTGTGCTTCACACAACATAACCCAGGGTGGTGGTGCTTTGTGGGATCTTGTGTTAGGATGGAGGGCATTGCATTCTACCAGGTGGGTACTGTGGAGTTTGTGTTGGGGAGGGTGTGAGGGGAGGTGCTGGTGACTATAGTCAGTGCTGCAAGTCCCCCTTCCCACCCAGCCAGCCAGATATCCTACCATGGAACGTGCTTGCATTGCAGGGAGTGTGAGTTGTCTCTCAGGATGTCAGTCAGTGGTGTCCTGCTGTTTGTTGGTGCACAGTTGGCAGCAGGGCCTTGTGCTCCCCACAGCAGTAGCCAGTGTCAGCCATCTTGTGAGTCCTTCTCCACTCCCTGTGATGTGAGCACGGTTCAGGGTGGTGTTGATGGGCCAGTTGTGAGGCTGAGCAATGTCTGTGAGTACGACTCCCATCATGCTATTGCCTCCACCCCCCTTCCCAGCATGCCCATGCTTCCTTCCTTTTGACTCTGCTTCCCTGTGGGTTGGGCTGGCTGTGCTGACAGGATGGCTGGGAGTGTTGTCCTGGCAGTTGTTTGGCTAAGAGTCCCAAGAGTGTCCCTGTGCTTCACACAACATAACCCAGGGTGGTGGTGCTTTGTGGGATCTTGTGTTAGGATGGAGGGCATTGCATTCTACCAGGTGGGTACTGTGGAGTTTGTGTTGGGGAGGGTGTGAGGGGAGGTGCTGGTGACTATGGTCAGTGCTGCAAGTCCCCCTTCCCACCCAGCCAGCCAGATATCCCACCATGGAACGTGCTTGCATTGCAGGGAGTGTGAGTTGTCTCTCAGGATGTCAGTCAGTGGTGTCCTGCTGTTTGTTGGTGCACAGTTGGCAGCAGGGCCTTGTGCTCCCCACAGCAGTAGCCAGTGTCAGCCATCTTGTGAGTCCTTCTCCACTCCCTGTGATGTGCGCATGGTTCATGGTGGTGTTGATGGGACAGTTTTGGGGCGGGCAATATGTGTGACTGCAACTCCCATGATGCTATTGGCTACACTGACTTGGCCAGCATACACAGGATTCCTTCCTTTGAGTGGTCTTCACTGTGTGTTGGTGTTGTTGTGGTGGCTACATGTGTGGATGTGTTTGTTGGTTCTATTTGTGCCACTGCCTAGCTGTAGTTGTGGTTGTGTTTGTACATGTGTTGGCACAGTTGGATGTGACTTTTTTGATGGCATGTGTTGTGTTTCTCTGACTGACATACACATTTTGGGATGATTCTGTTCTGGTTGCTGTGTGATTGCTATGAGTGCATGGTTTGACTCTCCCCTTGACAGTGATGTGTGTGTGTTTTGTGGCAGTATATTGTGTACATTTGTTGTGTACTCACCAGGCTCTGGGATGTCCTCTAGTCCATATATGCTCACTGGCGGTAGGATGGCCCGCACCTTCTCCTCCCAGGGCCTGAGGTATATTGGCTTGGCAGGAGGGCCACTGCCGGTGTGTTGGCTGTTGATGTAGTCTTGCTTCAGCAGTTTCCGTACCCTCCTGCGCACGTCATACCACCTGTTCTGGATGTCGGTCTTTGTGCGCCGACATGGTGATTGGGCGTTCACCCTGTTGATGATCCTCTCCCACATCTTGGTTTTCTGCGACATGGGGGTCTGTTGGACCAATGTGCCAAACAGCTGTGGCTCTACCCTGAGGATCTCGTCTACCAGGACTTCCAATTCACAATCTAGGAACTTGTGATTCTTCTTGGGGGGCATGGTGATGGGTGGTGATGGTGAGTGATGTGTGTGTTGGTGTGCAGGTGAGGGTGTGTGAGTGTGTGTTTTGCTGGGTGTATGTGAGGTAGGTATTTGTTGGTGTGCTGATGGTGTGTGGCTTGTGTGAGGGATGAGCTGTGGGTGTGTGGTTGCTTTCTCTTGGGTGCTGGCAGTGGAATGGCATTTGCAAAGGCTCATGGTAGTGATTTGTGTCCTTTATATAGGTGGAGTTGTGGGTGTGTCTTTGTTCTCTGTCCCCACCCCCCAGTATTTATTGGCTTGGTAATTGCTTGTTTGGCCTTTTTTTGGGTGATTTTTCCTTTGTGCTGTTTGTGTATGTTGGAAACGTTCTTGTGATCGAGTCGGACCCTGCATTGGTCTCGTACGGTGTTTTCCGTTTCGTTCACGCTGTGTTTGTGCAGTTTTGTATGCTGCGTACGCGTCGGTCGCGGTGTATTGTGTTGCTTCGGCTCGGTTTTGTATGCGTGTCGGTCGTACGGTTTGTCCTCCGTCCGACTCGGTCGTGTTTTCGCGCCTTGCATCGTACTTTGCGGGTTGGAGTTGGCGGGTACGATTCGGTCGGATTTGTTCCGGGTGCGTGTCGGTCGGTTGGATTCGCGTGTTTTCCGGCCGGATTGCTATTTTCCGTGCGGCTCGGTCGGTCGGCTTGGTTTCCTGACGTGTCGGTCGGATTTATCGCGGCTTGCATCGTACTTGGCGTGTCGGGCGCCACTGGTACGTGTCGGTCGGTAATTTTTCCGGCTCCGAGTCGGTCGGTGCTTTTTCCGGCCCGAATCGGAATCGACCCCATAGTGTACAAACAATAATGTTTGGAAATCGAGTTTCTGTAAATATTTGTCATTTGCACATCACCAAGTAAAGTGTTCTGGTTTATTTTGCTCCTACTTAAATCTTTGTTTGCATCAAACTTCTCAATTTCATTACAAAAAATGTGCTTTGTAATTGCCGATATTTTTTGTAATATTTGTACTATGCATTTGCAAGCTATTTAAATGTTATGAGTTTGAAAAAAAGCTGACATCATACAGTATTTTTTGTTTCACAATGATTGTCAGACAGCTCACTTGACAAAAACCTCTAACTGTAGTAAGAGAAAGAAAAATAAACTCAATTTTCCAAGCAGCAATTAGTAAAAAGACAGACTGACATTTGACCTCATTCCTTGAACAGACAGCAAATGTGTCTAGATAAAAACAAGATTTAAAGGCATCTTCATTGCTCATTCACTTTCTGACTGAACAATACATCTGTTCCTTTCCAGATTATGTTCACTCTCCAGAATGGACCAATAGGTGCTAAAAATAGCTCGACCTGATAAAATCTGACTCGCCATTGTGAGTGGGCAAGTAGATTTTTCGAAACTTGTCAGTGAACACGACTCATAAGTCAAAGTGCAAACAGTACAAGCAATAAATCAATGTCCAGTCCAATAATCACATTTATAGAAAAAAATAACAAAAAAATCAGCATTAGGGATCCAGAAAATAGTACAGTTGGGCACTTGGGGCAGGGTTACACAACTTTACCATGCAGAGGACTTTTCCGTCCCAAAACTGTACACATGCAATGATGTACAATGTTCAGAAGCAATAACATAATCCCCTTGAGGTCGGGGCTCTAGTAGTTATCAGGCAAATCCCTGTCCCACCCTCCTTCATGTAACATGTTCAGAGTTAATCCCTACTCACTGGTGGCTGCATCCAGGGAAAGCAAACTATTAGGCCGAACTCAGAAGTTCTCCCTTTGACTCTATAGGAATTAGTCAAAGGTGTCTATGGTGCCCCAGCACTTTTAGCAGCAAGTCCCCCGGAGCCCCAAAGGCCCATTTCCAGACTTACTCGCTCTGGTGATTTTGCAGTGTTCAGCGGTGCAGTGAGGGCCCTCTCCTCAGACACTTACGTGTTCGGGTCCTGCATGGCAAAGTTGGGCGCCTTGTAATGGACGTGGCAGCACCTGTGGCACAGTCTCTCTCTGGTGAGAAGCTCTGCTCGGCGGCCACTAAGGTAAGGTGCTCTTCCCCCTAGTGGAGGGGGGTGCTGGTGTGACCCTGCAGCTCCTGACCGGGGCTCCAACGAGGAGACAACGTCCTCAGCGGGGTCTGGGTGAACCTCGGGGGCTTCATCAGGTGCAGATCACATGGGGGCTCGATCCTCTTGTCACAGCTGTATTTCTTTGGACCCGGCGACGACCTGAAACCTAGGCCAAAGTGGTACCGGCTAGTATACCGGGTTGCGGCCTTCTCCTGGTATACGAGGGTTGCAGAGCCAATACTGCACACACGCAATGGCCTTATTGGTGCACAGCCTCCCATCTGACTCAGGGAATCCTTGTACAGGAGTACCCACTGGACCTCCCTCCCTCCAATGCTCTCCTCTCCCTCACAGGGCCCACTGGTGTTGGCAAGCAGGCAGGCGATGTTGCCTCAGGCTCCAGGGCACCAAACGTGATTTAGGGTCTGAATCTTCAAAGTTTTATGTTGGGGTTCTGCTCCTTTTGAAGTGGACACTTCTCTCTTTCTTCTTTCCTCATGAAGAGGTCTATCACAGCAGGCAAGACTCCGAAGTTGATTGTCCCACAACACAATTTGTGGTAGTGACCAGAGTTCACACCTGGATATCAGCCACAGTGATATGTGCATCAAAACGTTAATCCCAGACCCCCAGCCCTACTCTTTTTGATTCCCTTATCAGCCCCATCTCCCTTCCCGAGATGTGTCCAAATCAAATCAAAGAGCAAACATTTGAAGTGTAAAGGGAGTCTCTTCCTTTTCTGTCCAGTGTGTGTCCCACCCAGCTAACATAAGTGCAGCAATACACAAATCTGTCTGGGGGATTCCTCTCCTCCTCATGTCTTCACCGGGCAGGCCTGAGCTTTCCAAAATGGAACCCAGGGACCACTCCAGGAACATTTACTCAGTGCACATTCATAGCACACTTTCAGGCCAGCACTATTAGTTCTATGCATTGTACCCTTGCATGTACACATGCATTCTGTACACACAATGAATCTATGCACACTGTTCAGCACTGAAGCATTTCTATCTGTTCTCCTTTGTTTAATTAAGCATATCTTTAACCAGGGTGTGTTATTTACAAACACACACACTGACAGCACACTCACAGTCACCATGTGCTTGCTGCACAACACTTTACTCTTCATGTATTGTACTTCACTCAAGCACACATGCTTTCATTGCACACATACTTCACAGCGCTACATCTTCCATGTCATGTTTTCCTCACAGGCATACATACACTCAGCACATACACTAATTTTACATGTACTACACAGTACTGCTCTATCCCTGTACTGTACCCTTCCCAGGCACACATACAACTGACGCAAGTCATGACTCCTGCGCTGTGCAGCACTCCACATCTACCTGATGTAGGCCAAGGGTAAGTTACACACACAGCAGAGGACCTTTTAAAAGGTGAGTGAGCCTGTAGGACTCACGCCAGTGGCACAGGGTAAAAAGATCCTGGCACTACTACTGATCACTACACAGTATGCTGCCAACACCGTGCTCGTATTGGTTAGCTCTTGGTGAAGGCAGTAACCTTCCACCTCTATAAGGGTATTTCTTTGGGCACCCCTCCCGGTCCAACAAGACCACAATCCATGAGACAAGCCTATGTCATGGCAGACATGGTTGATCCTTGTTCACCTATAACAAAAAAATCAGCATTAGGGATCCAGAAAATAGTACAGTTGGGCACTCGGGGCAGGGTTACACTTCTTTACCATGCAGAGGACTTTTCAGTCCCAACACACATTGTATAGTTATTGCAAACTACTTCAAATATTGCACTCCTATCATTAAAGAACAAACAGGTATGACTTGGGTACACCACATTCAACCCTGCAAAGCTTCCTTACTCACCTGTTCTAGGAAAGATCCCGGTATATCAACACTGGAAACTCTTTTTTTAAATTTGTCTTTTATTCATCTGTCTGTTTTTTCTTGGTCATGTCATAAAACAATACATCAAAAGCATTTCATACAGGATAAAACATCAAAAAAACACGTAATCACACATCCGTAGAAAATCAACCAGGTAAGGGTAGATATACCTAGTTAATTCCAATCATTAATTCATGACAGATAAAAATCCCACTACTACTAACCAGGCTAAAACTATAATATGATATATTTTAATATAAGCGGACATGCACAGATGGGAGATTAAACAATTACTATATTCTATTAAGCATTATTGGCATTGATAAAATCCCATCTAAAAAAAAATCCAAATCTTATCAAATTTTAGCAACGAGGAAAGGCCTCTCGCTTTAGCCACAGCAGATTCTAATTCATATATTTGAAAAAGGAGAGTGCACCATTCTGCATCTTTAGGGGCATTCTCTGAGATCCATGCTCGGGCTATACAAAGTCAGGCAGATGTCAACATAATTGTGACCAATTTCTGCAAACCTCCTTTAAATTCATATTTCCAGCCATCATTATCTCTTTAGGAGACAATTGTATGGGAAAGCCCAAACTTAATGACATATGGTTTACCACCCCTTTCCAAAATGTTTGTATATAAGGGCAGAGCGCAAACATGTGTAGGACATCGGCAGCAAAGAGGTTACACTTAGGGCATCTGGTTCTATCTGTCCTATCTATTGACGGAGTTTCTCCCCATTTTAGAATTACATCCGGAGTATAATATAAAAAAGACACTGTACGCCAGTGTTGTAGCTTGAGATTCACAGAGTGTACAGAATGGTCCAACAGATCTAAAGTCATCTGAACCTCACCAGCTGAAACTTCAGATGTAAGAAGTCTGCTCCATTTTGCAGCCAATAGTGGAGTATCATCTATAGCTGATTATGAGAATGCCTGATACATCATGCTTATAGTTGGTTTAATATCCTGCTTAAAATAATATGAAGAAAGCTCTGAGCTGTCGATGCTCCGCCCGTGCCCACGTTCCGTCCGCATATATCCCTCAACTGAAGACATTTAAAAAAGGAATGATGAGGCAGTTTATAGGCACTTTGCAGGTCAGAAAAGGATCTAAAACCATTTAAATCACATAATTGGCCCATTGTTGTAATCCCATAATCTGCCTATACTCTGCAAGTTAAATCGCAAGAGATAAAAGGGAAAGCAGGATTATCCCATATAGGGGTATCTTGATTAATAAAACCTAGATAATATTTCTTGCAAACCCCCTTCCAAATACAAATAATATCTTTAAGTACCTTAAAGCGTACCCACTTGTAATAATTTAGATCATCTAACCGATGAAAGAAAAGCCTAGCTTCCGCTCTTAGAGCGAGCTGATAATATAGTGGTATTTGATTTGAATCTCCATATGTCAGTAGACTACGCACGCGACCAGTAAAAGCGGCCCAGAAGTAGAGCTTAAAGTCCGGAAGTGAGAGCCCCCCTGTTTTATATTGGGATTTCAAAAGTCGGCTGGCACGCCTAGCGCGCCGATACCCTGAGATAAAGCTACTGATAGCACCTTCGAGGCGTCTAAAAAAAGAATCCTGGACCCTCAGCGGAATTGCCCTAAACGGATACAAAAACGTTGGGAGGATATTCATTTTAATAATATTTACTTGTCCGATAATCGTATGTGGCAGCTTATTCCATGATTGTAATTTAATAATCGTTGTAGATAGTAAGGTTTCTTAATTTAATTTAACGATATTAAAAAACGCAGAGCACAACCTAATGCCTAAATAAATCATTGAGGTGGTAACCCCCTGAATTGGAGAGTCGGCCTTATAATTCAGAAGAACCTGTGTTTTACCTAAATTTAACTTATAGCCAGAGAACTCCCCAAAAGTACGTGCTTCATGAAAAATCTGAGTAACGGCTGATGCAGGGTTGGAAGAAAAGCGTGCCACATCGTCCTCATAAGCGTTGAGTTTGAGCACCGATCAGCAAAGACACACGGTTGGATATCTATGTTTCTAAGAAGGGACTGTAGATAAGGTTTGATGTAAGGAGCAAAGAAGAGGGGCGAGAGTGGGCACCCCTGTCTTGTCCCGCAATAAAAGCTCAGAGTAACACCCAGCATTCGCAACTCGGGCTTGTGGGGTCATGTTAAGTGCCTGGATCATTTTTGCAAATTCATAGCCTATGCCAAAAGCAGATAGTGTGACCCATAAGCAGTCCCACCCGGTCGAATGCCTTCTCTGCGTCAAGTAGTATCATACCCATATTCATATTAAATTTTCCAGCAATATCAAATGCCGTAATTGCTGTGTTAGTATGCTCTGTAGTATCTCTACCGGAACAAATCCATGTTGCTGTGGGGATACTAGACCTGAAATCAATGGAGCGAGACGACAGGCTAACTTTTTGGCAAACCATTTAGCGTCTGCATTAATCAACGAAATGGGTCTATAAGAGCCCAAGTCGTCGGCTGGTTTATCCTTTTTTTTTAAAAACCACAATATTAGTTGTGTTCTAGCTATCTGGAATAGTCCTTCCTGGCAGAATATATTGCACCATGTAGAGAAATTTCCACCTCAGTATTTCTCCAAACGTCTTATAAAACTCAATCGGGAGCGTATCCTCTCCCGTAGTCTTGCTTGAAGATAGGGCCATTAGTGCAGCTTCAATTTTTAGACTTGAAATTTCTGTCTGTAATTCATATGCCTGCTCCTCCGCAAGAGAGAGTAAATGACACTGTTGAATATAATCCCGGCATTTGACCTGATCAAACTTCTGTGACTGGCTGTACAGCTTACTATAAATCCTAGAAAATTGTTCCAAAATAAGTTTAGATTTTGTATAAAGCTTACCATCCAACCCCTTAATGGCCAGAATTTTAACCTTAGTTTGTTTTTCTGCAATTTGGTATGCTAGAACTCGGCCGACCCTTTCCCCATATTCACATTGGAGCTGTCTATGTTTTACAAACCTAGCCGCTACTTGTTCTTTGAGGCTACGTCCAGCACGAGATCGCATTTCTAACAATTGGCAAAATATTTGGTGTTCATCTGTAGCACCTTGAGTAATTTTAAGGGCGTGCTGTATCTCGAGTTGGCGAACAGTTTGCCGGAGAGTATTTGCTTCTTCGGTAACAGCTCTATTTTGTTTGATCACGTATTGTAGCGTTATGCAACAGGCATATGCTTTCATAGTATCCCATACTATTGTAGGGTAGGCCGATAATCTATTACTGGAAAAAAAATCCCTAAGTAACCCTGAACTAGACTGTATATATTCAGTATTAGTCAATAAATGCAGAGGGAAGGTACACCTAGGGCTATCAGGCTTATCCCACTTCAGATCGGGTGAAAAATGAAAATAAATCGGGTTGTGGTCTGAGACTACCCTTACTGTCATCATCATTTTATCTAACTATGTGTGCTTAGTAAAAACCATGTCTATCCTTGAATAGTGCTTGTGTGGATGAGAATAATATGTATAGCCAGGGTCTAATGGATAGAGAGTCCGTCAAACATCGCAAATACCATATAAATTAATCAGGTCATTCAGGAAGGTCCTAGTTCTGGGTTTACAAGAGGTAGCCCTGCGGTTAGTGGAATCAATGCTATTATTCATAACATAGTTGAAGTCTCCCATTAAAATCAATCCTCCCGCCCAATCCAATAATTCAAATGAAAGTGTATCAAATATTTCAGGGTCATCAATATTTGGTCCATAAACAACACACAGCACAAATATAAAGGAATGTAACATAAGTTATACCAATACCCATCTGTCCCTGGGGTCAGCTGCCGTTTTTAATACTTAGCCCTTAAATGTTTTAGAAGAGAGGATATCTACCCCCCGAATTGATGTAGTCTGGGATTTAGAGGCAACTATGCTATAGTACAGTTATAGTAGGGCTCTATTCTTATATGCCAAATGCGTCTCAGTTAGCTCCACCAGATCTGGTTTATAATATCCAATTTCCTCCCGGACGAATTGTCGCTTAAATCGTGCATTAATCCCTGACACATTCCAAAACATACATTGAAATTGTGCCTTCTTAGCCGTCTATACAACATAAAAGTAACTGGATTCCATACCTTGATATTCCAGTACTAGCCTTGCATGTCCATTAATAAACTTAACACTCAACCTGTATGAAACCACTAGACTATGACCTATTTCCCCCTCCCCCTCCTACAACCCCCTGCAGATAAACCAAACTGCCATCAATGGGCACTCTGTAAAACCCATCTTGATCCCACCACCCCCAACAGCCCACCGAAACCCCCCCAGCCCTCCATATCCTAAGGAAGGACTCACCCCAACCTAAGGCCATTGAGGGAAAAAAGGCCCAAGGAGAGCCCCCTGCCTGCCCACCTCACCCCCCTGCCCACCACCACCAAGCCACCAAGTAAGAGCAAATAGAGAAGAAAAGAATGAGGCAAGAACCAGAAAAAATATATAGTTTGAGTATTAAGTGTGCTTATTATTTGTCCCATTTAGTCGAGCAAGTGCCTGTGCTGTGTCTTAGTCAGAAAAACACATCTGAACACGTCCATCCATAACAATCTTGAAGCAACAAGGCTCCTGTAGGAAAACTTGTACGCCAGCGGCCTTAAATGGGTAAATAAACTGTCGAAGCTTCCATCTCCGGTCCATTGTAGCTTTGCATAGATCTGACCAAGCGACAATTGTCATGCCATCTACTGAGACCGAAGATGTTGGTCGGGCAGTCAAGGAGATAGCCTGCCTCAAGAGAAAGTTCCCAATATATATTAATGTAGGTCAAGGCTGTGAGCCCTTAGGGCCGGAGGCATTGCGGTTGAGGGGGAACCGGTGGGCACGTTGTATTTGCGAATCCCAGTCCCAGTCACTCAGATCTGGAAAAGCCCTTCTAAATAGTTGTACCATGTATTGTCGAGGATCAGAGCCATTTCTTATCCTCCGGTATCCCAAAAATCCTTAGATTGTTTCTCCTATGTCGGTTTTCGATGTCCTCAATCTTAGTTTGGAGGAATTTGAGCTGACCCTCATGACTTTCAATAGACTTAACTGTTGTCGCCACTGTCTCCTCATTAGAGGCCACTCTTTGCTGCAGTTTACTTACATCTGTTGAAAGGTTATTAATCCGACCGGAAACCTCCTCCAGCAATTTTTGCATCTGCACAGTGTCCGCTCTTGCCTGAGTATAGTAAGCCTGCGCCTCGGCCCGATGTGCCTGCAAGGCTACCATAATTGATCTTAAGGATGGTTCCTGTGGCGCCTCTTCCATTCCTCCCGCAGACTCCTTGATTGTAAGTAAGGGAGAATGGTCTGATAGTGTCCTTGACAATATATCTGAGCGAGAACCAGCATTCGGGGTTGAACATATATGCAGAGCCTGGAGCTCGGGGTGCTGATTCCCAGCTACAACCCCCAGAAGTGTGGCAGATAGATGAGAAATAATTGATTTACCTTCTCCCTTCGAGGTTACCCATTTCCTGAGTGGACTACTCTTGGCCCCTTGGCTACTTGTCTTGCCAAACTGTTGTTCCTTTGTAAGTTTGGATACAGGGTGAGCCGCGCCTTGATCTATGAGCTTTCTCTGCTTGGTTTGCACTACTGTATTTTTTTGGAGAGGTACACCACCTTGGGTAGAGATAGTGTCTGCCTAAAACGTACATTCCAGACTGCTTGGGGCAGATAGAGGATCACTTTCACTTTGAGCAGTCGCTTGTACATCCGCCTCTGTTTTAGAACAGTGTATAGAGGCTCCCAACTTTCCACCCAGTAATGAGCCCTCATCATCCTCTATATCCTCCCTTAGTGTAATTGCATGGACAACCAGCAGCATCAACACCCCTCCCGGGTAAATGGGGAATATCAAAAGCAGTACTTACATTTGTTGGTTGTGTGATACCCCACAGAGCCTCTAATGAAGATTCCTGCACAGCGGGCACTACAGTAACATCAGGTGAGAGCCCTGTTTGAGGTGTCGATAAGCCAGGGCTAAAGGGTCGCAGGATATCCACCGTTGGCTTGACCCCATCATGTTCTTGCCCCTGATCCACATCCTGGTCTGCACCCTGACCCTGGCTTCAGCCTTGTACCTGGTGCAGAGGGTTCACTGACAAAACATCGACACCTAAAACATCCCCATACAACAATATCGAAAACAAAATATCGATGTCATAAATATAGATGTACAAAATATCGTTTTATAAATAAATATTAAATAATAAAATTAATTAAAAAAATAAATAGATTTAATATACATTTCAACAAATATAACAAATAAACTTAACTTAAAAATGTTAAACACACATATAATAATTATTATATATATTTACTGTAAAACAATTAATAAACTATTAATTTTTGTTTCTTTATAATTTTAAAATGATATAAAAATGTAACAAATAAATATATATATATATACATATACCAATAACATAAAATGTATGTTAAAAAACATTCTATTATTAATTAAAACATTAAACTATTTAAAAATATTTAAACTTAAATTTCCCACTCCAGTCAATGCAACAGTAAGGAAAGTGTTGGATAGCGGAGGGGTGATAATTACTATTCCCACTCCAGTGAGTGCAACAGTAGGGAAAGTGTTGGAAAGCGGAGGGATAAAATTTACTATTCCCACTCCAGTCAGTGCAACAGTAGGGAAAGTGTTGGATAGCGGAGGGTTAAAAATTACTATTCCCACTCCAATGAGTGCAACAGTAGGGAAAGTGTTGGATAGCAAAGGGGTAAAAATTACAATTCCCACTCCAATGCATGCAACAATAGGGAAAGTGTTGGATAGCGGAGGGGTAAAAATTACTATTCCAACTCCAGTGAGTGCAACAGTAGGGAAAGTGTTGGATAGCGGAGGGGTAAAAATTACTATTCCTACTCCAATGAGTGCAACAGTAGGGAAAGTGTTGAATAGCGGAGGGATAAAAATTACTATTCCCACTCCAGTCAGTGCAACAGTAGGAAAAGTGTTGAATAGCGGAGGGGAAAAAATTACTATTCCCACTCCAGTCAGTGCAACAGTAGGGAAAGTGTTGGCTACCAGAGGGGTAAAAATTACTATTCCCACTCCAATGAGTGCAACAGTAGGGAAAGTGTTGGATAGCGGAGGGGTAAAAATTACTATTCCCACTCTAGTCAGTGAAACAGTAGGAAAAGTGTTGGATAGTGGAGGGGTAAAAGTTACTATTCCCACTCCAGTGAGTGTAACAGTAGGGAAAGTGTTGGCTAGCGGAGGGATAACATTTACTATTCCCACTCCAGTCAGTGCAACAGTAGGGAAAGTGTTGGCTAGCAGAGGGGTAAACATTACTATTCCCACTCCAATGAGTGCAACAGTAGGGAAAGTGTTGGATAGCGGAAGGGTAAAAATTACTATTCCCACGCCAGTCAGTGCAACAGTAGGAAAAGTGTTGGATAGTGGAGGGGTAAAAATTACTATTCCCACTCCAATGAGTGTAACAGTAGGGAAAGTGTTGGCTAGCGGAGGGATAACATTTACTATTCCCACTCTAGTCAGTGCAACAGTAGGGAAAGTGTTGGATTGCAAAGGGATAAAAATTAGTATTCCCACTCCAGTCAATTCAAAATTAAAAACAAACAAAATATCAACAACAAAAAATATTTAAAAAACAAAATAAATTAAAAAAATATATAAATGTTAAAAATTAATATACAAATATATTTAATATTAAAAACTTTAAAAGAAATACATTATAATGTTAAATACATGTCACAAATACCTACAAATATATTAAATAAAATATAAAAATATTTGCAAACAAACAAATATTTTAGCTAGAAATTATTTATAAACAAAAACATTATTACATACATTTATTGTATTTACATCCTACCCTATAACACCACACAATTCACAAACCACATCTAAATTAAAAATAAAATGTACTTCCATAATTAACATAATTAATTATCAATTAAATAAATATTAATTAAAAAACAAATAAAAACACATAAAAATTAATTAACTTCCCACCCTTTACCCCTATGAACCCTACAACCCACACCTAAAATGTATTACACAATTTCCATATTTAATTTTCAATTAACTCGTTAATATTAATTAACAACTAATAATTAATTAATTAAAAATAAACTTCTTCCCACCCTTTACCCCTATAAACCCCACAACCCACACCTAAAATTAATTACACAATTTCTATATTTAATTTTCAATTAATGATTTGTATTAATTAACAACTATTTATTAATTAATTAAAAATAAATGACTTCCCGCCTTTTACCCCTATAAGCCCCACAACCCACACCTAAAATTAATTACACAATTACCATAATTAATTAATTAATATTAATTAACAACAAATTAATAATTATTTAAAAATAAATTACTTCCCACAATTAACACTATAAAATCTCAATTAAATAAATATGAATAAATAAAAAAATATCATTAATTTATTATAATTAAATCACCTCCCACCCTATTGCCCTATAAACCTACAACCCGCTACAGAACTAAAAAACGCAAAATTGAATTAAAATAAAATTGATAACTACTAAAAATTTAACACATATATTAAAAAACATAAACAATACTTGTACAAAACAAATACATCACATACATTTAAAATATTTACTAAAATACATAACACTAATTAAAAAATCGATATTTTAAACAACTATATTTTTTAAAACAATATTAATGACTTCTATATTTTTAAAAACGATATTTCTTACCTTCAAATCGATATTCTTGACCACGATATTCTTGCTGTTGTTATTTCTGACTCACGATATTTAGTACTCGATATTTCTGTAGTTCGGCATTTCCAACTCGATATTTTGCCTGCACACTGTGCAGAGAGGAAGATGTGCTCACCGGTGGAGCCGCTGCTGCCATTAAAGTCTCTACAAGATGAGATACTTCTCCTGGTATCAACTCTTTAGATGTGGCCACATTCACCTCTTGTACTGCCCCTGTCTTTAGTAGCTTCAGAATAGGGCGCCCCACTTGTGAGGGTGTAGTAACCAGGGGTGTGGGTGCCAGGTTAAATCCTTGGTTCTCCTCCTTTTGCGTCGCAATATCTTCACCCCAATTTGTAGCAGCCCCGTGTGTGCCACGGGTCCCTCAAGAGGTGTTAGCCTTCTGTGGGGCCATCACTGTGTCCTGAAAAATTGCACTACACAAATACAGCCGAGAACTTACAGCCAGAAATGCTGGGCCGTATACTCGGCGCCCACAAAGCTGCAGCATCCGCAAAAAGAGAGAACAGTCCAGGAAAAGCCACAGGGGTCACCAGGAAAACCATCCCTCAGGAATCACTATGAAATTATTAGTGGTCAGCAGGGAACCATGCCGCAGTATCCGCCAGTATCATCCAGTGTCAGTCGATGCTGCGGTGACATCCGATACCCCTCTGCAGAGTTGATGCTCCTCCGCAGTGGTATCTGCGGTATCAATGTGGCGCTGATGCCCCTGCCGGCGAGAATCCGCTGGAGAAACCCCAGTGAAAAGACCGCGTCCCGCACGCCGCCTCGGCAATCACTGGCCTCGTGGTGGTGGCTGTGAGCAGGAAAGCCAGGAATGGAGCGGGGCTCTCAGTGAAATCAACCCGCCATCTCCCTTCCGCCACTCTCGGAGTGTTCAATACTCGTAGAACTCAACACGGGAAACTCATATGATTTGTCTTATCGAACACTTTAGGTCTGGCTCAGATCCACGGAGAGGATTGAGGTTCCATGCCCACAAACTCCCTTCGAATTGCCATCAAATGTTACCACATCACCCAGGTCGCATGCCAACATCAGAAGAAAATCTCTGACCATTTACATAGTGAGAAAGGGTCAGGGGAGAGTTTGTGAATACTTACGAACTCCCACATTTGTGTATGTACTCAAACACACAAGGCACCTTGTAGCACCTACTTCCCATCCAGAGCATGGGAGCTACTTCGGTGTAATTGCATGCAGACTTGACATAAGGTTACACAGGAGTAAGTGGATTTATACCAGGTGGGTTCAATTTTGTGAGAATCTAGCATATATAAATCCAGCCATTTTTGGATGCCATAAAGATACGATTACAACTGTAAATACATTTGATAGTAGGCCAATATCTTTTAATTTATCTGTGTCAAAATACTACTTTTGCAGAATGTGTGTAGTCCTTTTGTTCAGAATCTGAGTGTATACCTTCACTGTAGTGCATCGTAGGTTGTTGTCAATGGTAATGTTGAGGATGCTCCCCTGGTCCTTCTGTACAAATGACTCCCACTGGTCACATAATTAATGTATTGTATGAGCGTATACCATACAGAGACTAATCAACAAAAAGGATGAATATGAACAGGAAGAATACATTACCATTCTCAAGGAAAGATCCAAGAGCAGAGCATACAGCTGCAAATTACATTTTCTTTACTGGCAAATGCATCCCTGTATCATGGTTCGTTCAGCTATGTTTTTTTTGCAGTATGCAAAGTAGTATGTAAAGGAGAACTCCTGTTTTATGTACTCTTACATGCCTTTGTGAATTAGCCCCAAATCATTTAAATTGGTAATAAAATGGTAATATTTATGAAATATTCATATATAGCTAGTAAACAGAGGGCCCGAATACGAGTTTTGGCGGTGTGGGTGGTACTCCACTGCTGCGCCCCCACACCAACCCCTCACAAGGTTCCTGCACGGCATAGACTCGAAATTCCATGCTGTGAAGGAACTTTTGTGCTTGCACACTGGGGGGCATATGTTATGCCCCCTTGTGTGCATGCACAAGCGGAGGAGGCACAGTGGGCCTGTTTCCTCTCCTCCAAGGTTTACATGGAGGAAGAACCGCCATGTAAACCCTGGAGGAGACGAAACTTGTAATATGCTTGGCGGGACCACAGCGGTCCCGCTAAGCGTTTTACAGCCTCTGACCTCCACGGAACGGCGGTTCCCTGGCTGCATCCCCAACTCGTAAAGGGGCGGTCAGACCGCCGGTGCAGTGGTGACTGAACTGCCACTGCCGCGCCCCCACCTCTGGCAGTCCTCAGACTGCCAGACTCGTAATCGGGGCCAGAGAAAGGACCGTGCCCTCCTTGCACTTTTACTAATAGGGAGTTGAGCATTTCTTGGCCACTTTCCAAAGGCATTTAAGAGTACCTAAAAAGTGCTCCTGTAGTTCTTCTTCTTCTACTCATAAAAGCTTTTGTGAAAACCCCAATGTGTCCATGCAACTGCAGAAAAACATGGCAGGGTTGGCTTACCTTAAATATATAAACCCTTAGTCTCTATCACGAGAAAATACTTGTTCTATGTGACTATGTCACTTCCAGATTCTGTACTACATTACACACACTACATGCCTTACTTGTGATTAACAAGACTATGCACTTACTCTGATTGAACATATATGTCTTACCTTGGTAATGCCCAAAGCACCAATATTTGCGCCAAAGGATCCAGTGCCGATACCCGAGCCCCATGCTCCTGTAAGTAAGATGTTGATACCCTGGATGCCAATCCCTCGGTTCACAGCCTGCCTTGTAGGAGGTGGCGCCCCAGCCAGCCGGGCACAGGAGTGAAAGTCCCCTATGGCATCCACCATGGTTGCAATCACTGCGGCCAACATGCCAACTATTATACCCACGTTGATGGTGGGTCTTCCCCACTGGCCTACAAAAGAAAACATTAAAATGCATTTGTTTAAAATATAATTGTACCAAGTGAAAGGATTTGAAGAACACTTTCTTGAAAGACCAATATGGCTCCAACATTTGAAGCTATAGCCAAGTATGAGAAGTGATGGGCACTTTGGGAGAAGCATTGAGGGCCCAAGGATTTCCCCAGTAGTGTCTGACCTTTACTTTGCCCTTTTTACTTTGACTAACACTTACTTCCCTGCAATTAATTCAACAGCAACTTTACTTTGTTGACAGCAATATCATTCCACCCAAAGCATCACAAAAACTACTTCTAAGGTAAATACTGTAGGAAAGTAGGATCTGCTTTCATGGTTACCCCCACTTTTTGCTTGGTTTCAGTTTGTTTTTGACCTAGTCTGACTGGGATCCTGCTTATCAGAACCCCAGTCACTGTGCTTTCTCCCTACACTTTTGTACATCCACAATTGGCTACTGGTGTACCCTTGTAAGTCCCTAGTATATAGTACTACGGTACCCAGGGCATAGGTACACCAGGGGTCTCCAATGGACTGCAGCATGTATTGTGCCATCCATGGGAGTCCACTCAAACTGTGACTACAGGCCTGCCATTGTAGCCTGTGTGAGTTGGTGCTTGCAATTAAACCAATTAAAACCAATAAGTCACCCCTATGGCAGGCTCTTCAGTCCTGAGAACAGGGTGCTTGGATATAAGTGTGAGGATGGCCCTGCATGAGCAGGACACCCCTACAAACCCCAGGTCGAATCTCCAGGCTTTGTAAGTGCGGTCAGTCATTTTAATACATATAGTGGACTACAGTCATTTTGAGATGATTAACTATATAGTGGCTGCACCGAACCCAGTCATGTTTGGTATCAAACATGTTGGAATCATACCCCAACAGCGATTTCAGTGTTGGAAGTATGATCCCATATCCTGGGGGGTTCCCTTGAGGTACCCCCCTGTACTCCTGGTAACAGCCTTTCAGGGTCTGACAGAAAGCTAGTGCTGCTGCCAACCACAGACAATCTCCCTCCTGCTGCTGAGCTAAGCTCGAGCAGGGGAAGGTAGAACAATAGGTTTCCTGTCACAGGGAGTTGTGACCACCTCCCAGAAAGAGCTTAGTGTATTGGGCTGGGGTGGGGGCGCTTGCCAGTGCCACTAGACGTCTTTGAAGGGCACATTTGGTGCCCTTCTTGCATACTCCAGTTTGAGCCAGTTCAGGAAGCCCTTGGTTTCCGCTCTGGCGCGAAACTGGACAAAGTACATGGGAGTATCCTCCCCTCTGTCCAGCCCTTCCTCTGGGAGGGACTCCTGAGTTGTTCCAACCTTTCCCTTTGGGTACGTAAGGGCTTTCCTGTGGGTGGGTCTTTAGATTTGTCGTTGGACAAGACTCAAGACTGAAACCACATCACTCCTCGACCGACTGGTAACTTGGACTTCGATGGACTCTGCATGGAACCGAGACTGCAACAAGGAAGACTCCTGCTGCTCCTGGTCTCACTGTTCTGCAAGTCTTCTTCGTTGTCTGTGTCTGTGCTTCTTCCAGGTTCTTCGACAGACCTGTGGGCATCAAGGACACCTGAAGGAATCTCCGTTGGAATGAAGGAGTCACTCCCCTGCATCTGCAGGCACCGCAATGAAGCTGACCTGTCTGTTGCTCCTGTCGTCCTACAGACTTTCCGAGGCTCAGCAACACAGGTGGTAGTTCTACAACTCCCTCAATGCCTGACCTGTCCTCTCTGCAATTTTGAGGCCAATATCTCTCATCAGATCCGCTGGGACCGAAAGAAAATGGGCCTGACATCAATTAGTATCTAATGGCCACACTAACCGTCCCTCCTGATTGGTTCTTGAAGAATTGTATGTTCCGTTGCAAAGCATGCTGTCTAATGTTTACTCTGTGTAACTTGTGAATTGTCGCTAGTTCGCAAATTGTGGAAATGTGGGAATGTTTGCTGCTTTTAAATCTTTTATCTAGGACAGGCCAAGACAGGATGTTTGCGGGACAGTTTTGTTCAGGAAAATCATTTGTTATGGTATTAGGCATGCTCTAAGTGAAGCCTCTGTTACCTGAACCTGCCAATCTCTTGTTCTCCATATAGATTTTAAATTGACATTGTGCTTACAAAAGTCAAACTCTTGTACAGACAGCTGGGAAATTAAAGATGCAGAATAAAACAGCTTGGTGTCAGTGAGCATAGTTTTCTTAGCCTGTGAAGGTGTGAGTTTATAATAATAAGACTGTGGGTCAATTCGATTGTGACTAGAAAAATATGCACATTTCTGTGCAAATGCTTTTAACTTACACCGTGGCGGTGTAGGGCAGTGTTCTCACTGTGTGTAATTAAATACTGGACGTGGAGAAAGTGGTGACCATAATGGTGAAAACAGAACATTTGATCATAATTGGAACTGCCTTCATACATTTCTCCAGAATGAAAAACACTTGAATGCTGTAGATCGTCTAGCATTTCATGCACTGTATCAGTCTCCCAATCGTCAGAGACAGTACTAGGAGTAATAACGTCATGCAAAGAAATTGTGAATATATATGGTATTTGAATAGATTCAGTTGGTCCAAATACATCATATGATATCTTATCCCAAACAATTCCATCAGGGACCGGAACAGCAGAAATGTTCACCAGGGAAAGGTCTCTGCGCACTTTGTGTGATGAAGAATGGGGTGTTAAAACCAAGTTCACCAGTTCAACAGCAGAGCATTCTGGGAGATCGTGTCTGTTTAGAAGTAGAAAAAGAGAGTCACAAAACCAATCCAGATGAACAGGAAAAGTGATGCAATTGTAATCCAAATGTATATCCATGGAGGGATAAAGTATGTCTTTTTCAGCCGAATGTAAAATACACGCAGTCTACCTCAAGGTGGTAGTGGCTGTTCGATCTATTTTAGGCAGCTCTACAGGCTGTGTAGAACTGGGAGTTGATTAGATTGGGGTTACGTTTCTGTAGATACCATCTTTATTTGTTTGCAGAATTGAAATCTGTGTTTCCATACATGTTGTTTGTAAGTAGGTTGTTGATGTAACGGGAAGAAGTGATTCTTCAGTTATAGCTGTCCCCAGGGGAAGAGAAGAAGCTTCATCGCTGATCAAAGCTTCCATCGGGACTTCCTGTAGAATAGTGAGAGGAGACAGGAAACTACTGAGGAGCCCTCCTGGCCTACTGTGTAGGACCGGCCACATGATGTGGTTTGATGAGATCTATTGACACAAATCTCTTGTTTTTGCAGCCAGCAAGGGGTGATAGAAGTACAGTTCTGGCACTTTCAACAGCTAGGACAGGTACAGGCGCTCTGTAGGATGGCCCAAATTTATTTTTGTGCACTATCTTCCCCAGGACTAGATCACTGATCTTTGGAATCCAACCAGGAGTTGCTGGAGCATCCTTCAGTTCTTCAGTGGCGGTACATTTCTGCTGGACGTTGCTCTGAGCTTCTCAAAAGTTGTTTAAATCCTGTAAAGCATCCAAACGTTCATTGATGTAAAAAGGTGTTTCTGCCCCCACTGTACTGGGACTGTCGAGGTCTGGAATCCACATCTTAACCCCAAACAGGATCTCATAGGGAGTCCGACTACCCAGGGATTTTCTAGGCAGATTGTTGAGGGCTCTCTGGACCCTATACAGGTGGTGAACCCAACTGCGACCTGAACCTAATATCCTAGCTGTTAAAGACTGCTTTAAGTCCCAGTTCTTCCTTTCCTCTACTGCGTTTCCCTCTGGATGGTAGTGGGAGGAGTACCACAAAGTCACACCCAATTTTCCCATGGTATCTCTGTAAGCCCTAGAGGTAAATGCCAGACCGTGGTCCGAATGGAATCTGGCCACTGTGTATGCCCCGATAAAGACTTGCAGATCTTTTATAATAGTTCGGGCGTCAGCCGATCGCTGTGGCCAAATCCATAGGAATCGAGAGCAGGAATCCACTGCTATCAAGATGTATTTGTAAGCCCCATTTGATTGAAAGGGGTGGCAGTGGTCTAAAAAAACAGAAGCCAGAGGCTTGTCTGAGATCAATAGCGGTGTCTGTTGGGGGCGAGCTATGGTGGAAATCTTCATCTGCTGGCAGATGTTGCATTTAAGGACAAAATCTCTAGTCTGTTTGTATAGACCTGGTCACCAGTAGCCTTGCTGCAATAATGAAATTAAAGCTGCCACCCCTGCGTGAACAGATGCTTGGCCTTTATGTGCTGCTAGTATTAACCTTAACCTGCAATCTGAGTTTGGTATTGCTCAATCCCCCACTCCGGGAAATGGAATGTTTTGCGCACTTAATTGGTAGGAGTATTTTGTTGGAAAGCCTTTCAGCAGGTGGGTGCCATCGCGCGCAGCTTTGTCAGCCATCGTAATGTCTCCATCTATCCTCATACTTCAATGAATAATTGCAGTGACTGCAGCAGTTTGCACTGTTGCTTTTGCAGCTTCATCAGCCATGGAATTCGCTACAATGTGTATTCCTACATGCTAATGACTCAGTGTGTGTATAACATGAGCTTGTGACAAACACATTTTGAGTTTAGCCACCTGTCCCCAAAGCAACTTGTGCTTTATAGTGTACCCTTTGGAATCTCTGAATCCATTCTGGCTCCAGTAGTGTAGGTACTCGTTGTAAGACTGGACACAATAATACAAATAACACACTATAACTGTACCCTTTAGAATCTGAATCCATTCTGGCCTCAGTAGTGTAGGTACTCGTTGTAAGACTGGACACAATAATATAAATCACACACTATAAGTGGGGGGAATCCGGGATCCGTATTCTCAAGTGCCAGAATTAGAGCTTTATTTTCAGCCAGATGCACTGTGCAAAAACCTAGTGACTGCGTGTAGGTTTCGTGTGGGTGGAATTCTCCATCCCCAATTCTACCCTTCACGGCGGCGCCCGCTGCAGAGTATTGCTGCTTTGTCCCTACGGCAGGCTATGCTGAACCGTCAGTATAGATGATGTAATCATACTGACTTAGAGGCATGAATTCATAAGGAAGAGGATATTCATTTTCATATTGCAGGTAAGCTTATGTTTGTAATCTACATCTGTGGCTGTAAGAGAGTTGGCCCACTATATCCATCATTGTTAGAATAAAAATTATGCCTTTGTACTGTTTTATGTAAGTTAGCCTTCGCAGCGCCATTTTGTGTACCAGCGCCATTTTGTATCATGATCAAAACTAATTCTCTGCCATTTCTGAGAAACGGCCTTCTTTAGGTTATGTTTCTTCGGAGCTGAGTTCTGCCACACTAATGAATACCCTGTTCTTATTAGCGCATACCTTTCCTCTAGTTGTAAGCCCTCTCCCACTTGTCTAGTGGCGGGCACAGGCAGGATGGCCTTGACTGATAGATAACGTGTGCCTGGCTTCAGAACTGAAACTTCTTTGTAATTTACTGTCCAGCTGCATTTCTCTGGAAAATTCCATGGTGGGCGTGTTTTCATTGATTCTGAAATGTACATAATGTATTGTTATGCTTGCTGAAGTTAGACTCTCTCTGCAGCACTCTTAGCGACTGGGCAGACAGGGCTCTGCTCTGAGCGCACTTTGAATAAACTATTATTGGTTTGTATTCTCCACTGTCTGACCGACTCTTCATTTCGTAGAAGGCAGAGAGGTGGTCGTGAGTGACCAGAGTGACCCTAATCGGGCCACTTCCTTCAGTTGGCGCCCAAACAGGGACTCCTTCAGGTGAGTGGCCCTTCTCCTTCCGCGTACCCGGGAGAGGTCGAGGCCATCGTTAGGGTCGGACGGACGGATCAGGGATCCCTGCACAAAGAGTTTCTGATGCTCGCAGCTGCCCTTCTGTCCGGCCGGACGGTGCCTCGCCCAGTGGTCATCCAGACTGGAGTCCTGAACGGCGAAACCCTTGGATCTGACCATTTGGTCTGAAGAGTCGGCAGTGGAGAATACATTTGTTTTGACCTGCATATATCAGGTGAGTTTGTTTTGGTTTTTGTGGATATGGTACCATTTTGGTTTGTATTTGGTATGGTCTAAAGATCGTCTTTGGGACAAAAGCAATTGCAATTGTTTTGCTGGGCATAGAATAGTGAACCTGTTTTCTTTTGAAAATGCCTAGTTTCAGTAAACTGTTTGCCTTGTGCTGTCGTTGTTACTCTACTGATGCTCAATTAGAAGAAAGTCAGCCGGCGCCTCCAGAAGACACTCCGAATTTTGATATGTATGTGAAGCATGGTCTTGGCCGTATTATGTTTAGTACACTATGGCACAAATATACGAGGGACAATGCCGAATGGCAGTGGCCGTTGACGGGCACTTTTGATGAACAAAAGATTGAGTATTTACAAGAACAGTTGTTTAAGAAAAGAAGTAGGCATTCTATGATAGATTCCCTCAGACCGTGGCAAAAATCAGCTAAGCAGAGACAAATGAAAGCAGAGAAAGAGGCCCAGAAAGGGAGAATGCAGACGCTGACTCAGAAGGCGGTAGCATATGACAGGGAAAAGCAGGAGAAGGGTATTGAATGTGAAGATAGAAGGTTTCGATTACATATTGACAAATCGTATGTGGCTCAGGAGGAAGATGATACTTTTGTGGAAGAATTGTTGGATGGTCAAACCCAGCCTCCATCTGCCCCGCAGAGAATATATCCTACTGTTCCGGCCCCCTCACAGCCACCCGTTACAGTTGCATCTACTGTCTCTGTCCACCGTTGTTAAGCCAACGGCTGTGGCTTTGGCTCCTCCTCCTCCTCCTCTTTCTTCTGTTTCTTTGCCGTCAGTGGCAACTGTGACTGTTAGTACTCCTGCTGCACCTATTGTCTCAGCATCCTTTTTGCCAACTCTTTCCCCCGCGACACAACCCCCAGCGACAATAGTGCCTGTTACTACTGTTGCCTCTGCCACTGTGGTTTTTCATTCTCCGACATTAGTTAGTAGTGGGACGCCGGTGCGTGGATTTGAGGATAGGGATTGGACAAAGTTTAAGGAACGCATGGGACCGTTAGTGAGGTCTGATGTGGGAGATGAAGAGAAACAGGTAATAGCCAATCAGGCTGCGCAGTGGGCCTGAAATCCTATTTATAGTGTAGAGGATGTCTGGGTGACTGGGAGAGATTTTGAGCCTTTTACACAGCAGCATGCCCTTAAACATATGTCAGATACTTTGATTGGTCTTTGGCAGCAGTACTTTGGAGTGGAGGCGCCTCAAATGTTATATGACATTAGAGATCGAGTGTATATTAGTGAATTGGGGCCAGAACAAGTCTTTGCTAATGTTACGACAATCATAGCTTACAGGGGGAGACTGCATGAGAAAAGCCCCAAGTTGGTATCCCAGTTTCCGAGGAGAGAGGTTCATCCTATATATCACCCAGAGATACCAGAGTTAACGGATGGACAAGGTGATGTGACTCGAGCGGCAGTAGCAGCCTGGTTTCAAGAGCAATGGGTTTATACTCCATGGAAAAGAAGTGAGGTTTTGTCCCTTAAACTCATTTGCCTGACACTAGAAAGAATCCTACTGCTTATTATGAAGAGTTGACTGAAGCTGCTTCTTCGACGGTCATGACTCTTGCTGACATTGAAATGTTTTTTGGTCTTCTTGTTCCGGTTGATATTTGGAGGCAGGTTCATACCCAAGATCATGTTCCGGAGTTGGGTGTTACTCTGGATCAAATTAAGGCATGGGACCAGGAAAGAAAGCCAGGTGATAAGCCTTGGGCAGAGATACTTGCTTTGCCAGGCCACATCATTTCATACATGCATTCTCTTATTCCACCGAGAAAGGTGGACTGGGATAAATTGTCAACTTGTCGACACCAGAAAGATGAGAGTGTGTCTGATTTTTTCACTCGATTTGAAGGTACATTTTTAGATTATAGTTGACAGGATTTGTCCGTTGAGGGAGGTGTTCGGTTGTTTGTCAATAGATTCGTTTCTAACTTGCTTCCTGAAATTGCGACTCGATTGCAAGCTTCTGAGAGTACCTGGTTCACCTCCTCTCCCTCTGTTATTTTGAATATGGCACAATATTATGAGCATAGGGATAATGAGGAAAAGGCGAGGACAGAGAAGAGGCATAAGGATTTAAAGACACAGGTGTTGTTACAGCAGGCTTTTAGAAGGAATGGGAGAGGACGTGGTGGTCCTGGTCGACAGCTTCCATGCACTACTAGGCAGCCAACAACTACGTCTTTGGGTCCGAATCAGTGTGCGTACTGTAAAGAGGAGGGACATTGGCGTAGTGAGTGTCCTGTGCTTTTGCAGAAGGTAGCAGCCCCTAGAGGATGAGGTTCTCGTGGTCGGGGTCATGGAGCTGGTGGGGCTGATAGGGCGCAGAGTGCTGCACCCTCACAGGGTCGTTCTGATAATAATTATTTTGATGACCCTCGAGATGGACAGTACTATCATGATGATTACGATATGGATGAAGTGACAGGAATGTCTTATAGCTAGGACAGCCAGGGGCAGAGTGTGGGACCAGTTCCGATACCTGTAGACCAGCGTGGTCCTTATGTAACAGCGGAATTGCAAGGTTCGACTAAGGAATTCTTGGTGGACACAGGTGCGACAACAAGTTCTGTTTCTCGAAATATGGTCCCTGGGGCGGCTCTGTCTGGCCATAATAATGTGTCGGTTGGTTTCTCTGGTGTACCGGTTGTAAGCCCCATTTCAAAACCTCTTGCTTTGACTATTGGTCCTTTCACTGTGGATTCGCCATTTTTACTGACATCTAATTGTGGTAAAAACTTGATGGGTTTGTTAAAAAAATTGCATGCCACAATTTATTGTTCTCCGGCAGGTGTCTATATGACTATGGGTCCAGATGTAGCACGCGTTAAGCAGTGTTTGTCCAAAGATGCACCCCTTCCTGTTGAGTTTAAATATGTGCCACCCTCTTTGTGGGCGACAGGCGACACACATGTGGGGTTGTTGCAGATATCGCCGGTTTCAATACAGGTTAAGGATGGTGCTATTTTGCCTCATATCCCTCAGTATAAAATACCGCAGACAGGGGAGCGAGCTTTATTGCAAATTATACAGGATTTGATTAGGAAGGGAGTGGTTGAGGAGACAACTACTAATATTTGAAATAGCCCTTATCTTCCAATTCCTAAAAGGGCGCCCTCCGTTTCTTCTCATGACCATGAAGATGTTTATCGTTTTGTGATTGATTTGCGCGAAGTTAATAAAATGGTGAACCCTCCGTTTTCAGTGGTTTCTGACATTACTACTCTTTTGACAATGATTCCTTCTACTGCTAACTTTCTCTCCGTCATTGACTTGAAAAATGCATTCTTCAGTATTCCTATTCATCCAGATAGCAGGTATTTGTTTGGTTTTACCCTAGCTGGTAGGAGCTTTAGATTATGTCGAGCTCCTCAGGGCTATACAGAAAGTCTGAGTATTTATAGTCAAGCATTAAAGAGCCAGTTGGATTCCCTTTCGCTTCCTGCAGGTTATGTACTAGTGCAGTATGTTGATGACTTGCTCATCGCTTCAGACACCAAACAAATTTGCAAAGACAGTACGGTCAAATTGTTGTTGCATGTGGCCCAACATGGCCATAAGGTGTCTCTTTCTAAATTTCAATATTGTCGACAGGAGGTCACCTATCTAGGCCACCTACTGTCGAAGGAGGGTAGGAGATTGACCCCGGAGCGCATCAGTACCATTGTTAAAATGCCCGTTCCACAAACTCAGAAAGATGTGCGCGCTTTTATAGGTATCACTTCCTACTGTCGGCAGTGGATACCTAGCTACTCACTATTAATCAACCCCCTGCTTGCTCTAACATTAAAAGACGTGCATGAGCCCCTGCCTTGGATGCCTGAATGTCAGCAGTCGTTTGAGCAATTGAAAACTGCGCTTTGTTCGGCTCCAGTACTTGGCACCCCAGACTACACTAAACCGTTTGTGTTGTACGTCCATGAGATGGCTGGTTGCGCGCTTTCTGTTTTAACACAAAAATTTGGAGATAAGCAATGGCCGTGTGCTTATTTCTCTGCTGTCCTTGACCCTGTCGCACGAGCCCTCCCGAGCTGTCTAAGAGCGGTCGTGGCTGTGGCCGTCTCGATAAGACAATCGGCTGGACGCGTACTTGATACTGACCTCACAGTTATGGTACCCCATGCTGTGGATACACTTTTGAATAAGACCAAGACACAGCACCTCACCAGTGCATGTCTGACAGGCTATGAATTGACGTTGTTTGCAAAACATATTACGATTAAAAAATGTGCCACTCCCTTCTGAGAAAGGTGAGATTGATAAACATGACTGTATCTTCTGGACGGAAGACGAGACAAAAGGGCGGAGAGACCTGACTGATGTTCTCTTATCTGACCCACAAGGGGAACTATATGTTGATGGCTCTTGTTTTAAATTACCAGATGGCACTACAACAGCTGCATATGCTATCACCACACTGCGTACAGTAGTTGAGACATCACGAGTTCCTTACCAATCGGCTCAAGCTGCGGAGCTTGTTGCTTTGATACGAGCTTGCAAATTGAGTGAGGGATTGGTTGTCAATATTTATACTGACAGCCAATACGCCTTTGGAGTCGCACATAATTTTGGGCGACTCTGGGCGGAGAGAGGGTTTCTCACTTCACATGGCACTAAGATTCAGCATGGGCACCTTATACTGCGGCTTCTATCTGGTTTGACGCTCCCTAAGAAGTTGGCTATAGTAAAGTGTAGTGCCCATCGGAAAGTCACTGATGATGTAGCGAGGGGAAATGCTTTTGCAGATCAGACAGCTAAGGAAACGGCCCGGACCAAAATGAAAAGTATGTTTGTAGCAGGTCCTGTAGGTGGGTGCCCTAGGTTACTATGTTCGAAGACACTCTTGAGAATGTGAAGGAGATTCGAAGCGAGGCCACAACAGAAGAGTTAGCAGTGTGGCAAGAAAGTACAGCACAATTGAACGATGAGGGATGTTGGATTGACAAGTCAGGGAAGCAGAGATGGATGTTGCCAGATGCATATGTTCTCCTTGTAGTTACAATGGCCCACGGCCCAGCCCACATTAGTGCTAAGGGTATTTGCAAGTTGTTAGATCCTGTATGGCAGAATGATAACATTTCGAAGACTGCTGCACATTTAGTGAAGTATTGTATGTTGTGCATGATGCACAATCCAGGAAAAGGTACTCCTACCCCACCCGGTATTTTCGCACCACCTACTTTCCCTTTTGAAGTCCTTAAGATGGACTTTATAGAAATGGAGCAGTGCAATAATCTGAAATATGTTTTAGTGGTTGTTTGTGCTTTCAGTAAATGGGTTGAAGCCTATCCCACTAAAGACAATACAGCTGTTACGACTGCAAAGGTACTCCTGAAGGAGTTCTTTCCTCGTTTTGGCTTGCCCCGTTTGATTTGGAGTGATAACGGAAGTCATTTCAATGCCAAGGTCATTCAGTTAATCTGTGATCGTTTGCACATAAAACAGAAGTTTCATGCTGGAAACCACCCGCAGTCAGCAGGTTTGGTTGAGAAGTACAATGGTACTCTCAAACTGAAAATGGCAAAGATTCAGGAGACAACGGGGTTACAGTGGCAGATGCTTTACCATTAGCACTTTTCTCAACAAGAACTACAGCACATTCTAGGACAGGATTGTCACCATACGAGGTCGTGTTTGGATGCCCGGCAAATGTCTGGGGCGTCTCCCGTCCTCGACGGTTCTCTGATATTGAGTACCCCTTGTTAATTGATTACCTGTGCCAGTTAACTGAAAATTTGCGTTCTATTAACCAACAGGTCCGTGAGTCCCTGCCAGCTACACCAGAGGGGCCCGGACACAATATTCAGCCTGTCGATTTCGTCCTCGTTTGTAATTTTCAGAGGAAGAAGAGTTTGGAGCCGCGCTGGCAGGGGCCACTCTAGGTTTTGCTGGCAACTCGCACTGCCATTAAAGTTTCTGGATGTAAGAACTGGGTTCATGCCTCCCATTGTAGGAGGGTGCCCCTGCTGTTACCCTATGATCACTGGGTCAAGGAGGGGGTAGCTGACCAGGAATGTGAGCAGATTCCTCGTTTTGTTCCATTCAGCGACGCTGTCCTCACATGGACGCAAAGTGACAAGGAGAATGATGACATCCTGAACGAGGCTGTCACACCAGAGATAAGAGCTATTCAGGAACCCCTTTTCACTGATCCCTCTGTGCCTGGAGTCACCAGGTACAATCTGCGACCTCGGCTGAGGAATAGTGCACAAAAGGAGAAGTCAGATTACACATGGATGGACTGTGCAAGTTAGGGTGTACTTTGCTGTAGTACCAACGGAGTTAGTTTAGGGTGATGTGAGATTTGTGCACTGTTGTGACAGTGGACAGGATACATTGAACGTACTCCCTTGGAGGGGGGTACATTATCCTGATCGGCATGGGATACATCAAGAGCTTAGGACAGAGCAAGCTCCACCGCCGGTGCTCAAGAGCACCAACATTTTTGATGAACAATAGGAGCCTGTACCAGTGAGGCTCTGACGGACTTCTCTTGCTGGAAATTTGCCCCCTTGCTTTATTATTCACTATGCACCCCTTTGGCAGAATGGTTGCTGACGAAGAGCAGCCAGTAATTCCCATTGTTCACGTACGAAAAGTTTGGTCTATTAAGCAAAAAGTGCTCTGTGCTGTTCTTGTGTTACTACTTTTGTTGATTCTGGGTGGGGTGTCTTAGGTTTTGGAATGTGATCAGAATGCACCATCATGTACTAAATGCAAGATTGTTTCTCAAGTTCGTACAAAAAGGACTGCCCGAGTAATTTATTTCTAGACACACATAAAAGGTTCTTTGGAGAAGGTACTGCTTGCTATCCTACTGAGTCTGTTACTAGCTTATGGACTGCATATCCATTGACACTTGTTAATTATACTTGTACTCGGCCCCTTTGTTTCGTAGAAGTAAAAGGAACATTTGGGTTCGGTTATCCAGGCCCATGTCTGTATTATCGTAAGCCACGGTGTATAGGTTACCCAGGATGTAACAACAATACTTATTGTGATAATTTCTATATGGAAAAACAGAATGTAACGTTGGTGGGTTGGCAGTACAAGGAGTTGACTGTTCCCCGAGAGGCTGGTTATTACCCCGCATGTTGTTAATTTTACTGACCTCATTTTGTATGTCAACTGCTCAGGAATAGTTTTGCGTTTGGGCACATATTCTAGGGTAAACCCAAAAGACCCCAGTACCATTGGGTGGAATTCTAGGTATGCTGCTGTGGATTATGATAGGCCCATCTATGCGCACCCAGGGTTTTTCTTTTTATCTAATGGGACTTATTCCAATATGCACAACGGTACAAATGATGTGGCCCTTGGGATGGTGTTGCCTCAAAGCGTGCCTTGTAAACATGTGAAGCCTAAGGTCAGATGGATTAAAAGAACACTGACCAAGGAATTTTGTGAAGGGGTGACAGACCTTGAGGTCAATAATTATAGTAACGGTATAACTTTTGGGTATATTCTTTCCTCCATTATTACATTTGGTGGTACCGCTATGGCCAGGGGTGAAAGGGCTAGGGAATACTTTGGATGTAAGCTGCAGAAAATGTATAATTCCACAGTGGCGGCTCTGCGTGACATCACCACCCAATTAGAAAGTATGCGGATATATTCCGAGCAAACCAGATATACTGTTGACTTCATCCTAGCTAAGAGCGGTGGTGTGTGCACAGTAGTAGGAGACCAGTGTGTAGCCGGGATCACTAATATGGAAAAGAATATTACCCAACATATTTTAGACATCTTGGAAAATGTTAAAGGAATGGAGAGCGGAAATTGGAGTTGGTCCCTCTTTGGCAGATGGGGTTGGATCCTTGAAAGGGTGATCTATTTTGTTGTGATTCTGATTACTTGCTGTGTGTTGGTGCAGTGCCTCCCCTTATGTTGCTCTTAGTGCACCACCCTTCTCGCCCCTAAAAGAATCTCAATCCATGATACCAAGGCAACAATTATGAATCAAAAGGAAGTGAATGATCTCATGCAGATTGATGAAGGTATTTTGAGACATCTTCCCTCCTTACTGTTTCTCTCCCTAAAGCTGAAAACATGGAAAGCTCCTAAATCAATTTACTATGTTTTCTTGAATGATATGTCTTTTGTTATCATATATAATTGCTTAGCTCATGCTAAAAGGAGGGTCTGTTAGAATAAAAATTATGCCTTCATACTGTTTTATGTAAGTTAGCATTCGCAGCGCCATTTTGTGGACCGGCGTCATTTTGTATCATGATCAAAACTAATTCTCTGCCATTTCCGAGAAACTGCCTTCTTTAGGCTATGTTTCTTCTGAGCTCAGTTCTGCCACACTAATGAATGCCCTGTTCTTATTAGCGCATACCTTTCCTCTAGATGTAAGCCCTCTCCCACTTGTCTAGTGGCGGGCACAGGCAGGATGGCCTTGACTGATAGATAATGTGTGCCCGGCTTCAGAACCGAAACTTACTTCTTTGTAATCTACTGTCCTGCTCCATTTCTCTGGAAAATTCCATGGTAGGCGTGTTTTCATTGATTCTGAAATGTACATAATGTATTGTTATGCTTGCTGAAGTTAGACTCTCTCTGCAGCGCTCTTAGCGACTGGGCAGACAGGGCTCCGCTCTGAGCGCAATTTGAATAAACTATTATTGGTTTGTATTCTCTACTGTCTGACCGACTCTTCATTTCGTAGAAGGCAGAGAGGTGGTCGTGAGTGACCCGAGTGACCCGAATCGGGCCACTTCCTTCATCATGGATGTAATTATTTCGCGTTCGAAATGCTGGCTTTTGTGACAGCCTTTAAGGCTGGAACTTGAGTCACGACAATAATGCATTTCCCCTGAGCTAATGATTTTTCTCTCACTACAGCAGTCTGTACTGCCATCAGAATCTTTTCTGTTGGTGCAAGAAATATCTCTGCATTGGTGTATAAATGCGATTTATATGCAATTGGTACAGTGTCTCCTTCATTTAATGTGGCATAGGTGTATCCTGATGCACCCACAATTATACGGATCACCAGGTTTGTGGTGGTGTTCACACGTGTGTGTAAGTGTTTTGATGCTAACATGCCAGCTTGTACTGACGCAGTATTTGTGTGTGTTCAGGCAAGATAACACACAAAATACACTGTCCAGCATTGTGTAAGGTGAATACAATCAATTTAGCATATTTTATGATAAAGTTTTTATAGCGGCATTCTATTTTTATTATACTGGTTTTAATGATGTATTTATGTTTTGTTGCATATATCTATTTTCATCTTGATTTTAAATGTGTTTACTGCTAATGCATGGGATTTTTTATATAATTGTAATGAGTATGAACTTTGATGGCAGAATGCCGAATAAAGTTTTGTAAACAGCAGTGTGTGTTCAGATGCCCAATGCGTAGTCAGGAATGTATGTTCTGGCAAAGCTCAGGAAACCCAATATTGATTGATTGGAGTTTCTTCAGTGTGTTTGGTGGTTGTACAAGCGCATACTTCTCGAGGAAGTGTGTCGTTAGGCTTCTGCCTTCACTTGACAACTCGTATCCTATGAATAGGACACTGAGAGGGGCTATCTTTGATTTTATTCAATTTAATTTCTAGCCCATGTGAGCAAATCCTAAAACAATGTGATCTACTCTAGCCAAGTGAGCTGAAAGGTCATCATCCGTCAAGTATTTGTCATCGACATAGGACAATGCCTGGTGATCAAATTGTTGCAAAAGGGTTGTAACCCGGGCTGAAAACAACCCTGGGCTGTTCTCATACCCTTAGGGCAATCGACAGAACTGCTTTTGAGAACCTAGCGTACTGAATGCTTTCATGCACTATGTTTTGGCAGAAAAATCCATTGGAAATGTCTAAAGTGGTTTTGTATCTTTTTCACACTATGGTATTCATTAGTGCCACGCTGTGCGCATTTTGTACAGCAAATGTGTGTGTAGGTGTGTTTAAATGTCTGTAATCCAATACTAGACAATATGAATGGCCTGGTTTCATTACTGGAAACAAAGGATTATTCATAAGGGAGGTGCAACTTTCAATTACACCTTGGCATTCAAGTTGTTTGAGTATTTCTTTAACTTGTTTTTGTCCTCATTTTTAATGGGGTATTGTCTTTGAAGTTTTGGGGCTGACCTCACTGGTATGATGTGATATGGGAAACCATCATCCCACCCCACATGGTTGTGGTATAATGCATGACCTTTTGCTAAAGCCCATTCCTTAGAGTATGAATGTTTTACTGCATCTGGGATAAGGTCAGAAAAGCAGGTAAAATTACTGTTTCACCCTCAGGGCAGTCCATAACAAACTCTAGTGCCCATTCCTTTTCAGCCAAGAGAATGTCATAGCCGAATGAAAAGTTCTTTCAAAAGAGAACATTAATGGGATGTTGTATTTCCCCCTCCATCTGGAGTTGCATCTCATATAGTTGATGCGGAAAACTCACTCTCCTATCCCGGTGTTTCCACTTGGATATTGTCACTCATAGCCACCGCTGCCAGACACTCCATAAGATGTCGGCGAGCTATCGTGACTTCTCCTGCGATTTCCAGCATGTTCAAAGCCCATTCCCCACTCAGAAGCTGTGTCCTCAATATCCGTGGCATGCTTGATTTTAGGGCCAGCCACCTTATTCTTTTTGAATTGAGGCTTGGACAATTTAGGTTTGTCTTCCTGTTTAGTAAAGTCAGATGAGCGTTGTGAGTCCTTCTTTGGTTTCCAGTACTCCTCTGATCTGTGCTCTGATCGTCTCCCTCTCTCCTAATGTTTTTTGGAAGAATCCTGAAAGGAACGTGTATCAGTATCCTGATACCTATCAGGTGTTTTAATATTTTCACGGTTACACAGATTATAGCATTTTTTAGTAGACTTGTGTTGGGGGGATCCACCTCGTGTTTTAGTCTTTTCTTTATTTATCTTATTATTCCACTTCTTAGTAGAAGAGTCTAATGCCTGCTTCGAGTTATCCGTTCCAGAATTTCCCTTAATTTGTGGTTTGCTAGGCCTGGTTCCCAAATTATCTGTAACTATTGATGCATAAGTTTCCTCAATAATTGTTTGCAATTTTTGCTCCCGTTCTCCCGGAGCCAAATTTGCGAATCGCTGGTGTATAGCCAACGCTGCTGCGTCCCCTTTAATGTTACTTAACATTATGGCTGATACTGCGGCAAAGTTACCCATCAGTTACATCCCCAAATCCAGGGCAGGGGCTGCCCCGTACTCATTTTGTATCTGTTTAAACTTTGGCAAAACAGCTAATGATCATCAAGCTGTTAAGGTGGCCGCCACATGTTTTACCATCCTGAAGTGGCTAAAAAAGATCATTTGGATGCTGCCAGAGCCCACCCAGAGAACGGTAGTCCAGGCGCTAATCACCTCAAGACTGGACTACGGTAACATTCTCTACCTAGGGACCAACAAGGAGGTGACTCGCAGGCTGCAAATGGTTCAGAACTCTGCTGCAAGATTACTTTGCCGGGTTCCTAGAGCCACCTCCGTCTCCTGTCACCTGCGGGACCTGCACTGGCTCAGGGTTGAGAACCGAATTAAGTTCAAAGCCCTGAGCAACATGTTCAAAATCAAAATAGGTGTAGCCCCTCAGTATCTGCAGTCTCTGGTCTGTCCCTATGTGCCTCCTCAATGCCTTCGTTCATCTACCCAAAAGAAATTCTCTGTACCCAGAGTCAGACTATCTCGGATGGGTGGTAGATCATTTGCATACCTCGGTCCCTCCCTCTGGAATTCCCTTCCCACATCTATTCGGAACGAAACAACGTATGTCCAATTTCGCAAATCATTAAAAACTTGGCTTTTTAACCAGTAATCATTTAAGCTGCTATATATTCCTTGGTCTGCTCGGCACCGGGAAACCCTTTTTGGGTAGCTGTTGCGCCTTATAAATTTAATTAATAATAATAATAATAATAATAATGAAGGTGTACTTTGTGTTCTGGTATATACTGAGCAAAGACTGTACCCCTAGTGGTGCATTCTTCCACCGGGGGAGCCATCCCCATTGGCAAGCATATTGTGAGAATTCTGTTTCTCCTGAGGTCCCATATTGGGAAACACTGCTTCAAGCTGATTTGTTTTTTGTGCAATCCAGAACGGAATTTTCTCCCATCTGATGGGAATTTTACCCATGACTGCATTGATAGTCACAGGACTAATTCCAAGTGTAGCCAAATGTGGATGTGCAGCTTGCCAGCCCTTGCAGGATTTATTGTCATTGTTCTCACGACAAATTGGGTTAAACATCTATATGTTTTAGCAAGATTTGTATATAGCATACATAGGTCTGCAGATGTCAGATTTCTATATCTGGGTATGGTGTGTAACCGGCTAAGACTGGCCATGTTGCTCCCTCATTGCCAAGGGGACCTAGTCTAACATTGTTGTGTGTATGTGGTAGGGTACCTCAAACCAATTTTGGTGTTCTTGGTATGTTAGTGGTATTTTTAGAGCTTCAGAAGCTGTGTAGTTGTTAGGAACTGCAGCCTCAGTGTATGTTTGAAACTGTCTTGTTTGTGCTTCTGCTGCTTGAAATTTAACCTATGTATAGAATACCTCTGTCCTGAATGTTTCGTGGGCCTCAACCACGAAGGTAACGTCCCCACCCGTAAGGTGTAGTCAGTGCTTAATTTGTAAAATATGAAGTGCAGGTGCTCAAATCTTTGTCGGAGGCCACACCTACTTTTCTCTGGCTCCACCCACTGCCTCCACTGGCTCCACCCACTCCCTCAATTAGCTCCACCCACATCCTCAACTGGCACTGCGAAAAGTCAGATGAATTTCAGCAAGGGAGCCTTCCTCATAGTAAGATTTTGATAGGAGGCTTCCGGTATTACAACAAAAGCAGGGTGAGGTGGCAGTGTGCAGAGTTAGTTACACACTGTGATTCACAAAAATTATTAATTAATTGACAGACCAGCCCCCATTCTGGGCAGAGCAAGCAAGCGCAGCAAGCTTAACGACTACCACAGGTGTTTGCATGGGGTAATTCTCCCCTCAAAAAACTTTTTGTAAAAAGAAAAACCAAAATGGTGCACAACACATTTTCCATTACATATTTAGCTGTATCAACTTTCAAAGCATAGTAAATCGTAAATGATGACCCGACATAAGCACCTAGGCCAGAAAGCAAGGAAATGTGTGTCACACATAAGCATCCATTCCAGGCCATAAACCGTGGAAATGTCACACATAAGTCCCCAGGCCAGAAAGCATGGAAATCTCACACATTTACTCAGACAAGGAAACATGGAAACGTCACACAAAGGCACCCAGGCCAGAAATCATAGAAACGTCACACAAAGGCACCCAGGCCAGAAAGCATAGAAACGTCACACAAAGGCACCCAGGCCAGAAAGCATAGAAACGTCACACAAAGGCACCCAGGCCAGAAAGCATAGAAACGTCACACAAAGTCACCCGGGCCAGAAAGCATGGAAATGTCAAAGAAAGGCACCCAAGCCAGTGACGCTGGAACAATTTTCAGAGTGTTGGTGCTGCCCTCAATGTTACATCACTGAAGAAGTCATAAGACTGTGAAAAATCCAAACATCACACTAAGGACAAACATAGCAAATGAGCCTTGCCCATTACGGCGAAGGTGGTGAGAGTGTGATATGTTGCAGTGGAGCATTTAGAAGCCCACTGCTTGTTGAGTGGTTTTGGTGAACTTAACTGTATGAACCAAATCTTTCCACAAACTTAAACTCCCCAACCCCAAGTGCCTCAACTTCCTGCTCTAGCCAGTGCTGTGGTACAATTCCTGCATATCGGCTGATGCTTTGGACAGTTGAGTAGCTACCAGACATTGCTAGTTGTTATTTGTTAATGATATGTATGTAGGCATAGCTCTACTGAAACAGCGGTAACGATTCAAGATGACTTGACACAGGTCTCTGAAGCAAAGTGAGTCCTGTGAGGAAGACAGGTTGTATAGGGACCCTACTCCTGCCGTCACATTCGGTATGTTTACTTTGGTACCTCCAGGGCTTGGCACTTTAACTTAAGGCAATCTCAGGAATGGGCTGGCGAGGTGAGTTGGCATCCTCGAAATGGGAAAAACTGACTTGCCCAGATCCGAAAAGCAGACCTGTGCCTTGGGTTAAACAAGGCCTCAAGGGCACTTTGCAGGCAGCATGTAGGCCCCTGTTTAATGGTAAGAGTGAAACTGCAAGCTATCCCGAGCCTCTCCCAGAGATGCTGTGCTGGCAGGGATTCTTTGTTGAGCTTCCTGCAACAGCTGTGTGTTGTAGCTACTATTAGGTGTGTATTAGTGAGGGATAACTTTACATCTATGTTTGGGCTTGAGCACCTGTGCAGACTTATTAACACATCAAACTTACACATTTGAAAAATAAACTTCAATGTAATGACATTCGGGAGTAAGAAACGAAGGCCTAAAGTATTATAGATAATTTGGACTACAGTTTTGTTGCAGGCCACACTAGAGAAATATTTTTTCTCCGGAGCAAAATAGAGTACATTTTCACCATAACCATGTTGTCCTATAAATTAAAAACATAGCTTAAAGTTGTTGAACAATCACAGACGTGTAACGCCCTGTTTGGGAGCATAATGTAGCGGAGTCCCCAGTATTCTCTCTCTTACTTGCTTCTATTTTTCTCTCTAAATCTCACCACCACACCCCCTGTCTACCTCTAACTCTAATTGTCTTTACTTTAGTTTCTCTCACCTACCTATATCTACACAGTATTGACAAATATACATACAGATAAACAGTGCATTGTAATAATGTGAACAGAGATATGGGCCTTTTTAGTAGAGCATCTCAATATTATGAAGAGAGATCATGTGCCTCCTTTAGCGGAGCACATTAGTAATGTGGGGGAGCTGCAACCACAATTCAGCAGGGCATCTAAAAAGTCCCAAACTTGAGACATCTTAGTGACACAGACAGGTTCTCATCAGCACTACCATGGCAGTACTGTACCATGGTGCACAGCAGCACCGAGTGGAGAATCTTTTGCCGCTCCAATGGCAGTGCATTGTGAATGATGGCATGCCCAATGCATACACAGTAATATCAGCTTGCCCTTACGTACAATCAACAGCAATCCCCATGGGTGCCAGTGGCACCATGCGCTGTCTATAGCGTCCGCGCTACTGCCATAGTGCTATAGATAACATGGGAGTATTGCAGCCCTCTCAGCATGGACCTGAACCACCTAGCTATGACCCTCATCTCATGTACCAATCTTCGCAGGCTGTATAGACCCCGAGCTTAGCGAGCTATCATCTGTAGCAATGGCATCAGCAGTCTCGGCACATTGCAAGCTGAAGTGTCACTTCCAGCACTTTTTCAGTAAAAAACCTGTGTACAGCGTGCCTGTGTATGACCGGCGGCTAGTACTAGTCAGCCGCTGGTCAGTGCATCTCATCACTCATGCTACTACTACCACACGGTGACGTGACCTGCTGCGACCGTCACGCCACCACCAAGCGGAACATTATGCCTTCGCAAAGGTTGCTTCATTTCACTCTAAAATAAACAACACACAATGTTCTCTCTTCTGTTACGAGAGAGATGTTACTTCTTGTGACCTTATTCAAAATAAGGACGCTTTGATTCCAGGGCCAGGCAGTCAGTCACATGAAGCAAGCAACCCAGAGAAATGCAGCTGCAGGCATCTTGTCCTGCACGGGGCTAAGCTGTACAGTTTGAGAGAAGCGGCCATCAGCACTGCGTTTGCGATGACAGCCTGAGCATATGGCTAGTGCTCCGGTGTACGAAAGAACTGGCAGTGTCTGGATGCGCTGCTAATGAGGGCTCGTAAGTGTCCTGCTTCTGTACATAAAGAAGTTGACAGCGTTACAGACAAGCACATAGTGCCGATAACGAATGACTTGTATTGTATTGGCCCGGCTATAAGCAATGAAAGGGAGAGTCTGCCAGTGTATGCATATAACCTAATAATGCAGCTGGATCTGTGCTGGTATTAATAAGTAAAGGGAATGAATGAGAATTCATGCGTCGTGGTTGAGGAGCAGCGCGCATGATATGATGGGCTAGTGGTAGCACTCAGTTTGTGCTGATCGTAGGGTCACGGGGCAGGCGTCAAGTAGAGCTGGTGGTGAGGACCAGGCAGAGGTTTAAATATACTGATATTGAGTTGCTGTCAGAATCAGCTGCATGCTGGGGGTGTACTGCCCAGGCTGCTTGGGGTCTAGGTTTTCGTTGGCATGGCAGTGACAATGCCATCTAGTGTATAGGGATGGGAAAACACTCAAGGGCTTGTGTATATATCCTGGGGATCCTTGCACTCACCCCAGCGGCAGCTGCCAATGACCAGTTTCTGCTGCTGCTGCTGATCTCCTCCAGCATCCAGGGCCGTTCACAGATGGCCTCGCTCCGCTCTGAGCGTGAGCCCCCACCGCCACTATGCTACTCTTAGTGGAATGGCAGTGGTACCGGCTCCACCCCTGTATAAGATTAAATTCCACATTCACACAGGAATGTGTTCAGGGTCTGATTACTGATGGATTCAGAGGGTGGAGGCACGCTCACTCCCAAACAAAAAACAGTATTGGTTGGTTCTGCGTGGGTCACGCCACCGCCACCCACGGGGGGGGGGCATATTCATGATCATGGTGGCATGGCGGCTACGCTACTAAGTACTTAACTAATTTGCCTTCTTCAGTACTGAGTAGGTTACTGTAAACTTTAGCTGTTTACCGGTTCGTTCGTGGCGGGCCGGGTGGCCGGCCCGGGACACACACTGACTGCAGTGCACTGCCTTACGCTGCTTGCAGCTTTATTAACTCAACTGATTAGGCCTGCAAGGCCCTGCCTCACCTGGTGCTGTTGCATGCCTGGCTCACAGGCGCGCGGCAAACACACTTCACTGGGAGTAGATTGGGGGACCAGTAACTTGAGTGGGACTGACTCACTCGGGACTCTGTGCACTGCCACTCACTGTCTTAGGCTGCTGCGCAGCTTTATTAACTGATTAGGCCTCCAGTCGAGGCCCTGTCTCACCTGGTGCTGTGTTGCCAGGAGTACTGGCTACTCGGCTCTCAACGCCAAAGTCGTCCGGGTCGCGCTCAAACTTAATTGAAGACAGTGAGTGAACGCATGGCCGTTGAACCACGATGACTCGGTGGTCGGGTGCGGCCGTGCGGGTATGCTGGGGCCGGGCGTGGCAATGAGGCGAATGCGTGCGCAGTCCACAATCTGAAAAAATCTGCGCAAGCTGCCTGCTGCCGCGCACCCAACCCCCAAATCCAGCCTAACACTGTCCCGCCCAGTGGGCGGCAACACTAAAGTTAAGCAGGGCCGCGGCCGCTGGGCCGCCAGTGCCAGTGCCAGTGCCACTGACACTGTCTGCATCAACATATCAACTTAGATTGAGACAGTCACAGACACAGTAGAAGTCAGACTGACTCGGGATTCGGGTCGGGAGAAGGACGACGTCGACGAGCAGTAGGAGCAGACAGTACTGCGTTGCGGAGCCTGCGGATTGCGGACGAGAAGTAGTTGAACTGTTCTGAACACAAGTTCAACAGTAAAGTAACACTCTGTGCCACTGCCAAGTCCCGTGGCCGTAGCGAGGTACCTAAATTACTATCAAATCAATTACGTGCAGCAATGCGTGTAGACCCGGCCCTGATAATTAGGTGCCGGTGCTAAGCACCGGAAAGCACCGGCACAAATTAAGCACTGGGTGTAGTCCACGTTGCAACAGCATTTGTGTAACCACATATCTACAGTTCACTGGTATGTTAGTTGCTGCTCCTTTGTCAGCCATATGAATATGTGGAACACATAGAGGGTACCTCAATGGGGTGACACTTTGGAAGGTTCAAGATTGAACAACCTACAGTCAATACATAGGATTTACCTACTCAGCTGAGGAGGATTTTTACGTAACACCACGGGCGTCTCCGGTTAAGAGGTAAATAGGTTCTTTGGGTATACCAAAGAAAATGACTTCTATGAGAACCCAAGCTAGAATTCTGGCGGCGCCATGTCATACGGCTTATACTTTCCCAAGTAAAACTGTGCATTTGTTGGACAATATAAACGTCAGAACTGTGCGAGACTGATTCTGAGCACACCATCAGGATATGTTGGCCTTAGTCCTGCTAGCTCACAGTGCACCACCTGTACACCAAAACCTGACAAGGTACCAAATGGATTGTGCAACCTTGGAACATGACAACCCTGACTCCCAAAGGAAATCATGGTGACAGATCTAGAAACCTTTCCGTTTGGTTACTCAGGTATACCCAAAGAGATACACAAGAAATACACAACATGTAGTTTCAATATTTATTGAAGCATTGTGATTCTTGAGTAAAATATGTGCGCTGCAATAATCAATAGAAGGAAACAGAATAATGTTATTAGCATAATGAGAATAGTGAAGAAGATAAACAGTTCAACCATTTTGTTATTACAGAGAAGATATGCTTGCATATTAGTACTGTAATATGTTGTACTCCTACCTAGTGCTACCTTACCTAGTGTGGCTAGGATGAGTGAATCTGCCAAATTCCTGTAGGGTGATCTAACTCCCCTTTATCTGTGGGTAAGTGTCATCAGCCTACCCGTCTTGGTGGAGAGCTAGGCAGCATCCCTCGCATGAGGTAAACAGGAATCAGCTGGGCTGGAATTCTGGCATGGGTCGACCTCTCAGTGCCAACGAAATGCTCCTCTGTGTAAACAGAGGAGTGATGTGGTTTATATAATAAACATAATCCATGTTATTATGTCGAAGTCCCAGTCAGGCCGCTATTGTATATGCTATTGTGATAGCTCTGTCACCGAATGGGCAAAAAAAATAACTCCATAGTGAACTTACCCCCTGCACAGAATGTTCAAGGTATTTGATAATGTACTTACAAAGTGGAAATGTAAGCAAAACTCAGTTCAAAGAGTATTATTCTGCACAGGCACGCAAAGAAATGTCTGTCAAATGTCACCGTGTTTAAGAAATAGGCAACTTAACAACGTGAGCATGTAAAATGGTGGTGTTCCTATCCGGGCCTATGATGTGACCGCATAACATAGTAATCATCTCAAATTGCTCTTTGATAAAACTTAAATTATTGGTTTTGGCACCCATATTTCAGTTTGTTCCAAATCCTGTTGTCCTTCATCTTTATGTATGCCCTTTTGTTCCAGTAAGTGAGCGAGTTACATACAAATCATCTTTGGCACAATTATTTTCAAACCTCAGGCCAAAAATTGTTTATACAGCCACTGGTACCTTCTCTACTGATTTGCGACAAAGGGCTCTGATCTTTGACTTACCTCGAAATGGTTCCTGATGAAAGATTGTATCTTTTTTACAGTCCTTAATGTCTGTCTCATATCATTGGCATATACTAGCCAGTGCGAGGTTTCTTCTCAGTTTCAAAGTTTTAGAACTGTGTCAGTGCTAGATCATAAACCACCAATCTCATCTCAATTCCTTGTATCAGACATGCCAGATTAGGAGAGTCTTCTTTATTTTACTTTACAGGTAAGATTAAAAGTCTCATCCTGTGCTCAGAAACATCTCAAATCACTTTGCTTTTCGAAAGTCTCTTAAAACCTGGCTTTTCATCACTATTGCCTCTTGCGATTCATAGATTTTTGTCTATTTTGCAGTATTTCCTTTAGCACCGGGGTACCTCAGTCAGGTCGCTGATTATGATTGATAAATATTTGTCATTCATTTATTAATTCAATTATACTTTATTGCCACTGATGATGAAGAAAAATGGTGGAACGGCAAAAGGGTATTTTGTTGCACTGTTTACACTTGGAAGATCATGAAATATTTATAAACTTTTTACTACTACTATCTCACTAGGTAAAGAGGAATGGAATGATTTCAATGAGGTTAAAGTAAGGTTACAAATATTTAAAACTCACTTTACCATTGTGTTGGAAATCTATTGGTGTTATACTTGTGTACAAGGGGAATGTGACACTTTTTGTTGAGGTCTTGACAGCTGTGTGAACATTGGCTTTTACAGATAACAAATCGAGAGATCACTTGATGAACGCTATCACCATCAAATGCAATTCTCAGCAGCCTGGTGCATTTCTTTGAAGACCCGGATAAGCGTCAAGGAGTCTTTTAGATATACATTATAGATTTGCTGGGATACTTTAAGTCTGAACTTCAACTTACGGAGCTATGTGTCCAATGATGAAAGTCTATGTAGTGCACAAAGATGTGTGTGTGCTGTGATGGCAAGCTCAAAGACTGTTAAATACAACAGTTGATCTGTTTGCTGGATTAATCAAAATTGGAGAATATCTGAAAGCACAAGTAGTACATTCTATTCCACATGTTTTTAGACACCTGTGGAAAGTTGGTAGGATATGTATATATGAATTGCCTTAAGAAAGGAGCAAATCTAGGTCAATGAAAAATGCAGAGGCCTTGATTCACAAAGAGCCTCCGCACTTGGGATGGAGGCTCCGCAGACGTAGCGGGATCTCCGCAGTCAAGGCGGGATCTTCGCACTGCAGTTTCCAATTGCCGAAATCCCATCACAAATTAGGAGATCTGCCGCAACTGCGAAACCTAAGCCCGAGTGCAGAGGTTCTTTGTGAATCAGTGCCAGAGTGTGCAGGTAAATGCCAGAAAATAACTGCAAAAATATGTTGGCTAAAATAGCATGTGAAACATTGTTGAAGAAGTTTAGTCTTCTGAATGGGTGATGCCAATAATTTTGCCCAAGAAGGAGGGTGACAATTTGTGTTTGTGTCAACCTAAGAGCTTTGAATGACAATATTGTGATATACTCTGCTTAAAGTAAATAAACTGGTGTGCATGCAGACAGAGTTTATGGTGTTTCCAATTTCTCATTTGAGATCTGCGTTCATCAGATTTAATTGTGAGGTGAATACCAACAGCACTAACATGGCCTGTACCAACCTAAAATAACGCAGTTTGGCCTTGTTTTTTTGTGTACTCTCCGTTTTAATGAGAATGCATCATGTATTCAATGATATGTATCTAAATGTAAAATGCTTTCAGACCAATATATCAATTTATATCACCAATGGCGTTTTATATGAGCAAGTGTAGCTCATAGTTACATCTAAAGGAAGTTACGCAGAATGTAAAAATAGTGCATTGTTTGAGTGGCAAGTTGTTTATGTTGGATAAATTATCACTGATAAGATATTTTGCTCAACCATGAGCTAGTGGGTGCAATACATTGTGCACCAGCTCCTGACTCAAATGATGAATTCCAGTCAGTCGTGGTACTATATAAATAGTGCAGCAAAGTTATGATACATATCGCTGCAGTAATGGAAGCCATGTTAAAGTTTTTACAAAAGAACGCAGAATATGAGGGAACTGGTAAACAGCGGGAGCCCTTTGGGAAAGTGAAGTGGGCTACTGTGTCTGCACCAATACTAAAAACCTTCTGTTTGGGGAGAATGTGTGTCATCACTGTTGATGCTAGTACCTTAGGGAAGGTGACACAAATGCATGGTGACACACAATTGAACGTGGTGTTTGCATTACACACTGAATGACAGAGTGAAGGTGTGCTGCAATTGAACACGTTTGGCCTGTATCTGTGCGGTAAATCATTTCTGGGATTACGTGTGGACGTAAGTGCCTTCTTAAAGCGGACCATGGACTTTGGCACATATTGGTTGAGTATTTTCTGAGTTTCAGTAGTACTGTACGAAAGTCAGAAATGTTCCTCGGGAAAAAAGATGTGACTGCAGATTTTTGGGTACAATTGCTGTATTATAATCCCCATGGAGGTGTGTTGAATGTTGAAGAGGACATGAACATTGTGGTAGTCATCAACTATTCACAAAAGCATTTTGCAATTCATAAAGTAGTATGCCAAATTTACTCATTTACGCACTCTTTTAGGAATATATGAAATGGCCCCAAAACATCTAAAATGCCATTATTCAGTGAATATTCATATACAGTTAGTACACCTAGAAAGGACTGTGCACCTTTCCACTTCACTGATAGGGAGTAGGCCATTTCAGGGCCGATGCACAAAAGCATGCCAGAGTATTTAAAAAGAGTACTCCTATAGTGTTACTTCCCTTACTCATGATTACTTTAGTGAATCAGCCCTACAGTGTTCATAGGGTGACTGAAGCTATGTTGTGTGATTCTGAAATGAAGGAGGTTCTTATGTCGGAAGTGAAAAAATATGTGCATGATAGCTTGCGATATGTGAATTTAATGCATGGAGAGGGCACTTTGTAGGCTCAGGTTTTAACTAGAGCAGGCAAGAGTATGCCATCTGAAGACGTACAGTCCTGAATATTACATAGAGATTGTAGAGGTTTTATGAACAGTACTGATGATTTGGAATGCATGCCATTCCCAGTTTTACAAAGATCTTTAACCTCATTCCATATGTTATACTTACTGATCCTCTTTGTACTTATGATATATGTTAGAAAAGTACACCTAAATATGCAGGCATGGCTCGGTAAGACGGTGTACACACCTTGCATGTGAAAAATATATAAAGTAAAATGGGAACAGTACAAGGAATGCAAATACCAGGACAATATGAGGACAATGTTTATTTATTCTATAGCTAGATAACAATATTTACAATAGTAATGCAGTATGTTAAGCCTATTAAAATTAAAAAGTCAAACATTAAACACATTTGAAAGAAAAATCACTATAGTCTATGGAAAAGAGTTTTACAAACAGTGCAGTGCCTAAGGCAACCATTGAAGAATTAATAATTAAAAGAATTTCCAACAGTCCTAATTCTTGCTTGTTTAAAAAGGGGCCTTAAATATTTTCTTCATTTCTCCAGTGTAAAGGGCATATCAAAAATAGATGGGACCTTGGTGGTTAGTACTGAAAACTACAGGCGCAGTTCCAACAGGACAAATTCTGATTATCATTTTGAACTTTCAATATTAGACCATATCCACTTAGAATCCAGTATCATCTTAAATTGGGATTAGGTAGAGTTCTGTACCAAATGTGGTCTTGTGCATATGAAGATAGTGCAAGGACTTCTTGGTACTTGGTAACTTGCGATAAAAGAAATTTCCTTTTCCAGTATTTTTAATAGCAGAAGCATACTCACTTTTCCATAACGGGTTCATATCTAAAGCCAAATTATAATTTCAAAATAGATATGTTACATCTTAACTTCCTCACCAAAAAATGCTCACTATTAAAAATGTAATTGAGGCGGATAGCGGCTATAGATGCTGCAATATTACTCAAAAGACTAACAAGAAACGTGATACACATAGCATGGACTTCCACCTACAAAGAACAAATACCAAGTCCAGTCCTAATAAGTTTTGGTCCAAATGCTTTGGGCAGATACAAGGCTCATCTTAGTAGCTTGGCTTCCAGTACCTTGTAGTCCATCCTATTTTTCAATGCTAGTTTTGCAGCACCTTATGCTATCATGGGAAAAGGCTTCTATTTGTAGACAAGGATCAGTGGCAGTTAGGAAAATGCAAATAATAGGACAAATATAGATGAGTGGATAATACTGTACCAGGGTAGGGGAACCGGAACCATGGTGCCTCCGCAACAACCCTTCCTTTCACGTCCGTCCGAGCCAAGTATCCGTAGCTCGCAGGTTTAGAAGGGAGAGCATTGGTCACAGTAAGAATGTAGCACGCGATCCAAGAAATGCAGATCCCAAAAAGCATCTGTCCAATGAGAAAGAAGACACCAATTAATACATCATCACTGAAGCCTTGAACTCTAGTTTCCAATAGTATACAGCCACAACAAATATACTCCCAGGGTTGCAGGGTCTTGCAAGCTCCACCCACCCCGACCACTTTACCAACAAATAGAGGACATGAAGGACATTTATATATATATATATAGGGAGCCACCAACCCTACAGGGTGGCCTCTTCAAGACGGGCATGGAGAAGCCCGCCAATTTCACACTCCATGAAAGACACACAAGAGGCCCACTTCAGGAGACGGAGCTTTTAATTCGAGATTTTCAGCACAGCGCTTCCTGCAGTCCAACTAGTTTCGGCACTACAGCCTTGATCACGGGCAGGAAGTTTCACTAGGTGCCTCTGTGCCTACGCTTTTGTAACGTCTCTGAGCACATGACTGATAGTAGCCTGCATCTCCCAGAGTGCATCATTCCGTGCAGGTAAGTGTTGTTTTTGAGGAAATACTCGTTGTGCTGTCAGAAAGGTGGAACTCTGCTCAGCTACCTGATGCACACGTTGTTAAATAAATCCCAATGGAAATCAGTCTGAATGTTTTTTAAAAATAGCGTAATGCTAGATATTGAGACATCTCGATTTGCAGGCTCCTGTCTCCAGAACGATTGGAAGGGGAATCATCCCCAGCCAAATCCCTTCCAGCGCTGCCGTTGTTTTCACCATTTGGCATCTCCTAAGTAGGTTTAGTGGCAGGGTGTGGGTCTTGCTCCCTTGTCAAATTCCACACACCAACCTCCGAATAGAGAGCCACCAACCCTACAGGGCGGCCTCTTCAAGACGGAGACGCCCACCAATTTCACACTCCATGAAAGACACACAAGAGGCCCACTTCAGGAGACGGAGCTTTTAATTCGAGATTTTCAGCACAGCGCTTCCTGCAGTCCAACTAGTTTCGGCACTACAGCCTTGATCACGGGCAGGAAGTTTCACCAAGTGCCTCTATGCCTACGCTTTTGTAACGTCTCTGATCACATGACTGATAGTAGCCTGCATCTCCCAGAGTGCATCATTCCGTGCAGGTAAGTGTTGTTTTTGAGGAAATACAAGTTGTGCTGTCAGAAATGTCGAACTCTGCTCAGCTACCTGATCAGTCTGAATGTTTTTTAAAAATAGCGTAATGCTAGATATTGAGACATCTCGATTTGCAGGCTCCTGTCTCCAGAACGATTGGAAGGGGAATATATATATATATATTTTTATATATATATATATATATATATATATATATATATATATATATATATATTTATATAGTTTCCTAGAAGAAAAACAAGATTCCTTAAAGCAGAAGATTGATACATCTGGGAAGCTTGACAGTCCACTGCAGAAATGGAAACCCTTGTAACAGGACCAACGGTTTGGGTCAAATGTAGTGAGAGAATGAATACTTTACAGAAAAGTATAGCATGATTCGCATCTCTGGTCTAAGAGTACTGTGGCTGGGCAGGAAGTACACATATTCAGCCCATATTGTTAGTTATAAAGTTAGAACATAATTACAAAGTTGTCCAACTCCTATAAAGTTTAGGAGCTGGTGTCAAGGTCTGAGTCTTTGGTGGTGGGATGCATCTCACCTTGCTCCCGCAGTGCGGGAACGATAAAGTATTGTTGGCTGCTAATTTTCTCTTGTGTGTACTGAATATTTACAAAGGGTGGATCCACACTCGGCCCACACACAACTGCCTACCTGTCTGACTCAATACCCAACATATCCCACCACACTATACCACACTTCATATACCCCTCACCGTACCATGTATCACCAAAGCACAATACACCACAAAACTTCACTCTGGTTCACATTTTGCCATACCCTAGCCACCACACCTTGCATTAGAACTGTGTACCACACTAGTGCACCTCCCTTATATCATAACACCACACCATATCACATGACATATTTCAATCCCGCAGGAACTATGGGTAGGATGAGGAAAGACATGTCCACCAACTTCAACACCAGAGATAGTGTGCCCGCCTCCCTGAAGGTCATTAAGGGCACTGTTTCTAGGAGTGGACTTTCACGTGATAACCTAATTCATTCTGGGTGTTTTTAGTCTTGTTTTACTTCAGTTTAGCTAATTAGACTAACACACCTGAAAACAATGTTTCAGCTTAAGTGATGCTACTGTATAGGAGAACAGACCACATAGGCACACACTATATCTTAACAACAATCCATTGGCACAACACACATTTCGTACCTCTATGTACTCACAGAGGTTGGCGGTAACTTGCAAGTTCAGCTTCCACACAGAGAGTTCTATGATGAAAAACCACAACTGTAAGTGTAAGTGAGCAGTTAGGAAGGCAGGGTACATATCGTGAATGACAGCAGGAGCACATCGCCACGTCCGAAACAGTGAAGAAGAGAAACCAGAGAGTCACCATCCTAAAATGGAAAACTGCTCTTGAGAACACACACATCTGTGTGTCTCTCTCAACATGTGTGAATGTGTCCAGATGTGTGTGCCTGCATCTTAAGGCATGTGTAACATATCAGCACATGTAGCTGTGTATATGGTGTACTTGTATAACTGTGTGTGTGAGTATGTTTTTCTATTTGTGAATGTACTATGTATTGTTTTGTATATAGATGCATATCTCTGTGTGTGTATATTTTGTACTTATGTGTGTGTATATTTTATATTTGGCTTTGGGGCCATCAATTTGTCATTCTCTCTAAAAGAGTGAGAGAATGCATGTATGAATGTGTATATACCGCAATTCAGAGTGTATTCACTAACCTCTGCTTTTCACATGAACCTTCTCGTATGTTCATAACTTAAAAATAGCTACAGTAAGGACATCGACTATCTTAAAAATATTCAGCATTCCCAACTGTGGGGCATGCCATATACTAGTGCTGCTGGATGTAATCAATCAATCAATCAGTACTTACAGAGTGTAGCTTATCACTTATGAGAGTATCCAGGCATTGGGTTGCTGGGCTAGGCGAAAAGCCAGGTCTTGAGTCTCTTCCTGAAGTCGTCAGCGAGGGAGGTGGAGAGGGAGGGAGTTGCAGGACTTGGCGGTGATGTGGGAGAAGGAGCCGCCTCCGCTGTGGCTACGGCGGATGCGTGGTGTCTGAGCAAGGGCGAGGGAGGCGGAGCGAAGGTTTCTGGATGGTTAGTGGAAGTCTAGGCTTTGGTTCATGTATGCTGGTCCTTGGTTGTGAATGGCTTTGTAGGCATGTCAGTAACTTGAATTAGCTTCTTTTCTGGATGGGGAGCCACTGGAGGTTATGTTGGTCCATTTGGCAGGTTGATGAACAGTCTGGCTTCTGCGTTCTGTATTGTCTGGAGCCCTCGCATGAGTTTGTGGTGGTTCCTGCGTACAGTATGTTGCCATAGTCCAGCCGGCTGGTGATTACGGCTTGCGTGACGTTTTTTCTTGTGCTTGTGGGGAGCCTTTTGAAGATTCTTCAGAGCATAGGGAGAGTGTGGAAGCAGGCAGAGGAGACTGTGTTGATCTGTCGTTTCATGGTGAGTTTGCTGTCAAGGATGATGCCAAGGTTGAGGGCGTGGTCTTTTTGTGTGGTGATGGGTCAGAGTTTGGTGGGCCACCACGTGTCTTTCCAGAGGGAGGCGTGGTTGCTAAAGATCAGCACTTCGGTCTTGTCCGTGTTGAGCTTCAGACATTTGTCCTTCATCCAGGCTGCAACATTCCTCATGGAGTTGTGGAAATTGGTCTTAAAGGTGGTGGGGTCTGGTGAGCGCGAGAGGATGAGCTGGGTGTCATCGGCATAGGATAGGATGTTGATATCATGGGTTCTGACAATGTCGGCTAGAGGTGTCATGTAGGTGTTGAAGAGGGTGAGGCTGAGGGATAAACCTTGAGGGACGCCGCAGATGGTGCTCGTGGTTTTCAAGGTGAAGGGAAGTAGGCAGATTCTCTGTGTACATCTCATGAGGAATGATGCCATCCATCAAGTGTGTCTCCCTTGATCCTGATCCGGTGCAGTCTCTTGATGAGTGCGTGGTGGGATATGGTGTTGAAAACTGAGGAGAGGTCAAGGAGGATCAGGGGCACTGATTTTCCTCTATCGAGCAGGGTGCAGATGTCCGTGGCGGCGATCAGGGCGGTCTTGGTGGTGTGGTTGGCATGGAAACCGGATTGGGAGGCGACTAGCAGGTAGTTTCTCTCCAGGTGTTTGGAGAGGCGTCGATTGATGGCCTTCTCCAGAATTTTGGCGGGAAAAGGGAGCAGCGAGATGGGGCTGTAGTTTTAGAGTTCACACGGGTCTGCTGAGGTTTTTTTTTGAGGAGAGGTCTGACTTCTCCATGATTCCATGTGTCGGGAAAGGTGGTTGTGGTAATGGATACTTTGAGGATTGTGGTGAGTTGGTGGCTTATCTCCTCATTTCCTAGGTTGAAAAGGTGATGGGGACAGGGGTTGGTTGGTGCTACTGAGTGGATGGAGTTCATGATGGCTGTGGGGTTCGTTGTGGTGAACTGTTCCTATGCGGTGAGATCTTGGTCGGTGGAGGTATCCGTTGGAGTGAGGAGGCTGAGGAGGTCGGTAGGTTGGGGCTAGAATTCCTGTAGATGGTGGATATCTTGTTGTGAAAAAGATTCGCTAGAGCGTTTCAGAATGCCTGTGAAAGAGGAATCGTGCTCTCGGTGGCTGTTGGGCAGGAGAACTCTCTGACAATGGTGATGAGTTCCTTGGTGTGGTTGGCACTTGCCTCAATGTGGTCTACAAGCGCGTCCTTTTTCGCGTCTGTGAATCATTGGTGGTATTTGTTGAGGCTGACATGAAGGTGGCTCGGTCTGTATCATCTTTGCTGGTGCGCCATCTTCTCTCCAGTTGTTTGCAGTTGCGTTTCATTGTGCTGAGTTTCAGTGTGTATCAGCTGGCTTGTTTGGTACATCTGCGAGTTTTGGCTGGTTTGATGGGGTTGACTCGGTCAAGGGCGTTGATGATCCAGGTGTTGAAGTTCTCGACTCCTTGTTCCAGATTGGTTGCAGCATCGGGCTGGGTGGTGTTGACGGCGTCCATTCTTTGGGTCTGTCACTTTGCTCAAGCTGCAGAAGAGGGTGCTTGGAGGGTTTGAGGCGGTGTGAGGTGGTCCTGTGATGGTGAAGTGGATGATGGAGTGGTCGGTCCAGGTGAGTTCTGTGACATGGCTGTATTTGACTCTGTTGCTGGACATGAGGGTAGCGTCCAGTGTGTGTCCTGCTCTGTGTGTGGGGTCTGTAACCAACTGGGTGAGGCCAATGTTGTCCATTCATTCCACGAGGTTAGCGGAGTTAATATCTGGGGGGTCATCCAGGTGGAAGTTGAGGTCTCTGAGGAAGATGTAGTGCTTGGATTCGATGGTGAGTGGGGTGTTGAAGTCTGTGATGGCGTTGCAGTGGTCGGTGCATGGTGTTGGTGGTCTGTAGGCGAGGGTGCCTTTGATGGTTGTTTTGTTGTGGGTGTGAAGTTTGAAATTAAGGTGTTCCATGATCCATGTGGTGTCGTCTTCAGTGGTTGTGCAGCAGATTGATTCTTTGTGGATGATGGCGATGCCCCTCCATGTTTGTTGGTGCGGTCACGGTGTGTCATCTTGTAGCTGCTGGGCATTGCAGTGGCAATTTCTGGAGCGGTTGAGCCAGGTTTCTGTGATGAAGGTCACGTCGGGGCGAGGGTGCAGTGTGATCTGGTGTTGATCAGGAGTCATCGGAGTGGTTCCAGGTTGGTCTCAGTCGGTGGAGTGGGAGTGGCGCGGGTTTCTGTGAGGGCGGGAGGTCCTACGTTGCAGGTGAAGAGACAGCAGGGGCAGCTAAATAGTCCTGCCAAGGAACGAGGTGATGTGAGGCAGCTGTTGTTGCGACGTCCGGGTTCGAGTGCTCAGAGATCTGCGATGAAGTACCTGTGGGTGGCCGGAGAGCCCATAGAAAATAACTTTGCACTCACATTCTTTAGGCCATCCTTTATGATTCTCAATTACAATATATGTCATGAATGTAGCTGTTTATTTAAATTATTTTGGAAATCAGTTCCATTTTCATTAAATGTGAACAACACAACAGGCAAAGCCTCACACGCTGTTATATGAAATTCATATGAAGCTTGATTAAAGTAATCTAATTAATATTAAAACATGGACAAAAATCTACAGCCAACTTGCAAGGTCGCCAACATTGATGATTAATGGCCCTTCAAACTGAGGGGGAAACTCCTTTGTGCAAATTACACTGAGCGGTCTAGGTAAGCGAGTGACCCTGACCGTCCTAAGGAGGCTTGGAGGGCAATAAGGAGCTTTAATCGGATAAAAAATTGACCGCAAATGGATGCATTTTACAGCACAATAGTCCAGAGAAAATTGTTAGTAAATGTGAAGATTTTCAGGTTGTTAAAAATCCGACAAAAATACATGTTAACCCATAGTTTTCCTAAGAACATGTTCAAAGAGCCCTATGTTTTACAGGCAACTTAGATAATACGGACATGCTAAAAGCACTTTATCTCTATTCATATCTACCTTCCACTTCATTTCATTTTGCCATGCTGCCCCTTTCCAGTGGAATTTTCATCACACGACTCAAAATCTACCTGGAAGGGTCAGAATGCAAAAACATGAAGTTACACAGATCTTGGAATCCCTGGCATTATCCAGCAGACCTATCTCTTATGTTATATACATCCTAGAGCTGGCTGTAAAAAATGTTTTTCCTTTGTTAAAAATCAAAGGCTTTGTGCATGCCAAAAAAACAAAGTAGCACTGTACCAATAGTACATTTGAATTGCAAATTGATTTGCAACTCAAAATGTACACATTGTGACTAATTCCAAATTTTTAGGAAAGGATGTAGTGAAATGAGTACCCCCTTCCTAGCGATTTGCAATAACACAAATTTTGCTTGTGTACATGGGCACCTGCAGGTCACAAAAGATCCCCATCATATGTGGAGTCCCCCAGGGTTCCATACTGACTTCTGTCATCTTCAGCCTTTGTAAGGGGCTGCTTGTTGCTCTACTCACAGATCACAGCATCAAGGTTCACCAATATGCCAATGATACACAACTCTACTTGAAAGGTCTCCTCTGCTTCAGACATTCAACATTTTAAACGTCTTGCACATCATCCAGATGTGAATGTCCAGTGCCTACTTGAAGCTCTACGTGTTTTGGGGGAGGAGACAGCGGTTCAGGTAACCGCTGTATGCTCCCTTCGAGGTCCATTTGCATCATGCTTTTTTAATAGTGATATCTGTCCCTTCACAGGACATGGGTTGCTATGTCTTCATTGTGCATATATAAATGCAGGAGTGGAGCTATGCCCTTTGACAAGACTCACAAATGAAATCCTGTGTCATTAATTGAACTGCCATTTTGCATTGCAACAGATTAGCACATCAGCTGCATCACAAAATGAAGGTTTTGTTGCAAAGCAGTCACTGTGCAAGCACTGTGACTACTTTGCTATTGAACCTCTAATACATCAAGCCTCAGACACTAAAGTCAGCACTCAGCTTGCAAGCTCAGACAACAAAAATATTTAGTCGGGCTGCACTGATTTTGTAGGTTTAAATATCAGGCAACAATTAAATATAGTGAAATTGTAAGAAAAGACTAAGGGTATAGATTCTGACTTTTGAACGTCTGGTTTTAAAAGACTTTGAAAACCTGAGTGATAGGTATAAATTCACACCCTACAACATCAGCTTAGAAGAAAAAAAATGCTATGGGATCTTAAATCCAAGGACGACATAGTAATTAAACCTTGTGACAAGGGAGGCGGTATAGTCATCCAAGACAAAACCTGCTATGACAAGAGATTCTGCGCCAACTCAGCAATGAACAACACTATGACGCTCTTGCCCAAAATCCCTAACCTGAGATCAAAAACCTGATCCATACGATCAGTAAAGAAGCAGAAGAAAAAGGATTCATCAGTCATAATGAATACGTCTTTTTGAATAACAAGAACCCACGCACTACAGTTCTATATACTCTGCCAAAAATTCATAAAAATCCGGAATCACCTCCTGGTAGACCCATATTATAAGGGTGCGGCTCCATTCTGGAACCCCTTGGTAGATACATTGATTTCTTTATCATAGACCTCGTATGTACTACTAACACCTACATAAAAGACACAACACACTTCATTAATCTCATTAAATCAGAATCCTTTGACCCCACTTCAGAACTCCTGGTAGCATTGGATATAGAGTCACTATATACCAATATACCGCAGGAGAGAGGGCTTAAAGTAATAAAAAAAATCACCTAAACTCAAGACCTACCCCCCCATTCGGTCCCCACGGGTTTCATTATTTCCCTCTTAGAACTAGCTATTACCAAGAACTATTTCTTATTCGAAGACAAGTTCTACAGACAATGCAAAGGTACTTCATTGGGTGCAATTTTTGCCCCAACTTTTTCCATACTGTTTGTGGACGATATTGAAACTACACATATCTTGAATGACAGAAACCCATTTCATGACAAGATCCGTCTATAGAAGAGATATATATCCACGATGCCTTCATGATATGGTCAGGAGACATCACTGTACTTTCTACATTCTGTAACTGGCTGAACAATTGTCAACCAGGTTATAGATTTACTCATCACTCTAGTAACGCACAAATTGACTATCTGGATGTTACAGTCAAAACTATGGATGACCAATTATACACCACACTCTACCGAAAACCTACAGAGGGAAACACACTACTCCAATACTCCAGTTCCCACCCAAGAGCCCTAAGAGACAGCTGTGAGAAGTTGGCCTGGCATATGCTGTCCACTAATTATAGAGAGCACCTTGCACCAGTCCAAACAACCCCTTACTGGAGATAGGTTAAAGACAACCTTATTGAAAGCTATCCTAGTGGTAGCTATGGAGAGCAGCCTTCAGGCTAAGTCTTGAAGGAATGTAAAGCAGCTTGTTTTACCAGTCTATAAGCTCTTGAGTGATCAAATGAAAGAGCACCACACCAGGTATATATTCAAAATATATGTATTTATTGCTAAACACACCCCTCTAGTCTCTTTATGAGGCTAGAGTTCGAAGTACACAAGTTATAAGTTATTTAAAAACAGTAACAGCACAAATACACGTTTGGGCCCTAGGGGCGTACCAAACCATATACCAATAAAGTGGTATAAGAACCACGACTGAACTAGACACTAGGCCTAGAGCCTCTAGAAGTGCTTGGACCACAAGGAACCACCCAAGGTAGTGACACAGGGGACCCACGGGGGACGCGTGCAGTGTAAATACACAACCGCGATACGCCGTTAACTTCTATGGAGAAAGTCGCGATCAGGAAATTAAAGAAAAGGGACACTTAAAGGAGGACTTGGAGCAAACCCTTTGAGAACTAGGTCGTTCTAGAGTCTCTACCCACGGGAGCACCGGAGTACTCGTGTTACCTCACCCAGGGAAGCCGGGTGCATAGGTGCCTTTCGGGGTCGGGTTTCGTCGTCGATTTGAATGGCGATCTGCTGCAAAGTGCTGCTGGCGACCAAGTGGAAAGTGTCCGGGTGGATCCAAGAGTGGATCGGAGATCTGAAGAACCTGAAAACAGAGGGGACAGAGTCTGGGTCACTAGCCAGTGACCAGGAAGGCGATGGACAGATGCCCACCGATGTCGAGTGCTTCAGGTGCGTTGACGGTCGTCTTGACTCTTCAGCCACGAGGTCCAGGAGGCGTTGTCGGCGACCAGGAGCAGGATTCGGGCTGGTACACGATGTCTGTCGAGTGCTGAGGTGTCGGCGACCGGATTGGACCCAACAAGCCTTGGCAACGCAAGTCTCGATGAAGATGAAGATCGTCGATGGTGCAGACCAGCAAGGTCTGGGGAACTCACCCAGCGAGGGTAAGTGAAGGCAGGCCTGGAGCAACCAGGATGCCCAAGAAGAAAAAGATTGGCCTTCGTGAAGGGCTACTAGCCAACGGGCTAGCGACCGCGAAGGAGCCTCGAGACGTCGCACGTGGATCTGGCTCACAGGGCACTCGTGGAGTGGAGGCCAGTGATCTTCGGTGCAGTTGGTGCTGGAGGCTAGGGCTACTCGGAGCCCAAAGCACGACTTCGTGGGAGACCCAGAAGAGGATGCACTTGCAAATGTGCTCGGTGTCCAGGGGTCACGGTCTCACGTTACCCACAATAGCTACGGGCCTCAGCTTTGCTGGGGACTCAGGGTAGCCTCGGGGAAGTCTGAGAATCCACCTCTGGTGAAGCGAAGACTTCGGCGTCCGACGGGAGCTTCAGAAATGCAGACCGGACTGATGCGTCTTTGGTGCCTGCCAAGCAGGGGAGTCACTCCTTGACCCCAAGGGAGATTCTTCTGTCCTCTAATCTTGAGTAGAGCGTCGAAGGTCCAGGATTCTGTTTCAGAGTTTCGTCCAGGGATAATCTAAAGTCCTAAGGACTGGGTTCCTATACTTATACCAAGTTTAGGGGTTGGACTACTCTGTGGCCCCACCTATGGGTGGGTCAGGGCAGAGGGGTGGCTACACCCCTTTCCCTTTGTCCAGTTCGCGCCAAAGCAGGGGCTGCAAGCCCCTGATCCGGTTTGAACTGGGGTATGCACAGGGACACCAAATGTGCCCCCAGTGCAGGACTTCAAAGCACCCGAAAGTGCTCCCGCCCAGCCCCAATACACATTATCCTGTCTGGGGAGGTGGTCACACCTCCCTGGGACAGGAAACCTATTGTCCAGGCCTCCCCTGCCGGAGTTTCGTCCAGCAGCAGGAGGCCAGACTCGTGTCTGTGGCAGCAGCATCCATTTTGTGATGCCAGGGCTTTGGAAAGAAGTTACCGGGCTAGCCAGAGTTAACATGTCTTTCCCTCTAGAAGGGTGGAATGCTACCCATGCCGCCAGAATTGGCGGGGGGGGTAGTATTCCAAGATGTTTGACACCAAACACGACATGTTTAGGTGCAGCCATTCCAAAGTTAGCATTTAACGTGAGGTTATAATGCGCTTAAGAGTATATGGTCAGGCTGCACTACAAACAGCATCAGAGAAGGGTCTCCGAACGCTGCAGAGGGGCCCTGCTCATGCAGGGGCACCCTCTCACATAGGAACCACGCACTCTGCCTTCAGGATTGATAAGGCCTGCCTTAGGAGTGACTTATAGGTTTATATGTGTGTATGTATTTAGTGATATAGGTAACCTATATCACAGTAAGGGGTGCATGCACCACCTTACCCAGGCTGCAGTAGCAGACCCGTGGTGTCAGTTTGGGTGGCCTTCCAGGGGGGGCATAATACATGCTGCAGCACTGGTAGGCCTCTGAGGTACCTATGCCCTTGGTACATAGTATACCATATACTAGGGACTTATAAGGGCACTCCAGATTCCAATCAGTGATGTGCCTAAGGCACATGGAAACCATTTTAGAGAGGAAGCAGCTAGGCTGGGGTTCTGATTAGCAGGGCCCCAGCCAGACTAATGTCGAAAAACAGTGAAGCATCAGCAAAAAGTGGGGGTACCCATGTGAAGCAGATCCTACTCTCCTACAACAGCCTTCCCTATGGCCAATTCTTACACATTCGACGCAACTGCATATTTAAAGAGGATTTCTTCAGGGAAGCCGAAGTGCTTTCTAAAAAACTTCAAGATAGAGGATACCCCAGCCGCTTGGTAAAACGCGCACTTAAACGGGCATGGTACTCACTCAGGGATATACTCCTACAACCCCAAAACAGAACACCCATGTCTAGAATCACGTGCGTAACTACATTCTCCCCAATCAGTAACAAACTGACTAAGAGTATCAAAAAATCTTGGAACGTCCTAGCTACATGTGACATTTCATCGGAAGCATCTTTATTCTCTTTTAAAAGGGGCTGCAACATTAGAGATCACCTGGTGAGAGCACACAAGCCAAAAAACACTGACAATAAGATCCATTCTCCAACATTACAAATGTGGCAATTGTTTGGCCTGCACTTCAACAACTAACACCAAAATGTTTGAACAGAGTAATGTTAAACAAACCCTTGTTTTTTTTCTCTAATTTTAACTCATACAATGTCATCTACTATATACGTTGCCTATGCAATCTAGCGTATATAGGTCAAACGACGCAGAAAATAAAGTCAAGGATCTCACAACACAAGAGCAGAATTCGGTGTAAAGTAATCACAGCAACAATGGTCGAACATTTCTTGAGCAACGGACATTCAGAAAACGACTTTACATGGCAAGTAATCGATGTCCTGAGACCGCAACCAAGAGGTGGAAACAATCAAATGCTACTTAACAGACTGGAATGTAAATGTATCTTCAAATGCCAGTCAATTGCCAGTGGGCTGAACACACAGGAAGAATGAAATGTGCTTTTATGAGTTTTCCTTTTTTCTCCTTTTCTGAAACTCTAGTGATACAACACGAACCATCCGCATGGAGTTATTGCAACTAACAACTTGTCATAACTCACATGGTTCACCTAATGTACATGATATATGTTTTCATGTTTTAACTCACGTTGTCCTTGTGCATCTGTAATTTTGTAATTTCGTTTGTGTGTATTTGTAAATACTTTCTTTTTCATTATGTGTAAATTGTCCATGAGAATCTAAACACTTACTTTCACTTCAATTATATGCACTGACTGTTTACATTTCTATAACTATGCTATACCTGAGGTTTTTGAGAAACTTTATGGTTCTCCCTAATGCCAGTGGAGCTTTTTTCTAAGCAAATAGTGGCTATCGCACTGACTATGTCAGTCCTAATCTCTTCTGATTTAGTCTCTGCTACGTGCTGCAATTGTCCTCTTCAGGCTTGACCATTTTGCAAGAAGCCTTAACTTGAAACCGTGTATGCGCTTTGTCCCTTAATATTAAATCATTCAGCCTGGGATCCACATTAACTTTCTCACTGCACTTGCGCAATGGACCCCCAGTTAGCGCTCTAGTGCTCACTTCGGCCCTAGCCATTGCGCGCATGCGCTCCACTACAAATTTATACGCACCTCCGCATTCAGTCCACAGTGCGGCTGCCGACAAGCACCGGAGCTCCCACTCGGCATCCCGATTAATTCGAGTAACAATCGCCCTTCAAGTAAGTTTTCCCCTGACTCTCTGTTGGCCTTAGCTCTGGGTCATCTAACCATGAATGCTCATTACCGGTCTCGCTCCATCTTTAGATTCCCGGTACACTGACAACCAAGGCAGCATAAATTGAATGGAATTTTAATCCCACAATTGGTTCGGGATTTCATGAAAAAAGGCGGCCTCGGCCGCGCACTCAGTAAGTTTATTCACTTTTCTTAAGAGCATTTTCCCTAATAACACGGAACACTAATTGCCTTTATTAACACATGACAAGGCTGGCACAAACTTTGGCAGTGGCGGCTGGCAGGGAACGGGGGCAGGGGAGGGATCAAATATTAACAAAAAAACACACTTACCTCCTCGCAGCTGCCTCTCCTTCATCATTGCTGATGAGTCCGGAAAGCACACAGGCTCCGCTAAGCCAATCACAACACTGCAATGCAGCGTTGTGATTGGTCTGAGCGCTGTGGTTCTGCGCTGAGACGGGGACTGGGAGCCTGTGCATGTTCCCCACCAGGCTGTGTATTACAGCCTGGTGGGGAACATGCAAAGCGCGAATGACTGTTTGGCCGGGCCAAAACGGCCGGCCAAACTGTCATGCGCATTTAGAGTGTGCATGAACCACTCCGATGCTCTGACACCAGCCCCGCCCTAACCCAGCCCGTAGCGAAGAAAAATAAAATCATAATAACAAATTTATTATAATTTTATTTTTCCCTTTTCCACTGCTCTGAGAACAGTGGGGCGACGCTCCTCTGCCTTAGCGGTGGAGCCGCCCCTGACTCCCGGTCTGTTTCCGTTGTAGAACTCCGGCCCGCTAGCCCCTGCGGCAGCTATAATTGTAAAGACCTTCTCGTGCCTTCCCTTTATTGGAACTCCTGAGACACAGCGATCCCTGCCGTGCATTAAGTAAATTCAATTCACTCATGATATCTAAATAGGGCTTAACGTTGCTTTCGCCTGCATGATGTAAGACTCTCAATGAACTCCGTGTACGTTTGTTTTTAAATTGTGTATCGATCTGAGGTTATGGATTAGGCCCTTACCTCCTGGGCAATTTCCTTAACCCTCCTTGGTTGCAAAACCACCCCTTTTTGCACCTTAAAATCAATAGAACTGAATGTCTTTGTAAATATTTTATTCACTGACTAGGCAAGTCCCTAAATGATAAAAAATTGTATAACTATGCAGGTCCTACCGGGTTCCTAATTCTGACCCCGGTGCTTTAGATTTTATCTTATAGATACTAGGTGCTCACACACCTTGTCATGATGATGGTCTCAATACTAAGAGATCGAAAAGCCGTCGACTACAGATCAACCCGACTCCTTATTTTATTATATAATAAAAAAATGCTAAAAGGAGCCTAGTATCTTGTTGTTATGAATTGATGCATGTTGTAAAATACCATCAGACTTGCATCTTAATGAACCAATAGTTCTCAAGACATTCTTTCAGAATCCTACTCATGCCCCAGAAGGAGCACATAATAGTTTGGATATTAAACAATGCTTCAAGTTTTTTATTACGAGACAATGACAAGGTGACAGTCGCACTCCGTGTATAATGCAAGGTATCTTTGTGGATACTTTTAGTGGGTGCCAGTGGGTTTCGCCTTTTGATTAACGGTGTGTGGCAAACTCTGCTCCACCAGCGGGGTTTGTGGAGTTTTGCCAATTCCGCGGTCCGCTGGGAACGCGGAGTTCAGCAAAAAACTCTGACTCCGCGGAGTAGCGGAGTTTGTCCTCCCACCCACCCAGAGGCCGCCGCAGGCTTACCTGGTCACGGTGCTTCCGTGCCCTGCCCTGGCTGTCTCCTCTCCACTCCAGGCTCATCCCCAGGCAAAACAAAACCCCTACACTCTATATCACTCTTGGGACAACTGTGCAGTCCTCCCAAGACGTAGAACATAGGAGTTTAGTTTTGCCTGGGGATGAGCCTTGAGTGGAAAGGAGACAGCCAGGAGGAGGAGGACAGCCCGGGCAGGGCACGGAAGCGGAGAAGCACCATGGCCAGGTAAGCCTGCGGCAGCCTCGGGGTGGGTGGCAGGGAGCGGAGCGGAATTCCATGGAGATTTTAGCCAACTCCGTGGAATTCCGTGAAGTGGCACTCCGCCAACTCCGCAGACCCTTATTTCTGATCTGGAGGCGTGAAAATATAAAGTATAATAGCAAAGCGTTTTCGTAAAGATGACGAAACGTCCCCACTTTGCACACCTAAGAATCAGCTTCTTAAATTAAACCATTCATCCATAGTTAATTTTCTTCTTCTTTATTAATATTCCAAATTTCCATGAGTATATAGTGCTATAGAACACACAACATCGTAATTCAAATCTTTAATTCTTCATATGTGAAAAAAACCAATAATTTTCATGCTTAGCCCTTCGTCAATCAATCAATCAGGGAATTGTAAGCGCGCTACTCACCCGTGAGGGTCTCAAAGCGCTGAGGGGGGGGTCCGCAGATCTGTTTAGCCGAAGAGCCAGGTCTTGAGGGTCTTCCTGAAGGTGTTCAGGGAGGGGGCGCGTCTGATGTCTGCCGGTAGCTCGTTCTAGGTCTTGGCTGCAATGTGAGAGAAGGATCTTCCGCCTGCTCTGGCTCTGTGGATGCGCGGGGTTTCGGCCAGTGCGAGGTTGGAAGATCGGAGGTTTCTTTTGGGTACGTGGAAGTTGATTCTGTCGTTGAGGTATTTGGGTCCGTTGTTGTGTAGGCATTTGTAGGCGTGAGTGAGGATTTTGAAAGTGACTCTTTTCTCCACGGGGATCCAGTGGAGACTTCGTAGGTGTTGGCTGATGTGTTCGTGTCGGGGGATGCCAAGGACGAGTCTGACGGCGGTGTTCTGTACTGTCTGGAGTTTGCGGAGTAGAGACTTGTTGATGCCGGCGTACAGTGCGTTTCCATAGTCCAGTCTGCTGGTGATGAGTGCGTGGGTGACTGTCTTCCTTGACTCAGGGGGGATCCACTTGAAGGTCTTGCGGAGGATGCGGAGGGTGTTGAAGCAGCTGGAGGTGACGGAGTTGACCTGTCGGTTCATGGTGAGTGATGGGTTAGTCAGGGGTTAGTTCATAAAAAGTAATACCACTAGTTAATTCAAAGATTCGGATTACCACCTAAATAATATAAAGTGCCCAAGTAATGAAACTGATAGTGGGAAAAGAACTAAAATATGCAAGATCCTTGATTCATTCCATAATTAGTTACTTGAAGTAAGTCTAGTGCAACACAATTGTGTAAAGAGACGGTGAATAATCTGTTATATATTTGCTGACCATCAATGTGATAATCATCTCCAAAAAGTAAATCACCATGACGCATGCTCAATTGCAGATTTCAACATAAAGTAAAATAAAAAGTGAATTCATCCAGTGTGTAATAGCTATACACCAACGCGATAACCATATAAAAAAAATTACTGTGATTCTCGTATGAGCCCCGATATGTATGTTTAACCGCAACCAGCTGGTATGTGATAGCCGCTAATCAACCTGATAATCATGTCTCAATGCAACTGTGTATCTCAAGTGCCCCAATAAGCATGCTTCAACGCAAATCACAACATTAAAATCACAAGTAAATTCATGCGTACATCACATGTGTAATAAAGTCAAACCGAATCGGTTCGGGAGAGAGAACGCTCTGGTGTCCGCTCAACTCGGCATGACTGGAAAGGTGCAGGAACCAGGGTAGGAGAAACAGATAAAGGCCTTCGAAAGAGAGCAACCGGAAGTGTACACGAACCCAGGTAAGTAAAAATAAATGAAGGCTTCAGGTAGGTGAAATAGAAACAGGCTTCAAATGAGTGAAAAACTGACAAGAGTAAGTGACTCGAGGATTTCAAAGAACAAAAGTGGTCATGCAGTAGTGTTCTTTAAAGAGGTTCATCTTCAGTTCTTGCCTAAATTGGAGCAGGGTTCATCTGTACTGATCAATTGACAACACTAATTTCCTGGGTATGTAAATGGTGAAGGTATGTTGCCTTGTTTTGTTACTTTTTTGCACTTCTTCATCACAATTCTGTGTCAGGACTCGGAGGTTAGGATTATGCTCTTCTTTCTTCGTTTTCATTATAACAGCAGCCATGACAAATAATCATAACAAACTTCATTTCCCGTAACCCCAGGGAAAATGAAGTGAAAAGTTCATCAGCCAATGGGGCGCCACGACAACTCTTCATCCGCTCCTGTCCCCTCTCTCTCTCTCTCTCTCTCTCTCCTTCTTCGCTGCTCAGCAGCCATGTGTAGATGAGTATTGGGACTCAGTTCCCTTGTGATTTCCTTTCATGTCTTATTGCTGTGCCTGTACGGTTTATTCCTTGTGTGTTGCTTTGCGGGAATGGGCAGTGCTTCTGCCTTCATTACCAGCAGCCACAGGAACAATTAGACGCTCCTATTGCGGCTGCTTTGTTTTCTCCTTCACAGTTTGGCCTATGGGCTTCACAGGAGGGCGCGCGCCGGTCCTCCGGCTGCCAGAGGGCGTGCACCCCTCGTGTCTCACACTACGGTGGAAAATGCTTCTCCTGACCTCCGCAGATCGAAGGACGCATAGCCAAGCGCCTCCGTCTGCAGTATAGGTTGGTTCCCAACCCACTTGGAGTCCTGACGTCCTGAGGGGTCTGTACGAGCATTTCAACGGTGATTAACTCTCGCTACTGTAACCGACACAACCCAGGTGGTGATTAATAGCCCATTCAATCCTAAGGGCATAAGGTCTCTGGTGACACTGTTGCTTCTTATACTGGTATTGATTGTAGCACTGCGCTAGCTAAACACTCTATTCATGTGCACCCCTCCACCCATATCTGATGCTCCAGATGGCCTTCCAATAGCAGGGAGTGATATGCACACACCCCCCTCGCCTCGGATGGATCCCTCACGACGTCTGATGGTGATTCTGACCATGAATGGTCCTGGTGACCAGTGACTAGCCCCCCCAGATGGGACACGCCCTACCGTGGAAGGGACCCGAGGACCACAGTCCGACATGCTAGACTCAGAGGAGTTGATGCACCCTTGCTCCTCTGAGTGGACACCTGGGGACAAGGAAGCCACATAGGTGGCAGGGAGGCTGCATAAACCCCTGGATAAAGAAATACGCAACCGCCTTTGGGCAGGGTGCACCCGCCCCTCATTGGACGGCAAAGAAGCTGTCATGCCAAATACATCAGGGACCCAAAGAAGGGCATTGACAGGTCCTAGCGGTCATGCCAGGATAAGCTCCTGGATGTAACAGGGCCATTTACCAAAATATTGGACATGGCGAAGGATGCAAAGGCATCAGGGGCACTCATTTCCCCAAAGGTACTTTCGGGTTGGGGCCAGCGTGCCATTATTTTCCTGGGTAATGCCAACAGAGCCATCTCTACCGAGAGGCACAGATTGCTCCTGATAAAAATAGAACCTAAATTGGGGGATCTGGCAACATTGGAAGCTGGGCAGGTGGCACAGGGTGGGCTCTTCAGCGAACCTGTCATCGAAGATCTCAGGAAATCTGACTCAATGTTCAACTCCCTAGACAAAGCCCAATAGTCTATCAAACATATATTCATCCCTCGGGTTTTCACCATGGCTGGCTGCAGCACGGGCACACAGCTAGCTGTCCCCAGTCTCACACTCCAATAGAGGCCAGCCCTCCAGGCGAGGTCAATGGCAGGACTCCTCCTGCATCGGGGGTTTCTACCCGACCAGAGCATACCCTTTGCACAAGGAATCTTGCAGCAGTTCCAGAGGTGGAGGCCCTTCCACCAACACACACGGTCAGTCTAACCCTCATTTCACACAGGCGTTAGGGGGTTATTTGGTACATTTCGTTGACATTTGGAGACTTCCGACGCCTGGGTGCTCCAGATCATTCAGGGTTTCCACATGGAGTTCTATGGGTCTCCCTTCAAACTTTCCCTCCTCGACCTCTCTGCTTCTCGGAACAAGAGGCCACCCTTATCCAGGTAAAGATCCAGGAGCTCCTTTCCATGGGAGCCATTCTCAAGTCCAAACCCCACCCTTCGGGTTTCCACAGCAATTTTTTTCTGGTGGAGAAATGGGATGGTGGCCAGTGCCCATTGATCAATCTCCTGGAATTCAACTCATGGCTGGGTTTTCGCCATTTCAAGATGGAGGGCACCCATCTACTTTGCGATGTCCTGAGGCCCAGCGACTGGCCGGAACGTTTGGCTCTCAAGGATGCTTACCTGATGATCCCAATCTTCCCACCACATTGTTGGTACCTTCAGTTCCAATGGCAAGGCCAGACCTTCGAGTTCAACTCCCCTCCCTTCGGCCTCTCCTCAGCCTGAGGTAGAGCACCTTAGAGCCTCAGGGATATGCATGATAGTGAACTTGGACGACATGCTCACAATGGACCAATGTCCTCGCACATTATCTGCATATCTGGGGAAAACTGTGGATTCCCTCCAGTCCCTGGGATTTTTTATCAACCGTGAAAAATCAGCCCTGATCCCTTCTCAAACTCTTGCCTTCCTGGCTTTGTTATCAACTCCGTGGAGACTACTCTAAGCTTGCTGTTAGATTTGGGGGTCTCTAGTTGGCAGAGGTAGGTACCTTTGTCCAAATAGGGACCCTTGCGTCTAGTCAGGGAAAGTAGGTACACTCCCGAAATAACCCCTGCTCACCCTCTTGGTAGCTTGGCACGAGCAGACAGGCTTAGTTCAGAGGCAGTGTGTAAAGCATTTGTGAACACATACAGTAATCAGGTGACAACACTACAAATGGACACTACACAGGTTATATATTTATAAAAATAGGTATACTTTATATATATTTATCACAAGACCATAAACGACAAAAATAATCCACAATATTGTCAAGAGTGCTTAGTTCTGATCAAAAGGCTGAGAAGGTTCTGTGCGAGTCGGTAGCCTCCTCTGGCTACGGCGATGTCGAGAACAAACAGAGTCTAACAAATCCAGCTGACCGCGTCGAGACGGGCCAACACAGCGTAGACCGACTCGGTCACAGTACCTTTTTTTTGAAGCGGCAGGCACGGGCGTGCGAGCCGGATGGCTGTTCGTCGCGGTCGCGATGCAAAAATGGAAGCGTTGCAGGACGCGTTGTCCCTCGATGCGGTGCAGGCAGCGGCTCGTTGACGTCGTTGAGACGGAGTCGGTGAGACCAAGGCCGGGCGTTGCAGGGCGAGACGGTGCTTCGATGCGGTGCTGGCAGGTTGCGGTGCGGCGACGGAGCCGGATTCAGGAGCTGGCGTCGATCAGTCCGGACAGCGGTGCGAGTCGGGCGGTGCGTCGCAAAGCGTGCGAGCGGTGCCCAACTCCGGTGCGGTCACAGGACTCGAACTCAGCAGCAGTGACCGTGTCGGTCGGACCAGTTCGATTCGGTGTAGCGAAGCGTTGCAGGACGCGTTGTCCCTCGAGGCGGTGCAGGCAGCGGCTCGTTGACGGAGTCGGTGAGACCAGGGCCGTGCGTTGCAGGGCGAGACGGTGCTTCGATGCGGTGCTTACAGGACACCGAGTTGGTCGTGAGAGTCGGTCACAGCTCCCTACCTCTGCAGCCACTGAAACAGAGTTTCCAGCAGCAGTTCACAAAGGGGTGAAGTCCAATGGTCCTGGGACTTCGGTCAGGGGGCAAGCTCTCTTCCAAGCCCTTGGAGATCCTTCACAAGTTGATGAAAGTCACAGCAAAGCAAAAGTTCCTTTCTCCTTTCTTTGGCAGTCAGGCAAACCACTGCAGGCCACTCCCCCAAGCAGCACTTCAGCTTAGGGATAGTCTCTCCTCAGTTTCTTCTTGGTTCCGCTCCTCAGCAAAGGTTTCTTCTTGTTCCCAAAAGTGATCTAATCTTCCTGGGGTCTGGGTGCCCCTCTTATACCCTGATTCTCTTTGTTCTCTGGAGGCAGAGAGGCCTCTGCCTAGTCCAAAACCAGTTCTGGTCAGTCCTGGAGCACTTTGTTTTTCTGACTCCTTCTTACCTTTCAGAATGTGGGGCAGAGTGCTCAGCCGCCCGGCAGGAGGTGGAGCCAGCATTGTGGAAGGCAGGCACAGCCCTATTCAGACCCAGGTGCAACTCCTCCCTCCACTCTGGATGCAGATCTTTCTATTCAGCCCTGCGCTGACTCACCCTGTCTCCTGTAGCCACCCCCAGCCCCTGTCACTCAATCTCCAGACAAGGAATACACAACCTAGCAGAGGCAGGCTTGGATAGTTAGGCAAGAAAATACCCACTTTCTAAAAGTGGTATTTTCAAACACAGAATGTTAAAACCAACTTCACTAAAAGATGTATTTTATCATCCTGAGTTCAGGCATACTAAATTCGTTTTTCTACCATGTTCCCGGGGTCAGTTCTGACTATAAGGTGTAATAGTCAGTCTGCCCATTCTGGCCTATGGGGAGCAGGTAGCCTTGCAATAGTGAAAAACGAAAATGGCTGTAATTCACTATTAGGACATGCCACACACACCAGGGCATGTCCTACCTTATACTTACAATGCACCCTGCCCTAGGGCCTACTTTAGGGGTGACCAACATGCAGTAAAGGGAAGGTTTAGGGACTGGTAAGTGGGTGTACTCACCAAGTCGACATGGCAGCCCTAGGCTGCACACAGGCTCTGCGATGGCAGGCCTGAGACACATTTTACAAGCCGCTTCTGTGGGTGGCACAACCAGTGCTGCAAGCCCACCAGCGGCATTGGATTTACAAGCCCGGGGCACACTGAGTGCACTGTACTAGGGACTGACAAGTAAACCAATCATCCAATCATGGAGTCACTAATACATATATCAATTAACGATAGGGAGCACTTGCACTTTGGCACTGATTAGCAGCGGCAAAGTGCCCATGAGCATCTAGTCCAGCAAAAACATATCGGCAACAGTGGAGGCATTACGAAAAAATGGAAGGGAGACCCACGCCAAGGATGCCAGGTCTAACACGTGTCCCCTCCAGCTGAAATGTGGGGAGAACTATCCTACCCCTAGGGAGTTCTCATCGCTAAGGCGGAAAAATCTGGACAGACCATCAGCATTGGCGTGTTCTGTACCAGGGCGGTGTTCTACCGTAAAGTCCATCCCCTGTAGGGAAATGGACCACCTCAACAGCTTTGGATTCTCACCCCTCATCTGCATCAACCATCTGAGGGGCCTGTGGTCTGTCTGAACCCGGAAGTGAGTCCCAAACAGGTATGGTCTCAGCTTCTTCAGTGCCCAGACCACAGCAAATGCCTCCCGCTCAATAGCACTCCATCTCTGTTCCCGGGAAGTAACCTCCTACTGATGAAGGCTACAGGTTGGTCTAGGCCCTCCTCATTGATCTGTGATAGAACAGCCCCTACACCATGCTCTGAAGCGTCGGTCTGAACAATGAACTCATTGGAGAAGTTGGGTGCCTGGAGCACAGGCGCCGTGCACATGGCAGTCTTCAAGGTGTCAAAAGCTTTTTGACAGGCGTCAGTCCAAATCACTTTCCTGGGCTGCTTCTTGGAAGTCAGCTCTGTCAAGGGGGCAACAATGCTGCCATACCCCTTGACGAATCTCCGGTAATACCCGGTGAGTCCTAGGAAGGCTCTCACCTCTGTCTGGGTCTTGGGGGCTCCCAAGCCAGAATGGTATCAATTTTCGGTTGGAGGGGCGCCACCTGGCCGCTCCCAACCTGGTGTCCCAAGTATACCACAGAACCCTGCCCAATCTGGCACTTACTCGCCTTGATTGTGAGGCCTGCCCTCCGCAGCGCCATCAACACTTCCCAGAGGTGGCGCAGATGTTCTTCCCAACTGGCACTGAACACTGCGATGTCATCCAGGTAGGCGGCACTGAAATCCTCCAGTCCAACCAACACCTGGTTGACCAACCTCTGAAAGGTGGCAGGGGCATTCTTCATCCCAAAGGGCATCACCCGGAACTGGTAGTGCCCATTTGGTGTGGAGAATGCTGACCTCTCTTTGCCCCATCAGTCAAGGCGATCTGCCAGTACCCAGACGTTAAGTCAAACGTGCTGAGGTACCGCGCAGCCCCTAACCGATCTATGAGCTCATCAGCTCTGGGGATGGGGTGGGCGTCAGTCCTGGTGACGGAATTGAGTCCCCTGTAGTCCACACAGAACCGGAGTTCTGGTGTGGCACCAGGCGCGGCAGCCTTTGGAACCAAGACCACGGGGCTGGCCCAAGGGCTGTTAGAGGACTCAATGACCCCTAGCGCAAACATCTTGGAGACCTCCTCCTTGATGCAGGCTCTGACCCTGTCAGTCACCCTGTAAGCCTTGTGCTTCACAGGAAGACTGTCCCCAGTGTCCACCTCATGGACGCACCAATGAGTGACACTGGGAACCAGGGAGAACAGGTCAGGGAACTGTCCCAACAGTTGGCGACAGTCACCCTGCTGCTCAGGTGTCAGGGAGGTAGAGAGGTTTACTCCCTCCACTGATCCATCTTGCTCTCGGGCTGACAGGAGGTCAGGAAGAGGCTCGGTCTCCTCCTCCATTCCATCATCTGTAGCTAAGAGCATGCCCACTTGGGACCTCTCCAAGTGGGGCTTCAGGCGGTTCACATGCAGGACCCGCAAGGGGTTCCTGGGAGACTGCAAGTCCACCAAATAGGTAACTGGACTCTTGCGCTCCACCACCGTAAAAGGGCCGGTCCACCTGTCCTGGAGCGCACAAGGCTCCACAGGGGCCATGACCCACACTTTCTGACCAGGCTGAAGCTCTACCAGAGTGGCATTCTGGTCGTACCACCGCTTCATCTCCTCCTGGCTGGCTTCCAGATTTGCCTCAGCAAGCTCTCTGAAACGCCTAGTCTGGTTCCTGAAGGCCAGCATGTAACTGTATACATCCTGGGGAGGTTTCCTGGGAGATTGCTCCCAGCCTTCCTTGACCAAACTCAAAGGTCCTCGCACCGGGTGTCCATAGAGGAGCTCAAAGGGACTGAACCCTAGAGACTTCTGTGGCACCTCCCGGTATGCAAACAACAGGCATGGTAAGAGGACGTCCCATTTACGCCTCATGGGTTCTTCCAGACCCATAATCATGCCCTTGAGGGTCCGGTTGAATCTCTCAACCAGACCATTTCCTTGAGGGTGGTAAGGAGTGGTGAACTTGTAAGTTACACCGCACTCCTGCCACAGGGACTTCATGTACTTGGACACGAAGTTGGTACCTCTGTCAGACACCACCTCTTGAGGGAATCCCACACGTGAGAAAATTCCCATCAGTGCCCGTCCCACCACGGGGGCCGTCACTGTCCTCAGAGGGATGGCTTCAGGGTACCGGGTGGCATGGTCCACCAAGACCAGGATAAACCTGTTGCCCATGGCTGTCTTGGGGTCCAGTGGCCCCACAATGTCAATACCCACCCGTTCAAAGGGGGTGCTGACCACAGGGAATGGCTGGAGAGGAGCCTTGTGCTTCCTCCCACTCTTTCCACTTGCCTGGCAAGTCTGGCATGTCCTGCAGTGAGTGGCGGCACTCCTGCGCATCTGGGGCCAATAGAAATGGGTAACAAGCCTGTCAAAGGTCTTGTCCTACCCCAGATGTCCCGCTAACGGTACATCATGAGCCAACCCCAGTAGGAAGGCTCTGAAGCGCTGGGGTACCACCAGCACACGGGCTGACCCAGGCTCAGCAACCTTAGGCTCTGAATACAGGAGACCATTCTCCCAGTAAACCCAATGTGATCCAGACTGATCACCTGCTGCCTGGTCTGTGGCCTGTTGCCTCAGACCCACGAGAGAGGGGCATGCGTTCTGCTCCTCGCAGAACTCTTCCCTGGAGGGTCCTCCTTCTTGCTGCCAATGGGTCAGCTCAGGTAGGTCCCCCAGTTCAGCTACCTGTTCCCCTGTAGGCTCCAGGGCATCCCCCTCAGGGTCTGCCTCCTCCTGGACCGTGGGAACTTCGGGGCCGGTTTCCCGCGCCCCTGCCTCTTCTCTCTCTGGCAGGCACCTGGGCCTCCCTCTCAGGCTCCAGGTCCTCTTGAACACCTTTAGCTGCCATTGACCGGGTGGTCACACATGCCCAATCAGGCAAGCCCAACATTTCTAAATGCGCACTCCGCTCCACCTTAGCCCAAGGTGAGCTCTCCAAATCGTTCCCTAACAAACAGTCAACAGGCATGGCTGGCCTCACAGCTACTTGAAGAGTACCCGAGACCCCCCCACTCAAAGGGAACCTGAGCCACCTTGCAGTGACTCTCTGTGTTGTCAGCGGCAACAACCGGATAGAATGCATCAGGGATAACCTGCTCCTTAGACACCAGGTGACACTTGACAGCTGTCACACTGGCTCCTGTGTCTCTCAGAGCCTCCACCCTATGGCCATTGATGGTCACCCACTGCCTGTATTTCTTAGTGTTCTCAGGCAGCGGGGTCCTAGGGACCATCTCAGAGTCTCCTAATGAGACAAGGGAAAACACTGTGGGATCCCCCACCTTGGGCACCCAACTCCTCCCCCAGGGCTACACTAGCCAACTGCCGGGGGACTGCACTGGTGGGTGCTGGTTTTCCATGCAAAGGGCAACGAGGATCGTTTGCCTTGTGGCCAGGGGCGCCACACTTGTAACATACCAGTGGTCCTTGGTGAACAGGGGGGCCTGTCAGGGCCACTGGCTTCTTCTCAGGGGGAGGCTGGGAACCTTTCCCTTGGTTCCCTTGGGGTCTACTTTGGGGCCCTTTATGGAACTCCTTCTGTTTACCCTTGTCCCCCCACTCTTCCGCTGGGGACCCTGCCAACTCTTGGCGGAGTCTCCCACGTGACCCTTGTGGACCCGGGTACTCACCCAGCGGTCCGCCTCCTCAGCAAGCTGCCTAGGGTTAGTCAGCTTACTATCAATCAGGTGCTGGCGTAGCTCAGGAAAACAATTACCGGACAAGTGCTCCCAGGCAATCAAATCAAAGAGCGCCTGAAAATCAGTCGCTTTGCTACCCTTTACCCAACCATCCAAGGCTCTGCAAAAGAAGGTCACATATTCAACCCAGGTACTGCTTTCAATCTTACTACAGTTCCTGAACCTTTGCCTATAAAGCTCAGGGGTCAAACCATACCTAGTCATTAAGGCATCCTTCATGTGGCTGTACGAATTATAGACTTCAGAGGGCAAATCCAACAAGGTATCCCGCCCTTCACTGAGGAACCGTCCCCACAACCCCGCTCCCCAATCCTTCTCAGGGACCCGGTGGGAAGACATGGCTACCTCATAGGCTTTGAACCACTGCCCTATGTCATCATTTTTAAAAATTCCTTAACCACATCTTTTGGAATATACACCCTAGCTTCAACAGGCACAGGCGGTACACTGCCACCAGAGGGAGTAATCTCTAAGCTCTTGGCCTTCAATTCCAACTCCCTCAAAACTTTCTCATGTTCAACCTGCATTTTCTTTTCCTCTAGGGCTAATTTCCTAGTTTGCATTTCGAATTCTAACTGCCCATTCAGCTTGAGCTTGGTCATTTGCATTTCGTGCATCCTACTCTCCTTCCTGTCCTCCAACTCCTCTGGAGACAGTCCTCTGGCAGAAACACTGCTACCTACTGGGGAAGGTGGTCTTCTAGCCCCTAGACCCAATAGCCCCTCCAGCTGCCCTTCTGCATTCTCAGCCCCCTCCACAGGGGCACTCCTTGATTCGACCCAGGCCCTCAGCGCCTTTTGGAGGTCCTCCTTCCTGGAGATCCCGGTCATGGACACTTTAAACTTTTTGCAGAATTGCTTGAGCTGCTTAAGGGTGTAGCATTCTAGTCTCTCTTCTTCCCAATCACACTCAACAGAGGCTACTGATGCTGGTTTCTCCATAGTGACTGAACTTGGCATTTGCAAAAATAGGAGTTCCCAGAAAAAATGCTATAAAAGTATGTGGTTGCGTTTTGGTCTGCACTCACTAAGTAGTGTTCACCAATCACTGTACATGAGTCACAAATGCAAGTCCAGAATCCCACCGCTGCCACCAATGTTAGATTTGGGGGTCTCTAGTTGGCAGAGGTAGGTACCTTTGTCCAAATAGGGACCCTTGCGTCTAGTCAGGGAAAGTAGGTACACTCCCGAAATAACCCCTGCTCACCCTCTTGGTAGCTTGGCACGAGCAGACAGGCTTAGTTCAGAGGCAGTGTGTAAAGCATTTGTGAACACATACAGTAATCAGGTGACAACACTACAAATGGACACTACACAGGTTATATATTTATAAAAATAGGTATACTTTATATATATTTATCACAAGACCATAAACGACAAAAATAATCCACAATATTGTCAAGAGTGCTTAGTTCTGATCAAAAGGCTTAATTCAAGGTTCTGTGCGAGTCGGTAGCCTCCTCTGGCTACGGCGATGTCGAGAACAAACAGAGTCTAACAAATCCAGCTGACCGTGTCGAGACGGGCCAACACAGCGTAGACAGACTCGGTCACAGTACCTTTTCTTGAAGCGGCAGGCACGGGCGTGCGAGCCGGATGGCTGTTCGTCGCGGTCGCGATGCAAAAATGGAAGCGTTGCAGGACGCGTTGTCCCTCGATGCGGTGCAGGCAGCGGCTCGTTGACGTCGTTGAGACGGAGTCGGTGAGACCAAGGCCGGGCGTTGCAGGGCGAGACGGTGCTTCGATGCGGTGCTGGCAGGTTGCGGTGCGGCGACGGAGCCGGATTCAGGAGCTGGCGTCGATCAGTCCGGACAGCGGTGCGAGTCGGGCGGTGCGTCGCAAAGCGTGCGAGCGGTGCCCAACTCCGGTGCGGTCACAGGACTCGAACTCAGCAGCAGTGACCGTGTCGGTCGGACCAGTTCGATTCGGTGTAGCGAAGCGTTGCAGGACGCGTTGTCCCTCGAGGCGGTGCAGGCAGCGGCTCGTTGACGGAGTCGGTGAGACCAGGGCCGTGCGTTGCAGGGCGAGACGGTGCTTCGATGCGGTGCTTACAGGACACCGAGTTGGTCGTGAGAGTCGGTCACAGCTCCCTACCTCTGCAGCCACTGAAACAGAGTTTCCAGCAGCAGTTCACAAAGGGGGTGAAGTCCAATGGTCCTGGGACTTCGGTCAGGGGGCAAGCTCTCTTCCAAGCCCTTGGAGATCCTTCACAAGTTGATGAAAGTCACAGCAAAGCAAAAGTTCCTTTCTCCTTTCTTTGGCAGTCAGGCAAACCACTGCAGGCCAATCCCCCAAGCAGCACTTCAGCTTAGGGATAGTCTCTCCTCAGTTTCTTCTTGGTTCCGCTCCTCAGCAAAGGTTTCTTCTTGTTCCCAAAAGTGATCTAATCTTCCTGGGGTCTGGGTGCCCCTCTTTATACCCTGATTCTCTTTGTTCTCTGGAGGCAGAGAGGCCTCTGCCTAGTCCAAAACCAGTTCTGGTCAGTCCTGGAGCACTTTGTTTTTCTGACTCCTTCTTTCCTTTCAGAATGTGGGGCAGAGTGCTCAGCCGCCCGGCAGGAGGTGGAGCCAGCATTGTGGAAGGCAGGCACAGCCCTATTCAGACCCAGGTGCAACTCCTCCCTCCACTCTGGATGCAGATCTTTCTATTCAGCCCTGCGCTGACTCACCCTGTCTCCTGTAGCCACCCCCAGCCCCTGTCACTCAATCTCCAGACAAGGAATACACAACCTAGCAGAGGCAGGCTTGGATAGTTAGGCAAGAAAATACCCACTTTCTAAAAGTGGTATTTTCAAACACAGAATGTTAAAACCAACTTCACTAAAAGATGTATTTTATCATCCTGAGTTCAGGCATACTAAATTCGTTTTTCTACCATGTTCCCGGGGTCAGTTCTGACTATAAGGTGTAATAGTCAGTCTGCCCATTCTGGCCTATGGGGAGCAGGTAGCCTTGCAATAGTGAAAAACGAAAATGGCTGTAATTCACTATTAGGACATGCCACACACACCAGGGCATGTCCTACCTTATACTTACAATGCACCCTGCCCTAGGGCCTACTTTAGGGGTGACCAACATGCAGTAAAGGGAAGGTTTAGGGACTGGTAAGTGGGTGTACTCACCAAGTCGACATGGCAGCCCTAGGCTGCACACAGGCTCTGCGATGGCAGGCCTGAGACACATTTTACAAGCCGCTTCTGTGGGTGGCACAACCAGTGCTGCAAGCCCACCAGCGGCATTGGATTTACAAGCCCGGGGCACACTGAGTGCACTGTACTAGGGACTGACAAGTAAACCAATCATCCAATCATGGAGTCACTAATACATATATCAATTAACGATAGGGAGCACTTGCACTTTGGCACTGATTAGCAGCGGCAAAGTGCCCATGAGCATCTAGTCCAGCAAAAACATATCGGCAACAGTGGAGGCATTACGAAAAAATGGAAGGGAGACCCACGCCAAGGATGCCAGGTCTAACACTTGCCATCCAGGAAACTGGCCAAAATACTGCACAAGGTATGTAGTACCCTGTCCAAGTCGTCTACCTCCCTCTGACAGATTGCAGTGTGGTCGGCCTCCTGTCATCCTCCATTCAGGCCATCTTCCCGGGACCTCTGCATTTCTGGGTGCTGAAATGGTTGAATGAGTCTCACTTGTGCCGTGGCCACAAGTACTCCCAATATGTCCCCCTCGCAGAGGAGGCCAAGGACGAACTGTGATGGTGGCTCTCGCACATGGAGGTCTGAAACAGGCATGCCATCTTCGGTTCCCAACCAGCTCTCATGATCGAATCCGGTGCCAGTGGCACTGGTTGGAGCGCGCAGTTCACCACTGGGGGCGGATGGTCCGCAGTAAACAGGCCCTGCATATCAATTATCCAGAACTGATGGCTGGCTCCATCGCGGTGATGTGTTGGGCCAAAGATCGCGCACAGTGTTACATTCTCCTAAAAATAGACAATGTAGCGGCAGTCCATTACATCAATCATCTGTGGGGCATTTGGTCCATGGCCCTCTCAGATCTGACCAAGAACTTTTGGGAGTATTGCCTCGAATACCAATTTTCGGTGATGGCAGAACACCTTCTGGGGACAGCCAACCAAGTCGTGGATTGGCAATTACGACATCTCAAGGATTGGAGCATGTGGAAATTGCTTCTGGCCATGTACCAAGCCCTCTCAGACCGATGGGGTCAGTTCCCAATAGACCTTCTTTGCTTCCCGTCTGGACCACCAACTTCCCCGGTACTTTAGTTGGAGACTAGACCCTGGCGCAGTGGCGACCAATGCCTTCCTTCAGGACTGGTCAGTGGAGAAAGACTCATTCTTTCCTCCCTTTGCCATTATAATGAGACTAGCTGCGCAAACAAGCAGGCAATTGGGGGATCTGGTGGTAGTGACCCCGATGTGGAAGTCCCAAGTCTGGTTTCCAGTTCTGGTGGAACTTTCTTGGGATTTTCCAATCCGTCTACCCTAGATCAGGCTCTCCTCAGCGATCCCTCAGGGGATCCCCATCATCTGAGGATGAACGGAACCCTACAACTCATGGCGTGGAGGATTACAGGTCCTGATGGCAGGTCCCGGGGCGTTCGAAAAGCGTTGTGGACCTCCTCTCTAAAGCATGGGCAGACGGTACAGTCAATCGATACCAGTTGGCTTGGTCTCGATGGTTTGGTTAGTGCCAGCAGACGAACCTGAAAACCGTAGGGACAGACGTTGTTTATATCTTGAATTTTTGGGCCTCATTGGCTTCCGGTGGGATGGCCTACAGATCAGTCAATACCTTACGGTCAGCGATTTCTGCGGGCCATGCCCACGTGGGAGGCCTCCTAGTCTGGAAATATCCTCCGGTCTGAAAATTGCTAAAAGGCATACGTTTGTCTCTTCCTCTGGAGTTGAGGTACTCAATTCTTTGGGATGTTAATAAGGTCTTGAACCATTTTATCTCATGGCCTAGTAACATATACCTTTTTCCGCAAACAGCTGTCAGCCAAGTTGGCCACTCTCTTGTGTCTGAACTCTTGCAGAACCGTATCAGACGTTCAGGCCTTGGATATTACAGGGAGGACATTAACCCCAAATGGGGTCACCTTCTATGTCTCTAGGCAAATGAAGTGTAACTTGGACCTGATCTCATACCCGACTTTTGCGGAATCCCCAAAACTGTGTGTTGTTCACTGTATTGAGGTGTATGAAGCCTTAACCAAGGAGCTCCTTCCCCATGGGGAACAACAGTTGCTCATTGCCCTTAGGAAACCGTATAAGGTGGTCTCTTCCCCGACCATTGTACAATGGGTTCGATGAACCATGCAAGAGGTGGGCATTGACACAAAGGTATTCGGGGCACATTCTACCAGAGGAGCTATGGCATTGAAGGCCTTCACTCTCAGAGCTCGTTTGGAGGATGTTTTGAATGCATTGGACTGGTCTTCAGATTCGACCTTTAAGAGGTTCTCCTTCAAGCCAGTTCCCTCCATTGTGGCTCTAGTGGTGGACAAGCTTTAAACTAGCATAATCCTTGCCTCCGGGTCCTAACAAAGAATTAAAAATGTCCTAGCTAACGTAACGGGAAGTTTCAATTGAATTAAAGACACGGAAGCGAGGATTAGCCCACCCAATGTTTTTTCGCATCATTGCCCACCCTTTGGACAGTGGATCCGTTTAATTGGTGTAAGTAATTTATTTGATATTATGGTGTTAAGCTGTCTAAGATATCAATTCTGTCTGGGGACGATAAATCCTTTTCTTATGCATTGTACTAGTGTCACTTGTATTGTTTTTTCCTTGGAAGTACATGTGAATTAAAGTTGACCCGATAATTATTGCAGGATTAGAGTCTTCCAAATAGGAATAAGATCTTCCACTACTGGTATTTGTCACAGGAAGAAAGAGGAAGAGAGAGAGGGGACAAGAGAGGATGAAGAGATGTCCTAGCGCCCCATTACCAGATGAACTTTTCTCTTCATTTTCCCTGAGGTTATGGGAAATGAAGTTTGTTATGACTATTTGTCATGGCTGCTGTTATAATAAAAACAAAGAAAGAAGAGCATAATCCTTGCCTCAGTGTCCTTAATAGAATTGAAACTTTCCATTACGATAGCTAGGAAATTTTTAATTCCAAAGATGTCCTTCCTGTCTGTGTGCCAAGAGCCTCTGAAGCTGGAAAGGTTGTCAGCTAGACAGGCAGTAGTGCTGGTTGTGATGGCTTATAGATAATACAGCCAGTTTTGAAGATGGTACCTTCAGGAAAGGTGAGCCATTTGGGTTCCATGATGGTAGGGGTGATGTGGTCTTACTTCTTCAGGCCCTTGATGAGGCATGGTGTGGCATGTAGAGTGCCTATAAGGAGGTCAGTCTGCAAAGTTGTTGAGCATAAAAAGGCAGATACGAGAATATGACGGCTTGAATAGTAGCTTTGAAGTTGCTTTATAGGAGGAATTGTTTCACTCTATTTAGTAGAGAGAGCTAATCCCAGGCCGCCTTGGTTTTCTTTATGATGTCTTCCTTGAGAGTGAGAGCAGTGTCCAGGGTGAATCCAAGTGACCTGGCACTGGATGAAAGTGTGGGGTCAAATCCATCCAGGTTCTTGTTGTCGAGCCAGGATTGCACTCGTTGTTATGGTATACGTTTCCTACTAAATGAATAGGACTGAGTATTAGGACAACATAAACATCAGACTATAGGGAGTGAGTCCATCTATACCGTCAGCAAATGTCGACCCAGTTCCTAGCTAGCTCACAGTGCCTCACCTGAACCCCTAACCGATTAAGGGTAGAAGGTGAATTATGGCAACCTCAAACACGACCGCACTGATTCCCAAGGAAATCGTGAAAACAGATCTAGCCTTTCGTTGTTTACTTATGCATGCCAAAGTGAACACAAGAAAGATGAGAATAAAAGTTTTCAAACATTTATTGAAACAATCACATTTTGCATAAAGAGAATGAGCTGCGAAATTAAGCAGATGAGACAAAGCTATGTAACCAGCTTTATGAGAATGGTGAAAAAGATAAACAATTCAACCATGGGAATGTTACTATGTAATTATTGTACTCCTATCTGTTACTACCTATTCTATAAGAGCAAAGCGGGAGTGTCCTCTGCCAGATCTATAAGGATAGCCAGACCCCCGTACAGGTATGGATAGATGTGCCAGGGAGCCGATCTGATGTAGAGTAGGCTATCGTCCTCTGGAGAGTGAAAGGGCAGATTCAGCAGAACTTCATCTCGAACCCAATGTGTTTCCAGACAATCCCAGGCCGAAGTGATCCTCTGAGGAATGTAGCTCAGGGGCTGTATATATGATCAAATCACACTGTTTCAGAGGCGCAGTCCTGATGAAATGATGTGTCTGGGTTTCAGGAGCGGTCTCAACCAAACAACGGAATACTAGAATATCTCGTTCTGTGTTCCTAGCCCTGGACCGAGAGTACCGATTATATGATGAGAAAGACTGACTAGAAATAAGCTGCATGTACAGTGCATTCTCAGTACATTATCATGCAAGCATAAACGTGTAAAAGTCATCATTAAAAAAATGATGTAAAGCTAAAATGTACAACCAAAAATGTGTCACTAAAATGGAGAACAAGTTGGGCCCAAGAAGGCCTTACAACAGTTACTTGTTGTTCTTGGTGAATAGCATACATCCATTTTGTGGGTTAAGCTTCAGGTAGGTGCTGGACATCCAGTTGTAAATAAGGCGCAAGCCATGTTTGAGGTGTTGGATGTCTGGAGCAGAAGAGACTTTCAAATATGTTATGTGCCCTTAGCGAATTGATGTATTTGTATGCTATTGGTGGGTACAGTGCTATGTAGATGCTGAGGATGAGGGGTGACAAGATTGATCCCTGAGCAACTCTGCAGAATATCAGGATCTGCTGGGATGTTGAGGGATCAATGTGAATTAATTGGTGTTGGTTGAAAACTTAAAGGCTGTTTCCAGTGAATCCCATTCAAGACTTGTGTTGCATTGAAGACAGCTGAGAGGTCTAATATTCAAAATCAAGAGGCAGGAACATTTTATCTGTAGTCAGAAGGGCACAGTCTGTGTTCTAAGATGGTTGTCTCCATGGTGCAGCATTGTCTGAAGCTGAATTGATGCAAAAGACTGTTGTTGATGTGGCAAGTGAAGGGCCAGTAGTCGTTCGCCAGAGTCCAATGCGAGAGTCCAATGCGACTTTCTTCAGGAGTGGGAGAATCTGGCCTACCTTGATTTGTATGTGAGCATTTGAATACCTGGTGCTATACCAACTTCACTGTACTGATTTCATTAACCTGAAAAAAGCAGGGCATTCTTTTCTAGGGTTCACATTGTTTTATTGTTGGCATTTGCATAGCAACAGGCTGACATATGATTGGCCTTGTAGTGAAGGCAAACTGGTTGAGGTTCTACTGGCCCTTGACTACTGTGACCCAATAGATGGAACACATTACAATGAGGAGCGCCTGTTCCTTGCATACCAAGATGCAGTGTAGTTCAATTGTACAAGCTAAAATAAGGTTGCATTGGTCTTGTTCACCCTGGTCCGACATAGAAAACATAACCTTTCCAACAAAACACAAATCAAGTATTTAAAGGGTCTACTCAAAATGTTGACATGCTTTAAAATTCATATCTGTGCTGACAACATAAAACAAGTTTAGACCCTGGTCAGTCCAGTGCTCCTCTGTTCTAGTTAAGTTGCAGTAGCTGCCCCTTAAGAGGTTTGTTAGAAGCCCAAACAATAACTCACCGGGAAAAGCTGAAAGATGTTCAACCTGGTGAAGTGGCACTTCCGAGCTTTGGTAAAGGTTGGACACGGCACTGGAATCTTGCGCAGATACTGAGAGAACACAATGATGAGGAAGCATGTCCTGCAACAGACAACAATTTATCAGAAAACAAAACGGGTGCAAGAATGCTGCACAGCCTCTCAATTTTAGGTCTGGAACAAGGCCACACTGACAACTGGTGTTTCACAATAAGAACTGAATGGCGATGGTACTGTCCCTGCAGAAACTGTCTGAAATAATTTGCCCATGAATACGCAATAATGTCAGCATTGTACTTCCCTCTATTGCTTGCAGCATCTGATTTATTTTCCCAAACTCTCACAATTTTCCGTATTGATTGTTCTCTTCAGCATAAGAAAAATAACACTGTTATTGCGTAATTCAGCTCCATATTTGTGTTCCTTTTAAAAAGCCCTATCATCTGTATTCTTTGTATATTTATTATAAAAACCTACTCTCAATCTGTAGATAATGGCGGCTCTTCTGAAGGCATTGAAAGTTTGCTGAGCGGTCATCAGGTTTTCAAAAACAAACTCCAAAAGCAGAGGTTTGTTTTTGAAAACAAAATACTAATGACTCGCATCTTGTCTGTTTTCTCCCTGGATCTGAGAGTCATTTTTATATATTTTTCTGTTTCAGATCACCTGCCTTTCCCACACTCTAAATCAAGCCCCACTGTGCCATATGAAAACCTGTTTTAGTCTTGCCCCACAAGGGGCATTCAATTCCCAACGCCTGGGCTGTCTGGTTGGGATCCTAGACTTGATTCAGCCTTATGGAGTATCATCAGTAAGGTACAGCTCAAGTCCTTTAGGTACCATAAGCTAAGGGGCCTACGTTTGGGCCTACCATGCCACTCAGGGTGTCTCACTGAAAAAACAAAAAAACTGATGGATGAAATATTTGAATAAATATCAACCATCAGTAATCATTCTGAGCTACATTCCATTCTAGTATTTTTCCCCAATGTAACATTCCATACAGGAACCTGCCATATGCACATCGATTTAGCCCTGCTCTTTAAGAGAGTACTGAAGATTGGAGAGCGCCTAAGGTCTTCAGATAAATAACTGATAGAAAATGTGTATCCTGGATGCCTTTTGCAGTCCAATTCTGCAATTAAATGTAAGCCACCAATGCTCTGAAGAGTAACAATAGGCCTCTCAAGATGTGATAAGCTTCACTGTATGAAATTACAATACAGATTTGCCTTCAAAAGGTCTGATTGAAAACTGAAGACAAGAAGTACCCCTTCTCAGGGCCAAGAACCGCCACAAATGAACAAGATGGACAAATACACGGTTCCCAGACAGTCTGCAGAGGGGGCCGGGTCGGCCGGTGGATCAGTGTAGCCAGCGAATCCCTCTTTGGGAACTATTATGGCAGCTATTTAGAACCTCAAGCCCTCCCTTGAATCGAAAATCGACACGGTCACAATAGATGTCGGCCTTCTGCGAGCGGACTTTCAGAAAATTTCCGAAAAAGTAACTACAGCTGAGTCTAATATTCACACCTTACAATCCTCATCCAAGTCATTGGAAGAACAGGTCCACAGCCTCATGAAACAGGAGGAGATTTTGGCTGCTAAAGTTGAGGACCTGGAGAGCAGGGCCGGATGAAATAGCATCAGGCTGGTAGGTGTTCCAGAGGGATCGGAGGGACCTAGCGCCGACCTCTTTGGGGAAGACCTGATAGTCAACTTCGTCCTAAGCGCCTCTCAAAATTCTTTTTGGTCGAACGGGTGCACAGGGCACCAATTCCGCCGCCGAAGCCGCTCCCTCCCCCCCACGCACTATTATTGCCAGGATCTTTAACCATCTAGACAGGGGCACTATACTCCAGGCGGCTGGCTCACTTGGGGACCTGAAATACGAACATGCAACTGTGCGTATTTTCCAAGAAATCCTGGTTCTTTATATCGCCAGCAGAAGCGTGGGACTGGCTGGAGGGCTAGCGTACCTCATAGAGGTGGCGACCTCAGGGGACAGGAAAGGGCACCCCCCAGGTCGACAGGGCGACGATTCCCCAGCACTCAGTAACAGTCAGCAAACTGACGTGGTGGAAGAAGAGGTGTCATAAGAGACGCTGCTGGATGTGGGATGAGTACCCAATGGCATAACATTAAGGGCTGTCATGGGGACTGAGGTCTAGACGGACTGGATGGATACCCTACTGGGGACCATTACGTAGACTTTGATCCTTCACAAACACACTAGCCTGCATAGAAGGAGCGGGGCACCAACACACTTTCTAGCCTGGTGCGGGTGGACCCGTGGGAGAGTAATGTTAAATGTTCATCCTTGAGCGCACTGGACGGGAGTGCGAGGAACAGTGCGAATGATCAATCTATGGGCAATACATGGAAATGACAATACAAACGGTCTGCGAGTATCTTGAGCATTTAATAACCTAATGGTGGAGCAGCCAACCCTTGAAATGCTCATTGTTCAGTTTAGGGCGACAGGGGCTCTGCAAAATGGGGGGATGGGCATTTCTCGACCCACAGTGCAGGGTAGCAGGGAGGAGAGAGTTCATTGGAAAGCTATGTTTTTGTTTTATGTTCTAGATGCTGCGCAGTACATCACGTATATTTGTGGTTACATGGCGAGACAAAGGGGGGAAGCGACCCGACCATAGGGAGTTGATGGAGCAGGGTAAATATAAAAATTTTAACCTCCTAATATTTTCGTACAATATTAATAAACATGTTCGTTTAAGTAAATAACCAACAATGTATGTAAAGGGTTAATGGTAACAAGCAATTCAGTGTGCAAATTAATTGACTTATAATTGTTTACGTTTCTAACATAGCATAATATTTGCATACTAATTTAATAATAAATGCATGATTTGTGCTTTTAAATAAAACGTGTGGTTGCAAAATAAAGCGATGGTAAGTAAGGGACAGCTTTATATGTTGCTTCTGCTAGGTAATACCTAATTGGGGTACGTAGAAAGACTGGAGGGAAACGAAAGGGTTTATATTTCTTTGTTTTAATAATATTTTGTTTATCTTTGAAAATAGTGCGCTTAGGCCTGCCGAGCAGCAATATAAAATGGCCGCGAGTTACTAGAGTGCGCATGAGCGGATGAGACCATGTGATAGAGGAGAGAGGCTGTGGAAAAGGGATGATCACGTGCTGATGCCGAGAGGCTAAGATGAAAGTATGGTCAAGGCTGCTGTGACCCTTCTGAGCAGATGTGTGCCAAGATGATCAGCAAGAAGCGTGAGAAGCCTGGTTGAATCAATAGACGGAACTGTATTACACAAAATGTAGCAGAAAAAGATACAATTTGGACTGATCGAAACGGATGAGCAAGTGCATAAACTGTGGGAAACGATGCTTGCATGGACATTCCACACGGAACTGGTTAAGACCAGGAAGTTTGATTAAAATGTATATGGACCTGAGTTTTTGACCAATGAGAATGAATCGCGCCATGTAAGAAGAAACATTTTATGCTGTAAGCTAGAATTAGGGTATAAGAAGACCTACTCTTGGTGGGAGGGGTTAGAATGCTGCGGGAGATGCTGAAGAAGTTAGATGCTGTAGATGGGAGAGTTTGTGGTTGCTGATGCTGACGAGCTGAGGCTGCTGCTGTTATTTTCCTTTTCCAGTTGAGTATAAAGATGCTGCTTTAGGAGAACTTTTATTTGATAGATTTTTTATTAGAATTATTAGAATTTCCCCAGAGAGATAGATAGGTTGATCTATAGAGTTCTTAGTATGATAACCTCGTTTTTCCGTCTAATAAAAGTGCCATGCAATTTCAAACTATTCTTGTATTGATGATAAATGCAATGATCTGAATAATAAGATTAAACTCAATTTCCTGCATTCAAAAACTTTATATAAACTTTATTATTCTTTAAACAAATGACTCAGTGATTTTCTTTAGCATAATGATTAATAATGGAATGGTAAAAGAGTTCATTGTGATTGAGCTGGTCTTAATCACCATCAACTGATTCCTACTAGTTGGTCCATCGACCAATGAGCGGAATACCTTAAAAGCAAATGAGAAATATTATGTCATTATAAAAGAGGTATCCCGTCTCCTTCCAGCGAATCGTTTTTCTCCTAGGTTTCATGACGGAGGAAATCCAGGGAACAAATGAGTAAGTGAATGTATATGCGGTGTTATGGGCCCCACCGTCATATGGATATAGTGTGTGTGTTAGAGAAATAATTGCACCTGGATGACCAAAGCATAATAGGAGAAATTATTTTTATTGTTAGCGCTGGATCAGGGGCACAGGGCAGACCCCGCAGTCCTACATCACATGGGGACACAGGCTCACACTGACCTGAAAATCCTGTCCTCGAACAGGAATGGTCGGGGCTCCAAGGTTAAACGTACCCTAGTGTTGCAATATACAACGTCATGCCCTGGACCTAGTCCTCTTGCAAGAGACTCACTCAAAAGGCCATCATTACAAAGCCGTGGACAGAAGAGTGTAGGCCCTCGTGGCACATGCGGGCTTCACCACTGGGTCAAGGGGTACGGCATCCTCCTGAGGTCCTCTACACCATACACGCCCGGCTGGACGTGGCACGACTCGATTTGTGCTGCAGAAAGGGCATTTGGGAGGGCCACACGATCAACCTGTGCTCTGGTATACATGCCACCCAAACTACAGGGGGACACTCTCTCAGCGCTTGACGCCTCTTTTGGAAATGCCGATGTGCACCTTGATCCTGGGCGGCGACGTGAACGATGAGATGGCATTGGGGCGAGACAGGAGGCCCATGAGGGGAGAAATACGAGGCGGGAGCCAGCTCCAATCCTTCATGAACTCCATGGGATTGGTGGAGCTTTGGAGGGCACACCACCTGAGTATGAATCAGTTTACCCATCTATCGGCCAGACATGGTGGCCTTTCCCGATTGGATTACATTCTTACCCCTCAGGACAGTGTGAACCGCTATAGCAACAGATCACATCTGGCGCGCTGCATCTCCAACCATTCCCTGGTAATGACCTGTCGTTGGGCCGACCAGGGAGACTGGACTGCCACCCAGAATAGCGGCTTGGCACTTAAAGGATAGGAAATTCTAAGACCAGATAAACGAATGCACAGACCAATACTTTCAGGTGAATGAGGGGTCAGTTGACTTGACGTGCACCTTATGGGAGGCTTTTAAGACAGTGCTGCGCTGGCACACTCAAGCCCTTATTGGGATTCAAAGGAAAGATGGAGCTGGAGAGGGGGATCAAGCCCCTGGAGAGGGGGATAACGGGGGAGGAATCCCAGGTCCATCACCTCTGGCTAAAACAGCGGGAACTGAGGGTACCTTGCCGAAAACGCAGCACGGTCACATGCCTTGGCCACACAGAGACGTTTGCACAGGGCACCGATTCCGCCGCCAAAGCCGGTTATATGTTGTAGGCGATAAAGCCAGCACACTCATAGCCTGGTTGGACAATAGAGACAGGAACTGGGTCACCGAAATTCATGATCGTAAGGGTGGGGTGCATACCACAGTGGCGGATCTAGCAGAAGCATTCGCAAAGTATTATGAAAATGTATGGGGGGGCATGGCTTGCAGCCCGAGAAAATGGCTGCCTCCTGAGCAAGCTCTTTATTGCTCGGGGCTAATCCCCCGTCATCCGAACTGAAATCCTGACAAATCATCCCTGTCCTAGTGAGAGAGGGCTATTATACACTCCGGCGAGATTTTGAAAGCCCGGCAGTGAGGCAGACGATCCCGCCGAAGAGAGCGCTCACATCGAGGGAGGCCTGAGAAAGATGGCGCCTGCGGCCTTGCAGTTTCGGGGACTTGGAGCAAAGTTATCGGTTCCCCCCCAGGGAACAAGTACAGTCACAGAGGTAGCAGGCGAAACCGGCGGTGTGCGATAGATTGTGTGTCGGACGCGGAACCGAGCCAACGACACTGTAAAGGGAGGCGCGTCGGTCCTGGACGTACAGCCGGATGTACGTGGGAGCCCGAAAGCAGGGGAGTTGAAGTGGGCCCGGCCCCCCCTGCAATTCCATAAGAGGGCTCTGAAGAAGCCCCAGTAGCATGTCTGATGCAAGACGGACAAACTGGCGGCGACCCAGAATTGCGGCCTGCATGCTGAAGCGGTGAGGAGTAGAGGGCTGTGTGGATGAGAGGAGATTGCAGCTGATTTACCGGCGATCCAAGATTGGGCTGGGACACGCCCGAACATTAATTGAGGAATTGGATGGGCCCAGTGTTGCAACTTGGGGGATTCTCACTGGAAGGAGTTGGAGAGCCCACGGTACTGGCAGCCTGTGAATAATGACCAAAGTGGGAGAAGGTGAGGCCTTGCCCACCAGTGCGTCTCTGAGAGGCACAGGCGGGCAGGAGATTTGGTGTGTGTGAATGCTTGCGCCCACGGGGGCAACAGATCACAAATCAGAAGGAAAAGTATTGCAGGTGTGCCCGCTGAGAAACTGTGCTCCGATTGATTGAATACTGGGCACGGAGACAGCTGGAGGGCGTAGGAGAGGAGATAAGGGCGGTGGACTCGGCAATGATGAATGGCCCCCTCCAGGACCCCTGCAACAAAACAACCTGGATAAGTACACAGTGAAGATGTCGGCAGCCAGGACATTGACTCATGAAGGGGAATCCGTGACTCTGGGGAGGGGTCCGCAGCAGGACGGGGAACCTTCCATGAGCACAATAATTGCTGCCATATAGGAGCTACAAAGCTCCATAGCTCCTATCAATTCCTAAACTAGATGCTGTAATGACAGAAGTCAATCTACTCAGGGTTGACTTCCACAAAATTTCTGAGAAGGTAGCAGTGGTGGAAATACAAATAAATGGTTTGCTCTCCACAACCAAGCATCTGGAAGAACAGGTACTGACCTTAACAAAACAGAGCACGATCGTGTCTGCCAGGCTAGAGGATCAAGAAGGAAGAGCGAGACGGAACAACATCAGAGTGGTGGGGCTGCCAGAGGGTACTGAGGGCCCCAGTATGGACCTGTTTCTAGAGGACTTGATCCTCAACAAGTTGAAACTGAAACGCCTCTCGACCCTTTTTTTCAGTGGAGAGGGCCCATAGGGCGCTGGGTCTGCCGCCGAGACCGGGAGCTCCTCCGTGAATCATAATCGCCCGTATATTGAACTTCAGAGATCGCGATGCAATACTACATGCGGCGTGAGCACAAGGAGACCTGCATCTGGACAATGCAGTGATCCGCTTCTTTACAGACTTCACCCTGCAGGTGCAGCGACAACGGAGAAGCTTTGATGAAGTTAAAAAAGCACTGCGTGCCAAAGAACTAAAATACATGATGCGCTACCCAGTAAGTTAAAGGTCATCGCGGAGGGCAAGACACAGTACTTAGCCACACCAGAGGAGGCGTGGGACTGGTTGGAAGGTTGGAGGGTGGTTGGGAAAGGTGCTGCAGGTGATAAGAAGAAAGATCGATCCAAGGGCCCCAGCAAGAGGAGAACCACCTCACAGGACAGCTAACGAGATAGGCATCCCCTGTTAGGGGCACGTGAACAAACGGGATAAGACAAACTTTGGGGGGTTAGATTTGCTGTACGATCTGGAGGCGGACAGGATCTTAGAGGGGGGGAGAAGGAGAAAAGTGCACAGGCACGGAATCGCTAGGGAGGGGAAAACTGACTTTGAATTGGAACATGCTGGTTTTACATATGTTTATGGGGGGAACTAATAGTGGAATAGAGTGGTCTATCTGACAAGCCTTTGACCGGGCGTCTGCAGCTCACCCCTGTTACTAGCAGTTATGTTTGGGGCGACAGGCATTTTGCCAGTTGGTGGAGTGGGTAGTTTAAAGTCCACAGAGCAGGGTAGTGGGGTGGGTTGGGGACTTAGGTTTGTTATGGGTGAGTTTATTGTTTATTAAGGCTGTACAATACCATGACTTATACATTTGTAGTGAGGGCTGGGATGGGACTATCAACATATTGGCCGTCCCCCGAGGATCGGTGAAGGATATTGACTTTCGACAAAGAATCCACGAGTACACTTTAGGTGATGCAGATGAAAGGTTCACATGATATTTCCAGAGGGTTGAAAATATGGTCGTGAAATGTTAATGGGCTGGGAAGTAGCATCAAACGTACACTAGTGCTGCAACACTTGCGGCGGCATGGCCCCAATATAGTAATGCTACAAGAGACACAACTCCTGGGTCACTATTACAAGGCCCTGGACAGAATAGGATATGTCTTGAGGGCCCATGCAGGATACACGTCTGACTCCCGAGGAGTGTGAATTCGCATGAAGAAATCTCTGCCATTCATCTCGTGTAGAGTGTGATGAGACTATCACGGGCGGTATGTGGCCCTCAATGGAATCTGGGATGGGACGGATCTTAACATTTGCTCAGTCTACGCCCCGCCCGACTCCTAGAGTCGACCTTCCCTGACCTGGGGGTCTGTTGTTGGAACTCCCCCCGGGTATACTACTGATAGTGGGTGATTTGAATGTGGTCTTTGATGTGAGCAGGAATAGAACAGGCACTGGGGGTGAGGGAGAGGGAGGAGGCCCCTTGTCTCACTTTGCATCTGCGATGGGGCTGGTGGATTTGTGAAGGGAGCACAACCCTGGAAGTCATCAGTATACTTATTTCTCTGTGCCACATGGCAGTTTCTCCAGAATAGATTACTTGCTGTCGTTGGAAACTCAGATGTCCCGGTTCTCAAAAACAACACACCTGGCGAGAGGGATATCGGACCACTACCCGGTGGAGGTCTGGCTGGTAGGCACGCAGGTGGATTACCAGATGTCCCTGAGGCTGGAAGCCTGGTACCTAAAGGGATTTGCGATAAGGTGCGCGAACACGCGAACCAGTACTTTGAGGAAAACCGGGGATCGGTGAACTCGGCACTGACCCTCTGGGAGGCCATCAAGACAGTGATAATAGGGGGAGTCCAGGCAATAATAGGGGGTAAGAGAGAGGAATCTAAATGGCAAAGTGCGGATATTGAGAGAGAGATATTAGAGTTGTAGAGGCTAACACAAAACAAGCATTGGCATAGCCAATAGGTCTCGCTTTTGGGACCTTATAAGTATTTAGTTATGCAGCACAATATCATTGGTGCAACAACATAAACTGTTGCATGGCTAAACACTTATAAGGTCCTAAAGGCGAGACCTATTGGCTATGCCAATGCCACTGCAAAATCGCCGACATCCACGACAGCTTCAACACCACGACCGCCCCGGCAACCACCGAGACCACTGCCCCCACAACCACCAACCGCCTGCTCTCCTGGACCAACATCAACGACGAGGACACCAGCGAGATCATGAACACCATCCACTCCGGTTCACCGCTAGACCCGTGCCCTCACCACATCTTCAACAAAGCCAGTACAGCCATCGCGCCCCATCTCCGGAAAATAATCAACATCTCCTTCGAGACAGCAACCTTCCCGGAAAGCTGGAAGCACGCCGAGATCACCGCCTTACTCAAGAAACCCAAGGCAGACCCCAAGGACCTCAAGAACTTCCGACCCATCTCTCTGCTCCCGTTCCCCGCGAAGGTCACCGAGAAAATCGTCAACAGACAACTGACCCGCTACCTCGAGGAGAACAACATCCTGGACCCTTCCCAGTCCGGCTTCCGCAGCAACCACAGCACCGAAACCGCCCTCATCGCCGCCACCGATGACATCAGGACCCTGCTAGACAACGGAGAAACAGCAGCCCTCATCCTCCTGGACCTATCAGCCGCCTTCGACACGGTCTGCCACCACACACTACGAACACGCCTTCACGACGCCGGGATCCAAGAGAAGGCACATCCTTCCTTTCCGGCAGAACACAAAGCGTCCGCCTCGCCCCCTTCCGATCCAAGGCCACCAAGATCATCTGCGGCGTACCCCAAGGCTCCACCCTCAGCCCAACGCTGTTCAACATCTACATGGCACCCCTCGCCCACGTCGCCCGACAGCACAACCTCAACATCATCTCCTACGCCGACGACACCCAGCTGATCCTCTCCCTCACCAAAGACCCTCACACCGCCAAAGCCCACCTCCACGAAGGAATGAAGGCCGTCGCCGAATGGATGAGGACCAGCCGCCTGAAGCTGAACTCGGACAAGACGGAGGTCCTCATCCTTGGTTCCAACCCTTCAGCCTGGGACGACTCCTGGTGGCCAACATCACTGGGAACAGCCCCGCCACCCACCGACCACGTACGCAACCTAGGGGTCATCCTCGACCCCACCCTCTCCATGACTAAGCAGGTCAACGCCGTTTCCTCATCCTGCTTCAACATCCTCCGAATGCTCCGCAGGATCTTCAAGTGGATCCCCACCGAAACAAGAAAAACAGTCACCCAGGCCCTCGTCACCAGCAGGCTGGACTACGGAAACGCCCTCTACGCAGGAACGACGGCTAAGCTCCTGAGACGGCTGCAACGCATCCAGAACGCCTCTGCACGTCTTATCCTCGACATCCACCGACGCAGCCACATCACACCCCACCTGAGAGACCTGCACTGGCTCCCTGTCAACAAGAGGATAACCTTCAAGCTCCTCACCCACGCACACAAAGCACTCCACAACTCCGGACCAGCCTACCTCAACAGACGACTCAGCTTCTACACCCCCACCCGCCAGCTCCGCTCGACCAGCCTCGCCCTCGCCACAGTCCCCCGCATCCGGGGAAACGACCGCCGGCGGCAGATCCTTCTCCCACCTCGCCGCCAAGACCTGGAACACCCTCCCCACCAACCTCCGACAGACCCAAGACCTACTGGCCTTCAGAAGACTCTCAAGACCTGGCTCTTCGATCAGTAGCAGCACCACCCCCTCTTCCCCCAGCGCCTTGAGACCCTCGCGGGTATGTAGTGCGCTTTATAAGTGACATGATTGATTGATTGATAGAGGTTATGAAACTGTAGTTTTAAATGCAGATTAGTGTATTATTTTATGATCCATTGTATTGAATAAGTTTTGTCCTTAAAATTGACGAAATTATGAAATAGGGCAACCAACAATTATAATCAGTTGTAAGTGAGAGTTTGTTTGTGGCAGTTAGTAAGTTAGTGTGAGTTTGTAATAGTGAGTATAAGAGAGTGAGTAAGATAGAGTGTTTTAGAGTGAGTGAGTAAGAGAAGGGCTAAAACAGGAAGGAAGATCAATGTACTCCTAGGGCTAAAACATCTAGATTCCTCGAATCTTCTATCAGTAGAGTTCCTTCCAGCAGATGACCCAAAACGTATGGAACAAACCCTCACCACTTGGCAAACGGAAGAAACAGCGCTCCTCATCCTGAACTTCACACAACAATTTGAAGCATGGGGTATAAAATTATCTAAACATACTAGATCACGTTACCCCCGACCTTTGACTTTAAAATCTCTGCACAATCTAAAGCAACCATCAAAATTAACTTCAGAAAAGACTGTGGTGTATTCAGTGCTACAGAACGCCCAAGGAAGAAGTCTAAACTCATCAACAAGGAGCAACGACCACGACGACAAGAACATGAACACAGAAATAAGCCAAAGGCAGTGGAGTTGGCTTCCAACTATCCTTAATGCACACAAGGGAGTGTGACTAGGGGCAGTCAGCTAGCAAGTCTGAGAGACACGATTTACATCTGTTCTCATATGGAATATAGCAGGAGCCAAAAAGCAACTGCTAGAAGAAGGTACGCCACCCCAGAACTGGGATAAGTATGATATAACAGCCCTCCAAGAGACATGGGCACTTGACAACGTACCCTTCGAGGGCTTCATCCAGGACAGCGTGGGCGCAGAACAAAAAAACAAGCACAAGCGCGCGTCAGCAGAGGGAGGGGCGAAAGGAGGGCCCAGCGCGATTCCCTTGCGGGAGCGAGCGGCAAGGCGCGATAATTAACATATGGCGCCAGCTGCTCGCTCCCGCAAGTGAATCGCCAGACGTGCACGCGTTGCCATTGGAAGCAATGCAACGCGTGCACGTTTTTGCAGGGAAAGCTGTGCCGATTTCTAAAGGTCTCTCCTATGCAGCGCATGCGCGCTGCGTAGGCGAGACCTAAAGAAGGGGGTGAGATAAACAAACACCAATTAATGCTATGCCAGCAAGATTTACAAGCCCTGACAGAAGATCTAGCGTGCAAACATGCCTAACAACACAGCGTCGTCTCTACGACGTTAGAGATAAGGCAGGCAAACTACTAGCCTGGCTGGAGAGCCATGACAGGGAGAGGTCTTGGGTACCCGAGATACGGGATGTGCTGGGGAAAACTCAGACAACCAATGTGGCCATAACAGAGGCCTTTGCCTCATGCTATGAGGCTGTGTATGCCTCCCAAACCACCATGACACACGCTGACTCTATGGATTTCCTCCAAAATTTGAGCCTTAGGGAGCTGACGGGGGAGGAATGTGAGACCCTTGAAGCTGATTGAACCAAGGAGGAGCTGCTACAGGCACTGAGAGGGTTGCAATCAGGCAAGGCACAGGGATCCAATGGTATACCGGTTGAGCTGTACAAAGGGTTAGCAGGGACAGTGGCTAAGCTGATGCTGGAAATGTATCGTGAAACACTCTCTACGGGCTGCCTACCGGCTGACCAAAGAATGGCAATGATAGTGATCATACCTAAAGCGGGTAAACCCTCAGCGGACTGCAGATCATACAGACCGATCTCCTTGCTCAATGTGGAGGCTAAAGTGCTGGCTAAAATTCTAGCGGCCAATCTACAGGGAATTTTTCCCTGATTGTTCACCCAGATCAGTCGGGCTTTATCCCTAGTAGAAGTACACAGCTTAATTTGAGGCATCTCTACGGAGTGCTCCACCTGACTGATTCTTGCCAAGAAACACAGTCTGTCGCAATGGCCTTAGATGCAAAGATAGCGTTTGACTCGGTGGAGTGGAACTATATGGTTGCGGTGCTGGAGAGGCTCGGCTTTGGACCGAAGTTCAGAGTCAGAGTGAACGGTACAATATGCCGCAATTTTAAACTCTGGAGGGGGACTCGGCAGGGCTGCCCATTGTCCCCCATGATGTTTGCCCTGGCGATCGAGCCCCTGGTGGAATGGATTCGGCAGGACTCCTTGATATGGGCTATAGGGGCACAGGATGGCTGGGAGGAAAAAATCTCATTATAAGCGGGCGATGTCCTGTTGTACATCGCATGCCCTCAGAGCTCTACCGTTAGAGTTATGCAAGTGTTTCGCATTTTTAGAAAACACTCTGGCTATGCGATTAACTGGTCAAAATCAGTAATATATCCTCTGTTCGGTGAGACCCCCTGTTTGCCTCAAGATTGCCTGGCCCCGGTGAGACAGGAGGTGTTTAAATACTTGAGGAATTTACATCACAATGGACCCACTGGAGTTCTTCAGGGAAAATGTTGACCTACAGTTGGAAAGGCTGAGGGGGGATGTGGCGCACTGGGGATCCCTTCCGTTGACGCTGGTGGGGAGAGCAGCTCTTTACAAGATGATGATCTTCCGAGATTGCTCAATATATTTCAGAACCCGACTTACACAATTCCACCGACAGTGTTCTAAGGAATCGATCCGAAAGTCCGTAAACTGATATGGAAAGGGGAAGCACTCATAATAGCACTAGCCAAACTACAGCGTGGGGTGTTCGATGGGGGACTCGCAGTCCCAGACATCCAGAAGTACTATTGGGCCTCACAGCTGCTGGTCGTGAATGACTGGGTATTTACTGATCATCAAAACCCGGCATACAGGGTAGATAGGGCATGCATGGGTGCAGGAGGATATGAGGGATTTCTTTATTGGGCGGACCGAGGGACCCCCTGGCTGTGACATACACAGGTAGCCATTGATGTATGTATGGAGGGAGGCCACCCGGTTCCTGGGCTGGAAAGGGAAGCTCACTGGCTTGACGCCACTCTGGTACAGCATTTATATGCAAAACAGTGTCCACCGTGGGACTCCTTTCAGACTACTGTAAGCCACCCTCTTACACCAATTCGGGGCAGCCTCCATTCAATGTAGTGTTTCTAAACACCAAGTGGTACCTACACACTTTGATAATTTTTCATATCAACATGAGTAAAAACAACGATCAAGGAAAATATATATTGACACTGGTTTCTGTGATAATTGTTGTATTATTTGCAAAAAAGTTCTATATGCAGATAATAGTATCATGAATAACGTAAGTGGAGGCGAGGCAGTGCTCAAGTGTGACAGCGATATATCAAAATATACACATAAGAAGCAAAATGTAAAAGTTCACTGGTTATGTATTTACAAGGGAAATCACCGTTGTATATTTCATTACAGCATGTGAAACAGTTATTTCTCAAAACAACCAAGTGAAACCATTTGTCGACGTTTCGACCCCTGTAGAATCTCAGGGTCTCCTCAGGACAATAGTCGTCTGACTTATTACCTTCAAGTATATTTAAGAGACAGAAACCTAAAGGGATCATCTGTCTATTTACACGTAATTTGCCAAGTATATATGAACCATGTTACCTTAACTTACCAAGCCATATCTATCCACTGATCAAGGAATCGATCAACTGGGGACTTGTCTAGATGTTCTGTATGATATTTCAGTGGGAAACTATGTTCATGGTGTAGTGCCAATGTCACCACCACTATCGTTAGGCATGTCTCAGTCTGCCAGTGTGTGCTTCTGAAAAAATATACATAATCAATTTGTGCTACAAGGTACAAACAATGACACTTAGTGATACCTCCTGTGTGCACGCAATCACCATGCACCCACTTTGTCTAGTGCGCAGGCACCTATACTATGGGGACACACAGTGATCAAGTCTCAAAATGACATTGTATGCCAGGAGACCTTGTGATATTCCATATGTGTATAATTGAAGCAACTGCTTTAGTCACGTGTGTGTGATCCCTCATGCTTGAATCGGAAAACAGAGTGTCTCATATGCAATCTATTTCCTAGGTCTACCCTCTATACAAATTAAGGGTCGATATCTGTAGTACAAAGAATCACTGTGTCCGTATATTTGTCAGCATATATTAATCATTAGAGCCCTTCTTACTAAACTGTGGGTGCTGAGTAGGCGTAAATATTGCTCAGTCAAGGCCAATCCGCCTTGTAAGCTCAAAGACAATGTATTAGGTAATAACATCAAGTGCCCGGGAGTGCTTCGTATTTGCAAAGAATAGTAGATCGCATGCGGGTGAATGGAATGTGGTCACACGTAAATAAAAGTTTGCTCCATGTATCCAACCCTTACCCGTATTTCAAGGATTAGGCTAAGTCGAGACATGTTGTACATCTATAAACATAGCGGGATATCTTTGTTCACCAATCAACTACAAGTGGTCATGTCAGATTCTATCAACCAGATGGACCTGTACTTACTTCTAGACGCGTGTAGTGTCGGCAGGAACGACTGCACACGGGAAATGCAGGTAAGAATGGTTTATTCAAAATATCCGTAAACAGAGCTGCCTGTAAGGAGGACGCAGCCTCCGCAGCAATGATCCGCTCTCTCTGACCAACTGCCGACCACCCCCCGCGAACCAACCCTCAACATTCTAAGTACCTTTCTGACATTCAGGTTAAGGAATTGTCGGAACGGCAGAAAGGAATATTACATTTACTCTTTCCCTTGAACAACAACAACAACATAACACAAAATGAAATAAAACTACCTAAAAAGGAAACATCCCTAATAATGGAGCATGGAAACCTAACAAGATTTATTGTCCGAATCTCAAAGGGATCTGTTTGGGGTGGCAACTTCTACGCACCACATGTCCCGGAACAGACTTGGCGACTTTGAGTTCCTGGGGTATGGCGTAAGAGGAACTTCCCTCTCCCTGATCCTCCTGAGTCGTACCTTGGGGAGTTTTAACCACCTTTGCAACGTTCCACCAATTTTTCCCAGAAAATCTCACCGCATTCCCACACACTTTATCAACCACAAAAGGACCACTATATTTCTTCTCACATTTTTTAACGAAAGAACCTTTCTTGATAAACACCTTATCACCAACTTGAATCGGTCATGCTTTGACTCTTATTTCTGCTGTCAACATTTTTTTTTTATTGGACTGAGCTTTACTCACATTTAACCTTGCTCTCTCGTCCCAAAGACTCAAATCAACACCAAATTTAACCCACTTAGACATCCAGGCTGGGCACAACTTAGTGGCAGGCTTCCTTCCTCTCAACATTTCAATCGGGGAAATCTGGGTGGTGGAGTGAGGTGAGGTACGGTAGAACCATAACATGGATCTGACAGCATTAATAACAACGCACCTGTTGTCAATTGCCCACTGAATACAATGCACCAAAACGCGGTTCATGCGCTCAACTTGACCGTTAGACTGGGGATGATAAAGAGCTGTCTTCAAATGTTTAACACCCCCGCAAGAAGGAATTTCCCAACTTCATCATTAGCAAACTGGACACCATTGTCCGAAATCACAAAACCAGGGTATCCCTCCCTGAGAAACAAATCTCTCAGAAACTCAATAACAGCACAGGTGCTAGGTTCAGACACAAATTTGACTTCAGGCCACTTGGAGTACAAATCCACCTACACTAAAGCAAAGCGATACTGCTTAGGCAAACTATTGAAAGGACAAACTAAATCAATGCTAATTTTCTCCCACGCTCTTGCAGTATACTCAATGGGTTGAAGAGGAGGTTTCCTGGTACACAATCCCTTCTCTCAGGATAAGCACACCACACACCCAGAAACAACAGAATCAACCTCTCTATCCATAGAGGGCCACCTCGACGTTTGCATAAGTCTTTTCTTAGTGAAGGTACAACCCAAATGTCCTTCATTTGCAATCTTTAGAAGTCTGGGCCTCAAACCTGCAGGTGGAACTAATTTATCCCCCCTAAGGAGTACTTCATCATCAACAGAAAGCTCTTCAGATACCTTCCAAAAAGTTTGACACGCCAAAGGCAAGGTCTTCTCGCTCGGCCACTCAGTAACAACATACTGCAACACAACCTTCAAATTTCATCCAAACCTATCTCATCTCTCCATTCTCGCTCAGTAATGGCACATGACTCTTATAGATCAAGAGAAGCAATGAAACAACTTTCATCCGCAGTATCACCACCCTCATCTTCGAGTCCTTGAATGGCAAAACGAGACAAAAAAGCTGCTCGAACATTCTTCTCACCTTTGATGTGTTCAATGTCAAAATGAAATTGTAATAATTTGGATGACAACCTAGAAATCCTGGGTGTCTGTTCTTTAAACTTGTCCCCCGACAGTATAGAAACCAAAGGCTTATGATCAGTCTTGACAGTAAATTTCGTCCCCAACACATACGGTTTGAACTTCTGTTTTGCCCACCAACAAGCTAACAGTTCCTTTTCTATGGTATAATAATAAACTTCTGTGTCTCGCAATACCCTGGATGCATAACTGATGGTATTTTCATTCACCCCATCGCTCTGAGTTAGAATAGCACCCAAACCATAATTGGACGCATCCACAGTGATACAACATCGTATGCTGGGATCAAAAGATTTCACATTATTTTAACGCGACAATTGTTTCTTTACCCATTCAAAAGAACGTTGGCAAACACTGTCCCAGACAAAACTTGAAATCCTTCTTTACAAGTTTGGTTAATGGTAATATGTGAGCAGCATAATCAGGAATAAACCTAGAATAGAACTCACACATCCCCGTGAAAGATTTAATAGCTGTCTTATATTTGGGAGCTTCTACTTCGATGATGGCACTAACCAGACCAGGTCTGGGTTCGATGCCATCACCTGACACGATATGGCCCAAATACTCGATTCTTTCTTTACCAAAATCACATTTTGAAGCTTTGAGAACCACCCCATTATCTTGGAGAACAGAAAGGACACGATTAAGAACGACATCATGTTCTTCCTTAGTTTTAGCAGATAGGAACACATTGTCCTGGAATGCAACTACACCTTCAATACCTTTGAGAAGATGAAACATGATTCTTTGAAAAACTGATGCCGCTGAGGCAAGCCCAAACGGCATTCTGCGATATTGAAAAGTACCAACTGGTGAAACAAATGCTGTATAATGTCTGGACTCAGGCTCTAAAACAACCTGGTGGTAAGCTGAAGCAATATCAAGTTTGCTGAACCATTTCGCACCCGACACAGAAACCATTAGATCGGTTATCTTCGGAAGAGGATGGGAGTCAACCCATATAGCCTTAATCAAATTGCGTAGATCAATGCAAATTCGAAGTTCCCCATTCTTCTTACGAGCAACCACCAAAGGTGACAACCATAAGGATGATTCAATGGGCTCGATGACACCCATATCACAAAGCTTCGCTAACTCCTTTTCTAAATCTCCTCTTACAGAGAAGGGTACATTTCTAAGTTTGTGCTTGACAGGAATAAACCCATCCTTAACCTTAATCTTAAATTGGAAACCCTTTATAGTTCCCAGTTTTTCATAAAACACTCTGGGGAAAGACAAGCAGATTTTCTCTTCAGAAAGGTCAGGTACAGAGTTTACTTGTGACATTCCTACCACAGAGACTTGGTCAGAAGTACCCGGTCTCAAAATCATTTTGAACAACCCCTGGTGAAAGCAACCCAAAATACATAACCCTCTGATAGCAACATAAACTTTGCCAAAAATCTTCCTCCCCCTGAAAACAAGAACATCTTCAAAAAATCCTGAAAGTTCAATGCGACGTCCCTCGTAGGACCCCGGAGCTCGATCGGACAGTTCAAGTTGTCTTCCAGGCCATCAATTGTCAAACAACTCCTTAGTGATCATTGTTATTCTTGCTCCAGAATCAACCAATAATTTAACAACTAAATCCCCAATAGAGATGTTTACATAAGGATCAACACAGTTGGAAGGATCGCCTGTTTCTAAATTGTTGTCGGTGACAACCATTATCATGTCTTGTAGATCCTCTTGTAACTTGACTAATTGGTCCTGTACTATATCTTCTCCCAGGTTGGCCACGACAGGGCTGTTTTTACAGACTTGTTTTCCTTGACTCTGGCAAACCTTGGCGAAATGTCCTATTTTGTTGCAAATTCTGCAAGTAACATTACATGCTGGACAAGGTCTGCCAGATTTAAAGTGAGGTAAGTTTCCGCACCTAAAACAAACATTAACTTGTTTGAAAAACACCTTTTCCATCTTTGGAGTTGGTCTCGTGCTACTATCTTTAACAGAACTTTTGAGTTTTTGCCTAACCGCATTAACAACTTCTGATTTACGATCCTCTAACTCTTTTACAGACAATTGTGAGGTTTCAATGCTTTTAGCTATTCGTAAAGTCTCTTCCAGTGAAGGATTATGTAAAGACAATAACTTTTGTTGAATGGCTTTGTTGGAACAATGACAAATATATTGATCGCGTACCAATTGATTAGTAAATATTTCAAACTGGCAATCGGCAACTAACCTTTTAAGTGCTGACACATAAGCATCAACGTTCTCCCCAGACAACTGTTTGCACATAAAAAAATTTGTGTCTCAAAACCACCATACTGGGTTGGATATCAAAACGTTTTTCAAATTTCTTAACACATAAAGTAAAATCATTGTGGACCTGAGCATCACCTTCCTCTAAATTAGGTAAATGCTTAAAAATTGAACGACCCTTAAAACCCAAAGAATGTAAAAATAAAAACTTTTTTCCGCTCAGGACAAAATCGGGAAGCACCAATGGCCCCCAAATAAGTCTCAAAAGCGTTGAACCAATTCTTCCACACCACAGGTGGTTCCCCAGGTGATTCCAAAAAAGGTGGAGGGGGATTTACGGATTGCATAACTGCTAATAAGCTATTCTAAAAATTCTGACGAGAAAGAACTGGGAAACAAGGAAGAATTACCAACAGAGAGGAGAAACTCTTTTGATGAATAATCCCAAAATAACGAGAGACAGAGCAAAAATATATAAATATTGTATGCAGATACAACACAAACAAATCAGCCTTAAAACAAAGATAAATAACACTTGTGGATTGTCCAAGATGTGTAAAAACTGTAGGTGCCGCTGGGCTCAGTGAACTCCAATTTAAAATGAACACAAAAGGCTCTTATCTGATGCGCACAGAAAATGCTGTGCGAATCAGTGAAAAAAACAGTAGACATAAGGCTGATGCCTGAAGAGAACTGGGTTAAATATATTCCCTTTGATTGGAAACTCTGCGTATCGGTGATAAACCACGATAGGCAAAAAGAAACATCCAAAAAGAAACGCTGAACACTAGCAAAGCTGTGCGTGTCGGCGATGACTTGTTGGAGAGAATGTACTAACGGGTTACTAAGATACGTTGCTGCTTAGATATGCAGATTGTAAACAAAGGTTGCTGCATAGAGAGATTGAGCCGTGTGTGTCGGTGGTGACACGCTGTAGAAGACGCGTTGCTAGGTTACGGAGATAGGCCAAATGCCGATTAATGTACTTGCTGATGTAGGCCGCACATGCGCAAGGTTGCTCAAAGGGGAAAGCACGTACGTGCCGTTACAGGAAACCAACACAGCAATAACAAAATGCGCAGCGCTTAAAGCAGGAGATAGCGAAATAACCCTCGCAGAAGAAAACTTTAAAGTACTTGCATGACAGAGGGGTTAACATCAAAAGCCTCTCCTCGGTTTGGGTACGTCAAATGATCAAAGTCCTCGACAAAACCTCAGCGTTCTCTGGGGAGAACTGGCAGGAAACACCGTCAACGGCTGCTGGACGAAATGGCACGAGACGTGGCTCCGTCTTGCGTAGGTTCACAGGCAGCTCTGGACAACTCGTCGCCAACAAAAGATGTGTAGTGTCGGCAGGAACGACTGCACACGGGAAATGCAGGTAAGAATGGTTTATTCAAAATATCCGTAAACAGAGCTGCCTGTAAGGAGGACGCAGCCTCCGCAGCAACGATCCGCTCTCTCTGACCAACTGCCGACCACCCGCGCGAACCAACCCTCAACATTCTACCTTCCTTTCTGCTGTTCAGGTTAAGGAATTGACGGAACAGCAGAAAGGAATATTACAACGCAATGAGTCTAGACTCCATCTCCGTGCCTGGTCGGTAAGGAACTGACGGCCGGATGTACCCGGAAGTAGGCCTCTCTTTGTCTTTCTACTGTCATTCAACTCTAGACCGCTAACCGCAGCCACCATCTTGGAGTAGCTGTACCACGCCCACATCTGTCACGGTCTCTATGCCACCTGTAAAATACAGGGTCTATCTCTATCTGTGTTTGCATCATAAAAAGTAGCTACAGTCACACCCTTTTCACTAAGGAGGTGCATACCTTCATCGACTATTAATATTGATCTCTGTCTACATATATCAAAGTGTATGTGGCGTCTAGTCCACCTCTTCCCAATTATATATCGCAGCTTATTAAGGGAAGGGCTCACTAGTAACCTGTGTAGGACGAATGAAGACATACTGATTCAGTGTGAGAAACCACTGGTGTGATGTGCTCAATGGTTCTATAGTTCAACATACCAACATATCTCTAGGGGTTCCATATGCTGTACACCAATCATAATATAGTCCGTTCCCAATGTCTATCACACTAACATCAATCATGATACCATCTTGTAATAGGAAATGTGCTTGTCCAGAAAATAGTGCACAATTCGCTGCCTCTATCAACCAGGAAGAATGGAAAGGCGTCTCAGTTCATTTACATCATTCAACCCAGTATAAGTACTTTTGAGTAAGTCCATCCATTTACATTCTCTGTGGTTCAGTAGGTCACTGATGTTTCCTCCTCGGTTATCCATCGTGATCACTTCAACCACCTGCCAGTATAGCTCGTCCGCAGTGTGCAGGGCCGGCTCCAGTGTGGTGCGACCGCACCGGGCGCTGACTTGGGGTGGGGCGCCATGTTCATTGTTTTAAAAGCACCTGATGCCGCGTACATTGTCCCAGCAATTTTCAGGCATCAATAAAAATGACAACTCCGGTGATTAATGTACTTCCTGGAGAGAGACCGGAGCTTTGTCTAGTGAATGTTTTGACTCATCATAGCGCAGAGGGTTAATATGCCTGCTGCAAAGAACGTGTCCCATTCACATCACAAAGTGCATATAATATAAATAGGTCAATGGGTTACTGCTTTTGTCAGAGATCCTTTTGTTACTTGCAGTTTATAAGTTAAAGTCCTGATATAGAGCAGTGAGCTATTAACTGCCATCAAAGAACTGCATGCAAACTGCTAGGAACATATTAGAACTATATATTTTTTGCCCAGTCTTTCGTTGTCCTAATATTGCAAAAGAGTAAAACCCCTAACAATGTTGTTACATTTTACATTCTGAATTTGTGCTTTTCCAGTCCAAGGACTCTTAAACTATACTACCTACCAGTATGGATGAAATATGACTCTTACTCCTTGTAGGCCTGTGGCTTATGTAACATTTCCTATATACTGATGTACACACGTATGATTGTCTCTGTGCAATGCGTGTGTGATGTAAAGTGTTCTAACATCTTAAACTGGTATGAGTGGCGCTATAAAACTAAATTAATCTAAGAGACAGTGGTTATGGAGACTTGAGGGGCACTGTCAAATGGTGGTAGTGAGGGAATCTGTGGCGGAGGTGGTCATTGGTGGGGCGCCAACAAACATTGTTGCACAGGGCGCCACCAGTGCTAAAGCCGGCCCTGGCAGTGTGTTGCAGATCTTCATAGTGTCGGACAAGGGGTGCACCTTCGACCTTGCATCTGATTCGGCTACTATGCTGGGCAATTTGTTGCTTAACCATTTGTGACGTCTGTCCAACATATAATTTCATACATGGGCATTTGATCAGATAAATCAAATTTTTAGTATTACAATTGGAGAACGCTTTCAGGGTGAACTTTGTATCGTTTGTCTCCAAAACTTTTGCGTTAGCGGTCAATGCACATGCTACACACCCCCCACATCTGTGATGTCCAACTAATGTAGGTAAGCCCCATTGTACCCTGATGTTGTGATTCCTCGTGGGATCCCTGTGTGCCCTAACCACATGATCCGATGTTCTTGTTGCGTTTGAATGCAAACAATGGTAATTCTTTGCATGTTTGTTGCACTAATGGCCAATTCTTGCGAATGATTTTCTGAATCTCATTGCTGATGGGAGAGAATGTGCTGAACATTACTATTTTCTTGTTTTCTTCTCTTACTTTAGGGGTGAGAATAGCTTCCCTGGGACAGAACCAGGCCCTTTTCATTGATCTTTTCACAATCTTTTTAGGGTACCCCTTCTCTAGTAGTTTGCTCATAAGTATATCAGCCTCTTTAAAGAAATCTTCTTTCAGTTTACAACTTCTCCGTAAACGTAAAAATTGTCCATAGGGTAGATCATCTCTAAGCCCACGTGGGTGGTGGCTGTTGTATCTCAATAAAGCATTGGTGTCAGTGTTTTTTGTATAGAGTAGTGTATAGGATCCCTCCACTGTGTCTAACAAGCAGGTCTAAATAGCTCACTTCTGTATTACTGTAGTGAGCGGTAAATGTCAGATCCTCACTCTGTGCGTTGATCCACTCTATGGATCTATTGAGGTCATACTCATTGCCATGCAAAATCATAAAAATATCATCAATATATCTCTTCCATTCTCTGATCTTTTCTCTGAATGGATTACTCTCATGATATATGGTGTCTTCCTCAAATTTACCACGTAGAGATCAGCTACATTTGGATCCCCTGTTATTTTCTGGTAGTGTCTCTGATCCGTAAGTTGTCTCATAATTTCTTCATTGTAATCAGTGGTGTTCTGAATTACTATAGCGCCCCCTTTATCCGCTGGTTCAATGGTAATCTCCCTGTTGGACGCGAGTGACTCGATGGCATGTCGCTCAATAGATTAAATGTTGTATGGTATATACTTTTTTCGTGATTCAAGGGCATTAATCTGTCTCAGGACTATATTCTCAAAGGCCAAGATCTCCGGACTCATCATATGGTTAGGAGGATCAAATTGTGAAGGAGGATGCAGACCTGTCCCTTCAGACAGTAGAAGTGGAGGTTTATCTTTGAAGAAGTGTTTCAGTCTAATAGTACAGAAAAAACAATAAAGTTTACTCTTGATTTTGAAAAAATCAGGTTTTTCAGTGATCACAAACCCAAGACCTTTACTCAATATGCTGTCTTCATCATGTGAGAGAACATATTGTGACAGGTTGAAGATAGGGGATTTGGTATTGGGAGGGATGAAAGTGGAGTATGAAGTAATGCTCCTGTCTACCAACTGTAGTATTGGTTCCTTGTTTGTCTCTCCCCGGTCTGGTAATTGCTGCTGGCCCTCCATCCTCGGCCTCTGCCCCTGCCTCTCCCTCTCTGTCTGCCTTGTCTCTGTTCCTGTTCTAAAAAACGAGGTGTGTTATTGGTGTTCCCTATTGTTTGTGCACTTGTATTGGGTCCTGCGTTTGTCTGCTCATCTGAACTGACTGATGATTCGGAGAATGTGACCCTACGTATTCCGTGCTGATTCTTTGATGTTGTGTAGAAATCAGGTCTCAGATAAGGATATACTGATTCGATATTGAATCTGTACTTGTCTTTGTGTACCTTCTCTATCTTCCTGCCCTATTGTATAGAATGAAATTCTTCAATTGTTTTTTGAAGAGAGTCTAATGCTGCCCGGGCATTCTCAATTGCCCCACTGGTTCTTATCTTCTCCTCTAATTCACCTATTTGTCGTTTAAGGATGTCAAGCTCCTCAATTGCAGTGTCAATCCCTAAGACCATACAGTGGCGCGAACAATTGTTACCCACAAAACAAACGTTTTTTTTTAACTTCTCGTTGTGTGTAAAAATTACTGGTACATTTGTTACCTGTAGGTCCACTGGTATGATATCTGCTTTAAGGTATTCAGTTAGTAATTTCCCATGCAATTCTGTGCGTACAGCTTTTTTCTTCAATTTCTCCAGTTCTTCTAAGTCAGCACGATTTCCTAGAGTAGGATTTGTGCCGGTTGGCAACAAAGAGGCACCACCTATAATTCTTGCTATATAGTCATCACTATAGGAGAGTGTCTCCTTTGCCATAATCCTTACTAAAGATAGTAAGAAGTACTAATTCGAAAAAGAATCAGTCCTTGCAGGTCAACAACAGCGCTTAATGTATCTATTCTCACAAGGACAACCCCTTCTATGCCCACGGGGACCAGGGTCTATGTTATTTATATGCAAAACTGTGTCCACCATGGGACTCTTTTCAGACTTCTAAAAGCCACCCTCTTACACCAATTTGGGGCAGCCTCCATTCAATGTAGTGTTTCTAAACACCAAGTGGTACCTACACACTTTGGTAATTTTTCATATCAACATGAGTGAAAACAACGATCAAGGAAAATATATACTGACACTGGTTTCTGTGATGATTGTTGTATTATTTGCAAAAACGTTCTATATGCAGATAATAGTATAGTGAATAACGTAAGTGCAGGCGACGCAGTGCTCAAGTGTGACACCAATATATCAAAATATACACATAAGAAGCAAAATGTAAAAGATCACTGGTTATGTATTTACAAGCAAAATCACATATGTATATTCCATTACAGCATGTGAAACAGTTATTTCTCAAAACAACCCAGTGAGACCATTTGTCGACGTTTCGACCCCTGTAGAATCTCGGGGTCTCCTCAGGACAATAGTCGTCTGACTTATTACCTGCAAGTATATTTAAGAGACAGAAACCAAAAGGGATCGTCAGTCTATTTACACGTAATTTGCCAAGTATATATGAACCATGTCACCTTAACTTACCAAGAGAGATTTATCCACTGATCAAGGAATCGATCAACTGGGGACTTGTCTAGATGTTCTGTATGATATTTCAGTGGGAAACTATGTTTAGGTACAGCACACACCTGCCAGAGGTCGGGGTCTGGGAGGATTCCAAAAATGGGAATGTATTGGGATAGAACACTTGGGAGATGTTTGGAGAAATCAGGCGTACATAAAATATGCCGACCAGCATGGGGAGTTCGATCTAGCAGAGACTGAATGCTTTAGATATATGCAGTTAGGACATGCCCTGCGATGCCACCTGCAGGAAGGTGAGCAGTTGCCCGACTCTTTGCCATTAGAGGACCGTATACTGACTGATGCTTTGACGACAAAGGGAGTGTCACTGATTTACAAGAAATTAATGAATAATTCCCCGGATCTGTTGGGCCCCCTGAGGACAGCATGGGAAGGGGACCTGGGGAAGCTTGAAGATGATGACTGGGTGGAGGCCCTTCAGGCCCCCCGGTAACTAGCTATCAGGGTGCTGTTTAGGTTGGTCTAGTTTAAGGTGCTTCATAGGGTCTATTATGCGTAGACGATCTTGTATAGAATAGGTAAAGTGGAATCCCCACTGAGCCGGAGGGGGTGTGGGAGCGAGGGTTCTTTTTTACATGTCCTATGGGACAGCCAGCACGTGCGGGCTACTGGGCATGGGTGGCTACAATAATGTTTGTAACAAAGGGGGAACAAGGAGCCGAGTTTAGTGGTCCTGCACACGGACTCCGAAGGAAGCTCAAGTCTAAAGGGAGTGTGCAGTTCCTGTCTGGATGTGGGGGAAAGACAGGTCTTTCTTCATGATGCCCTCACACACCCCGAGAGGTGTCATGCTTCATCATTGGGCAGTTTGCCCCTCGTCAGGCCGGCGCTGCAATGCCTGACGGGCTCCCGGAATCGGGGCTCTTTATCGGGGATCTTTTGAAGAAGCCGTTAGGTGCGTGCGGGTGTGGCGGCTGGGTAGTGCACGGGGGTTGAGATAAGTAAAATAGGTCAGGAGCAGTCCTAGTAAGATAAAAGTTTAATGTATTAGGTAGCTCTAGCCTAGTTAAAAACTGTGCGTGTGCCCCTATGTGGGAATAATGTTCCTAAAGGGCTATCAAAAATGTGAATGGTCAACATGTTTCGTGCCCAGTCTGCCCCTAACGGGTCAAATGGCACTTCATCAGGACCGAGAAGGCTGAGTATAAAAAGTGCACTACCGTCTGGTATTAAGGTTCTGTGACAAAAATTACCAGATATGGTAGGAATTCCCTAGTAAACTTGTACTGGGGAGTACTGTAGACCTGTGGGAGAAGGGGAAAAGAAGGGAAAGGTACAACCAAGGAAAAATAAATAAAATAAAAACCAATAAAAGTCAAAGCATAAGCCAGCAGTGTGGCAACATGGTTATGAAAAAACGGTAAATTGTACTGACAAACAACCTGGCAATTACATAATTACACGTTAATTGCCTGTGGTTCAAGCATAGCCAGTGCCTAAACTCATGTGCCTGGCAAGTGGTGAATAAATTTAAACGAACGCAAGGTTGCGTGAGCATTCATACTCGAACGAATTGAAGGAGATCTGGTGGATATCTCCTGGTTGCAGTGCGATAAAATTTACGGTAAAAAGTGCGTGGAACATCGGATGCCAATGGATCCCCAACTGTGGAACAGCACTAGGTGGGGGACGTGCGTAGCCAGACGAAAACATTGTCGTAATATTCGGATACGATAAATGAGGTCCGAAATGTATCGCAATGGCGGGTAGATGACATGAGCTAATCAAGGTTATGTGGGAAATTGCCAAACACATGATGCCAAACAATTGATGGACATAATGGACAGGGGCGCTTATGTTAGACAAATGTGCGCAGTTATAGCCGAGCGTGATCTGGACTGCCAGCGCGGGGCAATCGTGTTTAGCTGATGTTAGTAAGACAAAAGCCAAAGTGGCATTGGCAGCAAGCGGCAAAGTACGTGACAAACACCAAACTTCCTGAACACACATACAAACACACAGTGGTGGCAAACTCACCCCTAGTTACATAGTCTAAGGATGACGGGGATAACCAGAGCACGTCGTTGCTCCAATTGCTGAAAGGAACAAACAGCGGAATCAGACATCGGTAACAATGGCTAATGCTTACCGGTCATGTTGGACGTGCGAGTGCAGCGTATACTCACAGGTGTAGGCAGTCAACTAACAATCGTCCTACCCTTGCTCCGGGCCCCGTGAAGACAACTTCCGGTACTCTGCTATTTATAGTAGGGTCTAGAGTGTGGAAGCGTGGCGGCCATCTTGGAAGGGGGTTGTTTAAAAACTTTATTGAGAGGACAACCGCTAGTGTGTACAACTAAGAAATGGAATATTGGGTAAATTTGAGCACTGGTAAGGTGTGAAATTACTATTGTAGGCTCAAAATGTGGTTGGTAAGTTGCACCATGCGTCAGTGTGTTATCGCTAGCTAGGGGATAAGTAAAATCCATGGGTAGAGTATACATGCTAGTAAGAGCTGCTGGGTGAGGTAAAAACTAAAATGTTTGAGTTTATGGCTTGCGGTGCAAAATGGGATTGTTAAGTGAGGGATATCATCACGGACCAGACGGTCAAATGTCAAGGATAGTAAAGGCGAAGCAATGAGGGCTTGCGCACAATAATTCCTCTGTCGGACCCAATGGTGTCTTGTCTCGGTGGTGACGGTAAAGCGTGCCGAGTATTGGGGCACTATCAGGAATAGTGAGCGGAGGAGAGGGGATTATAGGAATGGGCCCTAGTGGTTCAGTTCTGCCCATGGAATTTCATCATTGAGTCCCCTAGTGTGTCCTCCCAATTTAAACACCCAACGTTGTTCCTTCCTGAATAAAGCTTCATTAGTGATGGTGGGAAAAGCTTCTAGGACCGTCCATTGTAGATCATTGGGGGTGTGATTTTGTTCTACATAGTGAGCACACATTTTAGTGTTCGTTTTTTTACAACGAAAATTACTCCTATGTTCAGTGATTCTCGTCTTCACAGCGCGAGTGGTCATCCCTATGTATTGGCGATGACAGGGGCATGTTATGAGGTAAATACAATTACGTGTATTGCAATTTGTGTGCTTGTTTTGGGTCCATGTCCAGTTATTAGTTAGTGGGATTGTTTTAGTGGCTCGTGTAAAGGGACAGACTACACATTGGCCACAAGGGTAGTGTCCAGTCACAGGTGGTAAATTCCACAATGTGTTGGGCGCCGTTGATGTGGGTTTTTTTGGTCTAGTGTTGATCAAAAGATCCTTGACATTAGCTGTTCTTTTAAAGGCAAATCGTGGTTTGCTAAGTGTCAGGTCTCCTGTCCCCAGAATTCTCCAATGTTTATTTATGACCCTTTTTAACATGTTTGACTCAGGGGTGTAGGTCGTAACACATGTAATGAGATCATTCTCGGGTTTGGTCTGTGTTTCAAGGAGGCCTAACCTGTTGGCATTGCGTGCTCGTTTTTGTGCATTAGTTATAATGCGAGGAGGCTATTGTCTCCTAGCCAGGTGGTTGCTTAGTTCTAAGGCTTGTTTTTTGTAGTCCTCAATGTTGCTACAGTTCCTACGAATACGTAGAAACTGGCCGTAGGATAAATTCTCCCTAAGGGCCTTGGGGTGGAAACTTTGGTACAAGAGAGGGCAATGGCTGTCGGTGGGTTTCTTGTATGTGATGGTATCCAATTTGTCCGGTTTCTTGATGATCATGAGATCAAGGAAAGGGAGTTCCTGTTCAGAGCAATTAGCTGTGAATTTGAGATAGGGATTAAGGTTATTCATCCATATTAGAAAACTGGGAATCTCGTCTTTGTGGCCCTTCCAGAATATTAAAATATCATCGATATAACGTCTCCATAGGAGAACGTTATCCGAGAAAGGGTTGGAATCCGTGAGCACATACCTTGCCTCAAAGTCTGACATGTAGAGACATGCCAGACTCGGGGCAAAGGTACTGCCCATAGACGTGCCCTGCGTCTGATGGAACAATTGTTCTTCAAACTGAAAAAAGTTCTCAGTGAGTGCAATGTGGGCGCATTCCATGACAAAGCTGATCGGAGTGGGTGAAGACCAGGGAATACTGTGGAGTGTCTCCTCCACTACCTCAAGTGTGTTAAGTTGTGGAATGTTGGTATAGAGGGCCTCCACGTCCAGTGTAAGCAGTACATCTGGAAGAGGACCCTCTGAGTTGGTGGTCTCAATGAGTCTTAAGACATCCCTAGTGTCTTGTAGGAAAGTGGGTGTTCTGCAGACCAAAGGTTGGAAAAAATGGTCGCAGAACTTAGATTGAGGTTCCAGGACCGACCCTATGCCCGAGACAATAGGTCTCCCAGGTGGTGGAGTGACCCCTTTATGGATTTTGGGCAAGATGTAAAAGTAGGGTAGCCTAGGATTCTGATTTATCAAAAATCGGCCTCGTTCTTAGTAATCCACCCTTGGTTGAGAGCCGCTGTGACAATGGAATTTATTCTGGTTTGTAGGCGTAGAGTGGGATCTTGGGTGAGGGGAGTGTAGTAATTGTTATTCTCCAGCTGGTGTAGACATTCTGTCCGGTAGTCTACGGTCGCCATAATGACGATTGCGCCCCTTTGTCTGCCTCTTTTATAGTTATGGTGGGGTCATTTGATAGGGCTTTTATAGCTTCATTTTCAGAATTCGTGATGTTGGAAAACCTGACCTCAGAGCGTTTCTCTGTTATTGCTTTTAGAACAGCTTTCTCGAAGGTAAGTACAATTACTACACTCCCCTCACCCAAGATCCCACTCTACGCCTACAAACCAGAATAAATTCCAAAATCCATAAAGGGGTCACTCCACCACCTGGGAGACCTATTGCCTCGGGCATAGGGTCGGTCCTGGAACCTCTATCTAAGTTCTGCGACCATTTTTTCCAACCTTTGGTCTGCAGAACACCCACTTTCCTACAAGACACTAGGGATGTCTTAAGACTCATTGAGACCACCAACTCAGAGGGCCCTCTTCCAGATGTACTGCTTACACTGGACGTGGAGGCCCTCTATACCAACATTCCACAACTTAACACACTTGAGGTAGTGGAGGAGACACTCCACAGTATTCCCTGGTCTTCACCCACTCCGATCAGCTTTGTCATGGAATGCGCCCACATTGCACTCACTGAGAACTTTTTTCAGTTTGAAGAACAATTGTTCCATCAGACGCAGGGCACGTCTATGGGCAGTACCTTTGCCCCGAGTCTGGCATGTCTCTACATGTCAGACTTTGAGGCAAGGTATGTGCTCACGGATTCCAACCCTTTCTCGGATAACGTTCTCCTATAAAGACGTTATATCGATGATATTTTAATATTCTGGAAGGGCCACAAAGACGAGATTCCCAGTTTTCTAATATGGATGAATAACCTTAATCACTATCTCAAATTCACAGCTAATTGCTCTGAACAGGAACTCCCTTTCCTTGATCTCATGATCATCAAGAAACCGGACAAATTGGATACCATCACATACAAGAAACCCACCGACAGCCATTGCCCTCTCTTGTACCAAAGTTTCCACCCCAAGGCCCTTAGGGAGAATTTACCCTACGGCCAGTTTCTACGTATTCGTAGGAACTGTAGCAACATTGAGGACTACAAAAAACAAGCCTTAGAACTAAACAACCACCTGGCTAGGAGACAATAGCCTCCTAGCATTATAACTAATGCACAAAAACGAGCACGCAATGCCAACAGGTTAGGCCTCCTTGAAACACAGACCAAACCCGAGAATGATCTCATTACATGTGTTACGACCTACACCCCTGAGTCAAACATGTTAAAAAGGGTCATAAATAAACATTGGAGAATTCTGGGGACAGGAGACCTGACACTTAGCAAACCACGATTTGCCTTTAAAAGAACAGCTAATGTCAAGGATCTTTTGATCAACTCTAGACCAAAAAAACCCACATCAACGGCGCCCAACACATTGTGGAATTTACCACCTGTGACTGGACACTACCCTTGTGGCCAATGTGTAGTCTGTCCCTTTACACGAGCCACTAAAACAATCCCACTAACTAATAACTGGAAATGGACCCAAAACAAGCACACGAATTGCAATACACGTAATTGTATTTACCTCATAACATGCCCCTGTCATCGCCAATACATAGGGATGACCACTCGCACTGTTAAGACGAGAATCACTGAACATAGGAGTAATTTTCGTTGTAAAAAAACGAACACTAAAATGTGTGCTCACTATGTAGAACAAAATCACACCCCCAATGATCTACAATGGACGGTCCTAGAAGCTTTTCCCACCATCACTAATGAAGCTTTATTCAGGAAGGAACAACGTTGGGTGTTTAAATTGGGAGGACACACTAGGGGACTCAATGATGAAATTCCATGGGCAGAACTGAACCACTAGGGCCCATTCCTATCATCCCCTCTCCTCCGCTCACTATTCCTGATAGTGCCCCAATACTCGGCACGCTTTACCGTCACCACCAAGACAGGACACCATTGGGTCCGACAGAGGAATTATTGTGCGCAAGCCCTCATTGCTTCGCCTTTACTATCCTTGACATTTGACCGTCTGGTCTGTGATGATATCCCTCCCTTAACAATCCCATTTTGCACCGCAAGCCATAAACTCAGACATTTTAGTTTTTACCTCACCCAGCAGCTCTTACTAGCATGTATACTCTACCCATGGATTTTACTTATCCCCTAGCTAGCGATAACACACTGACGCATGGTGCAACTTACCAACCACATTTTGAGCCTACAATAGTAATTTCACACCTTACCAGTGCTCAAATTTACCCAATATTCTATTTCTTAGTTGTACACACTAGCGGTTGTCCTCTCAATAAAGTTTTTAAACAACCCCCTTCCAAAATGGCCGCCACGCTTCCACACTCTAGACCCTACTATAAATAGCAGAGTACCGGAAGTTGTCTTCACGGGGCCCGGAGCAAGGGTAGGACGATTGTTAGTTGGCTGCCTACACCTGTGAGTATACGCTGCACTCTCACGTCCAACATGACCGGTAAGCATTAGCCATTGTTACCGATGTCTGATTCCGCTGTTTGTTCCTTTCAGCAATTGGAGCAACGACGTGCTCTGGTTATCCCCGTCATCCTTAGACTATGTAACTAGGGGTGAGTTTGCCACCACTGTGTGTTTGTATGTGTGTTCAGGAAGTTTGGTGTTTGTCACGTACTTTGCCGCTTGCTGCCAATGCCAATTCGGCTTTTGTCTTACTAACATCAGCTAAACACGATTGCCCCGCGCTGGCAGTCCAGATCACGCTCGGCTATAACCGCGCACATTTGTCTAACATAAGCGCCCCTGTCCATTATGTCCATCAATTGTTTGGCATCATGTGTTCGGCAATTTCCCACATAACCTTGATTAGCTCATGTCATCTACCCGCCATTGCGATACATTTCGGACCTCATTTATCGTATCCGAATATTACGATAATGTTTTCGTCTGGCTACGCACGTCCCCCACCTAGTGCTGTTCCACAGTTGGGGATCCATTGGCATCCGATGTTCCACGCACTTTTTACCGTAAATTTTATCGCACTGCAACCAGGAGATATCCACCAGATCTCCTTCAATTCGTTCGAGTATGAATGCTCACGCAACCTTGCGTTCGTTTAAATTTATTCACCACTTGCCAGGCACATGAGTTTAGGCACTGGCTATGCTTGAACCACAGGCAATTAACGTGTAATTATGTAATTGCCAGGTTGTTTGTCAGTACAATTTACCGTTTTTTCATAACCATGTTGCCACACTGCTGGCTTATGCTTTGACTTTTATTGGTTTTTATTTTATTTATTTTTCCTTGGTTGTACCTTTCCCTTCTTTTCCCCTTCTCCCACAGGTCTACAGTACTCCCCAGTACAAGTTTACTAGGGAATTCCTACCGTATCTGATCATTTTTGTCACAGAACCTTAATACCAGACGGTAGTGCACTTTTTATACTCAGCCTTCTCGGTCCTGATGAAGTGCCATTTGACCCGTTAGGGGCAGACTGGGCACGAAACATGTTGACCATTCACATTTTTGATAGCCCTTTAGGAACATTATTCCCACATAGGGGCACACGCACAGTTTTTAACTAGGCTAGAGCTACCTAATACATTAAAATTGTATCTTACTAGGACTGCTCCTGACCTATTTTACTTATCTCACCCCCCGTGCACTACCCAGCCCCCACACCCGCACGCACCTAACGGCTTCTTCAAAAGATCCCCGATAAAGAGCCCCGATTCCGGGAGCCCGTCAGGCATTGCAGCGCCGGCCTGACAAGGGGCAAACAGCCCAATGATGAAGCATGACACCTCTCGGGGTGTGTGAGGGCATCATGAAGAAAGACCTGTCTTTCCCCCACATCCAGACAGGAACTGCACACTCCCTTTAGACTTGGCTACAATAATGACCAGGGTGGTGGAGATGGAGGTCCCTCACGAAGCCAAATGGTTGTTCCTAGGGATAAAAGGGGGGCACGACTGGCCCAAGTATAAAGAAATATGGCTTAGAATGGCTAAGAGAAACATAGCTGGGGCATGGGGAGCCACTTCTGTGCCAGTAGTGACTGATTGGGAGGCGGACTTGGACTGGTGCCAGAGGGCAGAATATGTGTCGTCTACAGCGAGAGGCTGCCCTAAGGAATAGGAAAAGGTCTGGGGGGGCCTGGCAATCATACAGGGGACAGAGCTAATTGGGGAATGGGGAGAGTTAGGGCGTCAAAGGCAGAAGGGTAGTGATGCAAGCACTGCAATGATGGGCCGTAAAAGCGCCAAATCTGGGTGACAAGATATACTGAAGGGACTGTTTGAAATGCCTGAGACTTGCGATGTACAGAACTGCAATTTATTATGTGACTGCTACATGTAATACAGAGCCTGTATTTTGTTTTTGTTTCTCAATAAAAAGAATAAAAATAAAAAATAAAAAAAATGTATCCTCTTTAAGGACCCTCAGGCCTAGAGATGTCGGCGAGCGGGGATATCCCGCCATCCTTTAAGACAGGATGCCAATGAGCACACTGACCAGCCACACTCAGGCGGTCGTTAGGACTTGGCATGAAGCCAACAGGCATTTGGGTTGGGAAGGTAGACTGACCGCCACGACTCCACTGTGGGACAGCGAGCACCTTGGGGAGGTGAAGAAACTGAAGGGCCTCATTAGATGGGGTTTGATAGGAATCAACCGACTGGGGAACATTTGGAGGGGGGGAGCACTTCTGTCCTTTGCAGACCTCCAGACAGAGTATGACATGGGGTTAGGGAGCAATTTAGATATTTACAACTGAGAAATGCACTGTGGTGCTATCTACCTGAGGGAGAACAGCTACTGGAGTCTGTCCCTGGAGGACCGGTTGTTACTGGGCCCAATGCCTGTTAAGGCAGTCTCCTTAGTGTACCGGAAAATAATTGATAATTCACCGGACCTGCTCAACTCACTAAGGGAGGCTTGGGAGAGAGACATAGGGCCCATAGAAGATGAAGGCTGGGCTCAAGCCATCCAGAGCCCCAGGGAAATAGCCATAAGAGCCCGTTTCCGTCTTATACAACTGCGCATACTACACAGATCCCACTATTCCAGATCCATGCTACACCACATGGGTCGGTATGACTCAGCCCTTTGTGCCACTAGCTGTGGACCGGTCGGCTCCTTCTTCCATATTGAAGGGAGGTCACACTGGATATGACTGCTGTTACGGGCCTTGAGGTTCCACTGGAGGCTAGATGGTTGGTGTTGGGCACTTCTGGGAAGGAGGCCTGGCACCGGTACCTTAAAATATGGTTGACATTGGCAGCAGGGGTGGTTAAATTGAATATTGCAAAAACATGGGGGGCAATTAGACCCCCGGTTATCCGGGACTGAAAGAACGACCTAGACTGGTGTCAACTGGCAGAGCGTGTGGTCTATTAGAGCCAGGGCTGCCCCCAAATGTATGAGAAAATATGGGGTAACTGGAATCAATATAGAGAGTCCTGAGGAAAGCCTGGGGTTGTGTGAGCGGGTGGGACGTGGGTAGTCCTTACCTGAACTGTTCATTATGGTACACTGTGCCTATGAGAATGTATATGTGACATATCTGACGATACAATCATTGTCTGAAACTGTTGTGGTTTGCACCTCTCCATATTGACTCGCTATAAGTGCCTTTAATTCGGTACACATTGATGTATACAGAGCAACTGTTGGATAAAAAGATTAATTAAAAAGAAAAAAAGAACTACCTCTTCTCTGGCCTGGTAAACAGCAAACACTTATAGCTTTTAATTAGTAGAGCAGCTGTACTTTGCGCAGATGGGAAATATCCATAACCAAACCCAATATTAGATTGGATGCATTGACATTTTCATCCTCCCTCTACTGTCCCTCCGTTCAACCACATCAAAATAAATAACTTTATTACAGTAGGATTTTTGTTCTTGTTTTTCTTTCTCTTCTCTGATCTCCCTTTACTGCTCATCTCGTCTTGCATTGGTCTTGGCAGAGGCAATATAAGCTTGTCATGATGAAATCAACACTCTATAGAGTTGCATATCACTATTTTAAGTCTGTTTTGTTTCTAGGAAAATGGTAACTAGAACATGTTAAAATCTAAAGATTAGTGTATTACATGTGTATATTTGGGAGTTAAAACGGTTAACTTACATGGCGGCTATCCCCCAGTGTGAGCCGGCATCTCTGCCTGCTGAAGTAAAGAGAGGCAGAGCGATGAGACAAATGGTTGGGGCGATTGTCAATGGTCCAAGAAAGCGCATGACAAATCCAATCAGACCAGAGAAGCCCATCAAAATTTGGAGGCAGGAAGCAACTATTACAGCTCCTTGAATCTGCAATTGAGAAGCAGATGTGATGGGTTCAAAAGAAAGGAGGGGTGAAGGGAGAGAATCATTTGAACGTAGGGTATAGAAGGGTCAAGAAAAAAGAAGAAAATGGCAGAATGGTATAGATAAAGAACAAGCCGAGAGGATTGCATAGACAAAGGTAGAAGGATGTTAAGGGAGGCAAAAGAAATAAGAAAGGAAAAGGGATAGCTGAATAGAAAAGGGAGGAATGTTAATGTAAGGCAGAGCAAGTATGAAACTAAAAGGAGAAGTTTATTAAATGTCACAGTGGGATAATTATTTAGAAAAATATATAGACAAGGAGCAAGAAATCAATAGATGAAGGGGAAATGGTGAGTGAGGTGGCATACAATGGGGGCTATGGGGGAGGAAAAGAAGGTGGGATTGTGGTCATTGAGGAGAAGGAGGGACTAGAAGAGCAACAGGCAGTGAAGAGGAAATAAAAAACATGGGTAGACCACAATAGCATAGAAATAGTATTGTGTGATTAGAGAGAAAGAAAATGTAAGATAGCAGTCAAGAGCAGGAAGATGGAGAGGAATAAATTAGCATTGAGAATGGCAGCAGTAGAAAGTGAAGAGAACCAAAGCTGGATTAGATGAAAACAATGTAGTAGTAGAAGAAACTAATACATTGGTTGAGAAAAGAAGACCGTTTTAAGGAAAGATATGGGCCAACATGAGCAGGTAGATTGTGAGTGCAACATTACAGGTAGTTGAAGAAGTGGATGCAGACATTCTTAAAGAGAAATGAAACATGCAGCAAAAATGAAGATGGTATTTTTATCAATAGATTTACAAGAATAAGTGAGGGAATTTAGAGATATTGAAAGGAGACAGAAGGAAAGGAAAAGAAAGAAATAAGAAAAAAGAAGGAAACAAACAAACAAAGAAGGAAACGGACATTAAGAGTTAGAAGGTGAGATTATAGAAATACAAAGGAGTTTGAGCAAGAGAGAGATAGTGGGAATAAGAGAAGAAGCAAAAGAGAATTAGAGGAAAGTGAGGGATAGAGAAACAGCCAGGGTGTGATGGAACACAAGAATATTTACACATACTGCAAGAAAATATTATATGCTTCGTATTTATTGGCATTTGAACGCAGCAAGAAATCATGTACATTTGTGCACTCTCAACGCCTTCCGTGTTACACAACTGTACCCTAAGCATTAAATCAAAGACATAAATAAATATAAAATCAGACAAAGGTGTTTGACAGAATGAATTAGCATCCGAGTTCTATAGGTACTTTGAATCACATCAATGTTAGAAGGCATGGGTCCTTTTGTAATGGCTATGGGCTTAGTTGTATCCACAAGTGGCATTCACACTTCTCAAGTTTTATACATAATGGGCCTCATTTATGAGGTTTTGACGTAGGGTAGCGCCGCAAGGAATCTTGCTGCGCTGCCCTACGTCAAAACAAAAGGGCTATGTCCTTTTCCCCTGCGCTGGCGCACAATGGCTGCCATGCACCAACGTAGGTACCCTTGCACCATGGTGCAAAAGTGCCTGCGTTGCGGGGCTGATTGATTTTGTGCAGGAAGGTACCCCTTCCTGCATAAAATCAATCAATTCAGGCCATTTCCTCTTTCTATGTGTGCTGCAAAATGCAGCACACATAGCAAAAAGGAAAAAACAAGGATAAATTTAAACATTTCGCCTCGTTGCGCCTCCCTGGCGTTAGGTTCTGATGCATTCCCAGGTTTACGATTTCTTGTAAATCTGGGAATGCTTCAGATTCCATGGGTGTTGCGTGGAAATACCCACAGCAACACCCATGGAACGCCCCTTTTACACAGTGTTCTGTGTAAAAGGGGCACATATTTACAAGGCTGTGAAAAGCCACTTAAAGTGGCTTTACGTGGCCATGTAAATATCCCAGGGCACATTGCGCCACCAGAACGTCAAAAAAGTGACGTTCCGGCAGCCATTTTTTAACACTGAATAATGAAAAGAATGAGCCTTTGGTATTCTGATGGGATATCATTGATTGGTACTTGGCCTCATGGACTCCCCAACTTGGCACTTTACCATCTCATAAAGTGTTATTCTTTTTGACAAGGATCTATCGCATCAAATTCAGAAAGTCTATGGTGCAGGTTTCCATTACCTCAAGCTACTAAAGAATATTCTCTTTTCTCTTCCTCCGGATAAGCACACTACTTTGGTTGAGGATGTGTGTTGTCACATGTGGGCTACTACAATGCCCTGTATCTTGTGAAGTATGATATTGCCAGACTTCACATCTTCAAAAAATGGCAGGAAAGATTGGTGAGCAAGCATTGCACACCCTCTGCCTCATCCATTAGCTTCCAGTGAAGCAAAGCATACAATTTAAATACCTATTTTGAGAAATCTGGGTCAGAGAGCTGCAGGGCAATCAGAAGTTACTGGGCCTCAACTTTGATAACAGATATCTTTAGTTTCTGGTGTCCATGGGCTCAGGTACTGCAGACGCTCTCGCTGGCAAGCAAGTATCCCTTTTTTGCAATTGACTCGAAGGGTAGCAAGGTAGACCAGTCCAAGGCTTACTAAGATGGTTGCAATGGGCTAGAAAAACAGAAGTCAGCAATGCAATAAATAACTCGATAAATCAATGAACAGTCAGTGCTTTAAACAGCAAAAGTATTTTAATACATGCAATGAGAAAGACTTTGAACAAAATTGCATGAAACATGGCAGCTGGAGAAACCATTGGAAACTCCTTCTGCAGGCTTCTCAAACTACATATGGTACATACTAGACTACGTAGACATCTTCAATGGTTTGTACAAACCATAAGCCCTAAAACTACAATACCGCCATATATAGTAAATCATGTGCAGTTATAAAACGTCAGGCCTGTTGGCTTTGCCACAGGATACACATTATACTTTAAACAATGAGAAACTAGGAGTCCTTTTACATTAATAAACATTTTCCTCTTTACATAATTAACCCTTTAGCCTCTGAGATTTTTCCTGGCCCAGTGACGAGCACTTTTTTTTTTATCTTTGGGGCTCTTTGCACCTAAGCTTTCATATCTTTGATTCCTCAAAAATAATCCATGCCAAATGTGTGTCCTTTCTTACCAAATGTTGGGGATTCTAAAGGTAACCAGGGTTTGTGACTTTCCCTGTAGGAAATAGCGAAAATAGTAACAAATTAGCAACATTTTGAGCTATTTGGAAAAATGGGAGAAACTGCTGTGCAAGAAAGTTTATTTTTTTGTAAAAATGTCATCAACAAAAGGTTTGCTGTGCTAAGATCACCATCTTCCCAGCTTTTAGTAACATGCATAGTTGTAAAAGACAATTTTTGCATTTTCCAACTGGAAGTCCCTTTTTACATTTTTTTTGCGGTTTCAACACTTGTAGTCTGTAGTGGTAAAAGGTGGGAAATTCTTTGGTGAAACCAGAAAACTAGGCATGTCTCAAAACTAAACAAAATTATGAATTTATCAATGTGTTATTTGTGTAAATTGCAGAAAGAAACTAACTGTTGAATTAAAAAGTGATTAAAATTTTGTGGAAAAGTGGGCGTGGTTTGGCAGTGCAAGATGGCCACCATCCCGAAGCGCACCCACACTTGTACTGACCATCCTGAAGAATCCGGGCAATGCCAATGCGCATCCGACCTCCCCAGTTGGTGTAAGGCCCCTGTGAGAAGCGGGCACAACGTAGTGGCAGCAGGGGGTGATGGGTGCAGCTCCCGGTGTAGAGCTGAGCCCGCCCAGCGATGGGCACAGGAGACTTAAGATGGCACCCAAAATGCTCTGAGCTGGCACAGCTGAATGAGCAAATTCAGGGGCAACAGGCACTCCACGGTGAGGAGGTGACATCCCCCCCTGGACACTGAAGAGCGGCGAGCGGGCCCCGGGAGTGACATGAGATGCAGAGGAGGTCGCTGCTCTAGCAACCTGTCCCCTGTGCCGTCCGAGAGCGGCGCAGGCGATGGCAGGTGCGGCTAAAGACCATGTTCAGTGAGGGAGGACTGCTTGGAGGTGGGGAAGCACAACAGGCAGGTGACCCCCCCCCCTCCTCCAATTAGTGCCCCAATGGCAACCCGAGGGAGGAAGCCCCTGAGACTCACCTTGGGGAAGGACCCCGGCAGATAGACGAGGTTGCGCCACATGCTTGGGGCACCCCGATAGTGAGGCACAGCATTAGACACTGGAGGAGCAGACGGGGGATGCCAGCCTGACACCCCCACCACGAGATGTCACTGCGGTGCTGGGGAATCAGCAATTCCCTGCAAATTCGGCTGCTTCTGCCACCTGCCCATATGTGGGTCAGGGGACTGGCGGGATGTCTACTCCAAATCTGTTCATCCACAACGACTGAGACACCTGTTATCATGTCTAAAGACAGAGCGCAGCCAAAACAAGTGAAATTGGACAAATATGCCAAGCGATGCAGCAAATGCTGCAGGGGACTACGGCCGCGGGGGGTGCAACTCCTACCCAGGGACAGAGGCCATCTTGCGGGCTATTGAATCCCCCTGCCAGGCCTTGGAGACCAAAAGTGGTAAGGTTGGAACAGATGTGGCACTTGTCCGGCAAGAGCTTAAGAATATTACGGGAGGCAGAGGCTGAAACAAAAATTGCAAAACTGGAAGGCATGGTGCAAGACCTAACTAAGGCGGTTCAGAAAATGAGAGGCCTCTCCTGAGAATTGGCGACCCTTGTTGTGGATGCTGAAGGCCGCTCTAGGTTCAACAATCGATTTCTGAGGTTCCCACAGGATGTGGAGGGCCCTTGACTGGAACTGTTTCTTGAGAACTGGCTGAAATCCTTTCTTCCATCGTACCAGCTCTCCCAGAGCTTCCTTATTGAGAGAGCGCATAAAGCTCTGGCAAGGAGGCCGCAACCGGGATCCACTCTGAAGCCCATGATCGCTCATCTCCTGAATTACAGAGACAGACACTTGATGCTCCATATGGTCAGGGGCCTGGGGGAGGTCAAATAGGAGTCCACACGGATCCTTGTTTTCCCAGACTTTACCAAACTAGTGCAGCAACAAAGAAAATTTTTTGATCGGTCGAAACAGAAGCTGCATGCCTTAAATATAAACTTCATGATGCTGTACCCTGTCAATCTTAAAGCTTTCCTGTTTAAGGGTGCCAGATTAAAACAGTACCCCACTTGTTTGCTTTGGCCTAGCGCGTATGACTGGAGAGGCCCCAAAACACAACGTGGAGACATCAAATTCTCCTTATCAAAATCGACCCATGGATAGCTGCAGAATTTGGGCCTGGGAAACCTACCAAACCCAGATACTTCTGAAAACTAGACACACAAAGACGTCCAGGGTGTGTGGCTTGCATGGATCGCACTACCATACCCAAAATGCCCGCAAACCTCAAATGTTAGCTAAAAACAAGAATTTTCCTCACTTTCTGTGGAGGAAGGTTTTGGATCATAGGGGGATGGTTGAGACTAGCGCCCACGGCAGGAATGTATCAAACCAGGGCCCATGTGTAGACCATATTGACTTTGCAGGATCGCTATACAAAATTGACTATGGTTGATCTATTCCTTTTATGTGGGCTAGGCAGTACGAAAGATGACCCATTGACGTCCTCCGCAGTACAGAGGTCATGTGGAGGATGTCAGCAGATCATCCTCTGCACTAATGGGGTTAAAATGCCATATTTATTTAACACTCTGCGAAAGTAAGCATGGTAAAACAGTGAGCATTTCATTGAAAATCATATTCCTATTTTTGAACAAAGTTACCTAACGACCTCTTAGAACCCAAAATTCAGCAGATTCCCTGCACTCCCAGAGTACATCAAAAGGTCAGTTCTGGCCAAAACTAGACCCTAGCCTGCATCTCTCCTGGGGTCATTAATTCAGTACTCCAGGAGATCTAAAGTGCTATTTTCTCAAAAAACAAGCTGGTTAAACTTTTACAGGGGTCTGTGTCGCTTTTTTAAATAATGTAGGTGCTCCTTGTCCATCAGGGAGCACTCATACAGGTGACAGAAATGCTGTGCGAGTGGCTACATTAAATTAGATATCTCCTGCCCCGATAGGCCAATTTAGACAGGGTTTTCTTTGTTTTGCTCCTCGCAGCACTTCCAATCACCAGGAGTATTCTTGCGGGCCTCCTTGTTCTCCAAATTGCAGATGGTTGTTTTCATTATGCATTTTTGCAGCCCCCTTACAATTCTGCTACCATCTTTTTAGCAACAGCTGGTGTTGGGAGCCAGGTCCTACCCTCCTGTCCAGCCCACAGCAGACTCCTGACCTGGGGTCTTCCTACAGCAGTGCTCCATGATACTAATGACTGGCCGCTATCATTGCCTGCACTCACCAAGCATGCAAGACTTTCAGCCATTTGCCGCCTGTCTGACTGGCAGAAGCCTATTGTATCTACCCCTCGGGCACCCACACACAGAACCAGTCTATAGAAGTCCAAGGAGACCCCCTTCCTTCATGGTGTGGTGCAGCGGCCAGAACGACTGACTCTGGAGCGCGGGGCTCATGGTTCGTTCCCCGGCACCCGCGGCAGATCAGCTCATCATCATGTGACTCTGGGCAATAGCTCACTTAATCTCCCCAACGGCCCCCAGCACCTGGATACCTTTAGGGGCGATAAGTTGCACTTTACAAATCTGGAATTAGAATTAGTATTAGAGGAGCCGGACACCTTGGTACAAAGTGATAATAATGGTCCCCAGCAAGTCTGCCGTCAACTATCCCTAAGAGGGACACAGTGAGCCAGTACCACTAATCCTGAAGAAAGAGACCAACAAAAGTCCAATACTGGGTAGCCACATTTCAGACTGGAGTTCATCAGCAAGTTTCTTCTGCAGCTCCCCTTCTTCTCAAAGGTATTTCCTTGTGTATGGGATTAAAAAGGAGGTGGAGATTTTTAGAGGGTGGAAGTCGCTACCCAATCCGGAGATGCCACATTTCCTCTCCACCCTTGACTGGGATTTCCTGTGAGTAGCTGATCAACCCCCCTGCACAGTATTCTGTGAAGAATCAAAATAGCACCTTGATAGGGCATTGGCACAGATTCCTTTCTCTGAACCATGCCCAGCCCACCAAGGTCTGGTTTCTCTCCCCCAAGAAACTCCCCTGTGGTCATTGTAATCACTAGACTGCATTATCTTCCCTTGTCCCTTGTGGGAGCATCCTGCCACTTTGTGTCATGGAGATTTAGCTAATTATTTTATGAATATTTTCTCCATCAACACTTCCTCTGCTGGGAGAAAACTAATCTCCTAGAATGAGTCTCTTGTTCTAGGGGGTCTTTCAACTACCAGCTAGCCTGCAGAGTAATGAATGGGCCCTCAATGGTAGCTCAAAGCATGACTTCTAACAAGGATGGCTAAGGAAAATATGCCACATTACACAAATGCATAATCATATGCAGTTAGATTAAAATTAACTCTGGATATGCATTTGAGACCAATATTGTGTAGGGAAAGGCACATGGATGATTTTCCATCCTCATGCCAATCAAAAATTATATTTTAGGCACACATTCACAGAAGTGTGATACAGTTTAAGCACCACAGATTTGAAACATTAGCCAAAAAGAAGAGGGACTTTTGTTCTTTGATTCCAAAATGAATTGTATGGCCTTAGCAGCAGTAACTAATTTATTCACAGAGCCCTACTTAATTGGTTTTCATATTTTTTTATGAATGTTTGTAATGTGTTACCCTTCGATCTTTTAACTAGCTACTTCCTCTGTAATCTGTGGTGCTTCCCAATACTCTGCACTTTACCCAAATCTCTTTAACATATATGTTAAGCTACCTGTAGTACCCGTCCTGATCCAGCTCTAGACTTCTGTTGATGGTGCTCAACTGACATTGAGGCTGCATGGTGGCCCCTATGGTGAACCTGTCATCAGAGATGTTTGCTGGATGTCAGTTAGTGGAAGAACAGGCATTAGCTCAAGCTCAGCAACAAGAAGATAGAGGTGCTAGTGCCTAGTGCTAGTGCAGATTTTTTGAACTATTACTGGCCTTCTGAATTTACACCTTACCCTACTACACTCTATGTGCCTGATTACGAGTTTGGCTGTGCGGCGTCCGGAACGCCCCGCCAAACCCGTGTACGCACCGCCAGACATATTATGACTTTTTAAGTCACTGGTGGGCAGTTCTTTGGTGTTCCCACGGCAGTGCCTATAAAATAGGCATTGACATGGGAACGTCACAGACAGTACCTGCACGGCATGGACTGGTGAGGTCCATGCCATACAGATACTGGGGTGCATGCACACATGGGGGCAGAACATTTGTTTCCTCTCCGCCACGGTGATCATAGAGGAGGAACCGCCATGAAAACCGTGGCGAAGAGGAAAAGTGTAATATGCTTTGCGGGACTGCGGTGGTCCCGCCAAAATTATTGCGGCACCAAGATCTCTGATCCCTGGAGGTTGCGGCGGTGCAATGGTGGTCCAACCGCCCTACTTGTAATAGGGCAGTCGGAAGACCACCACCGCCGTGCCCCCGCGAGTCTGGCAGTCTGTTGACCACCAGACTCTTAATCAGCCCCTAAGTGGTTAGGAGTTTTGGACTGCAGATGGATTCCACTTCCTAAATGGCATCAGCAGTAGTACCCTAGTGGACTTTTCAGTTGGGGAACATTTGCAACATCTTTCTGTGACTCACACATGATTAAGGCGGCTCTACCTTCATGGACCTTATCAGCTCACATCTGTTTTAGCAGGAAGTCCCAGGCAATCCTGAGAGCCAGAGCTTCAGACTAGGCCCAGCTCGTGAATGAGTGCACGCTGGTCTTAATAAGACTGCCCCACCTGCCTTCCACTTTATGGGGAAAGAGGGTTGCAGGACTGAACTGTTCCTAAATTGGTGAGTAGGGTACTGCAGTCATATATGTACATCCATCAGCTACTCCTGTGTTAATGGACCCAATAAACCATTCTATTCCCCATCAGTCTCAGTCACAAAGAGCAGTTCCCCATTTGATTTTTCATTTACAAATAGCTGAGCAACACCTCAGTTAAAGGAAGTTTCAAGCCTATGTGCATACCAGTGGAGGAGTATACCTTCTTGATATGTTCTAATTCAACCCTACAGAGCAGTGTTTTCTCCTGCATGCCTGGAATTTGAAACGGTGTAACAGAGGTTAAAAGTGGCAGTCTTGCCTAAGTATCCAATATTTTTAGTGTGTACAAAGCAGGTGCAAGACCCAAATAAACCTATAAAGGGTACCAGATATAAATTATAAACAGGTATCAAATGTCCTGGGACTTACCTCTCGCATCCTCGACTGCCACACTTCTTTGAACTCCAGTGAAGTGGTGTTTACCAGGCTGGCATTTTGGGTCCAATCCGGACACTTCCACTTGGGGAGTGAAAGCATAGTAAGGGCAGGAGTGAGAAATGCAGGTGATGATCCTTCCAAGATGGGCAACCTAAACATTTTGAGTGATACATTTATGTATTGTAACAAATTAAATTGGAGGCAATCTGGTGCTTTTAAAAGCAAGTAAATGCATAAATGTAATACAAACCATCACACTCTGTAAAGGACGGGTCCAGCTATATTTATTCACTGTTTGCTTTCCTTGCAACCATGGATAGGGACACATTTACTTTAATCCTATTCGATTGGCAGAAATGGTCAAAAACTAAACTGTGACCTCATTATTGCAGGAAGAACTGTAATTATGGCCATACAAGCAGGTTTAGCTCTTGCTCTAACCTTTCGAATAACTGCTCTAGAATTGTCCAACATAGCAGGGCTGGATGGAAACCAGCCTAAAAATAGTTGATGTACTTCGTGAAATGGAGTATCGGTCAGAGCTGAACTTGGAAATGAAGCCTGGCCTCGGCTCAACATCCTGGGCAAGTTACTTAACATCCAAGCCACGTTCGCTCTATGTAAAACTATGTAAAACCGTAAAAAATAAATAAAAAACACTGTCAGATCCAATAGATCTTGCATTTGGGACCCTATGGCTTTTGACAATGCTGTTTAACATTGAAAAAGACGAAAAGGCGTAATGACACGGGCACTGTTGCCGGTGGCGTAATTCTGCAGGTATTTGCATATGAATGAAGTGGGCTCCATCTAGTTTTTCTTTTTATTGAACGATCTAAGATGGTGAGTGCTACTTAGATCGGTCAACAACAAAAAATAAATTTTCAGTGCCCTAAAGCACTTTTGTGGAGGTCCTCCTAAAAAATATAAGTTTTAAAATAATCAGTGGGGCGGGGGGCACGAGAGGAGCTGGTTTGGGAATGGGAGGAGCAATGGGGAGTGGGCAAGACATATAATTAAAAAATTTGGCAGAGGAAGGAGAAAGTAACACACGGGGAGACAGCAGCACGGAAAGGTGAGGGCTAGAAGCAGGGTAAGAAGCACACGGAAGAGCTCAACAGAGTGTGCGTGCAGATGGGGAATGGGGAAAAAGCAAAAGAGGGAGAGAGCTCAAAATAACAGTCACTCTGATGAAATGCTCAACCAAAAAGAAAAAAGAAGTTGCCCAAACGTAAGCAGTGAAAAGGCACTTAGCCTGTTATGAGGATGGTAAAGAGGCTATGCGCTAGTAGAAGGACAAACACAAGATGGAACAAGATGGACAGGGAAAGCCATTGAATAAAAGCAAGGAATTGATAGTCACAATAAAGACAACCAATGGTAAGCAATGAGAGAGTTGTAAGCTCACAATATGTGTTCGAATTGGGGATCTCTAGTTGGTACAGGTAGGTACTTGTGACAAATAGGGACCCTTGCCTCTAGTCGGGGTAAAGGGGTACACTCCTAAAATAACCCCTGCTCACCCCCTTGGTAGCTTGGCACGAGCAGACAGGCTTATCTCAGAGGCAGTGTGTAAAGCATTTGTGAACACATACAGTAATCTAGTGACAACACTACAGATGGACACCACACAAGGTTTATATCAAAAATAAGTATTCTTTATATAGTTTTAACACAAGACCATAAACGACAAAAATCCACAATACTGTACTTAAAATGGTAGGTTTAGCTTAGTTCTCTTAAGTTCTTAAAATGCGACACTTTGAGTCAATGTACCTTACGATGCGTCACGTTTCTACAACGAAAGTGTTGCAGAGATAGAGATGCGACAAAGTTCTGGTGCAAAGAAATAAAGACGTCAAGTTCTTCCTGATGCGGCACGCTTCTCCGATGTTGCGAGAAGTCTCGACTCGATGCGTCAGCTGCAGCGGCGACACCCTTGTTCCGTGATGCGACGACAGCGGCTTTGGCGGCGACCCTCTTCTCCGACGTTGCGAGACGCTTCCGCTCGATGCGACAACTGCAGCGGCGACACCCTTGTTTCGTGATGCGACGGCAGCAGCTCCGACGGCGGCACGCTTCTCTGTGGATGCGAGGTGCTTCTCTCGATGCGGTGCAATGCGACAGCTACAGCGGCGACATCTACGATGCGACGGCAGCGGTTGCGACGGCGACACGCTTCTTCCTCGATGCGAGACTCTTCTCTTGATGCGGTGCAATGCGACAGCTACAGCGGCGACATCTAAGATGCGACGGCAGCGGCTGCGACGGCGACACGCTTCTTCGGTGTTGCGGGACGTTTCTTGAGATGCGGTGCAATGCGACGGCTACAGCGGCGTCATCTCCGTGATGCGACGGCTGCGACGGCGACACGCTTCTCCCTCTTGAGTCGCGCTTCCAGCTCCTTGCGACACGCAGTCCCTTCAGAAGGCCCAGCAGCAGTCACTTCCAAAGGATTCTTGGGGAGCTGGTGGTTGAAGTCTGTTGTCCCTGAGACTTCAGCAGGAGGCAAGCTCTTTTCTCAAGCCCTTGGAGATCCTTCACAAGTTGAATAAAAGTGCACACAAAGTCCTTTCTCCTTCCTTTGGCAGTCAGGCAACCACTGCAGGCAGATCCCTCTAGCTTAGGGATAGTCTTCTCCTCAGTTTCTTCTTGGTTCCGCTCCTCAGCAAAGGTTTCTTCTTGTTTCCCAAAGTGATCTAATTTCCTAGGGGTCTGGGTCCCCTTTTATACACAGTTTCTCTTTGTTCTCTGAAGGCAGAGAGGCCTCTGCCTAGCCCAAAACCAGTTCTGGTCAGTCCTGGAGCACTTTGTTTTTCTGACTCCTTCTTTCCTTTCAAAATGGGGGGCAGAGTGCTCAGCCGCCCGGCAGGAGGTGGAGCCAGCATTGTGGAAGGCAGGCACAGCCCTATTCAGACCCAGGTGCAACTCCTCCCTCCACTCTGGATGCAGATCTTTCTATTCAGCCCTGTGCTGACTCACCCTGTCTCCTGTAGCCACCCCCAGCCCCTGTCACTCAATCTCCAGACAAGGAATACACAACCTAGCAGAGGCAGGCTTGGAAGTTTAGGCAAGAAAATACCCACTTTCTAAAAGTGGTATTTTCAAACACAGAATGTTAAAACCAACTTCACTAAAAGATGTATTTTATCATTCTGAGTTCAGGCATACTAAATTCGTTTTTCTACCATGTTCCCTGGGTCAGTTCTGACTATAAGGTGTAATAGTCAGTCTGCCCATTCTGGCCTATGGAGAGCAGGTAGCCTTGCAATAGTGAAAAACGAAAATGGCTGTAATTCACTATTAGGACATGCCACACACACCAGGCATGTCCTACCTTATACTTACAATGCACCCTGCCCTAGGGCCTACTTTAGGGGTGACCAACATGTAGTAAAGGGAAGGTTTAGGGACTGGTAAGTGGGTGCACTCACCAAGTCGACATGGCAGCCCTAGGCTGCACACAGGCTCTGCGATGGCAGGCCTGAGGCACATTTTACAAGCCGCTTCTGTGGGTGGCACAACCAGTGCTGCAAGCCCACCAGCGGCATTGGATTTACAAGCCCTGGGCACACTCAGTGCACTGTACTAGGGACTGACAAGTAAACCAATCATCCAATCATGGAGTCACTAATACATAACACAATTTATCATAGGGAGCACTTGCACTGTGGCACTGAATAGCAGTGGCACAGTGCCCAAAGCATCTAACACCAGCAAAACAGATCAATAACATAGGAGGCTTCATAACAAAAATGGAAGGGAGACCCACGCCAAGGATGCCAGGTCTAACACGTGTCCCCTCCAGCTGAAATGTGGGGAGAACTACCCTACCTCAGGGAGTTCTCTTCACTAAGGCGGAAAAATCTGGACAGACCATCAGCATTGGCGTGTTCTGTACCAGGGCGGTGTTCCACCGTGAAATCCATCCCCTGTAGGGAAATGGACCACCTCAACAGCTTTGGATTCTCACCCCTCATCTGCATCAACCATCTGAGGGGCCTGTGGTCTGTCTGAACCCGGAAGTGAGTCCCAAACAGGTATGGTCTCAGCTTCTTCAGTGCCCAGACCACAGCAAATGCCTCACGCTCAATAGCACTCCACCTCTGTTCCCGTGGTAGTAACCTCCTACTGATGAAGGCTACGGGTTGATCTAGGCCCTCCTCATTCATCTGTGACAGAACAGCCCCCACACCATGCGTTGAAGCGTCTGTTTGTACTACGAACTCTTTGGAGAAGTTGGGTGCCAGGAGCACGGGCGCCGTGCACATGCCAGTTTTCAGGGCCTCAAAAGCTTTCTGACAGGTGTCAGTCCAAATCACTTTCCTGGGCTGCTTCTTGGAAGTCAGCTCTGTCAGGGGTGCAACGATGCTGCCATACCCCTTGACAAACCTCCTGTAGTAACCCGTGAGTCCTAAAAAGGCTCTCACCTCTGTCTGGGTTTTGGGGGGTTCCCAATTCAGGATGGTTTCAATTTTGGGTTGTAGGGGCGCCACCTGGCCGCTCCCCACTTGGTGTCCCAAGTACACCATGGAACCCTGCCCGATCTGGCACTTAATCGCCTTGATCGTGAGGCCTGCTCTCCGCAGCGCCATCAACACTTCCCAGAGGTGGCGCAGATGTTCTTCCCAACTGGCGCTGAACACTGCGATGTCATCCAGGTAGGCGGCACTGAACGAGTCCAGTCCAGCCAACACCTGGTTGACCAACCTCTGGAAGGTGGCAGGGGCATTCTTCATCCCAAAGGGCATCACCCAGAAGTGGTAGTGCCCATCTGGTGTGGAAAATGCTGACCTCTCTCTTGCCCCATCAGTCAAGGCGATCTGCCAGTACCCAGACGTCAAGTCAAACGTGCTGAGGTACCGGGCAGCCCCTAGCCGATCTATGAGCTCATCAGCTCTGGGGATGGGGTGCGCGTCAGTCCTGGTGACTGAATTGAGCCCTCGGTAGTCCACACAGAACCGGAGTTCTGGTGTGGCACCCGGTGCGGCAGCCTTTGGGACCAAGACCACTGGGCTGGCCCAAGGACTGTTAGAGGACTCAATCACCCCTAACGCAAGCATTTTGGATACCTCCTCCTTGATGCAAGCTCTCACCCTGTCAGTCACCCTGTAAGATTTGTGCTTCACAGGTGTACTGTCCCCAGTGTCCACATCATGGATGCACCAATCTGTGACACCGGGAACCAGGGAGAACAGATCAGAAAACTGTCCCAGCAACTGGCGGCAGTCATTCTGTTGCTCAGGGGTCAGGGTGGAAGAGAGGTTGACACCATCCACTGACCCATCTTGCTCTGTTGCTGACAGGAGGTCAGGAAGAGGCTCGGTCTCCTCCTCCATCCCAGCATCTGTCGCTAAGAGCATGCCCACTTGGGACCTCTCCAAGTGGGGCTTCAGGCGGTTGACATGCAGGACCCTCAAGGGGTTCCTGGGAGACCGCAAGTCCACCAAGTAGGTAACCGGACTTTTGCGCTCTACAACCTCAAAGGGTCCGGTCCACTTATCCTGGAGCGCGCAGGGCTCCACTGGGGCCATGACCCACACTTTCTGACCAGGCTGAAGCTCTACCAGAGTGGCATTCTGGTCGTACCACCGCTTCATCTCCTCCTGGCTGGCTTCCAGATTCGCCTCAGCGAGTTGCCTGAAACGCCTAGTTTGGTTCCTAAAGGCCAGCATGTAACTGTATACATCCTGGGGAGGTTTCCTGGGAGATTGCTCCAGCCTTCTTTGACCAAACTTAGAGGTCCTCTTACTGGGTGTCCATAGAGACGCTCAAAGGGACTGAACCCTAGAGATTTCTGTGGCACCTCACGGTAAGCAAAGAGCAGGCATGGTAAGAGGACGTCCCACTTACGCCTCATAGGTTCCTCAAGACCCATAATCATGCCTTTGAGGGTTCGGTTGAACCTTTCAACCAATGCATTTCCTTGGGGGTGGTAAGGAGTGGTAAACTTGTAGGTTACCCCACACTCCTGCCATAGGGACATCATATACTTGGAAATGAAGTTGGTCCCCCGGTCAGACACTACCTCTCTAGGGAATCCCACTCGGGAGAAAATTCCCATCAGTGCTCGTCCCACCACGAGGGCCGTCACTGTCCTCAGAGGTATGGCTTCCGGGTACCGGGTGGCATGGTCCACCAAGACCAGGATGAACCTGTTGCCCATGGCTGTCTTGGGGTCCAGTGGCCCCACAATGTCAATACCCACCCGTTCAAAGGGGGTGCTGACTACAGGGAATGGCTGGAGAGGAGCCTTTGCTTCCTCCCACTCTTTCCACTTGCCTGGCAAGTCTGACATGTCCTGCAGTGAGTGTCTGAACTCCTGCGCATTTGGGGCCAATAAAAGTGGGTGACAAGCCTCTCAAAGGTCTTGTCCTGCCCCAAATGTCCTGCCAATGGAACATCATGAGCCAGCCCCAGTAGGAAGGCTCTGAGGCACTGGGGTACCACCAGCACACGGGCTGACCCAGGCTCAGCAACCTTAGGCTCAGTATACAGGAGATCATTCTCCCAATAGACCCAATGTGACCCAGACTTATCACCTGCTGCCTGGTCTGCAGCCTGTTGCCGCAGACCCACCAGAGCAGGGCATTCTTTCTGCTCCTTGCAGAATTCTTCCCTGGAGGGTCCTCCTTCTTGCTGCCAATGGGTCAGCTCAGGCATGTCCCCCAGTTCAGCTACCTGTTCCCCTGTAGGCTCCAGGGCATCCCCCCTCAAGGTCTGCCTCCTCCTAGACCGTGGGAACTTCGGGGGCCGGTTTCCCGCGCCCCCTGCCTCTTCTCGTGATGGCAGGTACCTGGGCCTCCCTCTCAGGCTCCAGGTCCTCTTGAGCACCTTTACTTGCTGCCATGGACCGGGTGGTCACACACGCCCAGTCAGGCAAACCCAACATCTCTAAATGAGCACTTCGCTCCACCTTCGCCCAAGGTGAGCTCTCCAAGTCGTTCCCTAACAAACAGTCAACAGGCATGGCGCGCCTCACAGCTACCTGAAGAGTACCAGAGACCCCCCCACTCAAAGGGAACCTGAGCCACTTTGCAGTGACTCTCTGTGTTGTCAGCGGCAACAACTGGATAGAATGCATGGGGGACAACCTGCTCTTGAGACACCAGGTGACACTTGACAGCTGTCACACTGGCTCCTGTATCTCTAAGAGCCTCCACCCTATGGCCATTGATGGTCACCCACTGCCTGTATTTCTTAGTGTTGTCAGGCAGCGGGGTCCTGGGGACCACCTCACAGTCTCCTAATGAGACAAGGGACATCTGTGCGGGACCCCACCCCTCTTGGGCATCCATCTCCTCCCCCAGGGCTACACTAGCCATCTGCAGGGGGCTGCACCAGGGGGTGCGGTCTTTCCAAACTGGCGGCACCTGGGATCACTCGCTATATGACCCAGGTCCCCACATTTGTAGCATCTCAGGGGTCCCCTTTGAACAGGTGGACCTGTCGGGGCCCCTGAGGGTTTCTGGGGGAGGCTGGGAACCTTTCCCTTGGTTCCCTTGGGGACTACTTTGGGGCCTTCTTTGGAACTCCTCTGTTTACCCTTGTCCCCCCACTCTTCTGCTGGGGACCCTGCCCACCCTTGGCTGAGTCTCCCACGTGACCCTTGTGGACCCTGGTACTGACCCAGCGGTCCGCCTCCTCAGCAAGCTTCCTAGGGATAGTCAGCTTGCTATCTATCAGGTGCTGGTGTAGCTCTGGAAAACAGTTACTTGACAAGTGCTCCCATGCAATCAAATCAAGGAGCCCCTGAAAATCATCAACTTTGCTACCCTTCACCCAACCATCCAATGCTCTGCAGAAAAAAGTGACATATTCAACCCAGGTACTGTTCTCTATCTTCTTGCAACCCCTGAACCTCTGCCTATACAATTCAGGAGTTAAACCATACCTAGACATTAAAGCATCCTTCATGTGGTGATATGAATTATGGACATCAGAAGGCAAATCTAGCAGTGTGTCCCGCCCCTCACTAAGGAACCGTCCCCACAACCCCGCTCCCCAATCCTTCTCAGGGACCCGGTGGGAAGACATGGCTACCTCATAGGCCTTGAACCACTGCCCAATGTCATCATTTTTAAAAAAACTCTCTGACCACTTCCTTAGGAATATACACTCTAGATTCCACAGGCATTGACGGTGTGCTGCCACCAAAGGGAGTAATTTCTAAGCTCCTAGCTTTCAAATCCAACTCCCTCAAACTTCTATCATGCTCAAGCTGTATCCTCTTTTCTTCCAGGGCCAGTTTCCTAATTTCCAATTGCCCATTCATTTTGGCCAGCTCCAACTCATGCATCCTATTTCTCTCCCTGTCCTCCAGCTCTTCTGTGGACAGACCTTTGGCAGAAACACTGCTACCTGCTGGGGAAGGTGCCTTCCTTTCCCCTGAACCCAATGGCCCTTCCAGCTGCACATCTGCATCATTATCCCCTTCCTCATTCTCGGGGGTTTTCCTTGCTTCTCCCCAGGCCCTCAGCGCCTTATAGAACTCCTCCTTCTTGGTGAGCCCGGTAATTGTAACATTAAATCTTTTGCAGAAGTGCTTCAGCTGCCTTGCATTGTAGCATTCTAGTTTCTCCTCTTCCCAATCAAAATCAACAGATGCTATGGATGCTGGTTTCATGATGGCTGAACTTGGCTAAAAATGGAAAGTCCTAGAAAAAAAATCTACCAAAAGTATGTGGTCGTGTTTTGGTCTGCACTCACTAGTAGTGTTCACCAATCACTGTACATGAGTCACAAATGCAAGTCCAGAATCCTCACCGCTGACCAACAATGTTAGAATTGGGGGTCTCTAATTGGCACAGGTAGGTACTTGTGACAAATAGGGACCCTTGCCTCTAGTCAGGGTAAAGGGGTACACTCCTAAAATAACCCCTGCTCACCCCCTTGGTAGCTTGGCACGAGCAGACAGGCTTATCTCAGAGGCAGTGTGTAAAGCATTTGTGAACACATACAGTAATCTAGTGACAACACTACAGATGGACACCACACAAGGTTTATATCAAAAATAAGTATTCTTTATATAGTTTTAACACAAGACCATAAACGACAAAAATCCACAATACTGTACTTAAAATGGTAGGTTTAGCTTAGTTCTCTTAAGTTCTTAAAATGCGACACTTTGAGTCAATGTACCTTACGATGCGTCACGTTTCTACAACGAAAGTGTTGCAGAGATGGAGATGCTGTTCCTCAACATGTGCAAGTCAGACCTACAAAATGTAGGTCAGTGTGCAAGTACTGTCCCAGGCACCCAAGAAAAGGGGGGGGAAGAACCCCTTTCGGAACTAGGGCCCTCACACACCCAGCAAGCTAGGTGTCATGCTTCATCATATGGGCCTGCTCCTCTTCGGGTCGGCGCTGCAATACCCGACGGGCACCCATAAATGGGGCTCTTTGCCGGAGATCTTTTATTCCTGCCGTATGGGTGCCGTGGGTGTGAGGGGCCTAGTGTATGTGTAGATGTGTTGATTTAGTGAAATTAAAACAAGTAGGGAATCCTTTTAGAACAATTTTAATCTGGGGGATCCCTGCCTGGTTAAAAATAAAGATAAGGAGAGGCGACTGTCAGGCTATCAAGAGTCAAGAGGCGCTCTGCTCCTAGATGGTCGACATGTTTCACGCCTATCTGTCTTAAGGATCAGGCGGCGTTTCTTCAGGACCGTGACTTAAACTATCTACAACTAATGGTGTATGCCACTAAATAATATAAAACTGTGGTTTGGTATCAATTTACCTACTACCACAAAGGTGCAGCATATTACCTGTGGGCAATGAAGCATGACACCTAGCTTGCTGGGTGTGTGAGGGCCCTAGTTCCGAAAGGGGTTCTTTCCCCCCCCTTTTCTTGGGTGCCTGGGACAGTATCTTGCACACTGACCTACATTTTGTAGGTCTGACTTGCACATGTTGAGGAACAGCGTACTTCTTTTTGTTTAAAATATTGATAGGGCATGTACGCTGGACCTCTCTAAACAGCCCTTAGTTCCCTAATTTCTTGAACAATCAGAGATGGAGATGCGACAAAGTTCTGGTGCAAAGAAATAAAGACGTCAAGTTCTTCCTGATGCGGCACACTTCTCCGATGTTGCGAGAAGTCTCGACTCGATGCGTCAGCTGCAGCGGCGACACCCTTGTTCCGTGATGCGACGACAGCGGCTTTGGCGGCGACCCTCTTCTCCGACGTTGCGAGACGCTTCCGCTCGATGCGACAACTGCAGCGGCGACACCCTTGTTTCGTGATGCGACGGCAGCAGCTCCGACGGCGGCACGCTTCTCCGTGGATGCGAGGCGCTTCTCTCGATGCGGTGCAATGCGACAGCTACAGCGGTGACATCTACGATGCGACGGCAGCGGCTGCGACGGCGACACGCTTCTTCGGTGTTGCGGGACGTTTCTTGAGATGCGGTGCAATGCGACAGCTACAGCGGCGTCATCTCCGTGATGCGACGGCAGCGGCTGCGACGGCGACACGCTTCTCCCTCTTGAGTCGCGCTTCCAGCTCCTTGCGACACGCAGTCCCTTCAGAAGGCCCAAAACAGCAGCAGGCACTTCCAAAGGATTCTTGGGGAGCTGGTGGTTGAAGTCTGTTGTCCCTGAGACTTCAGCAGGAGGCAAGCTCTTTTCTCAAGCTCTTGGAGATCAAGTTGAATAAAAGTGCACACAAAGTCCTTTCTCCTTCCTTTGGCAGTCAGGCAACCACTGCAGGCAGATCCCTCTAGCTTAGGGATAGTCTTCTCCTCAGTTTCTTCTTGGTTCCGATCCTCAGCAAAGGTTTCTTCTTGTTTCCCAAAGTGATCTAATTTCCTAGGGGTCTGGGTTCCCTTTTTATACACAGTTTCTCTTTGTTCTCTGAAGGCAGAGAGGCCTCTGCCTAGCCCAAAACCAGTTCTGGTCAGTCCTGGAGCACTTTGTTTTTCTGACTCCTTCTTTCCTTTCAGAATGTGGGGCAGAGTGCTCAGCCGCCCGGCAGGAGGTGGAGCCAGCATTGTGGAAGGCAGGCACAGCCCTATTCAGACCCAGGTGCAACTCCTCCCTTCACTCTGGATGCAGATCTTTCTATTCAGCCCTGTGCTGACTCACCCTGTCTCCTGTAGCCACCCCCAGCCCCTGTCACTCAATCTCCAGACAAGGAATACACAACCTAGCAGAGGCAGGCTTGGAAGTTTAGGCAAGAAAATACCCACTTTCTAAAAGTGGTATTTTCAAACACAGAATGTTAAAACCAACTTCACTAAAAGATGTATTTTATCATTCTGAGTTCAGGCATACTAAATTCGTTTTTCTACCATGTTCCCTGGGTCAGTTCTGACTATAAGGTGTAATAGTCAGTCTGCCCATTCTGGCCTATGGGGAGCAGGTAGCCTTGCAATAGTGAAAAACGAAAATGGCTGTAATTCACTATTAGGACATGCCACACACACCAGGGCATGTCCTACCTTATACTTACAATGCACCCTGCCCTAGGGCCTACTTTAGGGGTGACCAACATGTAGTAAAGGGAAGGTTTAGGGACTGGTAAGTGGGTGCACTCACCAAGTCGACATGGCAGCCCTAGGCTGCACACAGGCTCTGCGATGGCAGGCCTGAGGCACATTTTACAAGCCGCTTCTGTGGGTGGCACAACCAGTGCTGCAAGCCCACCAGCGGCATTGGATTTACAAGCCCTGGGCACACTCAGTGCACTGTACTAGGGACTGACAAGTAAACCAATCATCCAATCATGGAGTCACTAATACATAACACAATTTATCATAGGGAGCACTTGCACTGTGGCACTGAATAGCAGTGGCACAGTGCCCAAAGCATCTAACACCAGCAAAACAGATCAATAACATAGGAGGCATCATAACAAAAATGGAAGGGAGACCCACGCCAAGGATGCCAGGTCTAACAATATGTCTTGAGCAAACAGACAACTTCTGCTGTCTGGGATTCTCGACCTAAAAACCAGGGTCTTTATGAATGCATGTCCCTCTCTACATCTGGCATTAGCCCCAGTGTAAGTTCCACACATTGTCTCTGTTAGATTTGGGGGTCTCTAGTTGGCAGAGGTAGGTACCTTTGACCAAATAGGGACCCTTGCGTCTAGTCAGGGTAAGGGGGTACACTCCTAAAATAACCCCTGCTCACCCCCTTGGTAGCTTGGCACGAGCAGACAGGCTTATCTCAGAGGCAGTGTGTAAAGCATTTGTGAACACATACAGTAATCAAGTGACAACACTACAGATGGACACCACACCAGTTGTATATTAAAAATAAGTATTCTTTATATAGATTTAACACAAGACCACAAACGACAAAAATCCACAATACTGTACTTCAAAAATGGTAGAATTAGCTTAGTTCTCTTAAGATGTAAAATGCGACACTTTGAGTTCAATGTACACCTTTGGATGCGTAACGCTATACAACGAAAGTGTTGCAGGGAAGGTGATGCGTCGGTTCCTTACACGCAAGAACGGTGATGCGTCGGGTCCCTACTCATGCCTAGGGGATGCGTCGGTTCTTCTCGGCGTGGGGAGGTGATGCGTCGGTTTCTTACTGCGCTTTTGTGGCGATGCGACCAGCAACGCCGTGATGCGATGAAGATCCGGTGCAATGAAACAAAGATGGTGTCTTCTTCTTGATGCGACACGATGCGTGCATGCCCAACGGCCGTGCGGCGACTCAACGATTCTTCTGAGCCGCGACAGGCCCGGCGACACGCTTCCTGGTGATGCGGCGGCATCTGATGCGACGTCGATCCTCTTCTCCGGCGATGCGAGGCGCTTCGGTAATGATGCGATGGCCGTGCGGCGACTCAACGATTCTTCTGAGCCGCGACAGGCCCTGCGACACGCTTCCCGGTGATGCGGCGGCGTCTGATGCGATGCTGATCCTTTTCTTCGGCGATGCGAGGCGCTTCGGCTGCGGCGGCGATGCTTCTTCTTCGTGAGTCGCGCTTCCAGCTCCTTGCGACACGCAGTCCCTCAGAAAGTCCAGCACAGCAGCAGGCACTTTCCAGAAAGACTCTTGGGGAACTGGTTGGTGAAGTCTGTTGTCCCTGAGACTTCAGCAGGAGGCAAGCTCTTCTCTCAAGCCCTTGGAGATCTTTTACAAGTTGATGAAAGTACACACAAAGTTCCTTTCTCCTTTCTTTGGCAGTCAGGCAACCACTGCAGGCCAATCCCCCAAACAGCACTCAGCTTAGGGATAGTCTCTTCCTCAGTTTCTCTGGTTCCTCTCCTCAGAAAAGGTTTCTTCTTGTTTCCCAAAAGTGATCTAAAGTTCTGGTGTTTGGGTCCCCTCTTTTATACTCATTTTCCCTTTGTTCTCTAAAGGCAGAGAGGCCTTTGCCTAGTCCAAACCAGTTCTGGTCAGTCCTGGAGCACTTTGTTGACAAGACTCCTTCTTTCCTTTCACAGTGTAGGCCAGGGACATTAGACACACTGCAGGAGGTGGAGCCAGCATTGTGGAGGGAAGGCACAGCCCTATTCAGGTCCCAGGTGCAACTCCTCCCACCCATCTCCATGCAGATCTCTCTATTCAGCCCTGTGCTGACTCACCCTGTCTCCTGGAATCCCCCAGCCCCTGTCACTCACAAACCAGACAAGGAATACACAACCTAGCAGAGGCAGGCTTGGATAGTTAGGCAAGAAAATACCTACTTTCTAAAAGTGGTATTTTCAAACACAATGTTAAAAACCAACTTCACTAAAAGATGTATTTTATCATTCTGAGTTCAGGCATACTAAATTCGTTTTTCTACCATGTTCCCTGGGTCAGTTAGGATTATAAGATGTAATAATCAAACTGCCCATTCTGGCCTATGGGGAACAGGTAGCCTTGCAATAGTGAAAACGAAAATGGCTGTAATTCACTATTAGGACATGCCACACACACCAGGGCATGTCCTACCTTATACTTACAATGCACCCTGCCCTTGGGCCTACCATAGGGGTGACTAATATGCAGAAAAGGGAAGGTTTAGGGACTGGCAAGTGGGTGCACTTGCCCAGTCAACATGGCAGTACCAGACTGCACACAGGCTCTGCAATGGCAGGCCTGAGACACACTTTTACAGGCTGCTTCCGTGGGTGGCACAACCAGTGCTGCAAGCCCACCAGCAGCATTTGGTTTACAAGCCCTGGGCACACTCAGTGCACTGTACTAGGGTCTGACAAGTAAACCAAACCAACCAATCATGGAGTCACTAATCCATACATCAATTTACCATAGGGAGCACTTGCACTGTGGCACTGAATAGCAGTGGCACAGTGCCCAAAGCATCTATAACCAGCAAAAACACATGAGGCAACAGCAAAAATGGAAGGGAGACCCACACCAACAGTGCCAGGTCTAACACGTGTCCCCTCCAGCTGAAATGTGGGGAGAACTACCCTACCTCCTGGGAGTTCTCTTCACTAAGGCGGAAAAATCTGGACAGACCATCAGCATTGGCGTGTTCTGTACCAGGGCGGTGTTCCACCGTGAAGTCCATTCCCTGTAGGGAAATGGACCACCTCAACAGCTTTGGATTCTCACCCCTCATCTGCATCAACCATCTGAGGGGCCTGTGGTCTGTCTGAACCCGGAAGTGAGTCCCAAACAGGTATGGTCTCAGCTTCTTCAGTGCCCAGACCACAGCAAATGCCTCACGCTCAATAGCACTCCACCTCTGTTCCCGTGGTAGTAACCTCCTACTGATGAAGGTTACGGGTTGATCTAGGCCCTCCTCATTCATCTGTGACAGAACAGCCCCCACACCATGCGCTGAAGCGTCTGTACTACGAACTCTTTGGAGAAGTTGGGTGCCAGGAGCACGGGCGCCGTGCACATGGCAGTTTTCAGGGCCTCAAAAGCTTTCTGACAGGTGTCAGTCCAAATCACTTTCTTGGGCTGCTTCCTGGAAGTCAGCTCTGTCAAGGGTGCAACGATGCTGCCATACCCCTTGACAAACCTCCTGTAATACCCAGTGAGTCCTAAAAAGGCTCTCACCTCTGTCTGGGTCTTGGGGGGCTCCCAAGCCAGGATGGTCTCAATCTTGGGCTGTAGGGGCGCCACCTGGCCGCTCCCAACCTGGTGTCCCAAGTACACCACGGAACCCTGCCCGATCTGGCACTTACTGGCCTTAATCGTGAGGTCTGCCCTCCGCAGCGCCATCAACACTTCCCAGAGGTGGCGCAAATGTTCTACCCAACTGGCGCTGAACACTGCAATGTCATCCAGGTAGGCGGCACTGAACTCTTCCAGTCCAGCCAACACCTGGTTGACCAACCTCTGAAAGGTGGCAGGGGCATTCTTAATCCCAAAGGGCATAACCCGGAACTGGTAGTGCCCATCTGGTGTGGAGAATGCTGACCTCTCTCTTGCCCCATCAGTCAAGGCGATCTGCCAGTACCCAGACGTTAGATCAAACGTGCTGAGGTACTGGGCAGCCCCTAACCGATCGATGAGCTCATCAGCTCTGGGGATGGGGTGCGCGTCAGTCCTCGTAACTGAATTGAGCCCTCGGTAGTCCACACAGAACCGGAGTTCTGGCGTGGCACCCGGTGCGGCAGCCTTTGGGACCAAGACCACTGGGCTGGCCCAAGGACTGTTAGAGGACTCAATCACCCCTAACGCAAGCATCTTGGAGACCTCCTCCTTGATGCAAGCTCTCACCCTGTCAGTTACCCTGTAAGTTTTGTGCTTAACAGGAGGACTGTCTCCAGTGTCCATATCATGGACGCACCAATCAGTGACACTGGGAATCAGGGAGAACAGATCAGAACTCTGTCCCAGCAACTGGTGGCAGTCATTCTGTTGCTCAGGGGTCAGGGTGGAAGAGAGGTTCACACCATCCACTGACCCATCTCGCTCTGTCGCCGACAGGAGGTCAGGAAGAGGTTCGGTCTTCTCCTCCATTCCAGCATCTGTCGCTAAGAGCATGCCCACTTCGGACCTCTCCAAGTGGGGCTTCAGGCGGTTGACATGCAGGACCCGCAAGGGGTTCCTGGGAGACCGCAAGTCCACCAAGTAGGTAACCGAACTCTTGCGCTCCACCACCTCAAACGGTCCAGTCCACTTATCCTGGAGCGCACAAGGCTCCACTGGGGCCATGACCCACACTTTCTGACCAGGCTGAAGCTCTACCAGAGTGGCATTCTGGTCATACCACTGCTTCATCTCCTCCTGGCTGGCTTCCAGATTTGCCTCAGCGAGTTGCCTGAAACGCCTAGTCTGGTTCCTGAAGGCCAGCATGTAGCTATATACATCCTGGGGAGGTTTCCTGGGAGATTGTTCCCAGCCTTCCTTGACCAGACTCAGAGGTCCTCTCACTGGGTGACCATAGAGAAGCTCAAAGGGACTGAACCCTAGAGATTTCTGTGGCACTTCACGGTATGCAAAGAGCAGGCATGGTAAGAGGACGTCCCACTTACGCCTCATAGGTTCCTCAAGACCCATAATCATGCCTTTTAGGGTTCGGTTGAACCTCTCAACCAACCCATTTCCTTGGGGGTGGTAAGGAGTGGTGAACTTATAAGTTACCCCACACTCCTGCCACAGGATCTTCATATACTTGGAAATGAAGTTTGTACCTCGGTCAGACACTACCTCTCTAGGGAATCCCACTCGGGAGAAAATTCCCATCAGTGCCCGTCCCACCACGGGGGCCGTCACTGTCCTCAGAGGTATGGCTTCCGGGTACCGGGTGGCATGGTCCACCAATACCAGGATGAACCTGTTGCCCATGGCTGTCTTGGGGTCCAGTGGCCCCACAATGTCAATACCCACCCGTTCAAAGGGGGTGCTGACCACAAGGAATGGCTGGAGAGGAGCCTTTTGCTTCCTCCCACTCTTTCCACTTGCCTGGCAAGTCTGACAGGTCCTGCAGTGAGTATCTGAACTCCTGCGCATTTGAGGCCAATAAAAGTGGGTGACAAGCCTCTCAAAGGTCTTGTCCTGCCCCAAATGTCCTGCTAACGGCACATCATGAGCCAGCCCCAGTAGGAAGGCTCTGAAGCGCTGGGGTACCACCAGCACACGGGCTGACCCAGGCTCAGCAACCTTAGGCTCAGTATACAGGAGGTCATTCTCCCAGTAGATCCAATGTGATCCAGACTGATCACCTGCTGCCTGGTCTGCAGCCTGCTGCCGCAAACCCACAAGAGAAGGGCACTCCTTCTGCTCCGCGCAGAACTCTTCCCTGGAGGGTCCTCCTTCCTGCTGCCAATGGGTCAGCTCAGGCAGGTCCCCCAGTTCAGCTACTTGTTCCCCTGTAGGCTCCAGGGCATCCCCCTCAGGGTCTACCTCCTCCTGGACCGTGGGAACTTCGGGGGCCAGTTTCCCGCGCCCCCTGCCTCTTCTCTTTAAGGCAGGCACCTGGGCCCCCCTCTCAGGCTCCAGGTCCTCTTGAACACCCTTACTGGCTGCCATGGGCCGTGTGGTCACACACGCCCAGTCAGGCAGACCCAACATCACCAAATGAGCACTTCGCTCCACCTTAGCCCAAGGTGAGCTCTCCAAATCGTTCCCCAACAAACAGTCAACAGGCATGGCTGGCCTCACAGCTACTTGAAGAGTACCAGAGACCCCCCCCCCACTCAAAGGGAACCTGAGCCACCTTGCAGTGGCTCTCTGTGTTGTCAGCGGCAACAAATGGGTAAAATGCATTGGGGACAACCTGCTCTTCATACACCAGGTGACACTTGACAGCTGTCACACTGGCTCCTGTGTCTCGAAGATCCTCCACTCTATGGCCATTGATGGTCACCCACTGCCTATACTTTTTAGTGTTATCAGGCAGTTGGGTCCTGGGGACCACCTCACAGTCTCCTAAAGAGACAAGGGACATTTCTGCGGGACCCCACCCACCTTGGACACCCCTCTCCTCCCCCAGTGCTACACTCACCATCTGCCGGGGTGGAGCACCAGTGGGTGCTGTCTTTCCAAACTGTGGGCACTGGGGATCATTAGACTTATGGCCCACTTCACCACACTTGTAGCACCTCAGGGGTCCCCTGGGAACAGGCCTACCTGTCGGGGCCCCGTGCTTCTTCTCAGGGGGAGGCTGGGAACCTTTCCCTTGGGAATTACTTTGGGGCCCTTTCTGGAACTCCCTCTGTTTACCCTTGTCCCCCCCATTCTTCTGCTGGGGACCCTGCCCACTCTTGGCGGAGTCTCCCACTTGACCCTTGTGGACCCGGGTGCTCACCCAGCGGTCCGCCTCCTCATCAAGCTTCCTAGGGTTAGTCAGCCTGCTATCAATCAGGTGCTGGCGTAGCTCTGGAAAACAATTACTTGACAAGTGCTCCCATACAATTAAATCAAAGAGCCCCTCAAAATCATTCACTTTGCTACCCTTCACCCAACCATCCAATGCTCTGCAAAAAAAAGTTACATACTCTACCCATGTACCTGACTCCACCTTCTTGCAATTTCTAAACCTCTGTCTATACAATTCAGGAGTCAACCCATACCTGGACATCAATGCATCTTTCATGTGGCTATAAGAATTATGGACTTCAGAAGGCAAGTCTAACAGTGTGTCCCGCCCCTCACTAAGGAACCGCCCCCACAACCACGCTCCCCAATCCTTCTCAGGGACCCGGTGGGAAGACATGGCTACCTCATAGGCTTTGAACCACTGCCCAATATCATCATTCTTATAAAACTCTCTCACCACATCTTTAGGAATATACACCCTAGCTTCAACAGGCATGGACGGTGTGCTGCCACCAGAGGGAGTAATCTCTAAGCTTCTAGCTTTCAACTCCAACTCCCTCAAACGTTTCTCATGCTCCAACTGCATTCTCTTTTCTTCCAGGGCCAATCTCCTATTTTCTAACTCCAGTTGCCCACCCAACTTGAGCTTGGCAAGCTCCAATACGTGCATCCTGTTTTCCTTCCTGTCCGCCAACTCCTCTGGGGACAGGCCTTTGGCAGAAACACTGCTACCTACTGGGGAAGTTGCTCTCCTCCCCTCTGGACCCAATGGCCCCTCCAGCTGCTCATCTGCATTCTCAGCCCCTTCCTCATTCTCAGGGGTATTCCTTGCTTCAACCCAGGCCCTCAGCGCCTTTGGAACTCATCCTTCTTGGTGAGACAGGTCATAGCAACTTTAAATTTCCTGCAGAAGTGCTTTTGCTGTTTCACATTGTAGCATTCTAGTTTCTCCTCTTCCCAATCAAAATCAACAGATGCTATGGATGCTGCTTTATCCATGGTGGTTAAATTTGGCAGTTCTTGGCAAAAATAGAAAATCCCAGAAAAAACAATCTACCAAAAGTATGTGGTCGCGTTTTGGTCTGCACTCACTAGTAGTGTTCACCAATCACTGTACATGAGTCACAAATGCAAGTCCAGAATCCTCACCGCTGACCACCAATGTTAGATTTGGGGGTCTCTAGTTGGCAGAGGTAGGTACCTTTGACCAAATAGGGACCCTTGCGTCTAGTCAGGGTAAGGGGGTACACTCCTAAAATAACCCTGCTCACCCCCTTGGTAGCTTGGCACGAGCAGACAGGCTTATCTCAGAGGCAGTGTGTAAAGCATTTGTGAACACATACAGTAATCAAGTGACAACACTACAGATGGACACCACACCAGTTGTATATTAAAAATAAGTATTCTTTATATAGATTTAACACAAGACCACAAACGACAAAAATCCACAATACTGTACTTCAAAAATGGTAGAATTAGCTTAGTTCTCTTAAGATGTAAAATGCGACACTTTGAGTTCAATGTACCTTTGGATGCGTAACGCTATACAATGAAAGTGTTGCAGGGAAGGTGATGCGTCGGTTCCTTACACGCAAGAACGGTGATGCGTCGGGTCCCTACTGATGCGTAGGGGATGCGTCGGTTCTTCTCGGCGTGGGGAGGTGATGCGTCGGTTTCTTACTGCGCCTTCGTGGTGATGCGACCAGCAACGCCGTGATGCGATGAAGATCCGGTGCAATGAAACAAAGATGGCGTCTTCTTCTTGATGCGACACAATGCGTGCACGCCCGACGGCCGAGCGGTGACTCAACGATTCTTCTGATCCGCGACAGGCCCGGCGACACGCTTCCCGGTGATGCGGCGGCGTCTGATGCGACGTCGACCCTCTTCTCCGGCGATGCGAGGCGCTTCGGCAACGATGCGGCAGCGGCGGCGACACTGTTCTCCGTTGATGCGGCGGCGTCTGATGCAACGTCGATCCTCTTCTCCGGCGATGCGAGGCGCTTCGGCAACGATGCGACGGCCGGGCGGCGACTCAACGATTCTTCTGAGCCGCGACAGGCCCTGCGACACGCTTCCCGGTGATGCGGCGGCGTCTGATGCGACGTTGACCCTCTTCTCCGGCGATGCGAGGCGCTTCGGCAACGATGCGGCAGCGGCGGCGACACTGTTCTCCGTTGATGCGGCGGCGTCTGATGCAACGTCGATCCTTTTCTTCGGCGATGCGAGGCTCTGCGGCTGCGGCGGCGACGCTTCTTCTTCGTGAGTCGCGCTTCCAGCTCCTTGCGACACGCAGTCCCTCAGAAAGTGCAGCACAGCAGCAGGCACTTTCCAGAAAGACTCTTGGGGAACTGGTTGGTGAAGTCTGTTGTCCCTGAGACTTCAGCAGGAGGCAAGCTCTTCTCTCAAGCCCTTGGAGATCTTTTACAAGTTGATGAAAGTACACACAAAGTTCCTTTCTCCTTTCTTTGGCAGTCAGGCAACCACTGCAGGCCAATCCCCCAAACAGCACTCAGCTTAGGGATAGTCTCTTCCTCAGTTTCTCTGGTTCTTCTCCTCAGCAAAGGTTTCTTCTTGTTTCCCAAAAGTGATCTAAAGTTCTGGTGTTTGGGTCCCCTCTTTTATACTCATTTTCCCTTTGTTCTCTGAAGGCAGAGAGGCCTTTGCCTACTCCAAACCAGTTCTGGTCAGTCCTGGAGCACTTTGTTGACAAGACTCCTTCTTTCCTTTCACAGTGTAGGCCAGGGACATCAGACACACTGCAGGAGGTGGAGCCAGCATTGTGGAGGGAAGGCACAGCCCTATTCAGGTCCCAGGTGCAACTCCTCCCACCCATCTCCATGCAGATCTCTCTATTCAGCCCTGTGCTGACTCACCCTGTCTCCTGGAATCCCCCAGCCCCTGTCACTCACAAACCAGACAAGGAATACACAACCTAGCAGAGGCAGGCTTGGATAGTTAGGCAAGAAAATACCTACTTTCTAAAAGTGGTATTTTCAAACACAGAATGTTAAAACCAACTTCACTAAAAGATGTATTTTATCATTCTGAGTTCAGGCATACTAAATTCGTTTTTCTACCATGTTCCCTGGGTCAGTTAGGATTATAAGATGTAATAATCAAACTCCCCATTCTGGCCTATGGGGAACAGGTAGCCTTGCAATAGTGAAAAACGAAAATGGCTGTAATTCACTATTAGGACATGCCACACACACCAGGGCATGTCCTACCTTATACTTACAATGCACCCTGCCCTTGGGCCTACCATAGGGGTGACTAATATGCAGAAAAGGGAAGGTTTAGGGACTGGCAAGTGGGTGCACTTGCCCAGTCAACATGGCAGTACCAGACTGCACACAGGCTCTGCAATGGCAGGCCTGAGACACACTTTTACAGGCTGCTTCCGTGGGTGGCACAACCAGTGCTGCAAGCCCACCAGCAGCATTTGGTTTACAAGCCCTGGGCACACTCAGTGCACTGTACTAGGGTCTGACAAGTAAACCAAACCAACCAATCATGGAGTCACTAATCCATACATCAATTTACCATAGGGAGCACTTGCACTGTGGCACTGAATAGCAGTGGCACAGTGCCCAAAGCATCTATAACCAGCAAAAACACATGAGGTAACAGCAAAAAATGGAAGGGAGACCCACGCCAACAGTGCCAGGTCTAACAGTCTCATTATTTCTACTAATTGTTTAGCACGGACAAATACAGGTGAAGATAGTTGGCTGTGTGTTAAGTGAAGGAGAGTATGAGCATCTCAATCAGCATAAATTTAACTCTTCAATAATAAGTGGAATGTTACGGTCTCCATATTAAAAGCTGTACTTCATTATCTAACTGTAGGTACATTTTGACATCAAAAAGTGCCTTTAATAAGAAAATTACATGGCTACTTACTTCTAACATCTAACTGTAAGCGACTAGAGGTTTTGTAGCACTACTTACTCTTCCTGCACAAGCGAAGGGGACCCCGTTGGATGTCAGCCACAAGCATTAGCTCTGGCTTATGAATAAAAGTGCCTTTTGTGCCATTTACGGGTTTAGGCACTCAATAAGCCATCACACACGCACTCCGTCACTCATCTGCATTCAGGTATACATTCATCAGTCTATTGATTCCTTCTTGCATTCACCCTCTAACACAACTGCAATAAAGCACATACAAACTCAATAACATATGTAAGATAATTTGAAATACATGTAGAAAAAAGAAAACATGCTGCCGTATTAACACAGCAGGCATATGCTTGCAATAACGAAACTAAACATAGCAGCGAGTGTCCGCCTTTCAAAGGTATTGTAAATAGTCTTTTCTTGTTTTAAAGTTCAAGCATGGCCGCTACATTTAGAACCAACGTGTTGGCCATCTTGGAACGGTAAAGCAATTATACACTGTGGATGACGTTCCATAATGGACTCCTGGTTTAGAGGAAATGGCCACGTGGGATATGGCACTCTGCAGATTAAATGAGTGGCATGCAAGCAACTCGTTAGCACTGCCTGGAGAGTTGTAGTATCCTCACAAGAAACTTTTTAAAAAAACAAGGAGAAGCAAATAAATTAAAGGGAACTATAAAAGGAAAAAATTAAAAACTGCAGGACTTTCCAACCAGCCCTTACACTGTAGTGCACTCATTTTCAGGTGGATGTACATACGTAATCAGTAAATGCCATCATTCACAGGGCAAGAGATACAATGACTTTGGCGGACTGAACCATTAGCCTATGCAGTTTGCTGTCATGGATGAAAATTACACTTGCCAGACCAATGGCAGAACAGAGCTGACCCAAAGGCCCTCTGTGTACCTATATGTATATTTATCTACATGGGTGGATGTATTATTTCCAAAATGTCTTTGTAATAAGGTGTCAGACAGCTAGGAAGAGATTCTAGCAAGAAGTTATTACAGTGCAAATCTTCTCACCCTAGGATTTGTCGGCAGCAGTGACCAGCGCTAAAATCATTCCCTACAAGGGTAATCTGTGACCTTTCATATAAAAATGCCTATCTGTAGGCTTTAATATAGAGAAATAGCAATCCACCCTTAAATGCCTATTAATTTTAACATATGCTTTTCGCCATCAATATGTCAGACCTGAAGCGTTTATTATAAGTTTTTATAATCATACCTATGGCAATGGAAATATATTTTCCTAGTGAACCAATCATACGTGCAGCTGTTGTCAATGGCTTGTCACCATAACCCACTCAGGCATACTGTACTGAGTGAAAGCTTTCTCACACGGCTGCCGTCAGGCATACAGTCATAGAATTGTAAATGTATACAAAATTACAGGTGGCAAAGCAAAATACCATCTCTCCTATCAGCCCTTAACAAGGATTGTCACAGTGCAAATCTTCTGTACTCATGGTTTGTCAGAGGGGCTTGCCTACTACTGTAAACCCACCTTTAAATGCCTATTGACGTTAACATGCTTTTCACAATCAATATGTCCGGCCAACTACATTTATCGCAACATTCCATTATAAACAATCAAGCACATAGCCTTTATCATTGGCTTGTCACCATAACTCAAGGCCATTGTACTGAGCACAAGCTTTCTACACGGCAACCATCCAGCATACAGTCATAAAAGTATAAATGTATACAAAATTACAAATGGCAAATCAAAATATTATCCCTCCGAAGAGAGCCTAACAAGGATTATTTTAGTGCATATCTTCTATACCCACAGTTTGTTCGGGTTGTTCAACAACACCAAAATCCTTGCCTAATACTGTAATCTATGAAATTTCCATGTAACAAAATACCTACCTACAGGCTTTAGCACAATGCAATAACAATCCATACTAAAAAGCCTATTGTCTTTAACACATGCTTTCCACAATAAGTGGGCCATGCATACTGCTTTGTTATGACGTTTCATAATAAATAAATCAAACCTATGAAATCTGGTATGACGTTTCCCAATGAAACGATGAAGCCTTTACCCTTTAACATTGGCTATAGACTTTACCCAACACAGGCCTATTCAACTTCACCAAATCCGGCAATCATCATGCGTTCACTTATAAAATTACAGATATGAAGAGTGATATAGCTTGCAAAACAATGTTCAGTCCCTCTCAACACAGCCTAATAGTGAAAACTCACAGGGTTTGTCAGAGTGGGTAGCCAATGTCAAAACCCATGCCTACTACAGTAATCTGTGATATTACATGTAACAAAATACCTGTCTACAGCCAGTAACACAATGTGATAACAAACAACTGTTAAAAGGCTTACTGGCTTTAACATATGCTTTATACAATGAATAAGCTACACCAACTGCCTTTGTCATATAGTGTCATAATAAGTAGAATAGACCTATGGCTTTGAACATAACGTTTTTCCTAACAGGGATGTAGCTTGACACCATAACCAACTCAGGCCTACAGTTTTGAGCGCAAGATTTTTCACAAGACAACCATCAGACACACAGTTATAAAATTAGAAAGGTATACAAAATTACAGTTAGCTAAGCAAATTACTATCTCTCCTAATACGGCCTATAAGGTTTCTCACAGACCAAACCTTTAAAGGCACGGTTTGTCACACTGGGTGACCAACACCAAAGCCTTTGCCTACTACGGTAATCTGTGATATTCCATGTAACAAAATACCTTTCTATAGGCTTCAATGTAAAGTAATAATAATCCACACTTAAATACCTGTCAACTTTAACATATGCTTCTCACAATAACTACATCAGGTTTCCGCATGGATTCTGTGCGGGCCCTTCTCAGGCTCCCGGCCCAAAAGATTTTTTCAATCAAGAAGGAGCTAAGGCGAGCTCTCTCATCTTGGACGGTCTCTTGAGGCTCCTGGCCAGGATTGTGGGGCTTTTGGTGTCATCCATTCAGGAAATTTTCTCTGGTCCCCTCCATTACCTGGCCCTTCAACGCCCAAAAATACTCCATCTGAGGAGGGGCTTATCATACTGGGTGCAGGTCTACCTATCTGAGGAAGCCAGAGTAGTGATGACTTGGTGGCTATACCAAATGGATGCTTGGAACGGCAAGGCCATATTTGGCTATGTTCCGGATGTCATTGTGGAATCGGACACCAGCAGATGGGACTGGGGAGCAAGCAGTGGTGGCCAGCACGGATCTGGGGTGGCGGGGCGGGGGGCAAGGATGTGAGGGGGTGTAAAAAAAGAAAAATACACTTACCTCCTCGCTGCTCTCCCACGCCATCTCTCCTCCGTCGGCCGAACAGGAAGCAGCCAGGCTTCCCTGAGCCAATCACAATGCTGCAATGCAGCGTTGTGATTGGCTCCCCTAAGTCAATCACAACGCTGCTGTGATTGGTCTGAGCGCCGTAGTTCGGCACTCAGATGGGGACTGGGGGCCTGGGCATGTTCTCCACCCAGGCTGTAATGCAGCCTGGGTGGAGAACATGCTAAGTGCGCATGACTGTTTGGCCGACCAAAGACGGCCGGCCAAAGCGTCATGCGCATTGTAGTGTGCCCACCACTCCTCTCCTGCCCTACTCTGTTAGCAGAGCAGCCCGGCCCGCCCCCATGCTGCTGCAGCAGGAACAAATATAATGATAATAACATCAAGTTATTATCATTTTATTTTTCCTTTCCTGCTGCAGCGCAGTGGAGCGACGTTCCTCCGCCTTAGCCACTGGGAGCGAGATGTGTCATGATTTCCACGGGAGGCCGGTGGTCTCAGACAAAGCTGCAACTGCATATCAACTGTTTGGAACTACTGTTGGGGATGTTTGCGATCAAGACGTTATCCCCTCACAAATCTCAATGTTATATTCTCCTGTGGCTGGACAACATCTCCGCGGTGAGGTACATCAACAAATTGGGTGGTACCCAATCCCGACTCCTAGCGAAGATTGCCAAAGATTTTGGCCATTTTTGTCTCCAACGCAAGATTTCAGTGATAGTGGAGTACATCCTGAGGAAGCCTAACGTGGTAGCAGACTGGAATTCCCAATTCCTTAGGGACTTGAGCGATTGAAATACACCTCAGAGTTTTCCAGAGGCTCAATCAACAATGGGGCCCATGTGTGGCACATCTTTTTGTCTCCCATCTGAACCCACAGCTTCGGATCTTCTTCAGTTGGAGGCCAGGTCCCCTTGCAGTGAGTTTGGATGCTTTCCTCCAGAACTGGCAAGGGAACATCCATTATGCTTTTCCCAAGTGCATCATGATTCCGAGGCTTATTTCTCAGATGCAACGCCAATTGGCATAGCTAGTTCTAGTAACACCCTTTTGTATAGCTAAGCCCTGGTTCTCTTTGTTGTTGGAAATATCATGTCAGACTCCAATTCTGATTCCAACCTTCCAGGACCTACTCACTGACCCCTTGGAGTTTCCGCATCCTCTAATTCTGCCAGGCCGTCTGGTGTTGATGGCCTGGAGGGTTTTGGGAGACGCTGGCACAAGCCGGGTCTTTCAGGGCAAGCTTCCTTCTTTCTATCTCAAGCAATCTTGGGCTCCCAGCACTCACAAACGATATGCTTCAGCATAGAAACGGTAGGTTTGTTGGCGCAACGAACGGGGTGTGGATCCCATGGCGCAGATTTGCATCTGATCATCAATTTCCTGTTGCAGTTAGCAGAACAAGGATTGGCTTATAGATCAGTCAATAATTTCAGTTCGGCCATTTCAGAGGGCTATCATCATGTGGATGGTAAACCAGTGGGGAAACATCCTTTGGTATGTAAGTTATTGTGGGGTTTGATCCACCCTCCCAAACCGAAATATTCAGTCTTATGGGATGTGGATGTGGTACTTGGATTCCTTAGATCTTGACCGGCTAATGAAGATATTTCCAGGAAGCAGCTGTCGGCGAAACATACAATACTGTTGTGCCTCATTTCATGCCGATGTGGCTCAGATGTGCCACCCCTGGATTTAACAGGTAGAGTTTTTTCACCTTCTGGAGTGTTTTTTCCAAATTCAAGTTGTACTGAAAAAACATTCCCGCTGCGTGAGTTATACGGGTTTTCCGGGACAATCATAAACTTTGTGTAGTGCGTTGTTTAAAGGCGTATGAGGATTGCACCAGGGAGTTGCACCAAACCACTGGCGGGCAATTGCTTATTACTTTGCAGAAGGCTTTTAGACCAGTGAAATCCAGATGGGTTCAATGGTTGTTGTCAGAGGCAGGTATAGATATTTCCCTGTTTGGTGCACATTCAGTGAGTTGCGCCATGGCCTCCAAGTCTTTCTCATTGAGTTCCCAATTAGAGGACATTATGGCAGCTGCTGATTGGTACACGGATTTTACTTTTAAGTTTTACTATCATAAGCCGATTGTTGATTTTGCTTCTGTTGTTGTGGGTCAGCTTTGAACAAGCATAATCTAAGGCCTTTGGTCCTGACATAGAATACAAATTTTGATAGATATTGCATCAAAGAATTTTCAATTCTAATAAAGACACAAATGTGAGGATTATCCCTCTCACATGTATTTCTTCACATTTGATTAAATGTGATTGATGAGTTAAATTATGATGTTGTTTGTACAATAATGGCCACCCTTTGTTGTTATAGGGCAAGGTTTCGGTGATATTACGTATTGTCTTTTCTTTGTACGGATGGAAAGCAAGGTTGATTGCCAGAAGCTCAGACGCAGTTTTGGGTAAATTCTACAGTTTCCACAAGAGTTCGACTTCCGTTCCAGGAGACCATCAGTTGAATTCACCACTAGGCTGAGTGGTGATTGATGATGGTCGTTACCAGAGTATTCCGAATTGTTGGTTGTTATAAACGTTACGGTTCTGTTATGATTATGTCGCTGGCAAAGAAAAGAGGAAGGACAATGGAGACAGCAGGTCTTATAGGCCTACCCAGGCCCTGATTGGTGGATGGCGTGATGATGTCATGGGGCTGTTCATGGGAAATTATGTTTTGTAGTTCACTCTGTGAATTGGCTGCTGTGTTTCTGCAGTGAAGAGAAGCATAATGCTCACCTCAGTGTCCTTAATAGAATTGAAAATTCTTTGACGTGATCGCTATAAATTGTTTTACTCGCCAGTATCAACTTCAGCAGCTGGAACGTCACTCCGCCCAAGGGAATGGCTGATGGCATGATAGGATGAGTTTGGCCAGCTGAGGGCCGTCACAGTGGGCAGCCGGGTGTGGAAAAACCAGCAGGAGCTGACGTGACAGGCCGATATAACTGAGCTCAGCCTAGATGACTGGAGGCAAGCGTAGAGTGACCCTGAAAAGGTGTGGCAGGAGTGTCAGACAGGTAAAGTTGGCTCATCAAGCGCAACTCATCAGTTCGTCCCCCGGGGCAAGAAATAATGTTGCTTTGGAGCAATGAGGCACACTGAGGAGAGGAGGAAGATTACTGCGTAACAAGTTGAGTACCCAAAGCTCTCCAACGGATGGCAGAACCACTATGGCCTCATTACGAAGATCGCTGGATGATGGGCGCAGGATCGTCCCATTCTTGTTGCCACAAGTTGTGCTGCACCGCAAGGAGTCATAAGGTGAGGTAACACAAGTCTTAATCATAAAACAATCATCAGAGAGAGCACATACAGAATAACGGTCAAGGGCCTCCCCTAACAATCATACTCTCGCCGAACACGCCATGGAATGTACTATCAGCAATAAGGAACGGGGAAGGGAAAAAGGGTCAGAGGGATATAAAGGCATACATGTATATGTAATAAATAGAACTTTTCATAGAATATAACGTCTGCTGTGCCTCCCTCCCCACCTATAAGCACCTAGCGGGATCCTCATTCTCTCCCCATTGTTCTTTTTTCCTCACCTGCTGGCTCCAACTATTTACGAGCTTCCTGCAGCCAAGCACCTGAATATGGCAGTTGCCTGATCTTTAGTTCCCACTCTGCCACTGCTACAGTGCCACTAACTTACTCCTTTAGCGGCTGCTGGAGGCTGAGGAGCGAGTTTGAGGGTGGTGGAGTCCATCAAGATGACACAGCGACCCATCTAAAGCTCTATGAACCAATGCCAGACTGTGATTCCTGGAAGGCTGTGGTGCCTCGCTGGAACTCATTTAGATAATCACTGGGATGGCCCAGCCCTCCTGGACCTACTTTGGACACTGCTACTGTACCTGCGTATGGGCATGGGCACTTACACATACAGTGGTCAGCATGTCCAACCATTCTATTCTTGGCATGTGCCTGCATTCACCATAAACTATGTATTATACAGAAGGCTTTTGCCACAGTCAAGACTAACAACGAATATAGGATCTTTTTTTTTGGGAGAGGGGCTACGTTCTGGAGCATTCTGAAAGAAAACATGCACCATTTGTTATTTAGTTTACACATGGGGCAACGGAGATGCATTTCTCCTTCCTCAACACCCACATAGAGCTGTGGTGGTAGAGGTATTCCTAACACCAAGACACTCAGTGTGACTTCATGGGGTGGTGGTCCTGCAGCACTGCTGGTGCCTCAAAGACATGTTATGGTGTGTTATGGAACAGGCGTGTCCCCTTCACTGTGATAAGGCCGGGTTCCACTCTACCAACTTACTCTGGAACCCTCGGCCGATGGACGTTTGTTGCCTGCTGAGAAGTGTAGAGGGGAGAAACAACTCATTTATACAATCTAGTCAACTTTAGATGGAGACATGACTCTGAATAATCACTGACTCCAAAGTTCAAATTAGTGGGTTTATTACAAAGCCAAAAATAACTGGACATACCAACACCTCAGGACGAGGTCGTAGAAGTACAAAAGAACTAATACAAATCCAAACCTATGAGCAAGATAAAATTTTTGAAGCAGGAAAAGAATGACAATTTCCAGAACCAGAATGCAGGCAATGATTGCCCCTACATCAAGGTCCGTCTTCATCTGCGGTTGATAAGAGAAATGCATTAGTCTATCCCTACACTACCACTATCGTGATATCCCTACTCAATATTTCCCAGGCAAGATCAGGAAAAGGTGTCAGCGCGTGAAGACTGCCTAAGAAGTACACTCACGTTGTATGGGTCAAGTAGCCAAAGCTACAGAGCTCGTTCTAAGATGCTCCTTCCCTCTCCTTTGATCTCCTCACCTCTTCTCCTGTCTCCACCCTCGGGACACTGACCCAAATTCAAAATGAACACGCCCACTGTTGCATCAGGATCACCTCATCCTCCTGGACACTTCTCGTAGGTGATTTTCCGTTACGTCTCAGTACTCCCAGCTCCTGGCTCTGTGACCTTGATTCCCAGGCCTCCTCCAGCGTGAAAGAACACCGTCTCCCAATTATCAGCATTCTTTGCATAAAAGTATCCTCTCCTCCCTGAACCTAACTCCTAAAACAAAAGGCATTATTCTAACTAACAAAGACGACTTTCTCCACCTGCAACAGAAACGTGAGAAAGAACAAATCCAGCATGCACATGATTTTCAACATACCCCCTCTGCTAGAGCCATCAGGGAAATTACATTTCAGGCCTACAGAAATCGGCACGCAGGGCCTACGAATTACACATGAGCAAACATTTATATATGCATTTCCAAACTATCGCGATACATAAGCCCATTAGTACAAAATCGTTATGAGCAACCTATCATTTCTACGCATTCAATCTCAATTAGTTGCATCATGTGCCACTTCAATATGGTACACGTTTAAATCTATGCATCACATTATACACGAGCAACTTCGTCAATCGTTTGCAACAAAGCTAAAGGTTACATTATTCAAAACGCAACTGCCACGTTTAATTCTTTAATTTGCACGTAATAATTCTAACATTTCTCTTTCACATTGTTATTACCCAATACGTTTTTCTAGCTACATGTTAATACAACAAGGAATAAATGTAGGTGCAGACTACTTGTGATTACAATGCACCCCTACAAATTTAAAGAGCACCATCGTGCTCCATCAAGTACAGTAGTCATTTTAGCACATTTATGCCAAATGTGTGCTTTAAATGCCCTTTTTGATTTAATTTTGTTTAAAAACTTTCTCAGGGGGTGGGAGCTTCTATCAAAAGCTTACTTGAGGAAGGCTCGCTTGCTGAAATTCAGATTGGGTTACATCTGGCTTTCAGAAGTACCAGTTGTGGATGTGGATAGGGCCAATAGAGGGAGTGGGTGGAGCTGGGGGACGTGGGTGTGGCCTCCTAAAAAAAATTGGGAACCTGCACTTAATATTTTACAAATTAAGTAATGCTATTGTGGTTAGAGAAGTCGACAAAGGCGGCAATGTCGTAATTATGAATAGGTCCGATTACATACAGGAAATCAACAGGCAATTGTCCGACACTGAATGCTATGAACAAATAGCTTATAATCCTATGAATGAACTGATCTCATTTCTAAATTTGAATTTAAATGATTGTAGAGAAATTTGTCTCATATCAGATGATGAATCTAGATCCTTTTAAGTTAGGAACCCACAATTTCCCTGTATATATGTGTTGCCGAAAATCCCAAAGGATGGGAATTTCCTCCTTGGAGGCCAATAATTTCAGGGGTATCCTCTCCCACTGAACGCATTTCAGAGTATGCTGCCAAATATCTATATGGGTTTTGAGATGACTAATATTATCCTTTCAAAGAATTTTTTCCTTCACGATGGTAGCTGTTCCCACACAATTCTAGGGTACAGCTATGAGCTCCAGGTTTGCTCCCTCTTATGCCGGCCTGTTTATGGGCTGGTATGAGCGGTAGCATGCCTGGGGCCGATATACCTCCCCCTGGACGGACTTTATTGTCTTTTGGGGGAGGTATATCAATGACGTTATCATGCTTTGGACAGAGTCAGTTGAACAGCTTACTGAGCACCAGGCTTACCTTAATGATAACCCATACAATATCAAATTCACGATGAACCATAGTAAAGAGAGGATAGAGTTTTTGGACCTACAGTTCTATATTCACGATGGCTCAATGCTGCGATGGCTCAGTGTTGCCTGGTCAAGGTGAGAAGTGAGAGGGGCGGCGGGCAGTGGGCTAGAGGGCACCAACTGCTTCGGCTGCTGCCTGCCACCACTTTCGGCCAGTCCCGCCAGCCTCCACTGCATGAACCTACTCATCAATTAGCAGATTGGCCCCTCTCCCAGCTCGCCAGTTTTGCCCGGAGGCTTACTGGTTATACAAGGGGGACCAAGGCATGATTAAGGGGACTAACTTAGCTTGGCCCTCAGACTGACATTTTACCAGATCACCTGTTCACCCCCGACTGACAGTGAGCCTTCAGTGGAGTATCAGGACCCGGACTATCCGGCAGGCACATCTGGAGTTAACGGGAGGACTAAAGTCGAAAGACAACTGCCTCTCATATCCCCTCACACATTCTCAAGGGCGCCCATCCCTTTTTGCAATCCCTTGATGCAATCAACTGTGCAGTTGGAAAGTAGCCAGGAGTGTTGCAGCCCTATCTCTTTAGCTACCTCGCTTAAGGGCGCCGCGGCCATCATGCCACCAAGCCACCAGGCTACCAGGCTACTAGGGAACAGGGGGAACTCCCTGGCCAAGGAATCCTCTTCCGAGCCAGAGCTAAGCTATTTCCTCCACAGATCACCCTCGCTATTACCTTTTGAACTTTCATGCGCACAGGATAACCTGTTAAGATCAGTCAGTAACTCCTTGTCCACAGCCATAAATGGGCAATCGTTACATGGCAATCGGAGAAACTTGAAATACAAATGAAAACCCTCCAAGTTATGACAACAACAATGGCGGACATGGCCAAGAAAGTCGACAGGATGGCGGCAACTAGCAGCACCGCAATTCCTCCTTTGGAATGCCGATGCCCAGATCTAATGGACAAGCTGGCTTCCCTCCCAACCATACTTACTTCATTGGTGAAGGAGCTCAAATGTAAAATCAAAACCAGCTCAGACCTCGAGAGCCCGGTGAATGGGGATAATGATCCTATAGAAGTCAGTAGAGACACGGTGCCCATTCACACCTACTCTCACCAGTCGACCACAACCAAAGTAACTTGGCCATCACTCTCCGGGCCAATGACTGGACGCACTAAACGACTTAAAAAATAACAAAAGCACCTAAAGCGATTACCAGCTAGAACCTCCCGGCCTAATTTAACCAACCTGGCAGGCACAAAAGAACTACCAATTCGGACCACGGTAGCAGAAAACAGTCAACCTCTCTTCCCCATATTTTTCAACAATGTACAGACCCAGGTATCACCAGCATCAGACCTCTTAACTATGCAAACAACCACTGTGCACCCAAACGTGCTAGTCACCACGGGGCTTCCACCACACAGTTGGTGAACGTCATGGATGGGGACTCTGCAACTCAGGGCCAGACAACTAAACCCGAGACATCTACCATCCCAAACGCTCATATATGGGACATAAATACCCTGGATAAAGAACAGCTCATGCAGCTCAGTGTCCCAGGTGCAGGCACTAAAAGTCTGCACGCCGTTGGACCTGATTAAACGCTTACTCAGTCCCATCCCGGAATGAACAAAAGTCCTCCAATTAAAGCAAAGGAAACCAGCGTGGAGTCCATCGACACAGGGGGAGCTGCCAGGAATTGGGATAGCGCTATAACCGGGGCCTCAATTACCAACAGAGTGCCCTATGCCCTAGGGCAGGAATCAAACAAAGACGCTCGACCAACAATGAAAGTCCAACAGCACAGCCTCCCCAGGCCGACGCTGGCCATAGGAAGATAGAATTCACGAGACCAGCACAATGGACCGAAACAGGCATCCAAGACCATCAGCAAGACCTGAAAGGCACGTTCACACATGTTGCTAGAATGTCACCAACACTAAGGACTTTTCATAATTACTTTACCTTTAGAGCAGACTCCACAGCTCCCGGGGGAGGCCAGCCAGCAAAGATGGTCATGACCCCGTTATACACCTCGAAAGGCAATATAGACACTCTCAATAGATCAAATATTCTGAAACTTCTTCAACACATTCAGCCACTATCCCACATTACCAGCAGGGACATTGTCAGGGTGCAATTTGTCTCATCGACCTCGCCACCAGGGAAAGAACAAACCATCATAACTTGGGCCAACCCGAGCACAGCAGCAAGAGTGCACAAAGAAAAAGATCAATTTGCAGAATGGGGGATTGATATCCGGATGTTGGAAAACGAAAAGTACCCATTCATTCTACATGCTCCCGCAAAGCACACCACCACGGTTTGTGTCCTGAGAGGGTCCAGCCGAGGGGATGCAAAAGGTTCTGCAAAGCCCAACGGCGACCACATTTCTGAAAGGGGCCGATCTTATTTGCGTTCTACAAACATAGGCAACCATACCTACTCTCTTAACAGGTTACGCGGAATTCTTCAAACCGGCAACTAAATTCAGTCTATTCGGGAGACCCTCCGGGGGCATTTCCATTTACATCAAGCACGCCTTAAAATTGAGTTTCACAGAAATAAAAAATCCCTCCGACATGGTCCTAGCCGGCATTCTGAAAGGCCTCAGGTCAGCGGATGGTCCACTATCCATACTCTTAATTAACATTTACTACAATCCCCACGGGCCTAAGGACAAGCTCACTTGGCTGATTAAGCAGATGAAAACTTTGATACTCCAACACGCATCCATGGAAATCATCATCCTGGGGGATTTTAACACGCACCACCTAGGGGAATGGGAGTCCGAAGTCAGTTCACTTGGGAGTACAGGGAGACTCACGCCCTCTTTCGGACGTACAATCTGGAAATCCCTATCCCTATCCATTGCCCTGGAGCCTGGAATCACCCACGTACCTACTTACAATAACTGGACAACTATAGATTACAACTTACTGAGCGAGCGGCTACGAAAATACACGCTAAATTATGCAGTGCTCCCCCAGAGCGAAAGTGACCATGCTGCTTTGCTGTTGCATCTAGCGACCTCAGCAGAAAGTCGTCATATTTTACGCCCCATCGGAAACTCCATTGGTGAAGAACAATACAGGCTCCTGAGGAGAATCAAATGGGGACAGATTACCATCAATAAATTTGTCGCTTGGAAACACATATGGACTGGCTGGCCGGCGGGGCCTGATACGCGGACCATCATAAGCACCTGGAAAAAATTTGTATACGAACTGGGCACGCTGCTCCGAGGGACTATCACTCACAACAAAATAAGCACAATAACAACCAACTTAGGCTGAGCCCCAGCGATCAAGCAAAGCGTGCAGCAACTAAAAATAAAACAAAGGTCATATCAAAAAATAGGAACGGACACTGCCAAAAAGCAGCTGAAAACAGCAGCGAAGACCCACATGCTCCTCGTTTGGAAAATAAAACGGGAAGCGACTGAGGCGAAATGGTTAAAGATCTTCGAGTTGTTAGCGCCTTGCAAGGCCCAACAATTTTGGTAATATTTAAACAACTTATTTAAAGAACTCGGTTCCCGCGGAGACATGGGTAGCCCATGTGAAGTCTCTGTACTGCGACGTCCAGAAATCAATCTGTTTAAATGGTTACACCACACCGAGAAAGTCGGAAAACATCAGGGCAGCGTCTTTCGGGCCATCGGCGGACCCCATAGTTCCATGTGAGGCAGCTGTCTGTACTATCTTAAAAAGGATCCAGCAAAATGGATCCCCAGGCCCTAATGGGCTGGCCGGCTCCCTTTTCAGGGAAGACATAAATTTCTGGTCCTCCAATCTTTCATTGCTATGTGCAGAATGCAGGACTCTGGAGGACGTCCCGGACTCATGGAGGGGCTCACTGCTGCAACCAATTTTCAAAAAAGGGACATACAACGATCCAAAGAACTATCGGATGATTGCCCTGCTGGATATTGAGGGAAAGTACACTCCTGCAGGAACTAGCGGACTGGGTACAGGCGGAAGGCTTGCTACCATTTTACCAGACGGGGTTCAGACCAAGGGGCTCAACAGTGGACAACATTATAGCACTGTAATACTTAGCCCAACAAGCAGCAGTCCGCCTCTCTCCCCCGCTCTTCGCCTGCTTCATCGACTATTCAGCAGCTTTCGACGGGGTAGTTTGCAGCATCCCTTGGCAAAAACTGGCACGGTGGAACATATGCCCTAACCTATTACGAGCCATTAGATCCCTGTACTCGGGAACCTGGGTTAGGGTCAAACTTTCTAGGGAATCCACCACAGAAAAATTTGCCACAGACTGGGGGCTAAAACAGGGATGCTTCCTCACTCCACTTCTATTTAAGTTGTACACTGTGGACTTGGGCTTAGCACTACATGGAGCCTCTCTCACCACTCCAAAAATTGGGGTCACAAAGATCCATTTGATGCAGTATGCCAATGATCTCGTTCTTCTGGATCATAACAAAACAGGGCTTCAAAAAGCTCTCACTGCCTTGTTGGATTATAACAACAAGAACGAGCTGGTAGCAAACGCAAGCAAGTCCAAAATTGTGATCTTTGGGCATTACCCAAAGAAAAACTAATTAAAGGGCAGCTGAACCCCTGACCTTGTGCTCGGTACAAAGTTATAACTACCTGGGCGTCTGGCTCAGTGAGACCGGCCGTCCACTGCTCCACCTACACAAACTGGGGCAGAAAGGGAAAATGGTCTCACACGCCCTTTGCAAATTACATGCCATCTTAGATAGCCCTACAACCACGGCAATCCAAAGAGTACTGCAGGCCTAACTATTACTATCACTCAATTATGCGCAACAAGCATTTCCAGGAATGTTCGCCCAGGATCTAGAAAATATACACTGCTCTGCGTACAAAAAAATATTTTGCTTGCTAGCGTGTACAAGAAACATCCTGATTCGCCTTGAGTTCAATCTTATCCAGCAAAAATTAGAGGGGCTGGCCACTTTGACAAAATATTTTTACCTGGCGACCGTGGCTCTCGAGAATTCCGTGAAGGCCCTCATCAAATGCATCTTTTTAACACCGAGCAATCCCTGGTCGGCCAACCTTTCCACAGCAAAAGAACAGTTACAATTAGTGACTGAGAACTGGGAATCAAGCGTAATTAACTATGCAACCATCAAATAAGTAATAAAAAGGCAATTATGCTCCCGTTCTCGCACTTTGGACATGGAATCCTTGGTAGGCAGAGACTTTCACAAAACCTTATGCCTACATCGGATTTCACACACTCACAAGCCCCACCTTACGCAGGCTGTGGGGAGACAAGCACTAAACCGGATCTTAGCCGCAAGACTACATCCGCTACCCTTAAAAGAACTATATCCATCTTGGAAAGCTCTGTCGAACATCACAACATGTCGTCTATGTAACTATGGAAGGGAGTCCCTGGCACATATTTTGTTATGCTGCCCTGCCTTGCGGCATGCACGTGCAATCTACCTCAGACCCATACTGCTTCAACTAGACACCCGCAAGGCAAAGGAGGCCGTTTGCCAGCTCTACTCTTTGGACATTGTGAAGAATATCGCCGACTTTGGAAAATTTGTACATCACACTCAGACACTTTTGAAAGATAAGTTGGCCCAGGCAGAGACTGACTAAACAACCTGATGAGTCCAGGGAGGGCCCTCTTCATCCCCAAACAGTTGACTTGATCAGGGGCCGCATCGAGCACCAATTTTTTATTAATGATTTTAATTACTATGCTAATACCAGCTGTCTATATATCTCCTTGACTGCCTGCTTTTAAACATTTTAAGTTTTTAACTCACTTTTCTATGATCCCAATCTTTCGCTACATGTTTTAATTTTGTATATTGTAATAATCTTAAGTAATCACATAATAAAATTCATTCATTCATTCTATTTGTCATAATGAACGGAGATTTACCTCTTTCATAGCATATGCCTATTTAATCTGTAGATATGTTGAATGAGAATCACTGACCGAATATGGAAGGTCAGAATATCGACCTACAAAAATATCGCAGCAAGAATATCGAAGTCAAGAATATCCACATCCTATCTACATTATGGTAAGTACAAAAATATCGGAAAAAAAATAACTTTGTCAAAAATATCGTTGTTAAAAATATCGTTTTTTTTTAGTTAAAAAAGTAATGTAAAATAAAGTAAATAATACATATAATTAAAATAAACATAGTTAAAATATTTTAAAATGTTTAAAAATTATAAATTAAATATAATTTATAAATACATTTAATATATACATATAATATATACACTTATTAATATGTTTTAATAATTATTTTAATAACTTATAAATTAAGAAAATCTTATAAAATATAAATACATCTATACACATAAAACAATAACATAAATAAAAATTAAATAAATATATGTAACAAATTAAAAAAATTAAAAAAATTAAATTAATTATATACTACATTAGCTAAAATAATACAAAAATATTAAATAGTGGAGGGAATAAAATTACTATTCCAACTCCAAACAGTGCAACAGTAGGGTAAATGTTGGATAGCGTAGGTGTAAAAATTACTATTCCCACTCCAGTGAGTGCAACAGTAGGGAAAGTGTGGGATAGCGCAGGGGTAAAATTTACTATTCCCACTCCAGTGAGTGCAACAGTAGGGAAAGTGTGGGATAGCGTAGGGGTAAAAATTACTATTCCCACTCCAAAGAGTGCAACAGTAGGGAAAGTGTTGGATGGCGTAGGGGTAAAAATTACTATTCCCACTCCAAAGAGTGCAACAGTAGGGAAAGTGTTGGATAGCGTAGGGGTAAAATTTACTATTCCCACTCCAGAGAGTGCAACAGTAGGGAAAGTGTTGGATAGCGTAGGGGTATAAATTACTATTCCCACTCCAGTGAGTGCAACAGTAGGGAAAGTATTGGATAGCGGAGGGGTAAAATTTACTATTCCCACTCCAGTGAGTGCAACAGTAGGGAAAGTGTGGGATAGCGTAGGGGTAAAAATTACTATTCCCACTCCAAAGAGTGCAACAGTAGGGAAAGTCGTGGATAGCGTAGGGGTAAAAATTACTATTCCCACTCCAGTGAGTGCAACAGTAGGGAAAGTGTTGGATAGCGTAGGGGTAAAAATTACTAATCCCACTCCAGTGAGTGCAACAGTAGGGAAAGTGTTGGATAGCGTAGAGGTAAAATTTACTATTCCCACTCCAGTGAGTGCAACAGTAGGGAAAGTGTTGGATAGCGTAGGGGTTAAAATTAACATACTTATAATTAAATTAATTTTTATAAATACATAATGATTTAATTATTAAATAACAATAAATTAATTACCAATACCAATAAATAATTAATAAAAAATAATTACCAATTAATAATTAATTAACAATAAATTAATGGTAAATACCAATAAATAATAATTAATAAAAATGAATGGCTAATTAATAATTATTAAACAATAAATTAATTTACAATACCAAAAAATAATATTTATTTGAAATTAATTACCAAATAATAATTTATTAACAGTAATTTAATTATCAATACCCAAAAATAAAATGAATAATTAATTAGAATTAAATTACTTCCCACCCTATTTCCCTATAAACTCACAACCCGCTCCAATAATAAATTAATACACTTAATATAATTATCAATTAATCAATTAATAAAAATTAATTTTCCAATTAATAAAAATTAATTACCGATTAATAATTAATTAACAATTAATTAACAATACCAATAAATAAAAATAATTAATTACTTAATTACAATTAAAATACTTCCCACCTAATTCCCCTATAAACCCACAACCCGCTACAGAACTAAAACGCAAAATTTAACTAAAATTAATTAATAATTCCTAAAAATTATTAATGAATTTACTATAATTAAATTACTTCCCACCCTATTCCCCTATAAACCCACAACCCGCTACAGTACTAAAACGCATAATTTACTTAAAAAAAGATTACTAACTTATAAAAATTTTATACATATATTTAAAAACCAGTACAATACTTGACAAAAAATATACAACACATACATATAAAATACATAATAAAATACATAACACTAACATAAATATCGATATTAGTAATATCGATTTTTTTGCTATCAGTATTACTAACTTCGATATTAACAAAAACGATATTACTTACCTTCAGGTCAATATTCTGGTCGTCAATATTCTTGATTTCGATATTCTGTCCCTACGATATTTGGAACTCGATATTACTGTAGGTCGATATTCTAAACTCGATATTTAGACTGTGCACCGTTGAATGAGTCTTGCATAAGGGGCAAGAGCCGAATGGCAAAGGTGCCTGTGGCACCCACATATCAACCATCCATGGAGCTGGGTGCTATGAAGGGCAGAGAGTGAAAAAAGAGATAGCACCAAGACACTCCACATATTGGGTCTCCATGTAGGGTCAACAGCATCATTGACGCCATCTGGCCTGTATATAAGTCACAAGGGTGTGCTGTGTGAGTTTTAGTGACTAAAATGTAGCTTATCAGAACAGACCCTCTGCAACCTGCATCAGTTTTATACACCTATGGTGCTATCTCCTGACCAGCTGCACCTGCCTTGCCTACCCCCATGCAACCTCACCTTCAGATTAAAAACCGCACTCTGGGGTCCATGCATGCTGAGCCTATGCAGCCCACTGCCACTGCCCTGCCCCATAAGCATGACATCAGTGAACATGAAAGAACTTGCCTACGGCATCCAGGTGCTCCATCACACAGGTGTCACAGGTGTTGGTGACTGCAGTTCTGGTTTCAGCAGTAGGTGATAATTCATCTTATAATGGTGGTAATTCTTTGCATAATGTGGATATCCTTGGCATGATGGAACCTGTTACTGGCTATTGTAGACTGTGGCACAATAGTTTAAATTCTTGACATGTTTTGGGCATCCTTCATATGTTCATGGCCACCCCTGGTATAATAATAGCCCTGGTATCATGGTGACAATTCCTGGCATATTGTGGTCATGCTTTTCAAGCATTACCAGGTAACTTAAAGCATAATTGTGTATAGCAGTTGGGACCAATATTTGACAGGTTTCTGAAAATGTCTTCCTTACATCTTACTTTGTTGGTAGCAAAGCATTTCAAACAAGTTTTATTCATCATGTACTCACTCACTCATCAGTCAGGGCACTCATTCACCCCATTCATCTATTCATGCATTCATTCAACTACCCATTCATAGGTCGCTCATCTATCCAATCAAACATTGACTCATTTTTACATTTACCTAGTCATACACCCAGAGAACCACAAAACAAACGTACCAGTCAATAAAGAAGCACTTCACTTGCACTTGGCTTTGTCAATGCTTGGTTCTATGCTGTACAGATTTTCCAAACCTAAAGACAACCCAATTCATGCCACTAGTAACAACAACATGCCTCTGAAATGCATTAACAGTTGTTAGGCCTGGGCCTTTCTGCAGGGTCACCCCAACTTTTGCTTTTCTCTGCCTTCCTTTGCTGAACCTTTTTGTTGGCTCTTAGGATTCTGTGCACTTTTTCCCTGCTATCCAGTAGTAAAGTGCTTGTGCTCTCTTCTTCAAACATGGCAAAATTTACCTATACCCAATTGGTACATTTCATTTACTTGTAAGTCCCTCGTAAATGGTACAACATGCACACAGGGTCTGTAAATTAAATGCTACTAGTGGGCTGCAGCACTCATTGTGCCACCCACTGAAGTAGCATTTTAAAACATGTCTCGGTCTTGCCACTGCAGCCTGTAGTGTAGGTTTAAACTGCCATTTTGACCTAGCAAAATAAACCTTTAGCCAGGCCTAAACCTTCCTTTCTAATTCGTAGAAGTCACCCTTAAGGTAGGCCTGAAAGGCTCACAGGGCAGGGTGCATGGTATTTGAAAAGTTGCACTTGTGTGTTAAAGTTTTTGCATGTCCTGATAGTGAAAAATTCCTGAGGTTGGTTATCCCTCTTGGGAGGCCTATCTCTCCCATACACTAACACTGGGTTACCTTATTTAAATTAATAAGTGCTAACTGGTGTGGTGAACTAAAAAACAATGGATGAAACCCAGATCTTTGTGACTGGGGGTGAATGTTTGCATTGTTCAGCATTCCATCCATCATTTGTTCCTTTTGCTTTTGTCGCTCTAAGTGGGAAGGGTATGCCCAGACGTGGGTCCCGTGCTCATTGTGCCACTGGATTCAAGCTAGCCTGGCTGATGAGAGGTGATGGCCTGAAACCGGTCCTAGGATGCTTGTTTCCGGTCCAGGGAGGACCTGGCTTGGCAGTTCGGGCTGGACTGTTCCCATAAGGCACAGGGTCAAGACTGATTTGCATATAGCTGGGTCCAAACTGGAGTGGCGTGTTGAGGAAAAGAACGATGGATTAAACCCACATCTTTGTGACTGGGGGTGAATGTTTGCGTTGTTCAGCATTCCGTCCATCATTTGTTCCTTTTGCTTTTAACTACAGATTTGGAGCAGCTAGAGAAATGATGTTTACACTCAAATACATTGTAAGTCAAACAGACAGGGAGGATGGCTTGGGAGGAGCTGTACCCTGCCCAGATAACATTTCAAAGGCCTTTACCCGCACAAAGGAACCTAAAACCAGGCCTGCCCTTGCCTTTGTCTCTCTAGACAGTTTGGAGTCATACCCAGGGCAAGGGGAAGAACTGATCAGAACCAGTTTGGGGATTGGAGATTGGTCAGGGAATTGCGTTAAAATGTCGAGTCTGATGCAGTTCAAGTAGATTTATTAGTCAAGTATGAACACCAAAAAATGTTGTGACTGTAAATACTGTTGGCACATGGAGCATGTCTAGGCTTGTGAAGTATTCTGGTAACAGGAGCAATTCAAGTTTGGAAGGTGGCAAAGTGTTACCCAGAGCAATCATGACCAACAGCGGTGTGGTCTTATGACTCTTCCATGGGGAATGCTCATGGAAATATTCTTCAAAAACCGCCTTCAACAAGATTCAAAAGAGCACCTATTCGGTTCAAGGAGTACATCCTGCAATAATCTTTTGGTTTTATTTCTCTTGGTTGTTTGCTGTTAATTTTGCTAGCAATTGTTTCCAAGTTATTTCTATTTTATTATTTGCTATTGAAATTTGTTTTATTGAAATTTGTGTTGGCCTTTGTATATATTGTTGGGTAAGGGAGATGTGTTATAATCATACTACAGGTACTGTTCCTTTAAATGCTGTAACTAGCGCATGCCAGAAATACTCACAGTCTCCATGGAAGCTTAGTTCTAAAGTAGTCACTTCGAGACTGGGAGCGGAACTGGCTGGCTGGCATCGTTGGTGGTGTTCGTACTTGACTAATGAATCTACTTGAACTGCATCGGACTCGACATTTTAACATAATTCCCTGACCAATCCCCAAACTGGTTCTGGTCAATTCTTCCCCTGGGTGGACTTCAGAGGGTTTTTGAAAATGGGGTTTGATAGATATGTCCATAATAGGAGACATTTAGGGCCCAAATTATCTTAAATCCTTCAGCAAACTAAAAGAATAATATAAATAATCAGACACCCAATATTATAAATATTTTTACATGGAGCACACACTACATGAACACTCTCTAAACATCCAGAAAATTAAAGGTGAATCCCCTTGGGAAGATTGGGTACAAGTGAGCTCATTGCACAAACATGCAATATCCCTAGTACACAAAGCCTAGGTTAACAACATACAAGAGCCACTCACTGAACTCAGATGAATATTGGCTAAGGATTTAGGACCACTGGAAGATGAAGATTGGATGGAAGCATGCCAATATCCACGGGTGGGAGGCATTGGAGTAAGGGTACAGATAGTGCAACTTAAGATATTAAACTGGGCATATTACACTAGAGCACAACAATTAAAAGTTCAGAGAGTAAGTGCTTCAGGCGGCGTCAGGGGTAGGTACCTTCAAGTATGCTTGACGTGAATGCCCTGAAATACAACCTTTTTGGGAAGGGGTTAGGAACCAGATTTGCCGTACAATGGTTTTTGAAATACCGGTGGAGATGGTGTGGTTGGATATATGGCAAGATAGTTACAACAATTTCTAGATCTACATATTTTGATATATGGCTATGACAGTAGCTAGAAGGGACATTGCAAAAGAGTGGAAGGTGGGGGAAAAGCACCCACCTTTGATACGCTAGAAAAAAATCTAGATTGGTGTGTGAGCGCCGAGAAATGGGTGTATGAGGCAAAGGATGCCCTAAGAAGTTCAAAGAAATCTGGGTCCATGGAAAGAGTACAGATGTCTAATGTACTATAGGGAGGATAATTGAATTCAAGGGCTAAGGGCCACATGTATCATGCATTTTCCCGGTCGCAAACGGCCTGATTCGCAGAATCGTGCAGTTTGCGACCAGTAAAATGCATTTTGGTATGTGTGAATTCCAGTTTGCGATTCGGTAACATGTTACCGAATCACAATTTGTAATTGCGAATACACAGCGATTTGGTATTAGGAAGGGGCGTGTTTAGGACGTCCCTTCCTAATACCGAATCGCAGCAGTATGTAAGAATGTTTTGCGACTGAAATGTGGTTGAAAAAAACATTCGCATTTTACCACATACTTCAAGTAGGTGGCAACCCATTCGCAAATCGGAAGGGGTCCACAGGGGACCCCATCCCCTTTGGGAATGGTAGCGGAAACGTTTTTTCAGAGTAGACAGTGGTCCCACGTGTAATGGTTAGCGTCCTGTGTTTGCTGGTCTGCTAGCCGGAACCTGTACCCACGTCATCCGCGGGCCAGGCATGGCTGCGGGGTTCAATAAAAGGGGAGAGCCCGCTCGGGGGCGGTCTTCCGGCACCAGTCAACTGTGTGTGTGTGTGCAATCATTAGCTGGTCATTTATTTAATAAACTAGGCCCCACCTTAACTGCAGAGTGAACAAGGTCAGCACACCACGGACCACTGCCTACTCTTAAAAAATGAAAAGAAAACTTATCATTTTTCTTTTTTAAATACAACCTGTTTTCCTTTAGGAAAACGTGCTGCATTTAAAAACAAATGATTGCATTATTTAAAAGCAAACACAGCCATGGTGATCTGCTGACCTCAGCAGGCCACCAACCCCAATGATTTTAGCCATTCCTACTGAGTCGCAAATTGGGACCTACTTCATTAATATTCATGAGGTAGGTCGTTTTGTGACCCACTAGGAATAGCTAAATGAAACTCCTGGAGTTTCATACATTAGGAATAGCGATTACCTACTTGCGATTTGCAGAAAATCGCAATTAGGTAATCACTATTTCCAATAATGATACATGTGGCCCTAAAACCCGTAAAAAGCGGCATGATGTATTGTTGTCTGCGCTGATATAAGATACAAAAAAGTTGAAAAACGTGTAGATCAATTATGGCTCTGAATTTAAAAAGAAAGTATTTCATAAATTGTTGAATTGCAGTGAATATTCAAAACTAATAAAATATGTTTAAACAAAAAAAAGACTAGATAAATATATGTGGGGTCTGGAAGCACGGCTCATGCATTTGAGGAAATGCTATCGGTTGACTCATTCAATGTTACAGAAGCATTAGGATTGAGAGGTGTCACATCTGTCACTTACCTGACCCCCAAAGTGACTTGAAGTAGGGTGCAGATTCCTGAAACAAAGAAGGTGGTACTGATGATGTGGCTTTGACTGAGGGGGTCATGCGTCAGGCACAGCTCTTTGGACAAGATCAGCGGTATGGACAGATTGCTGCCCAGTGCAGTTAGGTAGTGCTGTGAAATAGAAATCGGAAATAAAGAAGTGAGGTGGGGACAAGCTACACCGCCAAAGTCAACGCAAATGCAAAATCCAAATCATTTAGCTATTCCAGTCGAGCACCTCCATTTGGAAGATGCAGCAAGGACAAACGAGTGCCCTACAGTTTAACAAAAGAAGTATATTCACTACTCGGAAACAGAGCTACAGGTAGTACTGAGTACTTGAATGTTATGGTTATTGGTTATTGTAAGGGACAAAAAAGTTGCACATGGCCTTGAGAACGATCTAGAGTTATTTGTTCCCATAGGAACGAAACACCTTGACCTCAGAAGAACTCAGTGGTGACACATACACTTTCAAGTGTGTCCGGGATCTGGCCTAAGTTAAACAGAAGGGTAACAACAAGAAAATACATTGATAACAGTGCATCTCCTAAATAATGAATGGCTTCATTTGATTCTGACCATATGAGAGTTTGGGGCTGCACTATTAATATTGCAAAAACAAGGAGATGATGGGCGTCCATCAATTGTGTGTCTTTTGCTTCCTCGCCCTAAGTGGGTCCCCGGCTCACTGTGCCACTGCAATCAAGTTATCCTGGCTGATATGGGGTGAAACCCTGAAACTGGTCCTAGGATGCTTGTTTCCGGTCCAGGGAGGACCTGGCTGGGCAGTTCGGGCTGGACTGTTCCCATGAGGCATAGGGTCAAGACTGATTTGCATATGGCCAGGTCTAAACTGGGGTGGCATGGTGAGCAAAAGAATGATGGATAAAACCCAGATCTCTTGACAGGGGGTGAATGTTTTGATTTGTTCTGCATTCCATCCATCAATTGTGTGTCTTTTGCTTCCTCGCCCTAAGTGCGCCGGGTATGCCCAGACGTGGGTCCCGGGCTCACAGTGCCACTGGAATCAAGCTATCCTGGCTGATGAGGGGTGAAACCCCGAAACCGGTCCTAGGATGCTTGTTTCCGGTCCAGGGAGGACCTGGCTTGGCAGTTCAGGCTGGACTATTCTCATGAGGCACAGGGTCAAGACTGATTTGCATATGGCCAGGTCTAAACTGGGGTGGCATGGTGAGCAAAAGAATGATGGATTTAACCCAGATCTCTTGACTGGGGGGTGAATGTTTTGATTTGTTCTGCATTCCGGGTCCCGGGCTCACTGTGCCACTGCAATCAAGCTATCCTGGCTGATGAGACTGGTCCTAGGATGCTTGTTTCCGGTTCAGGGAGGACCTGGCTGGGCAGTTCGGGCTGGACTGTTCCCATGAGGCATAGGGTCAAGACTGATTTGCATATGGCCAGGTCTAAACTGGGGTGGCATGGTGAGCAAAAGAATGATGGATAAAACCCAGATCTCTTGACAGGGGGTGAATGTTTTGATTTGTTCTGCATTCCGTCCATCAATTGTGTGTCTTTTGCTTCCTCGCCCTAAGTGCGCCGTGTATGCCCAGACGTGGGTCCTGGGCTCACAGTGCCACTGGAATCAAGCTATCCTGGCTGATGAGGGGTGAAACCCCGAAACCGGTCCTAGGATGCTTGTTTCCGGTCCAGGGAGGACCTGGCTTGGCAGTTTGGGCTGGACTGTTCCCATGAGGCACAGGGTCAAGACTGATTTGCATATGGCCAGGTCTAAACTGGGGTGGCATGGTGAGCAAAAGAATGATGGATTTAACCCAGATCTCTTGACTGGGGGTGAATTTTTTGATTTGTTCTGCATTTCGTCCATCAATTGTGTGTCTTTTGCACTATTAATATTGTCTTATACTTCGAGGAATTCTGGAGGGGAAGCTATCTGCGGGCAGTTGGTGCGACCAGCGAAATATACTAAACACAGGCCCCAGTATTTAAGTAAAGTAACAGAGTTGCTTCAGGGTGCAAAGAAGATAGCTGACCAGATCACTTCCACCCCTCCACTGTATTAACATCTTCAAGATGCTTAAAAATAATTCCAATGTTTCCCAATGGACGCTAGGAAACCATTAAGTCATGCAAGCCCTCATTACCAGTAGGTTAGTTTACGGATTTGCTCATTCTATAGACATCCCTTCCCACCATCTTAAGAGGCTGCTGGTATTTCAGAACTTGACTGCCAGGCTAGAATTGAACCTTCCCCACCACACCACTGAATCCAGCCACCTGCACACTCTCGGCTGGCTCCTCATCCACAATTATGTTTTTTTAAAGTCCTCTGTCACACCTATAGGGCACTCTAAAACTTAGGCGCCCTTTACCTCAGCAACCGAATCTCCACAATCCATCTAGACAGCTCCAGCTTGATCTCTCTTACTTGAATACTCCCCTGATCTTTGCACCAGATCCTGGAGATGTTCTTTCTCATACCTTGCCCACACTGCCTCAAAACAAACTTTCCCTACCCATTTGCTCCGCCAGCACCTTACTCTTGTTCAGAAATAATCTCAAAATGTGGCTGTCCTCTGTCTTCTCCAGGCTTTCCTAATCAATGCAACCCCTCAGATTTACACCAGGATACCCTCGTGTGGTATGCGCATGCTATAAATTCAAATAGCATAAAAACCATTGCAGGACTAACTAGACCCAACCCATTTAACTTGTGTCCAAACGGTACTCATAACAACACCTAGAACATGCGAAACGCCGCAACCACTCACAAGTTTTAGTGCATACAAAATGTTATCTTTCTACACTACCCTTTCATATGATTCCAGAATTTCCATGGAGATACTCAAAGTGCATTTTGTACCAATTCGATTAGCACTTCTTGTATATGCAGCATGTTTGATATTCCCTTACTCTCACTTATTATCTTACTGAATGGAGGTAAAGCTGTGCACATTACCCTGGTTTGTGGTCCCATGTACATGACTCATGCTGGCATCCTGCTGTCCTTTCCTGCCTCACCTGAACGCCAAGGAAGATGCACAAGTGCCATGGTGGTATTTCGGTCACTCCGTATAACATCTTGTTGTGGCTGGCATCTTGGTGTGAGCCTTTGTTGTCCTTTTCAGCTAGCTCAGTGCCATTGTCACTGCACTCTATGACCACACAGTTATGGGTTCCATCCTCAATCTAGAATGAAAAAGTGGAAACTATTAGAAAGGGGTGAAGCTTGGAGGAATGAAAATACATCTGTATCAATGGATTTCGAAGATCCATTATTCATGTAACAGGAACAACCACCTTTGTAGGAAACAAAGGGAAGAAGCCTGATAGACCTTCTAGATGAGTCAAAATAAGGTGACCATAATAATAGGAGACTCAAGGCATTGCCTCTACTGACACATTGAATGCAGAGTCATCTAATCCCCGAAGGCTTACAGGATCACCAATGAAGGACGGAGAGCTTACATCAACATTTTATGTATTTCAGTAAAGTCTTAACCCTCAAAACTCACTTTGCAAAAATGCTACAAATACTCCACCTTTGAACAAATAAGCGCCTCTTTCAAAGCCAACTTTATGTAGACTGGCAAAGGGTACTTGATCAATGTTTGAACCATCCTTCCAATCAGTTCCCGAGGAGTGTGACTTGTTGCCAGCAGGTAATACAACACCCCTTAGCTCAGTAAACATCTTATATCTTTATAGTCCACCGTAATGGGCTATACCGGCCATTAAAGGACCCGAGCTGAAGGACATCTTAAGTCTTAAAGACTGGATAGTATTGTGACTCATTATTCATTGATACATGCTTAGGCAATTCATAAATGTCTTCAAGTTATACTACTGGCATCTGTAATTACTTCAGAGCTCTATGTTCCACCTCTAGACTATGGCATACCATATGTATGTCGATATTTGTACGTCTTGATTGTGGAGTCTAATAAAAATCCTAAACACTTAAACAGTCAAACCATAAAGGTTGTCAATTAAAAGGTTGATTGATTTTAAAGTTCCAGTTGCTTCTGGGGCAAGGTTCCAGCATATCGAGAGGAACGCCTTTATGAGGCATCTACTAAGGATGAAGAGTCGCTTATCAGCTTGCTACTCCAGATCACACAAGACGAAAGGTCTCTCATTGGTGATTCGGTTAGTGCCTCTTCAGAACAATTTTCTTGCTGTCAGCAAAAGTGAGGAAAACCCTAAAACATGCAGGAAATCTCAAATGATGGAACTTGCCCATTCGTTATTTGCTTAGTACATTCAGAAACAGAACCTCTCAGCTTATACATGCCATTTCCAGCAAGGAAATAAACAAGCCTGTGAGCAGAATCTGGTCTCATAGGTGGCATAGTAAACAAATTGTTATTGTAAAGTGTACCATACCATGTGTTACCTTTTGTACTGAGCTCTATATGCCCAGTGGTATTTCCAGTAAGCACGATAATCAAAATAATTAACTTTACAGCTCCAAATATATCTGTTAAAACATGCATGTATAAGTAAAAACCAAATGTCACCAGTTCCTTGGATCATGGAACTCATATAAACAAATACATGAATACAAATACATGAACATTCAATGGAACTTTTTGTGTTAAAAACAAGGTGCCCGTTTTGTACAAACAGTCCCTGTAACGTGGAAGATGTCAATCAGAGGCTTGATCCCTCCTCTGTAGGCAAGAAAAAATTGATACTAAAAAGGAAGCTGACACACGTTTCGGTGGAGTTCCTCTATTTATTACACCACCTTCATCAGGACCATATAATCTGCATCAACTGTAGAAGAGCAGACAATCTTACATCTCAACAAATGAGACAGGGGTCTATATGTGAAAATAGCAAATAAGCAGAGTGAAATTCAAGTCTAAAGCAGGCCGATATAACAATAATTTCAATCTAACAGAGAAGCCCCTATAAATGTTAAGGAGCCCTGACATAATTCTTCAGGATAATGTACATTACACAACAAATTATTTATTGTTATATTACACAATAAAGGAAAAAATGAACCACTCTTCAAACACAATGTTGTATCAGAACAATGGTCATTACAGTGATAACATCCTCTCCCTCACCAAGGAAACCAACATCACCAGGCAAAACTTCCATGAAGGGATGAAAGCCGTCACAACCTGGATGAAGAACAGCTGCATGAAACTCAACTCAGAGAAAACAGAAGTCCTCATCCTCGGCTCCACCCCCTCAGCTTGGGACGACACCTGGTGGCCCCACACCCTCGGAAACCTACCCACCCAACAGACCATGCACGTAACCTCAGCATCATACTGAACTCATCACTCACTATGAACCACCAGATCAACGCCGTCTCCTCGGCCTGCTTCAACACCCTCCGCATACTCCGTGAAACGTTCAAATGGATGCCCTCCAAATCCAGAAAAACTGTCACACACGCCCTCATCACCAGCAGACTGGACTACGGCAACGCCCTCCATGCCAGAATCAACAAAAAACTCCTCCGCAAGCTCCAGACCGTCCAGAACGCCGCAGCCAGACTAATCCTCTACATCCCCCGGCACAACCACATCACCCAACACCTCCGCGATCTCCACTGGCTCCCCGTCGAAAGAAGAATAACATTCAATCTGCTCAGGCACGCATACAAGGCCCTCCACAACATCGGACTTCAATACCTCAACAACCGTCTTTCCTTCTACCCACCCCCCAAGAGAAACCTCAGTTTAGCCGACCTCTCCCTGGCCACCGTCCCACGCTTCTACAGGACCAGAGTGGGTGGAAGGTCCTTCTCCTACCTCGCAGCCAAGACCTGAAATGAAATGAAATGAAATGAAATTTGTACTTGTAAAGCGCACTTATACCCCCAAAGGGGTGTCCCGGCGCTGTACGCATACCGCTGTGGAACCCTTCCTGGCTTTTCCCTGTGAAATGTCCACTCCTGGGCACCCCCAAGGTGAAACCAGGCATCCCAGCGCTGTTGGGGCCGTTGTGGAGATTAAGCAAGCTATTGCCCAGAGTTGCAGAGTGGGACCCATGATCAGAATAGGCACCGAGGCGAGAATTATCAGGTCCGAGGAAATTGAGCCCAAGACCCGCCGAGGCGGGAATTGAACCCTGGTCCCGGGCCAGATCTCTGCACCAGGGTCTGCCGCTCTAACCATTGAGCCACACTTCTCCACAGGACCTGGACCTGGAATGACCTCCCCCGCCACCTCCTGCAAAACCCCACACTGCTCCAGTGCAGTAAGGACCTCAAGACTTGGCTCTTCAGATGACCCCAACGGAGCCGCACATACCCCCCGCCCCCAGAGCCTTGGGACCCTAACGGATGAGTAGTGCGCTTTACAAACCCCCTGATTGATTGATTGATTGATAACATAAATACATACTGGAACAACAACCTTATTCATATTGATAAAGAATAATCATTTACAAAGGAGATACATATATAATATAGTGACAAGACGAAGGAGCTCCAGAGAGGGCACAGTAATTCTATCTGAGTAATAAATACAAAAATGCATCATCATGATTTTAAATTCATGAATACAATCAGGCCTAATAGATGATACGTAAACATATTTAATTTCATGAAAAGCCTGACAAAAAGAGCTAATGCTACATGACAGCTTTTTCGTCATAGGTGCAGGGACCTGGTTAAAACTTTATATGTATATGTCTCAAATGGTATCAGCTAAAGCCATGCTATAGTGGAAACAGCAAACCGGAGAAACTCAATCAGAACAGAGGGCTGGTCAATGAAAATATGGGAGCAGGCAAGTAATTGCTGAAGATTATTTAGTCAAAATCAAGTTCAGAATACAAAGGACAGCAGCATCCTCGAAGCCCACCCAGGAAAGGTAACAAAAAATATAAACATATGAAACAGAGCGAGACTGAGATAAAAAAAACATTCAAAATCAAAATCGAACACATTTCCGAACATAAACAAAGCCCATTGAGCTCTGGAATAGACACATAGAGGAAAAAAATGTGAGTATTTATACCTGGCCAAAACAAGTGGTTGAATCACCAATGGAACTAAATCTCCAAAATTAAAGGGAAAATACCCACTCAAGTTGAACACATGGTGCATGTATAATGCAAATGGCTATACATTGATTGGAAATGTTGTTAGGAAACACAGAGGCACCCCAAATCAAAAAGGTGCCAACATAGAAAGTGTGTATCATCATCAGATAGCCAACTACGTGAAGAAGTGCAATACCTTGATAAAAACAAATGTAGCAGAGTCGTGGCGACATTGCATTCCAAAGAAGTAAGGGCAAAACGTAGGACCATTTGCGCACCCTCCATATTTCAAAGAAAGTTGCTTAATTGCATGAAATATGTCCTTACTCCTAGAAACCAAGGGGCATATTAGCAAGAAGAGGCGATAATCATCGCTAACCCTGCTTAGCGTGATTTATTTTATCGCCGGCTATCGCTGGAATATATCGCCACGCTAACGCTGTATTAGCGACATTTAGCGCTATGGCGATAAATATTCCAGCGATAGCGGGAGGGAAGGGCCAACATCGTGACAAAACCAGCGATGTTGCATGGGGGAGGTGGAAAACCTTGCTGATACGACCCTGTGGTCGTATCCGCATAATCCACCCCCCATGTAATGTATGGCTAAGTCAGGAAAATAGCAGGTGATTAAAAAAATGGCGATGGCCCCGGTTAGCGCGACTTTTCACGTCGCTAACCGGGGTCAGGGACTCATTGCTAATAGGTGATAGGCCTGTTAGCGTCTGTTTACAGGGTATGTTGGTCGGGAACGCCTACTTTGCATGTCATTAGCTTTAAACATTGCTGACATGCAAAACGGCACCCAAACCGATCGCTTTCGTCAGAAAGTTGTCGCTAACTGCTGTTAGCGACAGCTTGCTGATAGGGCGATAGATTTATCGCCGCTTTAGCGGCAAAAAGTGCCGCTAAAGCGGCGATAAATCGCTTGCTAATATGCCCCCAACTTCTCAAATTCACGATTCCAGTTCAATGTACGATCAATACATACTCTGAAATATGGGTAGTTGGGGACATGCTCCATTGAAAAAAAATCAATTGCCCAATTGAAGGTTTCAAACAGCCAAAACTCATGATCATTAGATACAATTATTTTAAAGCTAGAAAGCTTAATATATTCTTGCAACCAACAAAATTGATGCTAGCTGCATCTTCGATAATATAATCAAGTCATCAGCACATGCTGGATTGGTAATCCTGGCAACTCTCAGTATAGGGGCTAATCAGCACAAATGATTCAAATAGTCTTGGAATTCCACCATGTATAAAGAGAACAATAGAGGTGCCAACATGCACCACAGTATCAGTCCATTAGAATTTTGAATTTTAGGGTAAAGTCCTAATCATGTGATCAGAATAGGTATATAAATGTAATTCTACAAAGAAGTGCAATTGGCTGCTCTTGATCACCCAGGACTGTAATTTGGACCAGAGATGGTCTATGTCTACTTTGGAGAAAGGGGTGAAATAATTGGCAAAACAAACAGAGAGCTTGTCACTGGTTTTTGTCAAAGTATTATAGCCAACAAACAGATTTAATGCCATGATTTTATCGATAGAACAATCAGCCCGAATTTCCTAATATGAAAACTTTAGCAATCTCTTCTTATCCAACAAAAAATCTCATAATACTGTTTAATGATTATTTTCAGGGTAGACTCCGGGCCATATTTATGGAGAGGCTGTAAAATTAAGCCTTTCCATAATGTTTGAATAACTCCAACACAGTAAACACTGATAAAGATTAAACTCAAAGTAAGGTTCTCAAATAGTATATTGTCCTTTAATTCAGTACATGAGTACACCATTCCGCCCTGAGGCATGCGAAGACCGGCCAGCTAGCACACTCAGCGGAAGGGATGTAATTGTTTACCCATCTGGCAGAAATTAGGTCACAACTTTGCTCAGCAGTATATAACTGTAAAGTGACATATTCCCAGGTCCAAATATTATATGGTAAAAGTATGAGTTTGGGTAGCTATTCGTGCCATGTCCCACTAAAAGTCAGAATCATTGGATTTCATTACAAGACCGGAGGCTACCATTATGCAAACATCTTTTATTTGCCACTCCTGCAGCACCTTCAAAGACTTCACAATAGAATTAAAACACTAGAACTGGAACACACAAGTCTATAAGTATTCCTTCCAACCAACATTCTTCCTCTTTTATTGCTGCTCCTGAAAGAGATAAGTCAAACTCTTTTCGTTTTTTCTTATGAATGTATGTTTAAAGTAGATGTGGTTTGGTTGTGTTTATGTTTTAAAGTAAGAGCTAGCTTCTAATATATGGAAGCATGCTCTTGTGTAAGTATTTATTTTGTGATTATTTATGTGAGAATGAATTAGAAGATTTAAAAAAAGGAGAAAATTTAATGTAAGTTGGTTTTTAATTAATGGAAATGATTAGATTGTAGTTTACAGGCGTTATTCTAGGGGTTGTTTTGAGTATGAGGAAATAACGAAAATAAACAAACATTTGTATTGTTTTAAAAGATGCAGCTTCGCCGTTAGCGCTGTGTGTCTGAAGCGCGAGATAACGAGGTTGATGCACGAGGTTGCGCTCGTGTGTCAGCTGGGGATCTCGTGGTAATCTTCTTCTGAGTCGCAGGGATCGGCTCGCGTCTAGACGCGCTGTCAGCTGGTGGCGTCAGACACGTAAGGTAGAATGATTAGCTCGACGCGAGGATCACTCGTAGGCACGTTTTTACATGCGTGATCTCGCGAGAGGTAGGCCATTTTAGTTTGGGAAGAATTGTATGGAAAGTGTGATTTTAACACAATCGTAGGGAACGGTTTAACGATCGTTTCCCTGGCGTTAATCACAGAAAGTTGGGAACAGCCGATCGGTGTGCAGTAAAAATAGGAGTGATATTTTATGAAATAACAGGTTGTTTTGTGGCATTAAAATATAAAAGAGATTAGAGGAAATAGAATTAATGTTTTTTTAAAACAGAGAGTGGTAGGAGATTTGGTAATGGAGAGAGAACAAGAAAGAGAGGTAGAGATTACAGGAGGAAGAATTAAAGAGGAGATTGTAAAGAAATTAATTGAATTTGAAATGAGAAAGCAGGTCAAAGAATCAATGGAGGACTTTTTGAAAAGTAGGAAAAGGAGAGGAAATGAGTCAGGGGAAGAATTTTATTCTTTATCAGAGGGTGAAGGAATAAGTACAGAGGTAGTAGGAAAGAAAAGAGCAAAGAAAACAAGACACATTGAGGAGGTGGAAATGACACAATAGGAAAAGGTTGGAAGTTTACCAACTACAAAGAAAGGTGTCCTTGGCGGCACAAAAAAGAAAGGTGTCCTTAGGGGCACGCAAGGAGAGGATGCCCTTGGCGGCACGCAGGAGGAAGAACATTTTGATGAAGGAATGCAAAATTTTGGGACAGAGAAAAATGGTGATAATTTGGATGAATATGTGTTAGATTTAGCTGAAGATGATGGATATGAAGAATTTGAAAATATGGAGGTAGAAGCCTCAAGTGAAAGTATAAAGGATCCTTTTTGAGGGGATATGTTTAGTCCAATAAATATTAAACACCCTAGAAGTGGTGAATGGTGGCCTATGGACCACGTTGCGAAATTTATTAAGAATTGGATTAAGAAACCCTTGGACAGGGAAGTGAGGAGACTGATGAGAGCGGAATGCTCAAGACCAAGAATTGAAGAAAAGGTCTGTGCTACTCCAAATTTGGACCCTGATCTGATTAGTTATTTGTTCAGACTTGGAAGAGATCCTAGGAAGGGTCTAGAGAGATCCCTGAAAATGTCAGGACAAATTGTTGGACGTTTTGGGTCCATTGGGTAGAATCTAGATATGGCAGAGGATGCATATGCGAATGAAGAGCAGGTTGATGTAGAACTTTTGAGAGGATGGAGCCAGAGGGCAGTAGTTCTCTTGGGAAATGCAAATGCAGGATTACTGCAAGAGAGAAGGAAAGCGATCTTGATTAAGTTCAATCCCAAATTGGGAGATCTGGCTCAGAAAGAGGGACAAGAAGACACTAAGGGGCCGATTCCGATCTCGGCCGGTAGGGCTCCGAATCGGATTCGGCTTAACCGGATCCGATTCGGAGCCCTATTTCCCGACCGATCCGTACGCGCGTCCGGGCGAGCGAGTACGATGCGTATTCGCCGACCGACTCGTCCGGGCGTCCCGACCGCTCCGACCGACTCGATCCCGGGTCGAACCGCACCGACCGACTCGCACGGACACGACTCGCACCGCGCAATGGAGACGTTCCCCGGCCGGGTAAGTACGATGCGCGCCGCGAGCAGTTCGACCGAGCCGCGCACTCCGGCTCGAAAGAGCTGTCGGAGCCGTACTTTGGGGGTCCGTGTCGGACCCCCTGTACGCGTAGCCGCACGAGTCGCACACAGGGGGGACCCATGGGTCCCCCTACCTGTGCGTGTACGGCGCGACCGCTTCGCCGCGTACACGCTGTAGGGGGCGCACTTGTCCGCATCGCACCCATTGAGTCAATGGGAGCCCGCGTACGCGTTGTACGACAGGCTCCCATTGACTTCAATGGGAGTCCGACCGACTCGAGTCCGATGGCATACGTGCGCATCGTACTCGTTCGGTCGGACTGCACGGGTCCGATTCGGTCGGAAATCTCTCCGGGTCCGGCTCGGTCGGAGAGATTTCCGGCCCGAATCGGAATCGGCCCCTCTGGGTTTGTTATTTGGAGATGGATTAGTCAAAGGAATTGGGAAATATGTAGGAACTTTTACAGCTTTAGATAAGGCGCAGGGAAATGTGCGTAAGATGTTTGGTGTTTTTGGAAGGACCAGTAGAAGGGGACCCTTTACTGGCCGTGGCATGCAGAGGTCCCAATACGGATCACAGTATAACATGCAGTATGGTTGGCAGAGCAGAGTAAGAGGATATCAACAGAGCTCAAGTTTTTATCCTTCAAGAGGAAGACCAAGTAGAGTCAGAAGATATTCGAGAGGTCGCGGATTGCCAAATAGTGAAGGACAAGGTGAGTATGGGGATTACTTTTGGTTTTTCCCAGATAGGAGTAGGAGGTCGACTGAAATTTTTCAAGGAGCAATGGCAAAAAATTACAAAAGATCCTTGGATCTGGCAAACAATACAAGGTTTTGTAATAGAGTTTATAAGCACTCCTTTCCAAGATATGCAACCAAAAGAGATAAAGATGTCTCTAGATCAAGAGGCAATAGTAGATCAAGAGATAATTTCTTTAATTGGGAAAAATGCAATAAAGGAAATGGAAGAATGGGAAATTGTTTTGTAAGCAATTTATTTTTGGTAGAGAAGAAGGGCAAAGGTTGGCATCCAGTGATAAATCTCAGAGGGCTGAACAAATTCTTAGTGTATCGTCATTTCAAGATGGAAGGGATACATTGCCTGAGAGATTTATTAAAGGAAAAGGATTGGATGGTAAAGTTGGATCTAAAGGATGCATACTTTACGATTCCGATGGCAGAAGAAAGTCAAAAGTTTTTGCAATTCAGATGGAAAGGGAAACTTTATCAATTCAAATGTTTGCCTTTCGGTCTATCTTCAGCACCTTGGTGTTTCACAAAGGTGATGAAGGTAGTGGTAGCTTTTTTTTCGGAAAAGAGGAATGAGGATGATTATATATTTGGACGATATTTTGATTTTATCTCAATGCCAAAAGGAGTTGAAGAATACTATGATGGAAGTAGTGAAGATGCTGGAAGAGTTAGGATTCATTTTGAACAAGGAAAAGTCTTGTATGATTCCTTCACAAAGGTTAGAGTTTTTAGGTTTTATGGTGGACACGAGGTTATGTCAATTAAGTCTTCCATGCAAGAAGATGAAAATGATCAAGAGAGAGATTCAACAGAATTTAAAAAGGGATTTGGTTTCTTTAAGGGAATTAGCAAGGATTATAGGTCTTTTGAACTCTTCTGTCCAAGCTATATTTCCAGGTCCACTACACTACCGTGCTCTGCAGAGATTGAAAGGGAATGCTCTAAGAAATGGATTGTGGTATGGAGACAAGATAGCATGGGATGTGGAAGCAAGGAAGGAACTTTGTTGGTGGTTAGACAACATGGAGGCATGGAATGGAAGAGCGATTTTTGGTTTAACTCCGGATTTTGTGATAGAGTCAGATGCTTGTATGACTGGCTAGGGAGCACGTCTTGGAGATATGGAGACAGGTGGAGCATGGTCAAAAGAAGAGAGAATTAAACATATCAATTGTTTGGAGTTAACGGCTGGGTTTTATGCTTTGCAGAGTTCTGATGAAAATGGACAATGTTTCTGCGGTTACGTACATAAACAAATTGGGGGGTACGAATTCCAGGAATTTAGCAGATTTGGCGAAGGAATTTTGGTATTTTTGTCTGGAGCACAAGGTGGGAGTGAAAACAGAATATTTACCAGGAGAGTTGAATGTGAATGCCGACTGGAATTCGAGGAATTTGAAGGATTACAGCGATTGGAAGTTGGATGTGAGTTGTTTTGCAAAGATAAACTTGATGTGGGGTCCTCTGGAAGTGGATCTCTTTGCAAGTCAATTGACTGCACAGTTGAAGGTGTATTACAGTTGGAGAGCGGATCCGAAAGCATCTGCGGTGGATGCATTTCTGCAGAGGTGGAAAGGGAAGAAGGTTTATGCTTTTCCCCCTTTTGCAATGATTCAGAGAGTGTTGTTGAAGTTGAGACAGGAGAAGAGTCATTTAATTTTAGTGACTCAGTTTTGGGTGTCTCAGGTGTGGTTCCCATCTGTAATGGAGTTAGCTTGTGCAGAACCCTTGTTGATGCCAGCCAGGTTAGGTCTGCTCAGGGACGCAGAAGAGAAGGAACATCCTTTAGTTGAGCGGGGTTTTGAACCTTCTTGCTTGGAGAGTGTCAGGAGATCTTTTGGAGTCGAAGGTCTTTCGTCAGGGGCTGCAGAATTACTGGAGGATTCATGGGCACCAGGAACTAGAAGACGGTACAAAGGAATTTGGAGAGTTTGGGCTAGTTGGTGCTTGTCAAGGAGTCTGGATCCCGTGGAAGCTTCTGTAGTGGAGGTGGTTAATTTTTTAACAGAGAAATGTCAAGAAGGGTTAGAATATAGAACTAATAATTGTTATAGGTCTGCAATTTCGGCTCGCCATTCTCTTTTTAATGGGAAGTCTATAGGGAGAGATGTGATCGTGTGTAGAATTCTAAAAAGTATGAGTATGAATTCTAAAAAGTATGACCCTATACCCAAGGCTCGGTATAGGGTCTTATGGGATGTAAATATTATGTTGTCTATGTTTTTGCAGTGGCCAGTTAATAGGTTTTTAGATATTAAAAGACTTAGTGAGAAGCTTGCCTGTTTGCTTTGCCTTGTGTCATGTAAAAGGGTGTCAGATGTGAAGGCATTGGAAATAGATAAGAAAGTGTTGGGTCCAGATGGAGTATTTTTTTAGATTTATAAGAGAACGAAGACTATGTCCACTTCGGTCTTTTATCCATGTTATCCAGAAGAAAAGAAGTTGTGTGTAGTTGATTGTATTCAGGAGTATGAATGTAGAGTTTTGGAAAATAGAAGGGATGGTGATAAGCAACTTTTGATCTCTTATGTAAAACCTTTTCGTATGGTAAACACTGCTACTATTTCTAGATGGGTGAAAAATTTGATGTCTGAGTGTGGAATAGATGTGGGAGAATTTAAATCACATTCCTTGCGTGGTGCTATGGCAAGTAAGATGAATGGGTCAGGTGCTTCTTTAGACACAATTTTAAAAGCGGCAGATTGGGCAAATGCTGGCACTTTTGCAAAACATTATTTTAGGCCAATTAGGCATGTTTCAAATTTTGTATTTAGAGGCTTTGAACATGCATAATGGTAGCCTCCGGTCTTGTAATGAAATGGCGATTCTCCAAGCATAGTGAAATGAGAATCAAGATTTCATTAAAGACACGGAGGCTAACATTATCCCTCCCTCCGCAACCCTTTGGTTAGGAGTGGGGGATAAGGTTGCAATTTTGAACTTATTAATTTGGTATACTGTTATAAGTGGTGAGAGGTGTAAAGTTAAGAAAAATTGTATTGATGTTTTTTCTTTTATCTTATGCAGAATAATGGATGGCGTTTTTCAAGAGGACGTGGTTAACGAAAAGAAGTTATTGGAAATTTTCAGTTTTCAGCATTAAAAGAGGAAGAATGTTGGTTGGAAGGAATACTTATAGACTTGTGTGTTCCAGTTCTAGTGTTTTAATTCTATTGTGAAGTGTTTGAAGGAGCTGCAGGAGTGGCAAATAAAAGATGTTTGCATAATGTTAGCCTCCGTGTCTTTAATAAAATCTTGATTCTCATTTCACTATGCTTGGAGAATCGCCATTCCCTAAACTTAATGCTTTCATATAACTGACACCAGATGTCCACATGCTTACAACAATTAACATTTTAGACTTGTGTTTTTTCTAAGCTAACTTAAAAGGTTTTACTAATCAGACATGAGAAGCATGATGTCACAGTGTCATCAGCATTTATTTGTATTTAAATAATATGCAAATCTGTAACCATCATAACCCTAGCCTACAGGATTTACACACTATTTATTCAAACATTTCCACATATGATTTTCCATATTGATTTATATTTAGGTTTAGCAGAATGAATCATATATTTGGTTAACTTGAGTTAGCTAATTCGCATATAAAGTTGACATGAGTTGGCCTAGGTGCCTCACTCCATTTAGAAATAAACTACTGATGTAGCGCAAAATTCATTTTCCATTTTTGTAGGGGTGCGTTATAATCATGAGTAGTCCGCACCCGCATATAACTCCTTTGTCGTATTAATCTGGGACCGTAGAACGTGAACTGTAATAACGTGAATTGTGGTGTATTAGAGATATTTTCATATAACCGTGAAGAAATTAACGTTGAATTCATATGTGTATAGCTGAAACAGTAACGTGTAGAATTCATATGTGCTGCTGACAATTATTCACGTAGTTGGTGTGCTTATGTAATGTGGTAATTTTGAAATGCTCAGTAAAAGTGTTCATTCTATATGTGATTTCGTGAAGCCTATGTGCTATTCACTTATGTTGGCCGATTTCTGTAGGCCTGAAATGCATTTTCCCTGGGAGCTTTTGGATAAATAGTTGAATTTCATGTACATGTTGCATTTGTTCTTTCTCATGTTTTTGTTGCAGGTGGAGAATTCATCTTTGTTAGCTAGAATAATGTCTTTGTTTTAGGAGTTAGGCTTAGGGAGAAGAGGATACATTGAGCATTGATACTGATAATGGAGAACTGTTGTACTTTCTCATCGGAGCAGGCCTGGGAATCAAGGTCATCTCACCAAAGCTTGGGAGCATGGCTGCCTAATGGAAAATTACCTACGAGGAGGTGGCATGACTGGATGGTGTGATGCTGCCATGCATCTTGGGATGCTACCTGTGGTATTGATGTATCGAAGTTAGGGAAAGTGTCTGGGGACTTTTGCCTTGTCTTGAGAGAGACACCATCTTAGAACTAGCTCTGTAGTTTCATGCTACTTGACCCATCTAATGTGAAGAGACTTCTTAGGCAGGCTTCACACGCTGACACCTTAACGAATCTTGTCTGGGGAAATGCTATGTAGGGATGTCAGGCTAGTGATAGTGTAGGGACAGATTAATGCTTTATACCCACGAACTTCCAATGAAGCGGAATCTTGATGTCTGCTCTGTTATTTTCTGTATCCTGATTCTCAAACTGATCATTCTGTGCATGTTGAACCGCATTAACTTCATCCGTAGATTTAGCTTTCTATTGGTTCCGATGTATTTCTACACCCTCACTTTGAGGTGCCTGTACATCCAGCTGTTTTGGGCTTTGTAATGAACTAATTGAAGTTAACTGGGACTCTGTGATTCTTAGGAGCCATGGTAAATTGGAACTGAAATGTTTGATTGGCTTCTCTCCCCTCCATGCTTTCATGCTGGCAAAAAGTACCATCGACCTGAGGTTCCAGAGCAGTTCTAGAACATGGAACCCGGCTCTTTCAAGTATTTCTGCTTGCCGTACCTAACATTTTCTGTTTCAGAAATCAAAGTCACTGTGTGTTCATTTAACATACTATTCTTTGTTAGCTTACATTTTGAAGTTCGTAGATTAGCAATTAGTTGGTTTGGACAGTGACTTCAACCCCTGCAGTGGATGAGAAACTGAGCTGGTGAATACTTCTTTGTGAGATATTATGAAGGTCACATTGGGAGAAGAGGTTGACATTGTATTATCCGTGAGAAGGAGGCTGACATCAAATATGGAGAGAACACTGTGTTTTGATTGGTTCCTGCCTGGAGGGAACCTGAAGACTGTATCATTTGGATGAAATGTTATGTTTTGAGGTTTGTTGGTTAGTTAGATCACTTGCCCCTGTCTACCTTTGCAGGAAGACATGCTTTTACTCCTCTTGAGACAAGTGCTCCTCATTTTTCTGCTTATATAGATACTCTCAAGAATAAGAACATTTGTTTTCATTCTAATTGGAGCCTTTATCTGGTTCTTCTTCCAACTTGCTGACACCTGCTCCTCCTGAATTTCCCCCACCTGCCCACAACCTCAGCTTAGAATTAGGGAGTTTCCTTTATAGAAACAAGTATTTGCCTTGATTTGCATATGTTACCTTTCAATATGCAATAGCTGCATTACTAATTGAACTACTTGGATTATATCCATGTATGCTGTATTCAAGTAAATATCGATTTGATTGGACATTGTAACTTTACTAATTGTTAATAAACCTTTATGGTTTTGCAATCTCCTCTCTGTTGTTACTGTGGGGCAAAATCTGCTTCCCTGTCAATCCCATGTTAATAAATTTGTGATTTCAGGCTCCGTTCGATCCATCCCGGTGGACTTGGCGGAGTTCTGAATATGCACCACGTTAGCACGGTACAAATACCATCCTTATCTATTCTATCTAAATGGTTGTCACTGACGTGTAGATAGTTAAAATTTGCCCCAAAAATCTGTCTAAATCTGCCCCAGCACAAATCTGCGTTCCCGAGTTTCCAATGGTCCAGCTTGGAGAACTGGCAGTATTTCGGCGTTCCTGAGCTGTTGTATAGTCCATAGTATAGCAAAGTTATGCATCTTTGAGATAGTTGTTGTGTTGTTGAGTGTTGTCGAATGTTGTGGTGTCTGTGAGCTTTGATGAGTAAGTGTGTTGCACAGTGTGGTGTCTATTTTAGGTCCAGGAGAGTTCCTTGTTGTTAGATTTGCGATGCTGGCTTATGTATTTTGCGTGTGCTTATGAAGATAAACGCGCTTGCTGCAAGAGCTGAGGTTTTGGTTACCGGACTCTTCGTAGTCTAAGATGCAGGGAACATTATTAAGTATATTATGTTGTAACTTGTCTGTTAAGGTTTTTGGTGTCAGACGATGAAGCATTAGAACCAGCTGATAAGGGTGGGGCTACAGTGGTAATGCCCCTGGAGATGTACCGGAATGAGTGCCGAAAACTCCTAAATGACCCTTGGAACTACAAACTACTACATAGGGATCCTACAAAGGAGACCATGGAGTCAAAACACACAATGGTGAGTGAGGCTAAGGAGAGAGAATGGATCACAGTACAAGAAGCTGGATTTCTGAAAGAAGAGAACCCCCGTACACCTTACTTTTACATACTACCTAAGGTTCATAAAAACAAAAATCCACCACCTGGTAGGCCAATCGTGCCGGGGATTGGATCAGAACTAGAACCTCTATCAAAATTTACAGATCACTTCCTGAGACCACTGGTACATAGGATGCTATCCTATCTCAAGGATACAAGAGATATCCTTGTACAACTCCAGACCTTGAGATTCGACAGAACTACCGACATCTTTATCACACTAGATGTCGAGGCGCTGTACACCAGCATACCACAAGAATCATCACTACGGGTAATTGAAACCATACTGAGAAAGGAGGAATGGGAATCCATTACACCAAAGAAGTTTGTCCTGGACTGCGCTAGAATGACTTTAACAAAAAACTATTTTGAATTCGCAGGAGAATATTACTTACAGACCCACGGAACTTCGATGAGCAGTACATTTGCCCCAAGCCTTGCCTGTCTATATGTCCATGATTTCAAGATGAAACACATCTATGAAAACAACAACCCCTTTGACACCAAAGTACTGGTGTGGAAGAGGTTTATAGATGACATCTTCTTGATCTGGAGAGGCTCTGAAACAGAAGCCGCAGAGTTTCTAACGTGGCTGAATACCAGAGATGAATATCTTAACTTCACCATGACCACAAGCAGGGAATCTATTACCTTTCTGGACCTGAAGATCTGGTCTGAGAATGGGATACTCAAAACAGAGGTGTTCTACAAACCCACTGATGCAAACAATCTCCTCCAAAAGGATAGCTTTCACCCCAAAGCCCTAAGAGACAACCTACTAGTGGGCCAATTCTTGAGACTACGAAGGAATTGTTCGGAGAAAGAAACCAATGAAGAACAAGCCAAAGTACTGGCAAACAAACTCCATGAAAAGTCTTACCCCAAAAAACCGGTAAGAAGGGCTTTCAAGAGAGCGAAAAACAATCTTAGAGAAACGCTTCTGGAAACATACGCAAAACCCAAAAACACACTAGGTTAGATTGCGTAACCACCTATGGCACGGAATCCAATGCAGTTAAAAGGATAATACTGCGCCATTGGAAGACCCTAAACTCTGGATTACTAAGGATAGAGAGACCTATGTTTGCATTCAAAAGAGGGAAATCCCTGAGGGATTCAGTGGTACACACCCGTCCACGAGTGACAAATGGTGAGAACCACACAATACACACAATGTGGAACCTTCCGGAAGTAGGGGGATATTTCCCATGCGGCGGCTGCAACGTCTGTCCCCTGACAAAAGCAAGTAAGGAGATTGACCTGGGTTTGAAAATCCCATGGGAACAGAAAAAACATTCAAACTGTAACAGCAGCAATGTTGTATACGGGATCATGTGCAAGTGCCAGCTTAGGTACATTGGCATGACAACATGCAAGATAAAAGTGTGTATAAATAAACACCGCAGCACATTCCGGTGTGGAAAAACAATCACTAAATTGATACGCCATTTTCAAGCATCAGGACACACTGAGCACGATTTCACCTGGACGGTGATAGAAAAATTACCCACAACAGTTAATGACAAACAGTTATTAAAACTGGAACAGAGGTGGATTTACCGCCTCTCGAGCTCTACAAGGGGGTTGAAGGAAGATATACCTTGGACAACCCTAACTTGAAACATGAAAGTGAAAGTTCATGAAGCGCAAAACTGTATCAGAAAAGACACAGGGAATGATTCGTATGGCATGTTTGAAACTTTCTGGGCCAACATCATGTGACTCCATCAAGAGCTGAATAAGGGTGTTATTGCCCAAAAATAACACTTAAATCAATAAACTACCAGAATTGTGTAGGATGAGATACACTATCTTTTCCAATCAAAAACATTCTGTTTAAAACAATGCATGACAGCCTGTATATAAACACATCTATAATCTTAGACCAAACTAGTGGAACATAACGTACACATCAATGTCTCAAGTCATCCAATTTCTTTCCTCATCTGAAATGCCCATATTTTGATTGAAACGCAAAGGGTGAGAAACCAGATACATGTAACATTTCCTTGTTCACTCACACTCTTTTTATTTGAATACACACAACTTTGTTGACAGCGGAAAATAAACAACCGCCTACGACTTGGTGTAGAAACTAGACTAATGTGTAGGGAACTGTTAAAATTAACGGTTACCCAGAATGAACAAAGTCTAATGAGTAAATTACAATGAATGATAAAGTAAACCCAATAAAGAGGAACCTCAGCGCTTCAAAACTACCTGCTAGCGCCTAAAAAACGAATACTTCCAGCATCCCCGCGGTCCCGGGCGCTCGCGCTGAGCGATGACGCGCGTCACGTGAGCAACCACGGGTACAAACAGACCCGCCCGGCCAGCCTTAGCACACAGCGGCGGACGGAGCGGGAAAACAACTATTCCGGCGGTGCTTGCACTTTGACGAAGTAAGTTGTATGAACGAGTGAATGTTGGATACTCGTGACGGCTGTCTCGAGAGACACCGCCACCACGGAATGAAAGGGGAATACAATGATGGAGAGTAATACCACACCACGAGGGTATGGTGCGGCGCCGGTATGCAAGTGAACGCGGCTGCGTGTAATTCCACCCCGAGTTAGCCGCATTACCTGTTTATGAGCAACAGAGTCATGGAGCACAAATGAGAACCATACCCAAGGGGTTTGAGAGCACTTAGCGGTATATAAACGGAAACAAAGCCGCCAAATGCCCTTAAAAAATAAATGTATTATATCCCAGTATGATTTGGCCCAGAGTACGGAAGCCCTGATATAACCTTGATTATGAAAGTTTATGAAGAATAATATAACCGCCAAGGTCTTTTTTAAAAAGCTGTGATTGCAGAACTAACACAAAGCTTTGCAAACCAACTCAATATTGCATCGAACTGTCAGCAAGGGATTATGTAAAGAACTTTCTTCCTCCCGCAGTGTGTGACTATAAGGCAGCACCACCCACCTGATCCGCATGTCCCTTGATAAAAGAAAGCAGTAGGTAAGCACAAGAGTGTTTGAACTCATGTATGTCATGATAGGATGACAATCACATTACGAATGGATAAAAATTTCAATCACTACACCTAGGATTGACATCTGGACCGAGTGTAGACTGCAGACTACTCAGATGTAGATTTTTAAAAGAATAGTCGAAGTTTTACCCAGACAGATCACACATCACATAAATGTAAATATTCACGGGATCACTAAATTGTTTTTAATAAAGAGTTTTTAGGGAACTCGCCCACCAGAATGCACACAATAAAAGTATTTATAAACATCAGGAAAACACGGTCAGGTGTATAGGGATGAATGAATCACAATGGAATAAGTCTGATAAACACGAATAGGATTTTGACTTCTTCCATTTCTCCCCCTGCTAGAAAATCTACTGAGGACGTAAAGAAGACAGGTGAGCGCATTAGGCCTCACATTTGTGCATGGAGTGCGTGCACCCTATAGAAGCAGGGACAATAAGAAGTAGATAAATAGCCCTGACGAAGGCCCCAGACCCACGTGGGTTCCTAGCGAGGGCCGAAACATGTTGGCACTTTTAAAGGGGTACAACTGAATAATTATATTCAGTAAAACCCAGTATATTCACGTTTTTATTCATGCCCCAGTTACCCTCAGATAAAAACATAGTGTTTGGGTATACCTGAAGGTATTTTTAATTATCACTCATCTGGATCCCTGCATGACCAGTACTTGCTTTATCTAAGAACTCCCATTACATCTATGGTTGAGTCCGCCCGGGTAGTACCATCTTACCCGGGTGTGAATAGACGCCAATGATGAAGCATGTCACGATAAGTGAGTGAGGCGTCTACTCCAATATCTTTGGATATCCCAACTACCAAAGATAAAGCGGAGGGAGATCACCACATCTTGTCAGAATCCTTGTTCTTTTTTTTTTTTTAAACCTGAATTCCTAAGGAGAATTCACAAGGCAGCGGTTGCTTATATGTGATAAGACCATGAAGCGTTATCAGCTTCACATTAAGATAGGGTATTATTAAACTTCTGTTGTGAGATTGTACTGATTGAGATTTGTGTTTGGTTAGTCCTTTGTGCATAGGGATAGACCACACTTGTCAGGGTGATTTCTACTGGTCGATATTTCACTTCTTGCGTGTGATAACAAGTCCCCAGTGTTATTCTGCGGTTCCTCTAGAGCAGGGGTCTTCAAACTGGGGGGCGGGCCCCCATAGGGGGGGCCTCAAATGATTCCAGGGGAGGCGCTAGGCTCTGGCCAATAGAAGCGTTATGCTAGTGTTAGTGCTTTGTCTGCAGCTGAAAAAATGAGCAGCAGGCAGCTGCTCTGTAATGGGCCATCACTAACATCTTTTGTCATTTATATCCTGGCTGGAAGAAGGTGGAAGGGACTCCAAATATTCTTCAAAACCACCCTTTCTAATAATCACACTATGGATACTTTTGCACTTTAGTAAGGCCTGCTTGACCAGAATAGTATGTTTGGCAATAATTGTAGGAGAGTAGGATCTGCTTCACATGGGTACCCCCACTTTTTGCTGATGCTTCACTGTTTTTCGACATTAGTCTGGCTGGGGCCCTGCTAATCAGAACCCCAGCCTAGCTGCTTCCTCTCTAAAATGGTTTCCATGTGCCTTAGGCACATCTCTGATTGGGATCTGGAGTGCCCTTATAAGTCCCTAGTATATGGTATACTATGTACCAAGGGCATAGGTACCTCAGAGGCCTGCCAGGGGCTGCAGCATGTATTATGCCACCCCTGGAAGGCCATCCAAACTGACCACAGGTCTGCTACTGCAGCCTGGGTAAGGTGGTGCATGCACCTCTTACTGTGATATAGGTTACCTATATCACGAAATACATACACACATAGAAACCTATAAGTCACTCCTAAGGCAGGCCTTATCAATCCTAAAGGCAGAGTGCATGGTTCCTATGTGAGAGGGTGCCCCTGCATGAGCAGGGCCCCTCTGCAGCGTTCGGAGACCATCTCTGATGCTGTTTGTAGTGCAGCCTGACCATATACTCTTAAGCGCATTATATCCTCGCGGTAAAATGCTAACTTTGGAATGGCTGCACCTAAACATGTCGTGTTTGGTGTCAAACATCTTGGAATACTACCCCCGCCAATCCTGGCAGCGGGGGTAGCATTCCACCCTTCTAGAGGGAAAGACATGTTAACTCTGACGAGTCCGGTAACTTCTTTCCAGAGCCCTGGCATCACAAAATGGATGCTGCTGCCACAGACACGAGTCTGGCCTCCTGCTGCTGGACGAAACTCCGGCAGGGGAGGCCTGGACAATAGGTTTCCTGTCCCAGGGAGGTGTGACCACCTCCCCAGACAGGATAATGTGTATTGGGGCTGGGCGGGAGCACTTTCGGGTGCTTTGAAGTCCTGCACTGGGGGCACATTTGGTGTCCCTGGCATACCCCAGTTCAAACCGGATCAGGGGCTTGCAGCCCCTGCTTTGGCGCGAACTGGACAAAGGGAAAGGGGTGTAGCCACCCCTCTGCCCTGACCCACCCATAGGTGGGGCCACAGAGTAGTCCAACCCCTATTTTTAGAATAAAGGTAGGAACCCAGTCCTTAGGACTTTAGATTATACCTGGACGAAACTCTGAAACTGAATCCTGGACCTTCGACGCTCTACTCACGATTAGAGGACTGAAGAATCTCCCTTGGGGTCAAGGAGTGACTCCCTGCTTGGCAGGCACCAAAGAAGCATCTGTCCGGTTCGCATTACTGAAGCTCCCGTCGGACGCCGAAGTCATCGCATCACCAGAGGTGGATTCTCAGACTTCCCCGAGGCTACCCTGAGTCCCCAGCAAAGCTGAGGCCCGTGGCTATCGTGGGTGACTTGAGACCGTGACCCCTGGACACCGAGCACATTTGCAAGTGCACCATCTTCTAGGTCTCCCAAGAAGTCGTGCTTTGGGCTCCGAGTAGCCCTAGCCTCCAGCACCACCTGCACCGAAGATCACTGGCCTCCACTCCACGAGTGTCCTGTAAGCCAGCTCCACGTGCGGCGTCACGAGGCTCCTTCGCGGTCGCTAGCCCGTTGGCTAGTAGCCCTTAACGAAGGCCAATCTTTTCCTTACTTGGCATCCTGGTTGCTCCAGGCCTGCCCTCACTTACCCTCGCTGGGTGAGTTCCACAGACCTTGCTGGTCTGCACCATCGACGATCTACATCTTACTCGAGACTTGCCGTTGCCAAGGCTTGTTGGGTCCAATCCGGTCGCCGACACCTCAGCACTCGACAGACATCGAGCACCAGCCCGAATCCTGCTCCTGGTCGCCGACAACGCCTCCCGGACCTCGTGGCTGAAGAGTCAAGACGACCGTCAACGCACCTGAAGCACTCGACATCGGTGGGCATCTGTCCATCGCCTTCCTGGTCACTGGCTAGTGACCCAGACTCTGTCCCCTCTGCTTTCAGGTTCACCAGAACTCCGATCCACTCTTGGATCCACCCGGACACTTTTCTCTTGGCCGCCAGCAGCACTTTGCAGCAGATCGCCATTCGAATCGACGACGAAACCCGACCCCGAAAGGCACCTATGCACCCGGCTTCCCTGGGTGAGGTAACACGAGTACTCCGGTGCTCCCGTGGGTAGAGACTCTTCAAAGTCCTAGATCTCAAAGGGTTTTGTCCTAGTCCTCTTTTAAGTGTCCCTTTCCTC